>JAJHSJ010000015.1:16863742-17056242 GCA_021015155.1 Magnolia officinalis
CGGAGAGGATAGGAAGAATAAATGAGAAGCAAAGAGGCAAATTCGAGGCTAGGGTTGAGTCCAGCGCACCCAACATGTTGTCTGATTGACTCAGTTCCTAATGCATTTCGACTCACTGAGTCGAGCACTTTGGGAGAGTTGTTTCTATTCATCTCCATCTTTGGACACTTAGAGAGAGTAGAAGGAAGAAGATAGTTAGGAGAAGAATGAGAAAAGGGTGAGTCGGGGAGTTCATCTTTGTTTATGGGTTAAGCTCGAATCGAGCTGAGTTGGGTCAGTTTCCCATTTAGGATTGTCGGGTCCCCATCGAGTTAGCATCGAAGGGAGGCTTTGTAACACCCGAAAATCAGTACCCGAGTACGACTCTGGTCTCGAGTTTTCAGGTGTTAACTTAAAAAATGCAGATGTGTCCTCATTTAGATTTACATTTATTCAACACATGAATAATTAGAGTTGCGCAATTCAAATTAGCGAATCCAAAGTGAGGTAAAGATAACAATAGTCAATAAATATAAGGCTAAGAGCAAAAATACAATTCCAATAATGGTGATTGCCCAAAATGGGGATTATATAAGCCACAATATACATACTCAAGACGATTAAAGTGTAAAGTTTTTCATTTTCGCCCTATCCTCAAAAACATAATAACGATGGCATAAGCCGATATATGCCTACTCGTCTGAGGGCTCGCTAGTACCTGCATCAATAATATTATCTGGTTGGTATTTTAAAACACCGTCCTAGGTGGGAGTGAGTAGTTAATTCAGTAGTCCATTAGTTCTAAATTACACATGTTATCAACCAATCATCGCAGGTAATGATAAAACAATAAATCAAGTACTTCCTAAATACTCTTGTTAAATGCATGAGGGAGATTATGAAATGATGCATGCACCTCACAATCCAACACTCCCTCACAAGCGACTTCAATACCTATTTCGCAAATGCCAACACTTCCTCATCACGCGATTCCAACGCCAAATCGCCACATCTTATCTAATGCAATGCGATTGATGCATATGTTAGCCGAGTAATTATTAAATTTCATTCATCCAGCATATTGGCGAAGCTAAGATATCGACGTTATATTACGAGTCCTTATCCAGATCACGTGGCTCATTATGGCACATAGCAGCTCCTCATCAATGTCCCTTGATTCAAATTTAGATATTACCCGTTTATCTCACACATCAACGATTCTAAAGGTATGACATGATACCCAAATGTATGAAGATTAACTCGGTATGAGTCGTCACCCAAACACCAAGTATGATCACTCAATCCCAAGGTGCGGGGCTTATCACAATAAAACTAAATCACCATAAAGGAAATGGCTCGTCACCTAATTCCATTCATGCCCAGGTCGTTCAAATGGTAGTCTAGTACGGAAACATCGGCCAGGTAATTTGACGGGGGCCGTTTGAACAATGATCTATCACCTTCACTAGTGCTCATTGGTCACTACGAGGAGGCTTGTCACCCCAACATAAGCCGACGGCTCAGATACGGTGTCCCATACCACCCTGTTAGGCTCATGAGTCTTAGTGGGATCATATCGCACTAACGGTTATGAATTGACTCATCCATTGGAAATGTGGTATCCTAGATTCTATTCAGTCGTGTCACACATTTTAAACATACATAATTAGTCGCTAGTGGACTAATTTAATTGACATAAGAGAACTCTGGCGCAACCAACATTGGATGCAAGCATCCCGTGTAGTCTAGCTACTGTCGGTTGTCCGTGTTCAGCTCGGGTCAATTGAACAAGCCTAGGGTGGCCGCCCCAATTCGGGTCACTCCTTTAGTTTGGGCAGTTAGCCAACTGACCCAATATCATAGCAATCTTAAGTATCGTTATGGACTAAACATTACATCATACAATTATAACATATGCTCTACTACACAACCACTTAGGCATTTCATCGAACATGTGAGCATTCATAGGGTGTTACGTTCATTAAAGTATTAAATGAAACATGTGGGCATGCATAAAGTAATACAATCACTTAGGCAATAGATCAAGCATGTGAACATCGACAAAGCAACACATTCTACCACTTAGATATTTCATCGAACATGTGAGCATCCATATCCAACCAATAACATATAATACAATCAAACATGAAATATGAACATGCTAGCTATTACAACTCATTCAGTACAAGACATCATTAACTGAGACCATTAAGGGTCGATAAATGGAAACCTAGGCATAATGGTCTACACCTTTGCAAGAATTCGCCCGACTCAAAGCGCTCCTGAGATTAAGTTATAGGAAAAATCCACCGAAGCCTAAACAATCATATAAATAATTGTAAGGACTAGAAAACATAACCTAAAATACTAGATTAGATAGTAAAATCTATTTCTTACCTCCAATTGCCGCCGAGAAAGTTCCGATGATAGCTCTTGTTACGGCCAGGCAGCTAGAGAGTGGATGAGAGGGTAGAGGTGCGCCATCACTCACACCCTAACCTCTCTCTCTTCTCATTTCTCCTCTTTCTCTTCTCCATTTCTCCCTTTTTTTTCTTGTTGAAATTCGTATAGGAGGAGGGGGTGCCCAGATAAGGGTCTTATATAGTGTCATAAGTGGTGCAAATGGCCCCAATGGCTCGTTATTCATTAGACTAACCCTGGAGGGGGTTGTTTCCAATCAATGGGACCCATTAGGAGGCGTACATGTCAATCAAAGCCATGGAATAAGTGTCTAACAATGCGATCTTTGTTTGGATATAAATATACGATGATCGGGCGTGCCGATCAACCGGGAAGGCCCTAACTTAGGTCGACAGTCACCGATGATCAATTGGAGCCTTGGCTATATGGATATGTGTGATGAAATATCTTTAGTCGGTACCCCGAATTTGGCCATTAACCGACGATCCAAAAGTTACAACTTCGAGAAAGAGCAATGGGCTAGTTTCACTTAAATTTCAGGTTTTCACTTAAGACATTCACTCATCTCATGCACTTGGCTTGCGGGTCCAAGTTGAACAATTTGAGATGCGACCTCAGCTCGATGTCTCATGATGGATGTCAAACCCACTAAAACGAATGTCTTTCTATAGTCTTAAGTTTAATGACCCACTAACGAGCGGTCTAAAGCTTGTTTGGATAATCAGAGCATTTCTGGAATGAATTAGGTATCTAGATTTCTTGTGCACAATGATTAGGGTTTGGATTAACTAAGTTCATAATGTGACCTATTCGCAACTAGTGAAATGACGATTCGGTTATAATCATCATAAGTCATTAATTCTTAGGCTAAAAAGATAAGTGGGCCAATTTGGTTTGTTAATTAAGATCTGATCCCCATTTGTCTCGACTTTTGGTAGGTCTTTATTATATGTGGTTGTCTTTATTAGTCAGTGATAGGTCGGCTACATTTAACCCATATGTGACAAATCACGAGGCTAAGCCCCATGTTCAAGTAATCGGGTGGATTCGTTGGCTCCTATAATTGATTAATTGGATTTGTGCGGTTCTTTACTAGTACCACCTACGTATAGGCTCACCTCGAGCGTCAAGGGTCACTAAGTGACAATGTATGCTAGTTATATAAAAAATTTTCAAGAATTTTTAGAAATTCAAAATAGCGAAAATCCAAAACGTTACAGGCTTGCTTGTGGTTGGACCTAAATCAACAACCTCAAAAGATCTTGGTGGGCGATTCAATCCATGAATAAGAGAGAAGTCAGTTTTGGGGTCCGAGTTGCATCGCGCAACAATTAATTCAGAAAATTCAAGCTCTCCTCAGTTTGTGTTGATCGGGTCCGGATCGGACCGAGTTGAGTCAAGTCTATCTCGGGAGGGTGAGTTGATCTACAAACTCTATTTATTATAATTCTATTAGGATTAATGTAGATCATAGATCAATTGCCCTAGTTATATATTAAAACCCAAAATCTAAGTAATTCAAACCTTACGTTATGATCTTAACCAAAGATAGTGTGTAAATTTTGGATATAATAATACAATTTCACAATTCATGGTAAGATTCAATTCTAAGGGCACATGCACTTCCTAATGACATTAGTAGGCGATTCAACTCATAAGGTGATGATTTTTTTCCCTGGGGCCTTTTGCTTTCATGTTAGTTTAAGTGATAATTTCACCTTTTAACTTTGACTGATAATTATTAGTTATTTATATGATACTACATATTGGTATTATATTCTTGACGCATATGACTCATATGCTCACATTTATTTAGAATAAGCAATTACATGTTGCATATGAATACCTTCTCATTACTTGTGGATTGTTTATAAAGCTTGAATTGTCACATTAATTAGTAGAAAACTCAAACTCGCATATGGAAATCTAGAATTGGAATATGAACTTGAATGATTGTGATCACTTATATATAATGGTTCCTCAAACTAATAGGCATTTTGTGTAATGGAATAAATGAATTTTGTTGGAGACTTACCATCTTGTGAATCATTTGTGCTCATGTGGCTTTTCGGTTAACCCCCTTCTTCTTTTTTTTATTGTATCCTTAAATGCACTTTTTGCCCAATGTGGCTCATGATGGATTATTTTTGTATAACCTTGCGATGGTAAGTTCTACTGTTGAATTATGACTAACCTCTAATTGTAGATATTACCGTTAACATCTTACTTGTTGGAATCTCATGAGCCGGAAATGGTGGTATGGAACACTATGTCCAAGCTGTCAACCTATGTTGGGTGACAAGCCTCCCATAATGACCTTTAAGAATTTTTAAAAAGGCTGTTTGTAATTGGATTAATAACGGTTCGACTAATTATGCATTTCATGCCATACGTGCGATAATTGGTGGCTAATTTGAATGTTATAGCATGTATCCTTTATCGTGATATGTTTCGCTAGCTCCCAGACCACCGTTGATCGACCCAAATTGTGTAGGCTTGTTGCTTGAGCTCGTACTTGATGTACTTTCGCTAGTGACTAGACACTTGAGATTGCATGTGGGTTTCGCCCCACTCGTGGGTTTTGCCCAAAGCCAGTTAGATGAGCACCTCACTTGCCCAAAACCAAGTAGGGTAAGATGTAATATGGTGTGGGAATGTATAAAGGTCAGGGGGATGTGGCATGTGGGAGCCATTAAAGTCAATGGTCAATGGATCAACAAATATGATCAATGATATTTTTGTGTGTTTATGTGATTATGAGTGCACGCGGTGAACATGTGTGAGACCAAGTACTTGCATAAGGTAACGCACTTGTACACGGTCGTGTGGGTAAGTGCGTTCGTGCAGAAAATACACATGAATAATATATCTCTCACTCCAAAAGCTTCATATTCTCCCAACCAACTAGCCACCTCGAATGTCGAATTGCAAGAGGCAATAAATAAACAAGACTGCATCATATTCTCGTCCCTCTCAACATGTTTTCAAATGGGGTTTGATCAAATTTCATTAAGTATTTAGTAGTCATAAATCGAGCCTACAATGACTACCCTTGAAGAAGAGAAAAGCACAACTTCAATCTTAAGCTTCTCATGATATACCTCAGATGCCTAACTCTCAACCCTCCTTTCAATGTAGGAATGCAGCTTTTGGCCAACTAATCTAATGTCTTTTGGATTTGCTATTACATCTCTTTAAAAGAAGTTGCAAATTCATTCTTCATCTCTTTTACAAGTAGACACTAGTATGTTGATAGTCGCCATTATATGGATTTTGATAGAAGACGTGCTTGATCAATGTAAGCCTCCTTGCCAAGATGAAGAAATTGCCTTTCTACCCTACTATCTTTCTTGTCACTCTCTGTATGATGTGTTGAAGATGCAGAACCTTAACCCTACTCGTCGTTAGAGGAATCCCCTACCAGGTTGGAATGAACTTTCCTTGCTTAAGCCCAAACACCCCCACCATATTAGCTACTGATCTCGAGTTGATTTCGAAGAATTTATGGAGCAACTCTTAATTGACCAAGGCTTTATAGTACTCTTGTAAGAAAAGATTTCATCTTGTCTATTGATGTTTTCCTACCATTCATGCTTAGATATGAGTGGGAAAGTGATGGGTGGTATACATCAAAGGCAGGGCCTACACGATGGAGGGTCCACATCAAAAGTGGGCCCCACATTGATGTGGAGCCTTCATCAAGGTGGGCCCACATTGCAGATTTTTCACATAAAATATAGGCCCCTAATAATGAATGGCCCACATCCAAAGTGGGCCCACATATACAACCCACATCAAAGATTGGCCCACACAATGGAGGGTCCAGATCAAAGGTGGGCCCCATATTGATGTGGAGCCTTCATCAAGGTGGACCCACATTGCAGATTTTTCACATAAAATATAGGCCCCTAATAATGAATGGCCCACATCCAAAGTGGACCCACATGGACAACCCACATCAAAGGTCGGCCCACACAATGGAGGGTCCAGATCAAAGGTGGGCCCCACATTGATCATATGGACCTTCCATCAATGTGGGCCCACATTACAGATTGTCCACATCAAATATAGGGCCTTATTAATGAGTGGCCTACAGTCAAAGTGGGCCCGACAACGCACATCAAAGGTCGACCCCTAATGATAAATAGCCCACATCTAAGGTAGGCCGCATGATAGATAAGCCACATCAAAGGTAGGCCGCATGATGGATAGCCCGCATTAAAGGTGGGCCTTGCATGGTAGATGGTCCACATTGAAGGTAGACCCCATGCATTGGACAATTTACATTGAAGACAGAGCCAAGGTGAACCCTCTCATCCAGACCGTTCATCTAGAATTTCCCACAGTAATTGGTTTAGATGGAGAAAGAAATATGACTCATCAGAGATCCCATCATTTTTGTGAACGGTGACGATCTCCCATCGCTTGGATTCTTTCGACATGGATCGCGCTCATGAGCTTCTAGATGAACGGTCTGGATCATCAAAATGGTGGAGCAGATGTCCACGGTGGGGCCCACTGGCACATGATATTTGACACATGATGAGTATAAGGATTGAAAATTTTGTAATTGATCAAATGATAAGTGGCCCCCACCGTTGCAACGGATGCCAATGTCAATCTAGCCATCTAAGAGGAGAAATATAATAACGGTCCACATTTCACTAAAACAGGTCCTAATCTTGGTCACTGGAATCTTCAATCTAGACGATTTTTGGAGCGTTCTTAATGGTTTTTCAGGAATTCTCTATGAAAAAGACGGCAACGGGGATCACTGGACGATGCAGATTTTTCAGGAATTCTCTATGAAGAGTGGGCCTCACCAGATCAATGGCTTAGATTGTTGATCATTAGGCCTTATTTGTGAGAATTGAAAACCGGTGAATGCCCACATCTAAGGTGTGGGCCGGATCCGATAATGGACCGGGCCTATATATGGGCCGGGTCCATTTCTGGGCTGACCTCTCAATGGCAGTGGGTTAGGCCGGGTCCATTCCTGTATCTAGCCTCTGTATGCCCCCTGACATGGGTCCATATTCTTGGCGCGGGTTGTCTAGGCTGATGCAGGTATGAAGGTGATGAGATCGATCACCATCTAGACTCCTCATATAGACTTCTCAAATACACAAGGAAAAAACAAGGAAAATATAAATAAATTCTATATAATTCATAATTTTATTGATGAATAAAATAAACAAGTTCACAACCCTTTGAATAGGGATACTAAGCAATGGGAGAAGTTTTGGAATCAAGCTACAACTAAAACTCCTAGAAATCGCAACTTATTATAAATAGTAAACTTAAGACAGTGGTGATGTCTACTAGTGCGGAAGGTTTTCGGCCAAAAAACTCCTAGAAATTGCAACTTATTATAAATAGTAAACTTAAGACAGTGGTAATGTCTACTAGTGCGCAAGGTTTTCGGCCAAAATTAGTGTCATGTTTGGCTGGTCATGATGTTCTCCTAATTATTCTAAGCAAACTTTCCATGTTGAGCGCAACTCCTACAGCCCAAAGGATGAAGAGTTATACTCAAACTAAAAAAGAAAATAAAATGAGAATTCGACCGTTGATCAGATGGTATTTTGCAAATTCTGCGTGGGCAATCTAGCATAGTGGGTTGGGTACTCATTCCGAGATATGCTCGATTTAAGGTCTTATGGTTTGAACACTTCTGTTATCGTCGTCCGGGCCTTTTTTAATCCATCTTGGCCACCAAACTCTCCGCGACATCATAGGCCCAGTATCTGTGTGCTAGCGTGCTTTGGCTACCATCGGATTGGTCCTAATAAGTCATACATGCCCTTATGAAACACGTGGGAGGCATCATACATGTGATCAAGCCCGTCCATTCATCTAGTGTGACCACCACAAGCATACCCTGGAAAAGGTTCAAGCCGGTTCCACTCATTGATCAGGCACATGTGTGAGTGATCCTAGCCATTGAAAAAACAAGCCCCACCGCAGAGTGAAAATCCACCTGGGGCTCATTCATCCGACGGATTAAACATGTGTCCAGGTGACCACTCGTGTCTGATTTTCAAGCTAGGGCACATCCACAACGTTGCCCTCTTGCCTAATGGCACGGATCTGACAAACAAGTTCGGTGCTCATGCGTGTTCCATGAAGCGGATGGATAGGTTGTGCCCAGTCCAGTGCTGTAAATTAGGGCCGAAAGTCGGGCGGATTGGGGCGGGTTAGTGCTCAACCCTAACCCAACCCAAGGTTCCTATACCTCAACTCCAACCCAACCCAACCCAATCTCGGGTTGGGAATTCTCAACCCAAGCCCAACCCAAGCGGTTCGGTTGGGTTGATCGGTTTGGTCAGGTATATACACGCTAAATTTTCGTTATTACATTAGTTTATTATATTTCAATATAGGACTTGTTTTTTTGTATCTATAATTTTATAATTATATATGATTATTCATTATAAAAAAACTTCATTTTTTCCTTTAAAAAACAAGCTAAAATATAAGATAACTACTCCTTAAAAGTCATGTAGCATAGCATGAAGTCTATTTGGGAGAGAGAAATCTGGCATATCTTATTAGCTTAAGTCCTTGGAAATGACGTGGACAAATGAGACTCGACATCACTAGTGTGCCTTCGACACAAACGATCCACACTCAATTATAATTTATAAGTAACTTATATATTGATCGAGTTCGAGTTGGGTTGGGCAACCCGAGACCTCAACCCGAGCCCAACCCAAGTTTTATCAGGTTGGTGTTTGTATAGCCTAAGCTTAAGATCGGACCCGAAATATCCTGTCCGAGCCCAACCCAATGTCAGGTCGGTCACGGGTCGGTCGGGTTGAACGCGCCCAACTTTTAGCCCATCGGTAAATAGGCATCTGGACCCGCAGGCACCGTTCGACTCCACCTGATTCAACAGGTCTGATCCCAACCTTTGGGAAATCGGACTCAGTACGCTTTTATAAACTCAGTTGGGCCTACTATAAATGTATGTGGGTTATCCACGCCGTCCATCTTTTTTTCCAGCTCATTTTAGTGGTTGAGTTCAAATTAGAAGTATTCTCAAATGTCAAGTGGACCACACTAAAGGAAACAGTGGGAATAATGACTTCCACCATTGAAACCTTGCTAGGGCCCACAGTGATGTTTATTTGTCATCCAACCGTTCATAAGATCACAAAGACATGGATGGAGGGAAAACACAAATATCAGCTTGATCCAAAATTTCTGTGGGCCCCAAGAAATTTTCAACGGTAGAATTTCAATTCACAATGTTTCCCGTGGTGAAGTCCACTTGAGGTTTGTATATACTTCATTTTTGGGCTTAAGCCCTAAATTTCTCTTTTAAAATGGATGGATGGAGTAGGTAAAATATGTGAATCAAGGTGGACCCCACAGAGTTTACTCAGTACTCAATCCGCTTCCATCCTTTGGACCCTAGAAAAATCAGGTCGGGTCCAAGTCTCACCTTTTGGACCCGGTTAAAAACTGAGTCATGTTGGGTTGGATCAGGTCCGTCTGTTAAAGTTGGGTCAACCTGGTCGTATTTGGGTCCACGTGTGAAGTGTGTAATAGTGTGTATGGCACGTGGGACTGTTAGAAAAGTAAGAGTTTCTTGTACACAACGGAGGATTGAAGAAAACGATAATGAAACGAACAGATCTTTCGAGTTCAAGGCTCGACTTGAATAGTCAATTTCTTAAGACAGATTTGCTGCCCTTTTTCTGGAATTTCCAGCAAGTGCAAACGAAGGAAATCTGCAAATTGTCTTCAGGATACAATGAACTCTCAATCCGATTTTCAATGGCTAGGAAATCTGCAAATTGCCAAAACGACTAAGGCTCTCATAGCTCCTTACGACGATGCGCACGTGCGAAGTGCTAAGTGCGCCTAATAAAGCGCCCAAGCAGCCCTACAGCCCACGCCACGTGCGTGCGCGGACGGTGCTTCGCACCGTCCTCGAGGAGATTTGAACCATGGTTGCATAAGCAAAAACCCCTTCTCTTACCGATTGGCTATACACACTATTTATGGAAAGTTTAAATAATTAATATATTTATTTACTTTCTAAAAATAACTTTTATTTTTTAAATTTATTTTTATTCTAGAAAACACAATAATTCCCCATAATTTCAAAAATAAAATCAGATTCTAGAACGAATGACATATCAGTATAAATAAGTGCATAAGCAAAGGTATCTTTTGGATTTGAACATTTACTTTAGTGTATATGTATCAAAGTTATGTCAGGTACTTAGTGACCCATTAGTCTTGAACTAAGGACCTTATATGACTCACCGGACACATAACACACATCTATTCATATATAACTGGACATCTAAAAGTTCGCACATTTCTGGCCTTGTGCGTATCCTTATTTCATGAGTATTATAGAGACGATCTCAATCTCTTCAAAAGCGGCCTTACTTCTCTACTCATATAGGTAGATCTATCAAAGATGATTCTGCTTCATCTCAGCAAAGTCTGCTTATAGATCTATTAAGAGTTAGTACTCAGCCTCTTATGAAATGCAAAAACCAAACACTAGACTTTTACGAATGAAACTCAAATTTTTTTTTTCTAGTGTATATTTCAGTCACATACTTGACTTGTTTGTCCCTTTGAACCTATCCTATATTTCAAAACATAGGTAGGGTTGCCATCAAGAGTGAAAGTTATATCTTTATGGATCTTAGTCTCATTCCTTTAGTGGTTCTTCTTATTTGATCTCTTGATAAACCTTTTGTCAAGGGATCTGCTAAGTTCAGGATGAATTTAACATATTCCATTATGATTACTCCATCTCTGAGCAATCCTTTAACAAAGTTATGCCTTAGACCTACATTTTTAGACTTACCATTATAAGTCTTACTCATAGCACGACAAAGAGTAGCCTGACTATCACAAAAGATAGATATGGCAGGAGTAGGTTTCGGCCAATACGGGATTTCTAACAGTAGGTATCTTAGCCATTCACCTTCTTTACAAGCAGCACCAAGTGCAATAAACTCACTTTCCATTGTAGAGTGAGATATGCACGTTTGTTTCTTAGATGCCCATGATATTGCTCCTCCTCCAAGAGTGAATATCCAGCCACTTGTAGATTTTGATTCTATGTTATCTGCATTTCAGCTTGCATCGTTGTACCCTTCAAGTACAGCGGGATATGATTTATAATGCAGTCCATAGTCTATGGTTCCTCTTAGATACTTTAAAACTCTCGAAAGCGCATTCCAGTGTACTTGTCCTAGATTATTGGTATACCTGCTTAGCATTCCTATTGTGAATGCTATATCAGGTCTAATGCAATTCATTGCATACATTAAACTCCCAATAGCACTTGCATATTCTTGTTGTGCTTTGCATCTACCAGTATTTTTAACCAATTTAATACTTGGATCAAACGAGGTTGAGACCGGTTTACTATCATAATGATTAAACTTCTTTAACACTTTCTCTACGTAATGAGATTGTGTTAAGGCTATTCCATCATTAAGATTATAAATCTTAATACCTAATATTACATCAGCTTTACCCATATCCTTCATGTCGAAGTTGGAACTTAGAAACTTTTTAGTTCTTTCACACAGTCTTCATTTGGTCCAAATATTAGCATATCATCGACGTATAGGCAGATAATGATTTGACCTTTAATATATATGCACTTATCTGCTTGGTTTACTCTAAAACCATTAGATTGTACTACTTGATCAAACTTCTCATGCCATTGTTTAGGAGCTTGCTTGAGCCCATAGAGAGATTTGTCCAGTTTACACACTTTCTTCTCTTGCCCAGGTTGAACAAACCCTTCAGGTTGTTCCATATAGACTTCCTCATCTAGATCACCATTTAAAAATGCCGTTTTGACATCCATTTGATGGATTACTAGGTGGTGAATTGCTGCAAGAGCAATTAAAGTCCTAATGGTAGATATTCGAGCAACAAGAGCATATGTATCGAAAAAATCGATACCTTCCTTTTGTCTAAATCCTTTGGCTACCAATCGAGCTTTAAACTTATTTATGGTTCCATCAGGATTGAACTTTCTTTTAAAAATCTACTTACATCCTATAGGCTTTGAACCTGGTGGAAGATCGACCAAACACCATGTGTTATTGGAGACTATGGAATCCATTTCATCGTTGATGGCTTCCCTCCAAAACTGTACATCAAGAGATGAGAGAGCTTCACTAAGTGTTGATGGATCACTTTCAATACTTAGCGGTAGAGTAATCTCCTTTCTTATTTCATTTTTATCTCCTTCTATAAGGAACATATAGAAATCTGGGCCAAAAGATGTTTCTTTTCTTGCCCTTTTTGATCTTCTTAGTTCATTTCCTTCTGGATGAGTTTTAGATTTATCATGAAAGTTATTATGCTCTTCGTTCATTGGTTCTATTATATTTTCATCAACCTGTCTTTTTGTATGATTATTCATATAGTCTTTGTATACTATATTTTCAAAAAATATAGCATCCCTAGACTTTATAATCATGTTTTTGTCAGCAAAAGAAGTTTGTTCTAGAAGCAGGAATCTATATACGAGACTATGAATCCCAAACCCACAAAAGCACACCTGATTCCTCTAGGACCTAATTTTACTCTCTTAGAATCAATAATCCTGACTTCTGCTATACTTCCCCACACTTTGAAGTAATGAAGATATGGTTTCTTCTTTTTCCATAATTCATATGGGGAGATATCCAATTTTTTGTGTGGGATAGCATTTAGAATACGGTTTGCTGTTAACAATACTTCCCCCCATAAATTTAGTGGTAATATAGAATTTAATATCATATGGTTGATCATCTCAACTAATGTCCTATTTTTGCGTTCCGCTAGGCCATTTTGCTGAGGTGTGTAAGGTGCCGTAAATTCATGGATTATACCATTTGATTCACAGAAGTCGTTGAATTCATTAGAAGAGTACTCACCCCCTCTATCACTTCTGAGGGCTTTAATCCTTACATTAACTGATTTTCCACTTCGACCTTATAAAGCTTAAACTTTTCAAAGGCTTCATCTTTAGATTTTATCAAGTATACATAGGAAAATCTAGTGAAGTCATCGATAAATGTGATAAAATACCTTTTTCCTCCACGAGTTAAGGTATTATTTAAATCACAAATATCGGAATGAATTAGCTCCAAGGGTTGTGATTTTCTCATGCCAATACCAAATGGTTTTCTGGTTATTTTAGAATGGGCACACACATCACATTTCCCTTCTTGTTGAATTTCATGATTTGGTTTAAGGCCTAGGATCATCATTCTTTTCATTGAATGATAATTAACATGACCTAGTTTAGCATGCCATAGAGATACAGAATCCACTATATAAACGGAAACATCATTATTTTTATTAATATTCAGTTTAATCATACCATTACATGAATATCCTTTGCCTACAAACATACCATTCTTGGTGATAACCAACTTATCAGACTCAATCACTATTTTGAATCCCCTTATTGAGAAGATCACCTGACACTAGATTTTAGATATGTCAGGTACATGCAATACATTGTTAGTGTCAGTCTTTTGCCTGATGTAAACTAAAGCTCTACTGTTCTTTTTCCAACAACAGTCGCACGAACGTTATTACCCATCTTCACTTCTTGTCCAGTTGTTATACCTCCATAGGTCTTGAAGATGTTTCAGTCCTTCGATATATGAATGGTTGCACCAGTATCTAGCCACCATCCACCATCGGATATTACTGTATTAGCTTCAGTAACCATTGCTACAAGTTCGTCTTCTGCCATGTTAGCCTGAGCTTTCAGTTGTTTCTTCATGTGTTGACATTCCTTTATGTAGTGTCCAGGCTTATTGCAGAAATAACACTTGCCCTTTTTCTTTCCATTTTTCTTAAACTCTGTATCTTTCTTTGGGGGAATAGATTTGGAGTTTTGAGATTTTGGCTTGTCATCTTCTACAATATTTGCTTTGGAATGATTTTTCGAAGCACTTTCTTTCTTGTCTCGGTTTCTAAACTCTTCTTCTATACGAAGATGTCGTGAAGCCCTTCAAGAGTACTTCCTTTCATCATGTTTCAGTTTCTTTTTATAATCAAACCATGATGAGGGTAATTTTGCATTACTACACTAACCAGGAATTCTTCAGGAAGATCTATCCCACCAATCTTCAATTCATCAACCAAGTTCTGTAGTTCGGTTACTTGGGAGAGAATTGGCTGATCATTTTTAAACTTGAAGTGGACATAATTGTCGATCAGAAATTTCTGAGTACTGATCTCTTCAGTTTTATATTTTTGATCTAATTTTGTTCACAAATCTTTAGCAGAGGATATTTTACGATATGAGTTATAGATGGAATTAGAGAGGGAGTTTAAGATATGACCTTTGCATAGAAAATCGTCCTCATTCTTTTTCTTCCATTCTGCCTTCACTTGTTCTGAGTCATCGTTAGTTGGCTCGGTCAGAGAAAGCAGATCATCATCTAGGATGTAAGATAACTTTAGAGTTGTCAAAAAGAAAAGCATCTTCTGCTGCCATCTTGAGAAGAATTGACCGTCGAAACGATCCAGTCGTACAAAGTCTTGGTTCATAACTTGAATGGAATGAATTGCCTCCATTGTGAAAAGAGTAAATTTCTGCCTTGAATGTTAGAAAAGTAAGAGTTTCTTGTACACAACGGAGGATTGAAGAAAACGATAATGAAACGAACAGATCTTTCGAGTTCAAGGCTCGACTTGAATAGTCAATTTCTTAAGACAGATTTGCTGCCCTTTTTCTGGAATTTCCAGCAAGTGCAAACGAAGGAAATCTGCAAATTGTCTTCAGGATACAATGAACTCTCAATCCGATTTTCAACACAAAAATTTGCACATTTAAGTGTTGAACAGATCTCTAGTTTTGACACCGATATGCCTTAAGACGTTCAGAAAAAACTCAACAAGAGATTAGATCGAGAATAATTGCACAGAAGATAATATTATCTTAAGGATTTTGAGTATCTACTTCTGGATTATAGTATCCAGGATTTATATCAATTGAAAGGTTATGGATTTCTTCCTGAAGAGGTGCTAAAGAGCCTCTTCAAGAAATCCATACCCATTCACAGCAAATAATTGCCTTTTCATGAAAGGATATGACCCTTTGTCCTATGGCAGTTATTTCTGTACCCATTCAGACAGGAGCAGTTATCCAATAGGAAAAATTGTATCCACATAAGCGACACATGACATAGGTGCCACATGTACAATCATGTCACAATTATTCTCAATCAACAAAAAAATAATAATAATAAACATCAGGGTACCATGGCCCAAAAATATGAACCGAGTGCCAAAACGACTAAGGCTCTCATAGCTCCTTACGACGATGCGCACGTGCGAAGTGCTAAGTGCGCCTAACAAAGCGCCCAAGCAGCCCTACAGCCCACGCCACGCGCGTGCGCGGACGGTGCTTCGCACCGTTTTCGAGGAGATTTGAACCCTGGTTGCATAAGCAAAAACCCCTTCTCTTACCGATTGGCTATACACACTCTTTATGGAAAGTTTAAATAATTAATATATTTATTTACTTTCTAAAAATAACTTTTATTTTTTAAATTTATTTTTATTCTAGAAAACACAACAGGGACTATTCCGTTTGTTTAACCATTTACTTCGGGAAATGGTTAATGATGATAAATGAGTGATGATTATTTTTAATAGTTATTTGAAAAGAAAGGAAAATAATGGAGTAAATATGCCTCAAGAGCCAAGATGACATTAGACGGGATTGTATGCACGAAGTGTGTGGGTCCTATTATGATGTATGTGTCCCGTCTATGGGCCCCACCAAAGAAGACATCGGGATAATCACATCCACCATTAAAAGTAGAAATTTGTGTAAGGCCCACAATGATGTGTATTTATTATCTAACCTGTTTCATAGGATTAGAAAGACATGGATGAATAAAAAACAAAAATACAAGCTTGATCCAAAAATTTTGTGGAGGCATTTGATTCCCACTATAGCTAGGTGTGGTCCACATGTGCTTTGGATTTGTGTCATTGTGGCTCATGCTCTAAAATAGTTTGATAAAATGGATGGACTGCGTGGATCAAACAAATACATCACCATGGGCCACACAAATTTTTGCTTTTTTCTTTATTCCTCGATTTTAGTGAAGCCATCAATATCAAAGTGGGGCAGCTTGCTTGAAATTACCATCGAAAGTAATAATTACTCTTAAACAAAGAGAGAGATGAGAAGGAGGGAAAGTTGGAAAGCACGGTACCTCATCTGGGTATCTACTGGGGTTTCTTTGGGTCGTTTGACACTGTGGATTGGAGGGGATTGGAGGGGGTTTCCAATCCCCTGGTTGTTTGGTAGCATAAAGTAACTGGAGGGGGTTTCCAATGCCCTCTCTAAGGGGGTTTGCAATCCACAGTGAGAGCTTGGATTACACCTCAAATTATTTCAATAGTTGCAGGTGTAACATGTGTGTCACTATACACTATCATTTTATTGGGTACATGGCCCACTAATGATGATCATCACCGCCCAAACATTGTCCATGTAAATCAGCACCGTCTAAACATTGTCCATTAAATCAATGATTAAAAATCGTTGGTTAGTCACTTAGACATGATCTTGTGCTTGTGGCCCATCCGAGACTTGGAATTTCATCATTTTCAGGCAAAGCGTATATTTCAACAGGCTTATCACAACCATTGTATCAAAAATTACATATCTCACTACTTAGAGATATTAAAGTTGATTTAGTAATTAAATTCAAATCCCTGTAAATATACTACGGATAGGTACTTTTGGATTAAAGTTGATTCATGCTCTAAGGTGCCAAACACATAAATCCAGGGGGTTTCTAATCCTAGGGGTTCTGAATCCAGGGGGTTACAAATCCACGCTCCCAAACCGGCCCTTTTACTAATATGGGTGTTGCTCTTCAATTTGACACGAGGTCACACGTGTAACAAACAGCCTATATATATGCAAATAGCCTGTATACGGTCAAATGTATATGATTATGAATAGTGTCAGGTGTGCCCAAGTTACACTCAACTCAAATTGATTGAATGCTTACGATGTTAGGTGCTAAACTAGCCAGATTTGTATCAAACTTCTAAAGCTTGATCTAACGGTTCAGCCACCAATGTTGCAATAGTTAGGTGATTTAAAAGGGGAGGGTTGGTCTTTCAATGAGATTTGTTTTCCTTGTGTTAAGGACTTTTCTTTCAACGGTGTTTGTAGTTTCAAGTTTCTCAGTAATGCGATAATGAACAAATAAAATTAAAAATAAGACTAGTCATTGATTTTATTGATTTGCATGTAAGAATAATACAACCAATTAAGCAACGAAAAATAAGGGAGATTACCTATGACTACCTACGTGGATAGAACAATTGAAATGTACAATTTGTAGGATGTAACTGGTGTGATCTGCCAAGAACTCGGTGGTTGGTGGAATCCAACGACGAAGGTCATGGATATTTAATATACTCCTAAGCATATCAAATAACCATTTACTCTAAAAGCTTAAGCTGTCAGAGTGTAGTGTATCAATGTATATCAAGAGACTTTATCACTCCAACACCCCCCTGCACGTGTGGGGTGGGAACTCCGCACGAGAACATACTAATAAGGGTGGAGGGACACTCACACCATAAATAGGCCAGACTTGATTTCACGGTCCCTAGGACGGACCTGATTTTCCTGACCCCCCGTGGGAGAATAATATATTAGCGAGGCATATTTGCTGCTCTCGAGATTCGAACATAGGACCTTCCGCTTTGATACCATGTTATAAGACACCATTTGAAAAAAGATATTGTATATTCTTTTGAGCCGCACACAACCTATATTTATGTTAGAATGGAGTGAAAATAAAAATAGAAGCGATGCAGAAGAAGAAGATGCAAATGAGCTGGAATGCAGAAAATGAAGATACAGATGAGCTAGAATGGATGAGCTCATATCACGAGTCCAACGGGTTCGGCGTCAGACTTGTTCCTTCAACAAAGCATATTGCAACGATGGTGTTGGACAGTAGCAAATCCAAACTAACCTAAGGATTTCAGACTTGCAGCAGCGTGGCTAGATAGAAGTTAAATATCTAAGCTAAAGCTAAAATAGGCAGTGTTGTGCTATAGAAATTGATTGATTGTGTGTAGCGAGGGCACATAGCTATTCATCTAATGCTACTTTCATAGACTTGGAAGGTCTATGGCCAAATCGATATTTCCTTATTGATCCTCAAAGGTTAATCGGTCATGTCCCAAAAAGATTCGGATGATTCGGATTCTTTACGCCATTATAACCCAATCTCTTTCTAATTCCGAATAAATTTGTCTTCTAACCTTCCGTAGTCTTTGAAAAAAAGTTTTTTGTTTTAGCATGATCATGTGAGAGGGCCTTGACATGCGCATCTTAGATTACAACTTGTGAGATATCCAGCATCAGCAAGTCTTTAAGTAGGTTCTCGCATATGCTATAAGTTACACGTGTGACTGTCACGTGTCCTCCATGCAATGTCCCTTTTTTCTCAACCACAAATGTATGTACGACTCTAAGCCATGCTGCCTTCGATAAGTTACATATTGTCGTAGGATATGGGTAAAAGATTTCTCAAGGCGCGTGTTCAATTTTCCTCCCATCATTCGTCCAATAGTGTTAACACGTGGTAGCGCCCTATTTGGCAACATGGACTATGCCGATACTGGTATAAATAGTAGGATAAATAACTTAATATGAATAAAATCTACACCATCCATCAAGTTAACCACACCTTATTTAGACTTAATTCGAAAACCAAGCTGATTTAACTCTTAGGTGAGCTACCCTATAAACCTGAAGACCTTTTTTTTTTTTTTTTAGAAATATAAACCATTTAGTGGCATTGGCATGTACAATTTTAACCATAAAGTATATAGCATGAAAATATTTGAATTCCTAAAATGTCAAAACTTTATTTAAAATGTTTCTTCATGTCCTTAAATACATGAGGTCATTTGTGGCTGAAAACTGAAAACTAATTTGAGCACAAATATATCCAATACTTTATGATTTTAGTTACAAAATATGGTTTCCAAGCCAATGATATCTTACAACCTATTTATACACCATACATGTGTTAAAGTCACATATGTTTGCACCATCCGGTCCATCTATGAGATGGCTCTGAGAGTTTAACAAAATTTGTGTATATATTTCATTAACTGAAAATGGCGTTTAAATACAAATTTAGACATAATTAATCTATTTGTACAAGCAACTATAATAAGAATGGTTTCTTGTACAAGATCTATAAATTTATTAACACACACTCCCCCTCAAACTCAAGATGTATTCATGGGAATCATTAAGAGTTTGGATGCAAGGTACAAGAACTTAGAGGCAATGTGAGACTTAGTAAAGAAGTCAGCAAGTTGTTCGGAGGAGGCAATATACAGGAGAGAGAAATTGTGCCAGTACTCTTGATGAATAAAATGACAGTCCACTCAATATGCTTGGTGCGCTCATGAAATTTAGGGTTGTAAGAAATATGGATGGCATTTTTGTTATCATAGTGCAAAGGAGTAGGAGTGATAGAATTTACACCTAAATAAGCAAGTAACCATCTGAGCCAGACAATCTTTGCAATTGTTTGAGCCATTGATCGATACTCTGCCTCAGCAATAGATTGAGAAATGTGTTGTTGCTTCTTACTTTCCTCGAAGAGAAGAGAGTCGCCAAGAAATATACGAAATCTCGTACTAGACTTCCGATCAGATACAGTTTAAGCGAAATTACAATCAAAATATGCTCGTAATTCAAGAGAGGAAGTGTGGAGAAGAAAATAGCTTTAGAAAGAGTGTCTCGAATATATCGAATGATGTGGAGGACAACAACTAGATGTACAAAGTGTGGGGCATTTACGAATTAGCTGACAATGTGAATAATATAAGCAAGGTTTGGCTGATAAATGGTCAAGTAAATCAAGCCACCAACAAGCTGATGATAAAATGTAAGATTAAAAAGTAGTTCTTCATCTGTAGGACCAAGCTTGCTATTTAGTTCTGTTGGAGTGTCAACATGCTTGATATCATCTGCTAAATGTGCTCGAGAGACGAGGTCAGTGGCATATTTATTTTGAAAGAGTGAATAGCCACATGGAGAATATGCAACTTCAAGCCCCAAAAAGTAACATAAAAAGCTGAGATCTTTCATCTAAAAAGATGAGTAAGATGTTGTTTGATCATACGAATAATAGCTTCATGATTACCAGAAGTAATCATATCATCAACATAGAGCAACAAAATAATCCGTCCTGTGGGTGTATTCAAGACAAATAAGGTGGGATCATGAGAACTTTGTTGAAATCTGACTAACATAACTGCAAAGATGAATCTAGCAAACCAAGCTCGAGGAACTTGTTTGAGACCATACAGAGTACGTCTCAAGTGACATACATGTTTTTCAAGATAAGATACACCAGGAGGTACTTACATGCAAACTTCTTCTTGTAGATCCCCATTGAAAAGTGCATTTTTTTACATCAAGCCGATGACGAGGTCATTGGTGAACAACAACAATTGCTATCAAGGTCTAAACTATCATCATGTGAGCAATTAGAGCAAACGTTTCAGCAAAGTCAATGCCAAATTCCTTATTAGTGATGGGGTTTTCCTCCTCAGATAAGAGGAGAGATGGAGCAGCAGGTGCAAAATCCGGAGTGGTTTACCACGCTGGTCGACTGGTCATAGGTGGTCCACGACCGTCGTGGGTGGCGCTCAACCAGTCGTGGGTTCGAGTCCTACCACGACTCAAAGTCGAGCGACCTTGAGTAATTATTCTCTGGGGTGCTTGACCGATCGTAGGTGGTCCATTACCGGTCGTAGGTGGCGCTCGACCAGTCGTAGGTTCGTCACGACCAGTCGTAGTTACGCAGATTCGTTCCGCGATTTGCGCGGATTTCGTGTCGCAAGTCCTTTTGCAACTGGGATGCGAAAAAGAGTTTCCTAAAACTTTAAATAGGAGGTACCTAGGGCTTTCTAGGTACGACAAGAGGGTTTCCTAAAGCTTTACAAGGGATTTGCTAAAGGGTTTAGGGCTATCAAAGGTGTGAGAGAGAAGAAAAGAGAGAGAGAGGAAGCTTATAGAAGGAAGATTATGCTCGTGGAAGTTATCTACCGTGCAATCTATATCTCAGCGCTTCTATGTCCTCGTAATCGGTGAGATATCTCTGTTTTCTTTGTTTCTTTTATTGTTTATTCACTCCTGCATGAGTGAAGAAGGTTGTAACGTTCTACTTCATAGTGGATTGTTGATCTGGACGAGGTCCCGTGGTTTTTACCTCTCTAAGGGTTTTCTACATAAAAATCTCTTGTGTGGTGTGTGTAATTGATGCATTGATTGTTTTCATTGCTTTATTATCCATAATTCTGGTTTGTTCTGGAGGACTAGATCCTAAGGTTTTGTGCAAGGCCTCCAACAAAGTGGTATCAGAGCCAGGTTCATTGAATGGGTAGGATCAGTTTTGAATTATGGAAGGTGGCTCATCAAGGATGATCGCCTCAATGGTTCTAATTGGACCATATGGAAGGCTAAGATGAAGGACTTGCTTTATTGCAAGGACCTATATTCTCCAATTTTAGGCATAGCAGCAAAATCCAAGGATATGTCTGATGATGATTGGAAGAAGATGGACCGGAAGGTGGTGGGGTTTGTTAGACAATGGTTGGATGATTCAGTGTTCCATCATGTGTCTATGGAAACCTCAGCCGCTAGCCTATGGCTGAAATTACAAGGGCTGTATGAGAGGAAGACAGTCGGTAATAAAATTTTTCTGATAAGGCGACTTGTGAATCTCAAGTTCAAGGATGGTGGATTTATGGCCGAGCACATGAATGAGGTCAGCAATATAGTGAACCAACTCTCTTCTATGAGGATGGTTGTAGATGATGAATTGCAGGCTTTACTTTTGCTTAGTTCATTTCCTGACAGTTGGGAGACATTGGTAGTGTCTCTAAGTAACTCTGCGCCAGACGGAAAGATATCCATGGAATAGGTAACTAGCTGTCTCTTCAATGAAGAGACAAGGAGGAAGTCTCAGTGGTCTACTCAGCAAGAGGCTCTTGTGACACAGGAACGGGGGAGAGGAAAGAACAGGAAGGGCAGGAAGGCCCGAGATAAATTAAGAGGCAAGTTGAGTAACAGAAATGATGTTGATTGCATGAATTGTAGCAAGAAGGGTCACTACAAGCATGAATGTCATGGTAAGAAGAACAACAAGAAAGGAAAAGGGAAGGAAGATGAATCAGATTTCATTGCGGTCGCTTCAGATGACGACGTTGTAGTTATTCTTTCAGCAGATCACGATATATGTCTCACGGCTACGAGTCAGGACACCGACTGGGTGATAGACTCGGGAGCTTCTTTTCATGCAGCTCCACGTAGGGACTTTTTCACAAGCTACAAGTCAGGTGACTATGAGACTGTAAAGATGAAAAATTCTGGCATATCAAAAATCGTGGGAGTCGGTGATATTTGTGTGAAGATCGATGTGGGCTGCACATTGGTTCTCAGGGATGTGAGGCATATCCCAGACCTTCGCCTCAACTTGATGTTGATGGAAAGGTTGGATGATGATGGCTATGAAAGTCGGTTTGCTGGTGGGCGATGGAAGCTCATTAAGGGCTTGTTGATCGTGGCCAGAGGAAAGAAGTGTTGCACCATTTACAAGACAAGTGTCAGTATGTGCAAGGGTGGGTTGAACGCAGTGGAAAATTCAACTATTGACATGTGGCACAGGCGTCTAGGCCACATGAGTGAAAAAGGGCTTCAGGTACTAGCAAAGAAGCGGCTCCTTCCAGATGTGATAGGTACACCTCTCAAAACCTGTCTGATTGTTTATCAGGGAAACAGCACAGAGTTTCATTTATTAAATTTATTTATCAAGTTAATAAAGTGCATGCATTAGATTTGGTGTATTCTGATGTTTGTGGTCTTATGAGGACAAAAACCTTGTATGGGGCATTGTATTTTGTTACTTTTATAAATGATTTATCTAGGAGGGTTTGGGTTTATGCTTTGAAATCCAAGGACGAGGTCTTTGGTGTGTTTAAATTGTTTCATGCTATGGTCGAGAGAGAGACAGGTAGATCATTGAAGTGCATCCGCACTGACAATGGTGGTGAATACATTGGCGACTTTCATGAGTACTGCAAGTCCCTAGGTATACGACATGAACAAACAGTTTCCAAGACCCCTCAGCATAATAGTGTAGCTGAGTGAATGAATCACACCACTGTTGAGAGAATCAGATGCATGTTATCCCATGCGAAATTGCCCAAGACATTTTGGGGAGAAACAATGTACATGGCGGTGTATTTGATAAACAGGTCTCCATCAGCCCCGTTGAATGGAGAAGTGCCTGAGAAGGTGTGGACAGGACATGATCCATCGTATAGTCATCTCAGGGTATTTGGATGCAGGGCATCCGTTCACGTACCAAAGGACGAGAGGTCCAAGCTCGATATGAAGATCAGGCAGTGTGTATTCTTAGGGTACGGTGATGAAAAGTTTGGTTACAGATTGTGGGATCCGACCGAGAAGAAACTCGTCAGGAGTAGAGATGTGGTTTTCTTTGAAGATCAGTACATAAGAGACATTGGTAAGCCAGAGAAGAACCAGCCTAGTTCAGGTGAGCTAGAGGATATGGATCTGGTTATTCCTCCCGTGGTGGCTGATGACGGGGGAGTACAGCAAGGTGCAGAGGACGAGGGAGTTCCTTTAGAAGATGGACGAGGGGAGCAATCCCCACTTGATCCACCTATTGAGCCACAGGTGATGAGGTCATTTAGGAATACACAGCCATCCAAGAGGTACTCGCCACATGAGTACATTATGCTGACTGATGGGGGAGAGCCAGAAGATTATTCTAAGACCCTAGCCGACGAGCATAAGGGGGAGTGGTTAAAAGCTATGCAATAGGAGATGGAATCCTTGCATAAGAACCACACCTATGATATGGTGAAATTGCCTAAGGACAAAAAAGCTTTAAGCAACAAGTGGGTGTTTAGAAAGAAGATTGAGTAGAAGAATTCACAGACGAGGTTCAAGGCTAGACTTGTGGTGAAAGGGTTTGGTCAGAGGAAAGGCATAGACTTCGAGGAAATATTCTCACCAGTGGTGAAGATGACATCCATACGGGTGTTGGTTGGTTGGCGGCTAGCATGGATTTGGAGATAGAGTAGTTAGATGTTAAAACTGTCTTTCTCCATGGTGACCTGGAAGAAGAGTTCTACATGCACCAACCAGAGGGGTTCGAAGTCAAGGGCAAGGAGCATATGATGTGTACGCTGAGGAAGAGCTTGTATGGGCTGAAACAAGCTCCACGGCAATGATATAAGAAGTTTGATTCGTTCATGTTACAGTTTGGGTATAACAGAACGGAGTCAGACCATTGTGTGTTCACGCGCAAGTTCTCATATGGTGATTTCTTAGTTTCGTTGTTATATGTTGATAACATGCTCATCATGGGAAAAGACATCAAGAAGATTGACAGGCTGAAACAAGAGTCGGGCAAGTCTTTTGCTATAAAAGACTTGGGCCCGGCTAGATGAATCCTATGAATGGAGATAACCCGTGACAGAAGCAGCAGGAAGCTTTGGCTGTCACAAGAGCGGTATATTGAGAAAATCCTAGAGCGGTTCAATATGAATGCAGCGAAGCCGGTCAGTACTCCACTGGATGGACACTTCAGATTGAGTGACAGGCAGTGTCCCAAGACGAAGGCAGAGATGGAAGATATGCAGAAGATAGCTTATGCGTCAGCTGTAGGAAGTTTGATGTATGCTATGGTGTGTACATGCCCAGACATAGTATATGCGGTTGGTGTTGTCAGCCGGCATCTTGCCAATCCTGGCAAAGAGCATTGGGCAGCAGTGAAATGGATACTACAGTATCTAAGAGACTCATCCAAGTTGAGCCTATGCTGTGGTGACGGTAAACCTGTGTTAGAGGGCTACACAGATACAGATATGGCAGATGACATAGACTCCAAGAAGTCTACATCGGGGTTCATGTTCACGTTTGCAGGGGGAGAGGTCTCCAGGCAGAGCAAGCTACAAAAGGTCATAGCATTGTCGACGACAGAGGCCGAGTACATTGCAGTTATAGAGGCATGTAAAGAGATGCTTTGGATGAAGTGGTTTCTACAGGAACTTAGCCTGAAGCAGGAGGAGCACGTGGTCTATTGCGATAGTTAAAGTGTTATACACTTGATCAAGAATCCAAGTCAACATTCAAAGTCAAAGCACATAGAGATTCGGTATCACTGGATCAGGAATACTTTGGAACAGAAGGTGTTACAGCTTGAGAAGGTCCACACGAACGATAATGGGTCAGACATGATGACCAAGGCTTTGCTCAAGGGCAAGTTTGAGATTTGTAGAAACCTGGCTGGCTTGAAGAAGGTAAATCCCTCCTGAGTCGGAAAGGGGGAGATTTGATGAGGTTTTCCTCATCAGATCAGAGGAGAGATGGAGCAGTGGGTGCAAAATTCGGAGTGGTTCATCGCGCTGCTCGATCGGCCGTAGGTGGTTCACGACCGGTCGTGGGTTCGAGTCCTGCCACGACTCAAAGTCCAGCGACCTTGAGCAATTATTCTCCGAGGTGCTCGACTGGTCGTAGGTGGCGCTCGACTGGTCGTAGGTTTGTCACAACCAGTCATAGTTACGCGGATTCGTTCCGCGATTTTGCGCGGATTTCGTGTCGCAAGTCGTTTCACAACTGGGATGCGGAAAGGAGTTTCCTAAAACTTTAAATAGGAGGTACCTAGGGCTTTCTAGGTACGACAAGAGAGTTTCCTAAAGCTTTACAAGGGATTTGCTAAAGGGTTTAGGGCTATCAAAGGTGAGAGAGAGAAGAAAGAGAGAGAGGAAGCTTATAGAAGGGAGATTATGCTCGTGGAGGTTATCTACTGTGCAATTTATATCTCAGCGCTTCTATGTCCTCGTAATCAGTGAGATCTCTCCGTTTTCTTTGTTTCTCTTATTGTTTATCCACTCCTGCGTGAGTGAAGAAGGTTGTAACGTTCTACTTCATAGTGGATTGTTGATCTGGACGAGGTCCCGTGGTTTTTACCTCTCTGAGGGTTTTCCACGTAAAAATCTCTTGTGTGGTGTGTGATTGATGCATTGATTGTTTTCATTGCTTTATTATCCATAATTCTAGTTTGTTCTGGAGGGCTAGATCCTAAGGTTTTGTGCAAGGCCTCCAACAATTATAACCCTTACCTACAAGATGAGCTTTATATCTATCAGATTTTGTTTTAATCTTGTACACTCATTGACAACCAATGGTATGTTTTCCTTGGGGAAGAGAAATAAGTTCTCATACTTGCATTTGATCAAGTGCATCCAATTCTTTTGACATAGACTGTTTCCATTCAAGATGTTGTGCTACTTCTTTGTAAGATTGATACTTAAAATATGAGTGAAATGAGGCAAGGAAGGCTTGATGACAAGGTAAAATAATTTCATAGTCTGAAAAATGAGTAGGAGGAACAAAGGACCCAAAGCTATGACAAATTGTTGGAGACGGCGCACGATTAACAGGGGTGAGAGCTAGAGGAGGAACATGGGCAATGGGAGAAACATCTATTGTTTGGATTTTGAAGGTCTTGCAGGTGATATCTCAAACAAATCCTTTGAGAATGAAAGAAGAAATGAGATGTCAGTAGAGGAGGTACTTTCTTTTGTGGAATGAAAAGAAAGATGTTCACAGAAAACAACATTTCGCGAGACACAAAGTGTCTTGGATTCTAGATCATAACATTGACATACCTTTTGATTGTTTGGGTACCCGAGAAAACAACATTTAACAGTTTTAACAGGTAATTTGTCTCTGTCAGATGGTGGTAAGAAAACAAATCAAGCACGTCCAAACACACGAAGAGCGGAGTAGTCAGGATTGTGAGAGAAATAATCATTTAAAAGGTGAACTGCCATATAGGGAAAAGGACGGCCTAATATTAAGTAGGTAAATGACAGTGCGAATGACTTCTGCCTAGAATTCCTTGAGAACATAGGTAGGTAAAAAAAAAAAAAAAGCTTGAGCAGTTTTGGAAAATATTCTGATTTTTTCGTTTAGCCACACCGTTTTGCTCAGGGATATATAGACAAGACTTTTAATGTGGAATATGTTTGTTAGAAAGAAATTTTTGAAAATTACCACAAATATATTCACCTTCAAAGCCAGATCGCAAGGCTTTAACTTTAATTGAGAATTGGGTTTCAACATAATTGTAAAACCAAGCAAAGATGTCATCAAAGCTCAAAGCGTCTTGACATAGAAACACCCAATTATATCAAGAATAGTCATCAATAAAGGACACATAATAACGAGATCCTCCTTTCGATAAAATGGGAGCAGGTTCCCACATATCACTATGCAGAAAATCAAATATAGAAAAAGAAATAGAGGTATTACGACTGAAGGGTAAAGTATATGTTTTAGCAATTTTACAATATGCATATCAATTGACATTTTTTAAATTTTTATTAGAGAAATGACCAAGAATACCACGTGAAATAATGAATTGTAATCAAGAAGCAGAAACATGACCCAAACGACAATGTCATAATGATGAATGTTAACTGTGGCCACTACACCGACAGATATACAACATAAAGCATCCAAGTTCAGATAGTCCAGAAAATAAAGATGTCCAACCTTATGCCTAGTCCCAATATTCTTATCGGACCGCAGATTTGTACATAACAACCGGATGGAAAAAAAAAAAACTACATTACAGTTAAATTACGTAATTTGACCAACCGAGAGCAAATTCATGGTAATAGATGGAACATAATAGACATCAGAGATGTTATTATTATTATTTGTGATAGACCCAACTTTGAAAATTGACATAGCAACTCCATCTGTTGTGCGAATAGAGTCAACATGAATTGATAGCTATGTAAAAGAGACTCATTCGCGGTCATGTGACGTGAAGCACCAGAATCAATTAACCAAGATGAAACACTATTACATGAAAATAAAGCAGTAGAATCAGAAGATACATGGGCCTGAGAAAGCATTGACTGAAGTTGCTCTAAAATTAGAGTGATGGATGGAGAAGCAACACGAGCATCCTATGTAGACATAATAAGATATGGGTCTGTAATGTGTTCCAAACCCATGTTAGTAGCAGTTAGAATAACACAACAATTATTCCAATACTGTGAGCAACAACATGTCTAAATGACGCTTAGGGAATCAATGTTCTTGATTTAAAATAACAGGTCATGAATCACAAAATGCAAATGCTCAATATCAATAGTTGGATACAACCCACAGAGAAGGTTAAAGATCACGTCAAAGGAAAAAGTCCAAAAATAAAGAGCCTTAAATCTTGAATCACAGGAGAATACGAATACCGTATAGGAATAATCAGATATAGTCTACAGATTAGACACAAAAATTCCATAGATCGTACCAATAGAAAAATCCCATAAAAAAGGCTCCATAAATCACACCAATAATAAGGAAAAGCATATGCATCTGAGGAAAGATGCAAATACTAGCAAGGGCGTTTGTGTAACGCCCTAAATTTCGAGGGTCGAGCAAAGTTCTACTCCCGAGATTCAGAACATCACTTATGCAGTATGGATGATAATATTCAGATTTCGTCCATGTTAATGAGTTAAGCATGCGTGGGATTATACTAAACAACATATCATACTCCAGATATAATCAAGTTAAGCAAGCGGAAGTCTAAAACATATCTATTTAAGTATGTAGGTGTTTCACAAAACCTCAACTAGAGTATGAGTATGTAACCGGGTCCAATATATACATGTATGGTTCTAAAATGAATAAAAATAGAAATGTAAATGTGTTTAACTAAGCCCAGATATCCCAGTGATCCCTGCGTATCGGCCCGAGGTCTACATCGACCCGCCCGAGAGTTGAAAGTAGGAGAATTCCTCCTCCTCGTCCAAGAAATCTTGCTCCATTGCATAGACTTTATATGCACCTGCATCTAAATCAGAATCTGGTCGGTGTTTTAAAACACCGTCCCAGAGTGGGAGTGAGTGATCAACTTAGTGGTTCTATAAGGCAAAAGTTAACATGTTATCAAGTCAATCAAGCAGTAATAATAAAGCAATCATAACAATCACTTTCTAACTACTCTTTTTAATGCAGGAATGGAGTGTAAGTAATGATATATGCCCTCGCATCGAAGCTCCCTCACAAGCGACTCTGACAATCTGTTTCGCATATGACAACACTTCCTCAAAACGATGCAACTCCATCGCTTTTTAAGCACATCCTAACTAATGCGGTGCAATGCATGGTCGTGTTAGCCAAGTAATTAATTAAGCTTATTCATACAACAAGTTTGGGAAGCTAGGGTACCTCCCTTTATATCATTGACCCGAATCGAAGGATCCATCTAGGTTCGTCACTCCTAGTCAAACACATACGATAGGCAAGTTGTAGGGTCGTCACTCCTAATTAAACACATACGATAGGCAAGTTACAAGAAATTTATACTCGCAGTCACTACGGGGAGACTCATCACCCCAACGTAGGCCGACAGCACGAACACGATGTTACATACCATCATGCCCGGCTCACGAGTCTTAGTTGCTCACAGGTCACTACGGGGAGGCTCGTCACCCTAGCTAGGCCGACAGCTCGAACACGGTGTCCCATACCACTATGCCCGGCTCATGAGTCTTAGTGGATTGTGGTACCATGGTTAAAGTGGATCTTTACATTGGTGAGAGGTACCTTAGATTTAAGCAGTCGCGTCCATATATGGTAAACACACAATAGGTCGATCGGTTCATTAGGCAAGCTCGATTGGTACGGGCACACGCTGACTTAATCGATATGGAGCGCATAAGCACCCCTCGCGACCTAACCACTGTCGACAATAGTTTTGCGACCCGGATTCATCAAGTATACCCAATGTGGCGAGACTAATTCGGCCACCTGAACAGGGACTGTTACTGATTGCCTAGGCTACATTGTAGCCTCAATCCTACTCATATGCAGCTAACAAACACATGTGATATTCATCTCAGTATTTAACAAACAATTCAAGTGGATTCCTCATTTGGGCATTTCATCAAACACATCGATCATGTTACCAAACACTTTCATTTTATCAATTAATTACATTGAGGAAAATATGATTACATGAAGGAAATTATACACATACATAAGGCAGTAAAGAATCCTATCTTAATACTCATAGTAAATACAAATCATCAACAATTTCTCATTCAGACAATTCATCAAACACGTAGACTAAGTTAGTTACGACATATGTTTTATCAATTTCTTATACAGAGAGATCAACATGCATATGACAATGATGAATCCTAGATCAGTAATCATGGCAAGCACAAATTATTTTCAAATGCTCATTCAAACATTTTAATAAACACATGGGATGCATCTTTTACTCATCATAGTTCATATGTGTATATCATACAGAATCAACGTATCTAAGACAATACGGTATCAATCAAGTTAGACATAAATCATTAGCTGACATGCAAGCATTGATAACCGCAACCTAAGCGTTTATAGTCCACACCTTTCGTCGGGATGCTCGACTCGAACTCGGTCCAAATCCTACATTTCCGAAAATGGAACGTCAGACACCTAAATAACAAAACAGGTTAGCTAGGTTGACGAACAAGTATCCTGGATCTCTACAACGATATAGGGTTAGGATTTCTTACCCAAAATTGTAACTGAAAAAGGTTGGGTAGCGCAATGGAGCGGAGATTGGTGCGTGGATTCGTGAGAGAGGATTCCTGTAGCGATCTCCTAAAATCTCTCTTCTCTCTTTCCTCTTTTATCCTCTTTTTCTCCTCTCTCTCCCCTAGGGTTTTGCAATATTCGTATATGGGAGAAAGGGGGTGAAATGGAGGCTATTTATAGCCTCAGATGTGATGCAAATGGCCCCAGGGCCACCTTATACATTGTTTATAACCTGTGGGCCGCTGTTTCTGACGAATATGACTCATAGGGAGGCCCATAACTCATCTACGTCATAGGGTACGCTCCCTAACAGTGGATTCATGCCAGGACATGATTTTGGTGCGATCGAATAAGTCGATCGACCGTGGAGAGCCTGTCTCAGATCAACAGTCGTATGTGTCCAATCGGGGCCACGGTTATACGGATAGGAGCAGGAAAATTTCCTTTCTCCATGCGTGAAGTTTGGTCACAAACCAATGGTTAGAAATCCTCAACTTTGCATAAGAACAAACGACCCAATTCACTTAAGTTTCAGTTCAGTTCCTAAGGATATTCGCGTTTCCCATGCACTTCACTCATCGCTCAAGTTGGGCATTTCTGGACACTATCTGGGCTTGATTCCCGCGATGGTTGTCAAGCCCAGCAGGATGGACATCTTCCTATAGTTTTACTGTCATCGGACCCCTAACATGCGGTCTAGATCCGCTACAGAGTTTCAATGTACTCCTGAGATCGACAGGCCCTTATGATTTCTTTTAGGTCTTAAGATGACATTGAGTCAGTGGTACTCATGGCTTTAGGCCTTCCCATTTGTGAAAATGGTGGCCCAAGCTTAATCCACTGATTATTTAGTACTTAACTAAATCCTGTCTAAATTATACGACAGGATGTGGTCCTTGGTTGTTCTGCTTAAGTTGTACTCAGGTCTTTGTACGAATTTTTTTGGGACGTTATAGTTTGTGATAGTGTGTAGATGCGTTGTGAGGGTGGTCTGATGATGGAAACTTGTAGGGGTGTCGACGACAACGTGCATGTACATCAACAGCAACTTGCAGAGGCAACGAGGGCCACGGGGCAAGGTAGTGTAGCTGATGGTAGAAGCAGAGGTAGGGGTGGATGCGTGACAACAAGTGTTTTGGTGGTTAGAGGTTCGATCAGCAGTGGTAGCAGGAAGGACATGAGATCAATGGTAATAGGAGGTGCGACAATAGGGGGTTAGCAGCAACCAGTGACAACGGTGCGATTGTGTGAGGTGGTGGGTTGGGTTCGATCGACAATAGGGGGTGCGATTGTAGAGAGTTCTGGCGTCGAGATGGGTTTGTATGTGGTGGTCAGGGACGGGATGAGGATGGTGGATTTCAGTTTCAGAGGATTTCGGTGAACAGAGATGGTCGTGCCTGTCAAGATCAGGGATGGTGGTGCTAGTCGAGCAGAGATTTCTGATTAGGGTATGAACATGGATCAAAATATGGCGGGATTGCTTGCCTCCAAGTGCAGAGGTTCGTAAGTAATATCCCATAAATATGGAGTCGATCCCACAGGAAAATAAATTGCGAGAAGGAGAAAATCAAATGCAAAAAAAAACTATGTAATAAAAAACAAAACTGATGATTTGATTTTGGGAGTTTTGAATGGATGTAATTCAACTGAATTAAAACAACACTCAAACTTCAAAGTTCTACACATAGGTTAATGTTTCAAAATCATGATGACTTGGATAACACAACTAGGATCCGAGCACTATGGTTGGCCTAATCGGAAAATAAAACAGTTTAAACATTTTAAATAAATGATATAAAATATTAGAAAATCATGGATTTGCACCATTGATATATATTCTCTAACGCCACTGATTTTAAGAATTCATATCCATAAGATAATGAATATCAAAGAAATGTAACAGGTTGAGAACCTCTCCTATCTAAGAAATCTAATTGATTTAAGGTAAGCTTATCCATCAATGTGGATCTCATATGATGGAAACATATGAATTTCATATGAAGATAAAAAACTAAACCTAAACAATTGATAACATGCATATATCATTCTTCTCATCATTAAAACAATCAATCATCATAACTATGAAAACATTAAACTAATGTACTTCCCTTCTAACTTGGGCTAGAGGGAACTTAGAAAAATATAATTAAATTGCAAAAATAAAAAGCAATAAGAAAAGAAAAAAATGCAAACAGAAAAAAAATAAATAAATAAATAAACAAAAACTTGTAAAGAAAATAAGAACTATGAAACTTGAAAGCTCTCTAAAAGAAACTAGAAAAACTTAGAAAAACCTAGAATGCTCTTCAATGCTTTGGATAATTGCTTAGGATTGCCCTGGAATGCCCTATTTATAGGTGGGGAACTCCCTCCTTCAAACAAATTTGAAAAAAATCGGAAACTGCTTTAAAATTGCTCACTCTGCATAGGCTCTACTCAAACCCTTCGATGTCATCTAAGGGCTTCGATGTCATCAAATACTGGCTCCAATTTGTCCATGTAACGTCTTGAAAAATCCGTACAAAGACCCGAGTACCACCTCAGGTAGAAATCACTCAGGACCAAATCCTTTAGAAATTAGACGAAATTAACTAAGTGTTAAACTAGATTAGTTGTGAAATTAGCTTGAACTACTTTAAATACGAACTGCAAGACCCAAAACTTGTAGAATCATTAACGCTACATTACCCTGAAATCTAGGATCAATTTCTAAACTCAGTTGCTCTCGGGAGCACACCGAAACTCCGTATCGGACCCGGATCGCGCGTCGAAAGTCCGATTACTGCGAAACCATATGGTTAGGACCGCCTTACTGGACTTGACGACCATCTCGGAAATCAAGTCCAGATATTATCTAGAAACGCACAACTTAAGCCTGAAGCGAAGTGTGTGAGAAACGTGAATATCTTTGAAAATTGAACTCAAATTTAAGTAATTTGGACCGTTCACTTGCGGGCCAAATTTAAGGATTCAAATCATCAGAATCTGACCCAATTACACCCTCGAATCAGAAAAAATTTTCAACACATGTTAGTGTGCTTGTGGCCCTGATTGAGTATCGATGACCGCTGAACTGAAAATGGTCTGTCACGGTCAATCCACAAATCCGATCGGACCGAAAACTTAACTTGACCTAGATCCAATGTTAGGGAGCTTACTCCAAATCATACGCAAAAAAGGGGCCTCCAGATGTACTCCGTTAGACCGAAACAACCAACTTTTGGCTATAACCTGAGTATACCATGGCCCTAGGGCCATTCCCATCAGTTCTGGGCCTATATACGGGCCTTAAACCCTCTCTCTCTCTCTCTCATTCCATATGAATTTGGAAAACCCTAAGAGAGAGAAGAGAGAAAAGAGAAGGGAAGAGAGAGTAAGTGAGAGAGAGAGTTGGCGTTTATTCTTGGAATTCAATCTCGCCACTCCACGTGCTTAACCATCATTCTTGTATCGCTATACGGGCGATTCCGATCTCATTCTTAGGTAAGAAAACCTAACCCTAATCTGTTTTAGGGTTTCAAATAGTATAAGTGATGAAATAGCTAACCTATTTCATGTCATAGGTGGTCGTCGTGCCGTAGACAAAGACTTGGCGTACAAACTGAGTTCGATACTTGTTTATCAGTGAAAGGTGGAGACTAAACGTTTAGGTTACGGTTTTTAAGGCTTTCAATGTTAGCAATGATTTATGACTGACTTGATTGCTATCACATATGCTTAGATACGATGTTTCATGTATATTACACATATATATGAACTATGTTGAAATATATGCATTCCATGTGTTTGTTGAAATGTTTGTATGGGTATGGAATTGTGATTTGTGCTTGCCATGATTTATGTTTGAGGATACATGATAGTTATACGTGTGGCAACTCCTATGTGGAAGGATTTGCTACGATATGTGTTTTAACTAATTTATCACATGTATGTAATATGTGTAGTCTAAGTGTTTGGTAAATTACCTGAATGAAAAAATGCTTGATGTGATGTACCTAATGAGGGTGTTGAGATAGGATTCTCAATCCCCTTATACATAGTTAGAGGTTCATCATGTAACCTATCTTACTACTATGTGATTTACTGTTGAAATGCCTATGTATGCTAACATATACACTATGTGTTCGTTGAAATGCTCAAATGAGATTTATATTTGATTTTACTTGTCATATGCTATCTTTGGCTACTACATGCGTATACAATTGCTTGGAGTGTGTTTGAGGCTACGACGTAGTCCAGGCAATCGGTAATGATTCCAAGTTAGTGGCCGAGGTCGTTTCGCCACACCAGATATGTTCGGGAAATTCGAGTCGTACGCTGCTAGTTGACAGTGGTTAGGCCACGCGGAGTGCTTACACGCTCCATGTCGATCAGCTCGACGTACGCTCGTATCAGTCGAGCTTGTCAAGCAACCCGATTGGCCTAATGTATGTTCACCATGTATGGACGCTACTGCTTGAATCTAAGGTACCAAACTCACAAATGAAAAGCCCGTTTAACCTTGATACCTCGATCCACTAAGACTCATGAGCTGGACATAGTGGTATGGGACACCGTGGTCGAGCTGTCGGCCTACGCAGGGGCGACGAGCCTCCCCGTAGTGCTCAGTGAGCAACCCAAACTCATGAGCCGAATACGGTGGTATGAGACGCTGTATTCAAGCTGTCGGCCTATGATCAGGTGACGAGCCCGTAGTGACCTCGAGTATACACTAGGACTACGCTAAGGCGACGAGACTTTCCGTAGTTGCTTTGAGTATATGTTAGGCCTGCGCTGATGGTGACGAGTCTCCCCGTAGCGACCTAGAATTTGCCTATCGTATGTGATTAATTAGGATTGACGACCTAGATAGATCAATGTTTGGGTAAATGATACAAAGGGATGTACCTTAGCTTCCCAACTTGCTGTATAAATAAGTTTAATTAAGAACTCGGCTAATCACGTACATGCATCACATTTGCATGTGCCTTTGGCGTTGGTGTTGAGCACAGAGGAAGGGGTGCATGCTGCGATCATAAGATGTTGTCGCAAAAGGGAGTGCAGGTGAGGGCATGCATCATTACAACATACCATTCTTGCATTTACCAGAGTACTTAGGATATGATTGTTGTATTGCTTTATCATTACTGCTTGATTGAATTGACAACATGTTAACCTTTGCTTTATAGCACCACTGAGTTGATCACTCACTCCCACGTTCTAGGACGGTGCTTTAAACACCAACCAGACCCTGTTATAGTTGCAGATGATGGCGATGTTTACGAAGCAGAGCCGAACTTTTATGATGACGAGGAGTTCTCCTACATGCAGCTATCAAGCGGGTCTATGTAGACCATGTTCTGATCGACGGGGCTTACAGGGTTGCTGATTAAATGACATTACACGTTTTGTATATTTTGAAATTTTATATGTAACTAATTGACCTGGTATCATGATCATACTCAGGATACCTACAATCACTTATATGCTTTATATATACTTATCACAGTCTTCCGCTTGTAAAATTCAACTGTTTCTGGAGTATGATATGCTGTTTTGGTATAATCTCATTCATGTTTAACGCACTAATATGGACAACATTCGATCATCATTATCTATGTTGCATAAGTGATGTTTTGGAACTCGAGAGTTTGAGCTTATGCTTGACCCTCGATTTTCAAGGTATTACAGTCCAGCAACTAAATTTGATTTTCTTGTAATTCTTCAATATCATCTAAGCTCAAATCTTGCAATTTTCTGCACTAATTTCTGCATTTCCTTCCTTTTCTACTTAATTTTCTTGACTTTCAGGGTCTTGAAATCTTCAATCTTGGTCTCCAAAAGTCCATTCTTTTACTTGGTGATTCTTGAGCATCAAGTTCATGCTTTTAACATTCTTTTCAATATAAGCTCTTAAACTCACCTCGCAACATAAACATGTATAAAATATACCATTAAGCAGTATCATGTTCATAAAACCAAGATATAAATGGGGGAGAAAATATGCAATATTTGACACTCAACATGGCGCCAAAGGGTTTGAATAAGGATAGGGTGCTGTTAATAGTGGACGGAAATAGATATGGTGAGTGTTGGTTAAATAGATTGCAGTCGGAGTAGAATTAACAAAAGCAACAAGATTGATGAAGGCAGTGGCTTGGTTCATATCCAAGCTCTGATACCATAAGAGTTTAGCAAAATTTGTATATACATTTCGTTGATTGAAAATAGTGTTTAAATACAGGTTTAGATTATAATTAGTCTAGTTATACAAGCAACTATAATAGGAATTGCTCCTGTACAAGATCTATAAATTTATTAACATAGGCTCTACCATATAAATGCTTTTATTTTTCCTCAAACCAAACTCAAAGCTAAGATTCAATGATCTAATAGGTACTTGGCGAGTACTCAAACCTGATTAGGTCCAAGTATTCAAAGGGGATGCCAATACGGATACTATAGGACCATATTCAAACCCCACTTGTCGATAGACTAGCCACCATATAAAACAATCTTATGGTGCGTTTGATGCCATATAATAAAAGGTAAATAGAATAGTTGGTAAATTAAAATACTTTTGGGTGTTTTGAAACCCACTAGCCTTTTTTTTTTTTTTTTTTTTTTTTTTTTTTTTTTTTTTTAATGATGAGGCAAAATTTATTTATTTTTAATGATGAGGCAAAACTAATCCTTGCAGATGCACGCAATCACTCACAAACCATGTGCATCAAGCAATCTTTGGGTGAGGATTCACACTCCCATCTTTGGGGAGCAAATGATGCTAGCCATTCGCCCAAACCCTATGTGGGTTCGTTAGCCTATTTTGGCTCCCTTTTTAAAAGCAAGAAGGTTGTACTTGTAACAAGAGTGTTACTAAGTTATTAATTTGTTATATGCCTCAAGGTCACGATATGCCGAAACAATTCAATTATCAATTACATCACTAAAATCACACCAATATAACAATTCCATCTATCCTAACATTGGTCATTTAAATGGATAGTTAAAAAACGTTGGCAAGTCACTCATTTGTGATGCTTATGTTTGTGATCCACTTGAGGCTAATTTTTTTTTTTTTTTTTTTTTTAGCCAAAGTGTATATTTGAATAGTTTTATTATAATCATTCAGTCAAATATCACATATTTACACTAATTTGAGATATTAAACCAAATTAGTTAATCAAATTAAGATTTCTCTAAATATTATAAACAATTCTAATGCATTCTGTTGATGCATAAATCTGGTTAGCTCCCTCTGGACCTGCTTACCTGAATAAGGAATGGACAAGGAAAACCTTGAAGGGGACCCTCCAATGCTTAAGTTAGAAAGGAGATCTGGTTCTAGTTAAGTATTAAAGGTTTAGAGCTAAAGATTGTGTGTACCTTTCACCATTAGAGGTACCTCTATTTATAGCTTAGGAGAGACGGTGAAATAGAGAAGATTCCCCTATTTAGTAGGTGCGTAGTGTAGAGGGATTTGGATCCTGAGTGTGAAGTGAATCTCCCGAGATCCTCGGCAAAGATCTTGGGATCCCGAGCGTGTCGCGGATATCCTTCAAAGATCTCGGACGGATCCCTATCGCAATGGATTTACCGGGTCTTCTGCTAAGATCTGGAGTGGATGTGGTCAGACCTTGATGGAGGCAGGTTGAGCCAACCTGAAGTGTCCCGACCTAGGACACGCTAACTTGGGTCATGCCGACTCGGATGATGCGACCTAGGTAATGCTGATTGACCTTCGTAATGCCGACCTGTCTCTTTAGCCGAGTTAAAGAATGGAGTGCTTTTGATGAACTCTGGAGATCTTGGAATTGACGGAGGTTGTGCTCTTTTAGGGATTTAGGCATGTTAGGAGGTGTCCTGATCTGCTGACGGAATGCCGAGCTCGATCTTATTTCTTGCTTGGGTTTTGAGCATGGGATCGAACCTGTCGTCATGTCCGACCTGGAGAAGTGTGTAAGGTCTCGACCTAATCGTTCATCATTGATGGGCTCATTTTTCCTACAACACATTTAATCATAAAGCATCAAAATTAAAATTTTGAATTCTATTAAATTCCAATCATGAGCCGCTAGATATAACTAAGGATTTTACTTCATATGAATTCCATGATAATAATGATTTTGATTCCAACTAATTTAAGATACAAACTCTTAAATAAACCATAAGTTCCAACACAGCTTCGGTAGATTGGGCCACCATGATATATATACAGCTCATTTTATGACATGATCTAAAAGATGTAGGTGGACAATCACCACGTGAAAAAAGTGGTGATTGACCATTAAAACCTTCTTACGGATGTATTAGATTAAGATGATATTTGTGTGGCCGGTCCCTCCATCGTGGTGTTTGTGACCTATCAACAGGTTGGATGGAAAATCAACATTATTGTGGCCCCAAGAAGCTTTTAACGGTGGGTATTCAGTCACCACTGTTTCCTACGGTGTGGTCCACTTGAGATTTGGACATGCTTGATTTTTTCGGATAATGCCCTAAAATAAGCTGTCAAAACGGATGGATGGATTGGATGTAAGGCACATATGACATGGTGGGCAACACAGTCAGAGATCCTCAGACCTATGTGTTTCTAGGGATCCACTGAAGCCGCACGCCGAAAGTGGCCCACCGCATGGAAAATGCACTTTCCAACATAAAAAAAACAAAAAGCCTGCAGACCGTGGGAATTTTTAAAATTTTTTAAAGTAAAATTCAGGAGGAATCTATATTTTACCAAATAACCCTCTAGATTAAAAATTATTTAGAATGATACATAAAGAATTAAATTATAAATATATCCTTATTTATTTTTATTTCAAAATAGTGAAATCGGGACTTGTGGGGCCCTCATGATATCACGTTCAAACCATCCGACAAATGCACACAGCCATTGAGAAAATACAGACAAAACGCTATTATATATCATATGAGCTACACTTGAACTGGGTAATTTTGAATGGTCTATATTTTTTTATTGGTCCACCTTAATACAGAACTTTTATTTTTTTATTCGTCTAATAATAATATTAATTATATGCAATACACTTGAATTGAAATATTTTAAAGAATGTATATATTTTTAATGGATTGGCCCACCTTGCACTTGGGTCCACCGTATTTTTAGTTCATCTAATAATAATGTTGCTGGTGTGCGCCTGTTTAATGGGCTGAATATAAGACACATGTAATGTGGGCCCACCATATTTTTAGTTCATCTAATAATGATGTTGGTGTGCATATGTCGCACGTGTTGGATATAATACACGTGCCATGTGAGCCCCACAGTTCTAGATTCTCCGTACTGCGGATGGGGATTAGCTACTGACAGGTTGAGAGACTAGCTATGAAGTGACGTCACCAAGTTCTGTGGGCTCAACCATGATGTATGTTTTGTATCCACACCGTCCATCCATTTGGAAAGATCATATTAAGGGATGACTCACAGAATGAGTCAGATCTAAATCTCGAGTGGACCCCACCACAGAAAACAGTGGGAGAGAGTAATGCCCACCATTAAAAAGTTCAAAGGGCCACGGAAGTTTCGGATCAAACTGATATTTGTGTCTTCCCTTCTTTCATGTCTGCGTTAATACATGAACAGGTTGGATCTCAAAAAAACATCATGGTGGACCTTTGGAAGGTTTCAACGGTGGGCGTCACTCTCTCCACTGTTTTCTATGGTGGGGTCCACTCAAGCATTGCATCTGTCATTCTTTGGTTCATACCCAAAAATGATCTCTAAAAATGTATGAACGGTGTGGACACAAAACATACATCATGGTGGGGCCCACATAACTTCGTGACGTCACTTCAGTAGCGAGTCTCGCTACTGAACCCGTAAGTAGCTAATCCGCGTCCCCCGTGTTGCCGTAACTAAAAAAAAACGAGGGCAGTAATGTAACTTCCGTTTTGAAAAGGCTGCCTGGGAATATCCGTTCTTTGAGGAACTATTTGTTAAAATCCAAAATTTGGAAGGATTTTGCAGTAAAAATCGCTATATCCCTTCGTCTCCTCTCCTTGAAATCCTCAGATACCGAAAATGGGTTTGATGGATGCAATATCTGCCATAGACTGGGAGAAGGAATCCTATCCTCTCTACGAAGATTTCGTCTTTATCCCCATCTTCGCAGTCTTCTTCCCTTCAGTACGCTTCTTCCTCGACAGATTCATATTCGAGGTAAATCTCCATCTGATTCGCTTCATTTCCTTCTTTTTTCCTTGGTGGGTTTTTGTTGGTTTTTCATTTTCTGAATTGGGTTTTCGTTTCTCTATATTTGGGTCTTTTTTGGATGGAAAATGATCGGGTTTTCCTCTGATTTCTCGCTTTTTTTTTTTTGGGTCTTTGGTGGTTTTTTTGCTTGCTAGCTTGTTTGATGGAGTGTGTTTTTGTTTTTATTTTTCTTTGTTTTCTAAGTTGTGGATCGTGTTTGGATGAAAGATTGTCGAATTCGTTTCTGATGTTTTTATTTTATTGGTGGAATTTTGTTGGTTTTTCTTGTTCGGTTGATTGATTGATGAAAATCTTTTTTTTTTTTTTCTTTTTTTTTTTTTTTGGTAATTTAAGATTTTGATATAAAAAATTTCAAATTTGTAGCATTAATCAAACATTGAATTTTAGAGAATCAGGTCTTCATATGCCATGAAAAATTGTGGTGTGATCCATCTGTGGTAAGGCACATCAGATGTGGCTTGGATCACAAAACACAGGCTCCATTTGTTTGAATGAAACTCGATTGACTTATTTTTTTAGTTGATGATGCTATCATGAGAGTCAAACGTTGACTTTAGGAGTTGGGTCTTTGTATGTCATGAAAATGAAAATTCTGGGGGTGCAATCCATTGTGCCGGGGTCCATCAGATCAATGGCTTGGATCAGCAAACAGTGGGACCCACTTGTTCAAACTGAATTCTGAGGATATTGCATATCTCAGGTCTAGGATCATCTTATGCACCCCTTTTTTTCTTTTTTTTTTTGTGATGAAATGTGTGGCTGTTTGATGTTGTCGCGAGACTCCGACAGCACTTTTCAGGGAAACTGAGTTGTTCTAATTTTTCTCGCAAAGATTTTCATTATATGATGCCTTAACAAATGAGGAATTTTTTTTTTTTGGCCTAGCAACCGCATGGGTGGCCCACCTCTCGGTGATCTCAACCACTCGTCTTGAAATCCCCACATTATGGATAAGGCCAGATCCCAAAGTCTCCTCCATTGATCAATGTTAAACTCTTTTTGGGGTCATCCCCCATCCATTGGGCCCCACCAGGTCAATGTCCTGGTGTGTCATACTGAATTGGTGTCCTTAATAAATGTGGGTATGTCATTCAGGTTGGTGTTGTATTTATTAGGTATGCCCCAATATCCCTTTACTTGATTGTTATAGGATATGTCACAACTGTACCCGTTGGATATTCGTTATGTTTCAATGATCCAAACTGTATATATGATGAGCCTCACAAATCATCGGGGGATGCCCAAAAGAAAAAAGAAAAACTCTCATATTCGAATATTTCAACCCTTTGATCATTTAACTCTTTCTGCCTGAATATTTACCATCTTCTTAACTGTTAATTTTTTTCATCAGTGATCCAAACTGTTGAATTTTTCAAATCTTGAATATTTCCGACTCCGCCAGCATCAGCTCTGTCTCATAAAAATTAATGGTTTGGATCACCGAATATGACCCCATATCCATTGCCCACTGTCCTGACTTATCCTGTAGGAACGTGTTGGAATGCCTTGTATTGAAAGAGGCCAGGATGATCATGAGTTATTAGACGACACTCATACTGAGACAACAGGCTTGCGTTTTCAGTTTGTAGGCATCCAAAATGTTGATATTTATGGGCCCCACCATGGATGTCCATGAACCAAAAATCTTTCCAGATAAATCTTGATATTTATTTGCCCCACCATGGATGTCCATGAACCAAAAATCTTCCCAGATGGGGAAAAACCTAACTCTTCAATTGATGGTTAAGAAAGAAAATATAGCAATCACTCACACTCATCTGAAGAAGGGAAAATATTCTATGGCCAAGATCTTCCAGCCCGAGGGGTATTTCGTGAATAGACTATCCACATTAAAGTCCATCATATGCGTTGGATCAGCAAACAATGGTTCATCACTTGTACAAACTGAAAACTAGAACTTACCGTGCACTTTCCTGACCTGAGCACTGTATATGACCTCTACTGAAATAAATGACTGTTCTAAACCATGGTATTCTGTAATGGTAATGGTGGCCATAATGGCCACCAATGTTACCGTTACGATATGGGCCATAATGGCCGTTACATTCTTTTAAAAAAAAAAAAAAAACTTTATCGGCTCCATTATGTGTCATGTTTTCTGTGATGGCCGTTACGACCCTGTAATGTGTAATGGTTGCACTGTTGCCGTTAAAGCACACCTTGACGACTTCTCTTTTGGTATTTCTAGCTTAGCTTGAACAAGATGTATGTGCTTGTTGCAGAAGTGCGCAAGGCGATCTATTCTTGGAAAGGGGAATGACAAGCTAATTGTCGATACAGAAGAAAGGAGGAAGCTCAATAAATTCAAGGAGTCCGCATGGAAATTTGTTTATTATCTTTCAGCAGAGATTCTGGCTATCTCTGTTACGTATAACGAGCCATGGTTCATGAACACCAAATGCTTTTGGGTAGGACCCGGAGAACAGGTCTGGCCAGATCAAAAGACCAAGTAAGATTACCGTATTAAATCTCCAATGTTTATTGTTAGAATTCAGCAGATCCTACTTGATATAACTCTGTTGTTGATTTTATCCACTATTTGATCTGTAGACACAAGCCATATAACTTATACGTGTACGTCCGTTGGTATCAGTGGTGGCATATGCAGACGTCTTATGCAGTTAATTGATAATGTTATAGGATATATTACTAGGCAAGAGTTCTCTGTGAACTGGTACTGTGAGACTATTATTGAGAAAAAAAAAAAGAAAAAGAAGAATGGCTTTTGACACATAAACCCCTGCCTTTTGGCCTGTACCTAAATACCACCCTTCCTTTTAAGTTTCCTATATAAACCTGAAATGTTAAAAAATAAAAAAAAATAAAAAAAAAAAAAAAGACCTTGCTGTCAACAAGCTATATGTACAATTACCATATTCCAAAAATTCAAAACCACCTTGTATTTACTTATGGGTGACTACACTTTTTACCATAGCTGTTACCATCCATCATTAAATGTCTTTGCAACTGTTTTCTAATCCCTTTGCCAGTGCCATATGTGTATAAAGCCGTACATATGCACATGCAGGCACACAAGTAAATATTAAACATGTGCATGAGATCAAGAGAGAGGGAGGGAGGACCATTTTATAGGCCATTGATTGTATGGTTAGAAATCTTAAATGGCTGTGATTTTTGCATGGTAGTCCAAGAAATATGTGCTGAGCCCAATGGCTTGTCCAGATTGATTGGTTGGACTTCCAATAGTCCTGATGCAAATAGGAGCACTGTAACTTAATAGTACTGTAAGAGCACTGGATCATTTCACACACACTGGTAAATGGATTAAAACAATAACAAATGCAAACTGAATTTCTTTCCGTTAAGCATGTGGGTATGAGAGAGGGATAGTTGTTGATACATACGTATGGAGTGAGTTGACTGACTGCTTCCTGTTGCCCAGATTGAAACTGAAGGGATTGTATATGTACGATGCTGGATTCTACATGTACTCAATATTTGCCTTGGTTTTCTGGGAGACAAGGCGGTCGGACTTTGGGGTATCGATGGGTCATCATCTAGCAACTCTCGTTCTCATCGTGTTGTCTTACATACTCAGGTTTCCCCACTGACCTAAATTTCAATCTCCAATTTTTCTGTGTCCTCGTTCAGACTCAAATTATTCAACTGCATCCACGTATTTTAGATGGTTCAACTTTTCGATTTATGCTTTTCCTGTAATGCATACATCTTGCTGTTGTATTTGTAATTCCAATGCTTTGCTGTATTTCTATCTATAACAGGAACTTTGCTAAGCACACATGCATGTGTGATGAAGTCGTGTACACGGCATATGTGCCAGCAATGTTGTCAAAATCCTACGATTTACAATTTCTGATATACGATTTTAGTCGAATCTTAAGCAAAACGATTTGAATCCCAACCTTGAATCCCTTTTTATATGAATTCTACGATTTATGATTCAAATCCCAGTTTACGATTCAAATTATACTTGTTCTCTTTTATTTTAAGCTTCACTTGGCTTTCATTTTATGTTTTTAAATTGGTGGGGCTTTAAGAATCGTTTATAAATGTTAAATTATTTTATTTGTTCTTTATAAGAGATTAAATTATATATATTCTCTTCAACGTTAAATCATGTAGGTTTTTTTTTTTTTTTTTTTTTAAATAATTTTTTTTTTTTTTAATTTTTTTTTTGTGATTTTTCACTTCTTAAGTGGCCGAAACACCAGATTGATATTGACCTACCCGTAATGTTTTTGTGGATGGTTATGATCATTCTAACTTATATGTATTATGGAATGATGTTTAGAAATCAAAATATCTTCTTCATTGGTCTATAGTATCAAAGGCCGCTTTTTTAAAGGAAAATTTTATGAAAGACAAAAAAAAAGTAATAAGAATCCTCTGATTTGTTTATAATTTTCATATATATATATATATATATATATATATATATATATATTATATATATTCATATATATATATATATATATATATGGGAAAAGGTACTATGCGCTCGAGCGTAAAGCGGTCGTCCGTGAGGTCGAGCTGTGTGGGCCCCACCTTGATGCCTTTCGAACATCAACACCGTCCACCAGATGCACCATTCCATGGTGGGCCTGGACGGCCCAAAATCAAGTCAATCCGTGACTTTAGTGGGCCACACCACATATAGAAGTGCAGAGGGGCCGTGCACTATTAAAACATTCATAACCATTTTTGAGGGCCCACCGAGATGTGGTTTGCAAATCCAGCCCATCCATTATGTGTGTCCCACTTGAATGAGGGTTCAAACCAAGTTTCAGGTGCATGGAAAACTCAGGTGGGCTCCACCAAGTGCTTTTATATGTTTTTGGCATGTATTCACATGATTTTAGATGGTATGGCCCACCTGAGTTCCGTATACGGCTGATTTTGGGCCGTCCAGGCCCACTATGGAATGGTGCATCTGGTGGACGGTGTTGATGTTCGAAAGGCATCACGGTGGGGCCCACACAGCTCGACCTCACGGACGACCACTTTACGCTCGAGCGCATAGTACCTTTTCCCTATATATATATATATATATATATATATATATATATATATATATATAAGAAAATTTTAAAAATCTTACAATTTACGATATGATTTGCGATTCAATACAACTCAACCTGTACCACGATTTGCGATACACTAACGATTTTGACAACATTGGGTGCGAGATCTAATCCATCCATTAGTCTGACCTTTTACATGTTTTCAAAAAAAAAAAAAAAAAAAAAGATCTGGTACAATCAGCATGTGGGCCCCAATAATGGAAACAGCTGGATGGGTTAGAAAACTTCAGCCAAGTTTGTTAGAGCCATGCATTTGTTCTACAAACTGTGGCCCACCTGACCAGTGGATCAAACTGATTCTTGCTCTAGTGCATTACCATTGGCGCTCATTCCAATGGATGGTTTGGATCTCAGACCTGTCGATCCATGCTAGCACATGTGTGGGGTGGGCTAGTACATGTGCTTTGTTGCACATGCATGTATAACAGTTTCTTAACTTGGCAACATTGATTAAATTTGGTAGCGAGGGTCTTTTTTACATTGAATGGTGGAGTTATTTGATTTAAAAGACTTCATGAAGTGGATGAAAACATATGTGATTTCATGAAATAGAGGAATGATCACCTGTGGCCCACTGCACACTAAGCTAATCTTCATGTGACCCTGATCTGATGGTGATCTTAGTTGTTTCTATGTGACACTGATTGGATGGTGATTTTCATCTGTCCACCTAGTGTTTCTATAACACCCAGGACCCAGCATGCATGTCTCTGTCTATCTATATCTGTATGCTGACATCTTGTACTTATCTCAGCACAAAACATTTTTCTCTAGAACTGAAACATGGATTTTCTTGTTTGCTTTCACATGATTCTTTGAATCAGTTAAGAAAGCCAGAGGAAGTTCCCAGTGGCAGTTTGCGGGCCCCACTCCACTCTCTACTCACACCTCTACACATGGCCATGCATGCCAACCTGGCTCTTGTATAACATCTGAGCCATGCATCGGGTCAGCCTGCCGTGTAGATGACTTGGCAAATCAGGCCGGTCAACTCATCACACAGGCGAATGCGTACAAAAAAGACTGACAGTTTAGAAAACTCAGAACCATGTGCTGTTTCGCATGTGCCTCCTGCCCAATCAGTTTAACAACCTGATCTTTAGACCTGGTCACCTACGTGGTGGGCCCCCAACTGATAAATGTTCAGATATTCTGCAAAAATGCCAGGTTTGCACGTGTGGCCACATGTAGAGGCAAGCATGGGGCTAGCAAACCTCTTTTCCTTGTGACTTTGGTATCAGTGTCGGTTGAAAACTAATGCATGGATATATAAAGTCAGGTTATTGAATGGACGTATGAAATCAAACTGCAGCTTTAACTCTTTAAGGCTTGCAGTGGGGACCACCATAAAATGTAAGTCTATTAAATGAAAGTGCATTGTAGGGTTGTGATCCTGACCTGCAGAGTCTTAAAGGCTTGCAATGGAGACCAACACCTTTACAGTATTAAATGAAGGGGAGGCATAGAGCCATGATGTATAACTTAAGGACGTGAAAGGCATCCTGATGCATCCATGATTTCATGATCTGGACCATTGATCTGATAGGCCCCACTGTGGATGGGCATGCCCCAAAAATCTTTGATGTTGGAAGTTCCAAACCCTTCGATAAGAGATCCATAGGCAGTGAAACTGTTAAGTAGCGGATGGCTAGGATATTCCAATCTGGAAGATTTCTTGGGCATCCCTCATTCAGGGCGGGGCCCATCAGATGAGTGTTCTGGACTTTGGATCACCGAAACATGGGTCCCACTTTTACAAACCACGCATCCTAGCGCATCAGTTCCTCTTAATGGAAGACATTGGTATTAACTCATTAACTGCTAGCGAGCACTTTTGTTTGCATGCAGATATTAGTTCTCCAGATGTTGTTGGTGAGGCCACGGGGATTTTACTGTATTCTAACATTCTTCGTCTGCCTTTCTTGCAGGTTCGCTCGTGTCGGTTCTGTTGTTCTAGCTCTTCATGATGGTAGTGATGTGTTCTTGGAAGTGGGGAAGATGTCCAAGTACTCTGGCTATGAAGGGATTGCTAGTGTTTCTTTCATTTTATTTGTTACGTCATGGGTTATCCTTCGCCTCACGTACTACCCGTTCTGGATCCTCCGCAGCACAAGGTGGGTATAAGCTGCTTTGTGCAGGCAGTTGTTGATTGGCATTAATTGTTCTTTGTTCTTGCACATCCTTCCTTTTGGCTCCACAAATCGGGATGTTAATGGGCTGGATCTGGGCCCAGCCCCAGTCAGGGCCAGCTTCAGTCTGACCTGATAACATGGGGCTCAAGCTCAACACGGGTCTAGTACATGCCGTCTTTTTGAAGCCCAGGTCACAACTCCCTAAATGTTTGCCAAGCCCGAGCCAAACCTTGTGCTCTCAATAGGCCGGGACCTATATAGTACTTCTGCTTGGGCTAACCAGGTTTGGTCTTGCAAGGTCCAAGACCGAGTCTCATTCTTGAAGGCCCGGACCCACATCTGATTAGGTCTGGGTTTCCTTTGGGTACCCATTGGGTCTTTATATCTCAATTTCTAGTTGGTTTGGGTCAAAAAAGAGCATTTAAATAGTCAGCCCCACTTGATGGATGGCTTTAGATCACACACGTGTATGCCACTTTGACATCTGTGGTGTGTAAATTGGCTTCCTTACATGCCTATGGCTTGGGAAACTCCATTGCTGGAACAAACAATATATTTTCATTATGTATAGTGTCACAGTTAAAACCAGCCTCCCCACCAACCCAAACCCGACTAGACCCGAATTTAACTGGTTCCCAAAAGCTGACATCCGGAACCAACCCAATTACTTGACGGCTCCAAAAAATGGACCTAGACCTGTTAAAATTGGGTCGAGTCCATTGAGTACCCACAGATCTCAGTGCCCATTGACAGCCCTAGCCGGACCCATTAAGTTTCTACGTGTATACTACTAATAAGTACTACATGTGTGTAAAACTAATATACATTATTAGTATTATCACGGTCTGGCCGTGCTGCCATGCCATGCCTACCTTGACCTGATCCAATGGACCAATGAGGTTGACTCGAGTCCAGCCCAATAACTAATTGGGTCTCCACGACTGAGCCTGACCCATGATGAGCCAAGGGCCGAGGACCCGACAGGCTGGCTTGACCTGTTAACACCCTTAACAAGATTACATGTATGTGCAGTGGCTAATTTTTGCTGTACCCGCATTATAAGAATTCAGATTTTGAAGATCCGCAAAACACAATCCTTTTACATACTCAATCATGCTCATAACCGTATTCAAGTAATATCAGTCTCTTGGAAGTATGGTCAAGGGAGTTCTTCATGTCCTGTTGGTCGGTTGTTTGAAGAGAAAAATCATCATCATCTAAACATCATCCCAATTAATTGGGGTGGGCTGCATGAATTCTTTTCCGCCATTCCACTCTATCAAGGGCCATATCTTCGGTTAGACCATAGGTCATAAAGTATTTTCTTACTATCTCCATCCATGTCCTTATGGGTTTTACCCTTGCCCTTTTAGAGCCTTCAACTTGTACCAACTCACTCCTAACAGGCGGGGTTCTTACCCTCCAGTGCATATGACCAAACCATCGAAGTCTACTTTGACTCATTTATTATTTATTGGTGGCTAGTGCTACTCCTCAGTTCCCTCGAATGCATTCATTTCTAATATTTTCCTTCCTCGTCTTGCTACTCATAGAATTGCCGAATGCAAGACATAATTTCTTAGAGGAATTAATGGCTCTTGAACCTCAGCCAATGCATAGTTTTCTCAGGTGTATATTCTGTACATGAAATGCCCATGGTGACCGTTCATCTCATTATTTCTCAACCCCACCTTGGATGGGGGATGCACCAAAACTCTCAGAGGTTGGTAATTCCTACCCTTTGATCTTAGAATGTGAGCTGTCTCCCATGTTTTTGTCTTAACAGCTGTGGTCAAAGAGTAGGGATCTTCCAATCTTCAAATGTCTTGGGCATATCCCCATCCATGGAGGTACCCAGTAGATCAGTGGTTTGGATTTCCGAACCATGGTTTCCACATCTATAGAATCCTATGCCTTATCAAACATACATTGGTGACATAACACAATTACAACCTGCATAAGCAATTGCATTAAAGTCACCACAATACATTTGAAGTCATCGACATGGTTGAAGTTCCCGACGCATGCATTTCCAGATCAAAGATATTCAGAATAACTTTGCAGTGCCATAGTTTAAGAACTAAAAAACTTGACTCGATATCCAACTGGGTCGGGTTGACTTGAAGACTCAATTCGACTTGACTCGATATTTAATGACTAAACTAGGAATCTAATTACATTAGTAATAGACACTTAAAATAGTATGAATATAAAAAAAAAATGCAGTTTAGAACACAACGTATATGTGATCTATTGATAAATGCTGTTTGCCACCTTAGTTGAAGTCGTGAGTTCAAATCACACCACACCACCTGCATTTTTCTAATTAAAAATTTTGACTCAAGCAAGTGACTTGGTTCGAATCAAGCCGAGTCGCATTGAGTCAACTGAGTAGGCAAGCCAACTTGACAAGTCAAGCCCGAATCAGACTCAACAAGTTTCACTGTGACTCGGCTCGATATCTGGTCGAGTCATTTGACTCGGCCAAGTTTCGAATCGAGTCACTGAAATTTTGAACTATGCTTTGCCTTAGGGGTGGGATGTATTGTTGTGGGAATTCCATGGTAGGCTTAAGGCATATAACATCTGTATATATATTTTTTTTCCTTGGGTCATTTTTCTGGCAGCTATGAAGTGCTTTTGATCTTGCACACGGAGGCGCACAAGGTGGATGGAACCATATACTATTATGTATTCAATACTCTTCTCTTCTGCTTGCTCGTGCTTCACATCTATTGGTGGGTGTTAATGTATCGGATGCTCGTGAAACAAATCAAAGCAAGAGGCCAGCTTGGGGATGATGTTCGATCAGGTACGCCTTCAAAGTTGTATAGATGGTTTTCTAACGAGCGCTTGTATACAGGCACATGCCTGAGCACTAGCATGTTAGTATATAAACTGCTAATATATGTTGCTTGAGCTTTGCTAGGCCCGCATGCATGTGCAACAAAGCTCATGTACGGCACATGTGCCACCATGGCACAATAGCTCCAAGAGCCTATCCATCCATGAAAAGGCACCACTATATTGATGCCCTAGCCCAAGAATCAGGTTAATCCACTGATCAGGCGAGCCAAACTTAGCAAAAAATCATATGGCTCAGAAAATCTTGGCTGAAGGCTTTTAACACATCCACCTGTTTCCGATATTGGGGCCTACTTGCTGGGTGGACCATATTTATTTTTGAGAAAACATGTACAAGGTCGGACCTACCTGATGGATGGATTGGATCTCGTTCCAATTTTCATGTTGGGACATGTGTGGCATGTACATGAGCTTTATTGCATGTGCATGCTTAGTGAAGTTCATGCTGGTCAATCGATATAAATAATTTTTTAAACTGATAATATAGCTGTAGATGAGGTGATCCAGGCCATCCAATGAAAAGATGGGCATTTTAGCACCCAATGATCCTCACTAAATGAGAGTCCAAGTTGATTGTTAGGATTATCTGATGAGGAATGTGGTGCTTTTATTGGTGAAAAACAATGGGGAAACCATGGAAATTAAATCAATTTCACAGATTTGACATTTTCCCATGTTTGGGAAAACTAGTGTGGTGATTGATTTCCATTTCCATGGTTTCCTTGAAAAGTGGCGAAATCGGTTTGCTCTTTGAATCCTGTGAAATCTAGATTTCCATGGTTATGATAGACAACTCTAGCTGTTTGACCGTTGACATTTTAACTTTTCCACACATTTCCCTGCTCTCAGTTCTCCACGGTGGATTTTCACATCCATGCTTTGGTTTCCACCAATCCAAACAAGCCCATCTCCCATCTGCCGCGGCCACGGGGCTCACTGTACGAATAATTTGGATTGCCAAAACAGTGGGCCCCACACGTGCAATTTGTTGGGACAAGTGAATGCTTGATTGGGACACTTTTATTTTCCCACTTCGACAAACGTCGAGGCAAGTTTATGTAGTCTTGAATTCCATGGAAATAAATAGTAAGTTCCCAACATGGCGCTACTAGGAAGCCTTTCATTTGGTAATAGTCAGATGGATTTGCTAGCATCCGTCTTGCACATGGTTTTCTGACTCAGTGACTCGGACCAACTCAGTTCGTCCAGAGTCGAGTCATGACTCGGCCAACTTGGGGGATGACGTCACCCTCTATTCTCAACATTGACTCTTGGTGCCGAACTATATTGGACTCAACCGAGTCCGAGTCGACTCAGACGAATTGTCAATCCATGGTCTTACCGCAGGACTAGGCTTTGACTTCATTCCTCTAGCAACGCGAAATTGACATGCAGTGTGGATCGATTGAGGGAGGGAGGAACTATAGTGCATGAATAGTCATAACCAATCACCTACAATCAGTTGTACACTGCAACCTTCCTTTTTGCGCCTGTGGGTTTTTTGTTTTGAATTTGCCCTTGGAATACCATGCATTATCAAGGGCTGATCATTTATAAAACCAGTTGTATGATACAACCCATTTTTTAATAACTTTAAAATTTTGGTTTGCATTTCTGCCTTTGAAGGGAAAAACAAATGCTTGTAGGTAAACCCACAATCACTATTTCTTGCCCGGTTTGCCTGTTTCAGACGTTGTGTCCCACCTAAAGAGCAGACTGGCCGGATCTCGGAACCATAATATATAAATGTTCAAACCCATCTGATGGACGGCTTGGATCACGCTCCCTTCTGCCACATGGGCACATGAAGTGTTGTCTAGATGGGATGCCTTCTCTCCACACCTGAACTTAGCAAACCTTGTTGGGTCATTTTAAAGATGTAAAAAAATGAAGAATTTTAATCGTTTGGTTCGTCGAAGAGAATTTTTAAGCTTGAATGGGAATCTGTGATGGACCGTTGCTGAGTTATTTCGATTCTGAAACACTTGGATTTTCTTGTGCAGACTCCGAAGGTGAAGATGAACATGAAGATTGATCGGTGAACAAGGTTGGAGGTTTCTAACACGTTGTATGGATGCTACAAGGGGATCAAAATCTCAAACTGCATCATCATCATTAGCACTATCATTTGTTTGTGTTTCTTCAGCAATATCAGCCCTTCGCACTCGGATCTGGGTATTCCAGTCAGGGACAGATCCATCGATGTATTCTTCTCGCGGATAACCTCAACCATTGGACGAGCAAGTTCGAATCCACGAAAATGGTCAGTATGGGAAATCATTCATTGTCGAAAGGCTTTTGTATATTATTTCGAGAAGCAGAACATGAACAGGCGATTGTGTGTGCAGGTGGATGTGATTGATATCTGATTTGTGGCCCACCCGAACTAAGGTTCTAGTCTCCCATGTCATCTATGAATATTTACATTGGAGCAATGACATTCTGTGGTGGGATTGGGCCTGGATCACATCATTGGATTGGCAACCAACGGGCCTGGAAACCATGTTTTTTTTTTTTTTTTGAATGACTCGGCAACTTGGATCCCTGGGTCCACTAAGGATTGGTGGGCATTTAGTGGACGGTTAAAATGAAAAATCGCCCATGGTCCTATTAAAACAAACAAGTGTCCACATATGTGATTTTGGGGTGATGACTCCATGACAGTGGATTCTTCACAATTTAATTGGTTTGATTTAACATGTGTATGCTTTGTTATGTAGTAGAGTATCAAGCTAAGTAGCCTACCAGAGTATCAAATAACTCTCTGGATGAGCGTATTGGTAACCATAGAGTGATTTGTTGGTCTGTTGTGATGTTTGTGTGGAATCTAAACCGTGCTTCAGGTGTGGGGTCTACTGTGAAAATTCCTCTCCCCAAAGGCTGATGAGAAATTTGTGAGGGGTGAGCCTCACTGTAAGGAAACGAGTGTGAAAAGAGGCCCAACCTCCAAATTCAAGTGGTGTGGCCCACCTGTGTTTTGGATTGGTTTGATTTTTGGTGACATGGCTAGGCACATTTTATGAATAGGTTCAATGTCATATGCACGCCATGGTGGCCCCACACAACATTTTTTTCATACGGGTAGTCTCCTGCGTGGTTCCTGTTAGGCAAGGGCCATGCTAAGAGCTGTACACGAGTCGATCCGAGCCAAGCTTGGCACAGCTCGGCTTGGCTAGGCCAGTAGCTAACCCCAGCTCGAACTTGGCTTGGTCATTGCCTGACTGGCCAGCTTGGCTCAGTCCGGTCAGCAGCTTGGGCCAGTTCGAGCTTGTGCGACACTTTCTCAAACGAAGTGCATATTCAGTTTTTCATAGAATGCAAAACAGTAACATCGGTATACAAGTATTTCATCAAACACTCGGCGGGCAACATCAACATCATGATTTGAGGGCAGTTTTATAATGTGATTTTTTTTTTTAATTTTATTTAGTGATTTGTTTTGTATACATTCCTTCCTTGCCACTAGCCAATTCCTCGGAGAATGTATGCACCCGAAACAACACTTCATTGAGTTATTTCATCAAACACTTGGCACACTTGGCGAGCAGCATCAATATCAAAAGTACCGAGCCTATTCGATCCGAGTCTATTCGAGTTGAGGTTTGATTTGAGTCGAGTCGAGCTCGGCAAGCTCGAACTCGGCTTGAAAATTTTTCGAGCTCAAAAAATCAGCTTGACTCGGCTGGAACTCAGTTTCGAACGGAGTCAAATCGAGCTTTTTTGAGTCAAGTTGAGCGAGTTAACCAAGCTAACTCGGTTCGTGTACAGCTCTAAATGCGATAGACTGGGTGGGTTTAAGATACACGTAATGGTGGGCCTCACGCCCCTAACATCATCTATCCACTCTGTCAAGTCACAGATTGGATGCTCGATCCGACCTCCATCAAAGTGGGCTCCACATGGATGATCCAGCAGCGGTTCTGGCCGGAAACTGGTATGTGTGGGGCCAATAAGTAGAGGTTTGAGACATTCTTTAAGACCTTGGTTATGTTCAAGTTTATATTTTGTGCAGGTGTGGCCCATGGTTCAACGATCCTGACCGTTGATATAATGGGCCTCATCTCGATGTCATATACGACATGATTCTCCAAAGTAGGAAGATCCTGGCTGTTTAATTTAGAGTCATCCTTGGTTGAATATGACCCATTTGCTGTTGTATAGAGTTGGGCATCAAGTCGAGTCGGATCGAGCTAGGGCTGACCTAACTTGATCAGGTTTTGAAATAGGCCTGACCTGAACTCGACTTGACTCGCTACCGAGTCCAGCATGCCTAAACCAATCCGAATCCGGGTCTGGCCCGGACTAATCCGGACCGAGTTCAACCTGATAAAAAGTACTGAGTTGGTTCAAGTTGGCACCGATTTGGATTGAGAGAGAGAGAGAGAGAGAGAGAGAGAGAGAGAGAGAGAGAGAGAGAGAGGAGGGTGTTGGTGACGGTGATGGGCTTGGTCCGCTTGGAAGAGGAGGGTGGGAGGGAGTGGAGAGGGGAGAGAGAGAGAGAGAGAGAGGAGGTTGGTTGCCGGGATTGGAAGAGGAGGATGAGGGAGGAAGAGAGTTTGGGATCGGGTTGGGGTTTTTTATTATATATATACCCGAAACCGAGTCGAGTCGGTTTCGTATCGAGTCGAGTCTAAACGGATCGAGTTTCGGGTCGAGTTACTGGGTAACTCGAACTCGACTCGGTTTGAGTTCGGATTGGGAAAAACCTACTCAGTTCGGACCGACTCACCCATTCGGTTCGGATCAAGTCGGGTCCGAAAGAGCCAGACGAGTCGAGTTAGGCGAGTCAAGTAGTCCCCTGCCCAGCTCTAGCTGTGTATTCTGGACACCTATTGAAGGGTTAGGATTCCTTGTTTAAAGGATTTTGGTGTGTGGGCCATCCAAATTATCAGCTATTTTTATCAGTGAACTGTGGGCGCCCTACCCATTCAAGCTGAAAACCCAAAAGGTAGGACATGAAGAATGGATCATGTATGGTGGAACGATCAATTTCGGATCTTGATCACAGTGATCGAGCGGTTGGGAGATGTGGGCTTTTTGGTGGGCCTCAAACCCACACCATTGAATAGGTGTACCAATTCAAAATTCAACCATAAGATGGCCCAGGCACGGCCTATTTACAAGCCCAACTAGCAGTTAGTGGGCCCTGGTCTGATCTACCATTTTCCAATACATGGATGGTCGGTGTATATTTCATTATAACATGGGCTTGAGCACATGGTAGTTACCATCCGTTTGAGCTGGGTGGATCCGTTTGAGCTGGGTGGGGCTCACCTGCAATATGTATGCACAATCCAAACAGTTCATCAGGTGGGACTCCTCAGAGGCACTGTACATCTCATGAATAATCCCTATCAAAAACTAAGGTGGGACCCACCCCAGAGAGCAACGTATAATCATGCATACAGCCTATATATTCACTTGTTGTGGTCCACTTAAAATCTGGAATGTTTTGAGTTTTGATGTGTCCCTTAAACCTGATGGAATGCACCTGCTGACTGAGTTGGATGGCATATGCATGACGCTTAAAGATGAGTTCATCTCATTTTAGTTAACAAAAGTTATGTATTAGAGATTTTGTTAAGGATTAAAAATAATCTTTGATAACCTAAAATCAATAAAGTGTTGCGAATACTGGAATTGCGGAATCGCTCTCACAAGGGCTGTTTTTAGGATTTTTGGTTGTGACTTAAGGTATTAGATGTTTGACTTTGAGTAACCACTAACTAGTTAACTTAGATTGTCAAATAGACCTGTAGAATCCTTAAGCCAGAGAATTCGGGAATTTCATGCCTTAAAATGACTCTTGATATGCAACCTAAAATTTTGAGCAAGGGACCAGGGTGCCACAAGAGGAAGGTGTGACTTAAGGTATTAGATGTTTGACTTTGAGTAACCACTAACTAGTTAACTTAGATTGTCAAATAGACCTGTAGAATCCTTAAGCTGGAGAATTCGGGAATTTCATGCCTTAAAATGACTCTTGATATGCAACCTAAAATTTTGAGCAAGGGACCAGGGTGCCACAAGAGGAAGGTGTGACTTAAGGTATTAGATGTCTGACTTTGAGTAACCACTAACTAGTTAACTTAGATTGTCAAATAGACCTGTAGAATCCTTAAGCTGGAGAATTCGGGAATTTCATGCCTTAAAATGACTCTTGATATGCAACCTAAAATTTTGAGCAAGGGACCAGGGTGCCACAAGAGGAAGGTGTTAGGCACTTTCTCTGCTCTCATTAACGTGCGGTCTCTACTTTGCGAAACTTAATAAATTTTAAGGAATTTGATTAATTTAGCATTAACCTATGCCATGAATGGATGTTATGTAATGCAACAGTGTAATGTCCAACTCAGGAGTGAGAGTGAGGGATTGGCAATGACGATCCACTAGGACCCGTTTCCTAACAAGGTATAGTAAATAAATGAAAAAAAGGACTCCGATTCGTTCGAGTTTTTAATATGACAAGATCTGAGGAATATTGGGGAACCGCGGAAGCACACATAATTGAATCAAGTAAAGTACTCACAATCGCACAACCAAGTCTAAACACAAACAATCTGAATTTTACGTGGAAAAATCCTTTCGGAAAAAAAAAAAAACCATGGCATAAAGTGATGAGCATGCACTATGAGAACATAAATTACAAGATATAGAGTATTACTAATTCAAACAAGCCTCGAATCCACTTCTTAAGCCCTAGCTATGCCCTTGAAACCCTTAGCAATGAATTATAAAGCCATAGAACTCTTTTACTATTCCCAAATCTCGATTACACCCAATATATAAAGTATCTCAACCAGAATAGGAAACAAATCCCGCACTTACGCAACTCCGCGCATGCGCTCAATGGGACCTTAGATGGCATCGACCATCCATCGAAGACATTGATGGCATTAAATGCCTTCGATGACATCGAGTAGAAACACCAAAATGTTCCAGCAACCAACATGGATTTTTCAGATTTTTTCGATGGCATTGAGCACTTGTCGATGGCATTGAGTGGTCTATCAATGACATCGATAAACTTTATTTTATTTTTTTATTTACAGATTTAAGACATCAACAACAATCTCCACCATGTTTTCTATCTTCATTATTCATAATTCCTTATTCTCATCTCTAATTTCGTCTTGCATTATATCCACCATCGCTTCTCGTGCACACTCCATCTTCCATTTACGCCTTCTCCAATCCCAGATAAGTTGTACAGAACTTGAACTTTTCTATGAAAACCACTTTAGTACGCATGTCGACAGGATTCATACTCGTATGAATCTTCTCTAGAGTAACACCTCATTCCTCAAGTACTTGTCGGATAAAATAATGACGTACATCAATATATTTAGTACATGAGTGATAAACAGAATTCTTAGTCAAATTAATCGCTTTTTCGCTATCATAATTGACTGACACAATCTCTTCCTGAAGCCCCAACTGATTTATCATTCCCCTCAATTAAAAACCTTCCTTGAATGCTTCTGTCACCGCCATATACTCATCTTTGGTCGTGGAAAGATCCACCACAGATTGAAGCTTCGACATCCAACTGATCGCTCCACCTGCTAGCACAAACAAATAACCGGAAGTCGACCTTTTATTATACACACTGCCCGCATAATCAGATTCCATATAGCTTACTAACTTGGCCCCTGATTTTTCAAATCATAAGACGTAGTCTTGCGTACCTCAAATGTATCGAAGTAGCCATTTAACTGTCTCCCAGTGTTACTTGCCGGGGTTAGACATGTATCTGCTAATAAAACTAACTACATGTGAAATATCCGGTCTTGTACAAGACCATGACATACATCAAGCTGCTAACTACAATTGAATAAGGCACACGAGACATATCCTTCTTTTCTTCATCTGTTTTAGGACATTATTTAGAAGATAGTTTGAAGTGAGTCGCGTGAGGAACGCTGACCGACTTAGCCTTGTCCATCCCATACTTCATCAATACCTTCTCAAGGTATTCCTCCCGAGATAACCATAGCATTTTTTCTCTTTCTATCTTTGTGTATATCGATGCCGAGAACTCTCTTTGTAGCCTCCGAATCTTTCATCTCGAATATCCCTAATAACTGAGTATTCAATATGTCAATCTCAGACATGCTATGACTGACGATAAGCATGTCATCAATAAACAATATCAAGATAATGAATTTTTCATCACTCAATATCTTGTAATAGACACAATGATCATACTCACTCCTGGTAAACCTCTGACTCACCATGAAAGAATCAAATTTCTTATACCACTGCCTAGGCCACAGTTTCAGGCCGTACAACGACCTCTTCAAGCCGCAAACCTTATTCTCTATCCATTGTATTTCAAAACCTTCTGATTGTTTCATGTAGATATGCTTTTCCAATTCTCCAAGCAGGAAGACAGTCTTCACATCCATCTTCTCCAGCTTGAGATTGTATTAGGCAACCAACACTAATACGAATATGATAGATACTTGCTTTATTACCAGCGTAAATATCTCGGTGAAGTTAACACCTTCCCTCTGAGCATATCCCTTTGCTACCAACCTTTCCTTGTATCTTTCGTGTTTCTTCTTGAAGATCCACTTACACCTAATCATTTTAGGCCGATGGAAAGCTCCACCAGATCACACGTCTCATTCTTATATAAGGAGTCTATCTAGTCATACATTGCTACTTTTCACTTTTTAACATTTACATCATCAAAAGCATCCTGAAAAGTAAATGGATCCCCCTCATCCATAATGAGGGAAAATGCAATATTTGATTCATCCTTATATCTCGCCGATAACATACAATCCGGTAGCAAATTCTTTCTCATAAGTGGCTAATCCATTTGCTCATGTACTTGTGTCTGTGTCTTTGTATCAGCCTGTGTCTCATCTCTATCTACTTGAATGTCCATAACCAACTTTTCCGTTTCCTCGTCGAATTTGACGTCATGACTAAGGATAGTTTTCTGTGTGACCGATCATATAGCCTGTGCCCCTTAACATAATTACCATATCCAACAAAGATGTAATTTTTAGCCATTTGGTCCAGCTTATCTATCTTAACTGATGGTATATGAGAGTAAGCATTGAAAACAAATACACGCAGTTCTGAATAGTCTACCTGCTAATCAATCCACACTTCCTTTGAGATTTTATATTTAATAGCCATAGAAGGGAACCAATTCACAAAGTGACAAGCCGTGTTAACGGCCTTAGTCCACAGTTCCTTGCCCAACCCAACATTACTGATCATGCATCGGGCCATCTCCAAGAGAGTCTGATTCATTCGCTCAGCCACACCATTCTGCTTTGTTGTGCAGCGCAATGTTTTGTGTCTCACAATCCCTTCATCCTTGCAATACTGATTGAATTCCTTAGAAGTGAATTCCTCACCGTTATCTGTATCATCACTTTCACTTTTCGCCTTATCTGTTTTTTCCACCATCATCTTTCACTGCTTGAAGTTGGTTAAAACATCATATTTATTTTTTATAAAATAAACTCATACTTTTCTGGAATAGTCATCAATGAACGTGACAAACCATGACGACCCTCCACCAGAAACTATAGGTGCCGGCCCCCATACATCAAAAGACACATCATCAAGAACGCACTTACAAACATGTTTTCCATACTTAAAAAATAACATTGATTGTTTACCATATATACAATGCTCGCATATACTAAAATCAACACTTTTAAAAGTTGGAATCAAACAACAGTCAGAAAGTACGCTTAAGCCTCGCTTGCTCATGTGGCCCAAGCGTGCATGCCACATGGGTGCAAGCGTGGAATCCGCTACAGACGCTGCAACTCTACCTAATGAAATACTCCCGATTAACCAGTAATGGTTTTCATTCCTTTATGACTTCATGACTATGAGTACTCCCTTTGAAACTTTAAAGACACGATCAAACCCAATGAATTTGCACCCTAGTGTCTCGAGTGCTCCCAGAGATATCAAACTCTTCCTCAAATCAAGAATGTGTCTCACCTCAGTCAAGATACGCTCATACTACTAAACATCTTGATGTGCACTGATCCAACACCTACCACTTTACAAACATTATCATTGCCCATAAGCACCTGACCACCGTCGCACTCATTGTTACTAGTGAACCAACTTCGATGAGGGGTCATGTGGTATGAAGCTCTCATATCTAAAATCCATTCTTTGTCGAAGTACTCGGATTTTGATGTTATTAGCATGTCACTACCGTTCATCTCCTCACTAGATTCTGCAGTGTTAGCTTCCCTGGAAGAACTATCTGAATTCTCTTTTCTTGACTTAGGATTATAACAATCCTTTTTCATGTTCTCGTTCATCCCACAGTTCTAGCACTTTAACTTGCCTTTGACATTGCCCTTAGATTTGAACCTCGATCGTGAAGATCTACAATCCCACTAAAAATTTCTCCCCCTCGTAATCAATGCATCTATAGAAGTACTCATGTCATCATTTTCTTTCTCATAGCCTTCGATTGAAGGGTTGAGATAATGGTCTCGACGTTAATGATCGTTTTACCGATGAACAATGAGTCCTTGAACGATTCATAAGAAGCCGGCAGAGAATTCAACAAAAGACATGCTTGATCCTTATTTTTAATCGTTTCCTCCACATCCAACAATTTGTGAATCAATATATTGAAGTTACTAATGTCGGCTTCAACATCAGCCCCTTCCGCCATCTTTAGATTGGACAATTAAAGCTTCAAGTTCAAACAATTCTTAAGAGATTTCTTCACATAGATATTCTCTAATTTCGTTCATATACTTGTTGCAGTTTTCTCTTTCATGACATTATAAAGCACCTCATCCATTAAGCACAATTGGATAGAGGTTCTAGCTTTCTTATCCATCTTCTTCCATTAATCTTGAGTCACAGATTCCAGTCGCTTTTCAAGGAAAACATCGTCCAATCCTTGCTGAAGTAGGATACCATTTATCTTAACTTTCCATAGTTCAAAATTGTTTTTACCGAAATATTTTTCTACATCGAACTTCGGGTTAGAAGCCATTGATACGTTGATTTCAAATTCGATCTGCTTCCCAACGCTCTCTCTTATATCACTTTTTAGGGAACCACGAAAGCACACAGAGTTGAATCAAGCAAAGTACTCGCAATTGCACAACCAAGTCCAAATACAAATAATCTGAATTTTACATGAAAAACCCTTTTGGGAAAAAACCACTGCACAAAGCAATGAATATGCACTATGAAAGTAGAAATTACAAGAGATAAAGTGTTATCAATTCAAACAAGCCTCTAATCTACATCACAAGCCCTATGCCCTTGAAACCATTAGGAATGAATTAGAAAGCCCTAAAACTCCTCCACTATTCCCAAATCCTGATTACACTCGATATATATAGTATCACAACCGGAATAGGAAATAAATCCCGCACTTACATAACTCTACGTGTGCGCTCGATTAGACCTTCAATGGCATTGACCATCCATCAAAGACTTCGATGACATCGAACAACTTCAATGACATCGAGTAGCAACACCAAAATGTTCTAGCAACCAACATGGATTTTTCAAATTTTTTCGATGACATCGACATCTGCTTGATGGAATCAAGTGGTTTGTCGATAGCATCAACAGACCCTGTTGCTTACAGATTTAAGACATCAACAATAAGGAATCGGCATGTCACGTAGCATATACTCGAACTAACTAAAATAACATGGAGGTTGAGAAGAGATATGTTGATGCGAATGCTTAGAATGTAAGAATGATGTGAATGAGGGGTGCAATGTTCGCCTTAAGAGTGTGAGTGAGGGATTGGCAAGGGTGATTCGCTAGGACCCGCTTACTTGACGAGGGATGGTAAAGAAATAGAAAAGTCCAAGTTAGGTCAAGTTTTTTATAAGTAGGATATATGAACCCGGCAAGCTGTAGAATATACACTCAGATAGATTGGTAGGAACAAAGGGGTTAAGAAGAGATATGATTATGCGAAATGCCGATGCAAGGATGAAGGCAACTGATCTATGGTTGGGAAATTCTTGGGGATGAAGGTGGACGGGTTTCCGCAAGGAATGACCAAAATTTGGTAGATCAATTTTGTGATGTCTCAAGCAACTAGGATTTGGACGCGGCTAGGCTGGTGTTGGGGTTGGAAGAGCCTTCTCCTTGGTGGATGGATGGGATGAGTTAAGGGTGAGTGGTGGTTGTAAATAAAGATAAAGGAATATTTATAGGTGTGTAGGATGGCATTTTCAATATTTTGTGAAGCTTGGGAGTTAAAGAAGGCTAAGAGGACTCTGATTGGCCAAAAAGGGATAAGTGTGCCACATGACATCTTGCTACTGGTAATTTTAGAAAAAGTTAAAGGTAGAGTGGTCATTACATCCTAAGCAATATAATCGAGGTGGGGGTAGAATTCTCTCTCCTCCACCTCACAACATCTCGAATTTTGCAATTGTCCAAGTGGCAAGTGGCTCATCTTGATTCCTGGATTCCACTGAGAGCTTCGAAGGGATCTAGGCATCTTTTTGGGCTTCTTACTCTCACGTTATTAGGGTCCTCAGGCTAAGTGGGCTTATGTTTGGGCCTGCATTGGGCTTTGAATTATGCTCTAAATGGGGCTCTAGTTTGAGCTAGATTTTGGGGTTTAGGTTGGTTGTTTACAAGTGAGCCTTTGGTTACAGAAATATTATCATAATAATATTTCATGATAACATTTCTATGTTATTCATCAGATGGTTAGGATTATCAGACAACATGATTTTTGCACTAAGCTGTTCAAATTGATGATTGGCAATTAGCATTCCTCTTTAAATACTGTATATTAATTACTGAGTCTTGATGGATTTTTTGACCCGTCGTCGACCGGTCGTGAGCCTCGCTCGACCGGTCGAAGGCTGTGGTCAACCAGTCATGGAAGACGAGTCGTGGCACGACTCAAAGTCCAGCGACTGTGGACTGTTTTTCTCCGGGGTGCTCGACCAGTCAAAGGAGGTGCTCGACGGTCGAAGGTGGCTCTCGACCGGTCGTGGACTCGGTTCGACCAGTCAAGGCTACGTAGATTCGTGCCGCGATTTTGCGCGGATTTCGTGTCGCAAGTCCTTTCGCAACTGGGATGCGGAAGGGAGTTTCCTAAAATTATAAATAGGAGTTCCTAGGGTTTCTAAGTGAGAACAAGAGGGTTTCCTAAAGCTTTACAAGGGATTTGCTAAAGGGTTTAGGGCTATCAAAGGTGAGAGAGAGAGAGAGAAAAAGAGAGAGAGGAAGCTTATAGAAGGGAGGTTCTACTCGTGGAAGTTATCTACTGTGCAATCTATATCTCAACGCTTTTATGTCCTCGTAATCGGTGAGATCTCTCCGTTTTCTTTATTTCTCTTATTGTTTATCCACTCTTGCGTGAGTGAAGAAGTTTGTAACGTTCTACTTCATAGTGGATTGTTGATCTGGACGAGGTCCCGTGGTTTTTACCTCTTTGAGGGTTTTCCACGTAAAAATCTCTTGTGTGGTGTGTGATTAATGCATTGATTATTTTCATTACTTTATTATCCATAATTTTAGTTTGTTCTGGAGGAGGGCTAGATCCTAAGGTTTTGTACAAGGCCCCAAACAAATGGTATCAAAGCCAAGTTCATTAAACGGGTAAGATCGGTTTTTGAATTATGGAAGGTGGCTCATCAAGGATGATCAGCCTCAATGGTTCTAACTAGACCATATGAAAGGCTAAGATGGAGGACTTGCTTTATTGCAAGGACCTATATTCTCCAATTTTAGACATATCAGCAAAATCCAAGGATATGACTGATGATGATTGGAAGAAGATAAACCGAAAGGCAGTGTGGGGTTTAGACAATGGTTGGATGATTCAGTATTCCACCATGTGTCTGTCTACGTAAACCTCAACCGCTAGCCTATGGTTGAAATTACAAGGGGTATGAGAGGAGAAGACAGCCGGCAATAAAATTTTTCTGATAAGGCGACTTGTGAATCTCAAGTTCAAGGATGGTGGTTCTGTGGCCGAGCACATGAATGAGGTCAACAATATAGTGAACCAACTCACCTCTATGAAGATGGTCCTGGATGATGAACTGCAGGCTTTACTATTGCTTAGTTCATTGCCTGACAGTTGGGAGACATTGATGGTGTCTCTAAGTAACTCCGTGCCAGACGGAAAGATATCCATGGAACAGGTGACGAGCTTTCTTTTCAATGAAGAGACAAGGAGGAAGTCTCAGGGGTCTACTCAGCAAGAGGCCCTTGTGATACAGGAACGGGAGAGAGGAAAGAACAGGAAGGGCGGAAGGCCCGAGATAAATCAAGAGGTAAGTTAAGTAACAAAAAGAAGTTAATGCTGGAATTGTGGCAAGAAGGGCCACTACAAGCATGAATGTTGTGGTAAAAAGAATGACAAGAAGAAAAAGGAAGGAAGATGCAGATCAATCAGATTCCGACTGTCGGTCGCTTCAGATGGCGACGTTTGTTATTCTTTTTGCAGACCATGATGTATGTCTCACGGCTACGAGTCAGGACACCGACTCGGTGATAGACTCAGGAGCTTCTTTTCATGCGACTCCACGTAGGGACTTCTTCACAAGCTACAATCAGGTGACTATGGGACTGTGAAGATGGGAAATTATGACGTATCAAAAATCGTGGGAGTCAGTGATATTTGCGTGAAGACGATGTAGGCTACACATTGGTTCTCAGGGATGTGAGTCATATCTCAGACCTTCGCCTCAACTTGATGTCGACGAGAAGGTTGGATGATGATGGCTATGAAAGCTAGTTTGCTGGTGGGCGATGAAAGCTTATCAAGAATTCATTGATCATGGCCAGAGGAAAAAGTGTTGCACCCTTTACAAGGCAAGTGTCAGTATGTGCAAGGGTGGGTTGAACGCAACGGAAGATTCAACTATTAACATGTGGCACAGGCGTCTAGGCCACATGAGTGAAAAATGGCTTCAGGTACTAGCAAAGAAGCGGCTCCTTCCAGACGTGACAGGTACACCTCTCAAAACCTGTCTTGATTGTTTATCAGGGAAACAACATAGAGTTTCATTTGTTAAATCTGCTTCTCATGTTAATAAAGTGCATGCATTAGATTTGGTTTATTTTGATGTTTGTGGTCCTATGAGGACAAAAACCTTGGGTGGGGCATTGTATTTTATTACCTTTATAGATGATGCATCTAGGAGGGTTTGGGTTTATTCTTTGAAATCCAAAGATGAGGTCTTTGGTGTGTTTAAATTGTTTCATGCTATGGTCGAGAGAGAGACAGGTAGATCATTGAAGTGCATCCGCACTGACAATGGTGGTGAATACATTGAGGACTTTCATGAGTATTGTAAGTCCCTGGGTATACGGCATGAACAAACGGTTCCCAAAACACCCCAACATAATGGTGTAGCTGAGCGAATGAATCGCACCATTGTTGAGAGAATTAGATTTATGTTATCCCATGCGAAACTGCCCAAGACGTTCTGGGGAGAAGCAATGCACACGACAGTGTATTTGATAAACATGTCTCCATCAGCCCCGTTGAATGGAGAAGTCCCTAAGAAGGTGTGGACTGGACATTATCCATCGTATAGCCATCTCAGGGTGTTTGGATGCAGGGCATCTGTTCACGTACCAAAGGACGAGAGGTCCAAGCTCGATATGAAGATCAAGCAGTGTGTGTTCTTAGGGTACGATAATGAAAATTTTGATTACAGATTGTGGGATCCAACCGAGAGGAAGCTCGTCAGGAGCAGAGATGTGGTTTTCTTTGAAGATCAGTGTATAGAAGACATTGGTAAGCCAGAGAAAAACCAGCCTAGTTCAGTTGAGCTAGAGGACATGGATCCGGTTATTCCTCCGTTGTGCCTGATGACGGGGGAGTACAGTAAGGTGCAAGAACGAGGGAGTTCCTTCAGAAGATGGACCAGGGAGTAGCCCCCACTTGATCCACCTGTTGAGCCACAGGTGAGAAGGTCATCTAGGGACAGACAACCGTCCAAGAGGTACTCGCCACATGAGTACATTATGCTGACTGATGGAGGAGAGCCAGAAGATTATTCTAAGGCCCTAGCCGACGAGCATAGGGGGAGTGGTTGAAAGCTATGCAAGAGGAGATGAAATCCTTGCATAAGAACCACACCTATGATATGGTGAAATTGCCTAAGGGCAAGAAAGCTCTGAGAAACAAGTGGGTGTTCAGAAAGAAGATTGAGCAGAAGAATTCACAGACAAGGTTCAAGGCCAGACTTGTGGTGAAAGGGTTTGGTCAGAGGAAAGGCATAGACTTCAAGGAGATATTCTCACCAGTAGTGAAGATGACATCCATACGGGTGTTGCTTAGGTTGGCGGCTAGCATGGATCTGGAGATAGAGTAGTTAGATGTTAAAACTGCCTTTCTCCATGGTGACCTGGAAGAAGAGATCTACATGTACCAACCAGAGGGGTTCGAAGTCAAGGGCAAAGAGCATATGGTGTGTAGGCTGAGGAAGAGCTTGTATGGGCTGAAACAAGCTCCACGGCAATGGTACAAAAAGTTCGACTCGTTTATGTTGAAACATGGGTATGATAGAATGGAGTCGAACCACTGTGTGTTCACGCGCAAGTTCTCAGATGGTGATTTCTTAGTTTTGCTATTATACGTTGATGATATGTTCATCATGGAAAAAGACATCAAGAAGATCGACAGGCTGAAACAGGAGTTGGGTAAGTCTTTTGCGATGAAAGACTTAGGCCCTGCTAAACAGATACTAGGAATGGAGATAACCCGCGACAGAAGCAGCATGAAGCTCTGGCTGTCACAAGAGCGGTATATTGAGAAAGTCCTAAAGCGGTTCAATATGAATGTAGTGAAGCCGGTCAGTACTCCACTGGATGGTCACTTCAGATTGAGTGACAGGCAGTGTCCCAAGACGAAGGCAGAGGTGGAAGAGATGCAGAAGATACCCTACGCGTCAGCTGTAGGAAGTTTGATGTATGCTATGGTGTGTACTCGCCCAGACATAGCATATGCGGTTGGTGTTGTCAGCTGGTATCTTGCCAATCCTGGCAAAGAGCATTGGGCAGTGGTGAAATGGATACTGCGGTATCTAAGAGGTTCATCCAGGTTGAGCCTATGCTATGGTGATAGTAAACCTGTGTTAGAGGGCTACACAGATGCAGATATGGCAGGTGACATAGAATCCAGGAAGTCTACATCGGGGTTCATGTTGACGTTTACAGGGGAGTGATTTCTTAGCAGAGCAAGCTACAGAAGGTCATAGCATTGTCGACGACAGAGGCCGAATATATTGCAGTCACAGAGGCATGTAAAGAGATGCTTTGGATGAAGAGGTTCCTACAGGAACTTAGCCTGAAGCAGGAGGAGCACGTGGTCTATTGCGATAGTCAAAGTGCTATACACTTGAGCAAGAATCCATTCAGCATCCCAAGTCGAAGCACATAGAGATTCGATATCACTGGATCAGGGATACTTTGGAACAGAAGGTTGTCAGCATGAGAAGGTCCACACGGACGATAATGGATCAGACATGATGACCAAGGCTTTGCTCAAGGGCAAGTTTGAGGTTTGTAGAAACCTGGTTGACTTGAAGAAGGTGGATCCCTCCTGGATCAAAAAGAGGGAGATTTGATGGGTTTTTTGACGCGTCGTCGACCGGTCGTGAGCCTCGCTCGACCGGTCGAAGGCTGTGGTCGACCAGTCGTGGAAGACGAGTCGTGGCATGACTCAAAGTCCAGCGACTGTGGACTGTTTTTCTCTGGGGTGCTCGACTAGTCGAAGGAGGTGCTCAACCGGTCGAAGGTGGCTCTCGACCGGTCGTGGACTCGGTTCGACCAATCGAGGCTACGCAGATTCGTTCCGCGATTTTGCGCGGATTTTGTGTCGCAAATCCTTTCGCAACTGGGATACGGAAGGAGTTTCCTAAAACTATAAATAGGAGTTCCTAGGATTTCTAAGTGAGACAAGAGAGTTTTTCTAAAGCTTTACAAGGGATTTGTTAAAGGGTTTAGGGCTATCAAAGGTGAGAGAGAGAGAGAGAGAGGAGCTTATAAAAGGGAGGTTCTGCTCGGGAGGTTATCTATTGTGCAATCTATATCTCATCTCTTCTATCTTGTCAATCTCTGTCCTGTGTAATCGGTGAATCTCTCGTTTTCTTTATTTCTCTTATGTTTATCCACTCCTGCGTGAGTGAAGAAGTTTGTAACGTTCTACTTCATAGTGGATTATTGATCTGGACGAGGTCCCGTGGTTTTTACCTCTTTGAGGGTTTTCCACGTAAAATCTCTTGTGTGGTGTGTGATTGATGCATTGATTATTTTCATTGCTTTATTATCCATAATTCTGGTTTGTTCTGGAGGGCTAGATCCTAAGGTTTTGTGCAAGGCCCCCAACAAGTCTAACTCAAGAGAACTCAACTCAGTTCAGCTTGACTTAACTCACTGAGTCTTTGAGTTTTAAAACTATGCTAGGAGGACTGAACTTTATCAAGATCTCATGAATTCTATCAATTCCCTTTGATTAAAATGGATGGTGAAGATCAAATGAGAATATTAGTGGTTTCCCATCTTCTTCAGCAGACCATCAATGACACCCACGAAGGAAGAAAAAAGAATCCGAAGCGAGTGCTAGGCAAGTAGATGAAAAAGCACTAATGCAAGCCAATAGCAGCATAGATATGGATACTAAAGCGAAAAAAGGAAAAGAGAAAGAAAAAAAAGTGCAAAACCGAATGATCGGTTGATGTTTGGACTGTAGCTAAAAAGCTCGCCGCCGAGCACGAATGGCAACCGCAACCGAGAATGTGGAATCGGAGAGTGGCCCAGCAATGGAATGGAATCACTCCTGTGGTTGAACTTTGTTCTGTTTGTGTTTGTGGAATGTCTTTGTCCATTAGAGAAAGTTGGAAAGGTGGGGTGAGCTTTTCTTACAGAAAAGATAACTACATGATGCAGTACAGTACCCCTTTGTTGAGCTGTCATTTTTTTTTTTTTTTTTGGTTTTGTTTTCTTTTTCTTTCTGTTGGATTATACTCCAACGTAATGCAAAAAGGTGTAAAATCTGGCCATGACCAAAACTGAGTTCAACATGCTGAGTCGGATATGAATCAATCGAGTTAGGTGCAGTCCTTTCCTTGGAAACTTGAAAAAAAGGAAGAAAGAAGGGAGATAGATATGTTAGGATTCACGGAAGCACACGAAGATGAATCTAGTAGACTATTCCAATAACACAAAGAAGCCCAATCACAAAGACTCTGAATTTAATGTGGAAAAACTCTTTCGGGAAAAAACCATGGATCAAAGTGATAGTAATCACTATGAAAGCAAAAATTACATGGAATAGAGAGAATGCCCAATTCGAATAAGCCTTGAATCTCCCCTTACAAGTCCTTTGAAACCCTAAGAATGAATTAGAAAGCCTTAGATACACTTTGATCCCGATTACAACCCTATATATAGCCTCTAGGAGAATCACAATAAAAATCGGAAACAAATCCCGTATATACGCAACTCTGCGTAATTCTGCGCATACGTTCGATTACACCTTCGATGGGACTTCGATGGCATTGACAAACCGTCGATGGCATTGAACTAATACCAAAACATTCCAACGACTAAACATGAAAATCCCAAATTTTACTGATGACATCGAACAAACCTTCGGTGTCATTGAGCAGACTTCGATGACATCAAAAGGACATCTAAAGTGTCAAACGACTAAACATAAATTTCAGATTTTCTCGATGGCATCGAACTGTCATCGACATACATGTTGAGTTACAGATTTAAGACATAAATCAACAAGATAGAGAGAGAGAGAGAGAGAGAGAGAGAGAGAGTTATATGCCTATTTATGTAGTCATACTTCACCAGATTGACCCGAAACACTGTCGATTTGTCGAAGCATCAAATGGGTTATGCATTCTCGTCCTAACGGTTGAGTTCGATGCGATTCAGAAATTTGGATTTGAATTGGACAACTCAATTGATATGAATAACTCAACTCCTATGAATATATATCTGCCGTGCAATGTCAATCGGACTGATATGAATTGCTTGTTCGATGTTTCATGTCCATCGCGTATCAGAGACTGCTGACATTGAGTTGACTCGATTGAGTTCTAAACCATGAATGTTTGCATGCATTTGCATTTGCAATGTATGCATATCTGCATCTGTACATGTATTATCTTCTCTGCTTAGGTTCAAACTTTAAGAATATTGTGGAAATTTTCCTTTTGTCGAGTGTTTGGAGAAGACCCTTCACAGAAATTTAATAAATAGGAATTTTCATGAATCATCATCGTTATTTAACTTCATGCCTTAGCCTATAAGGATATATATATTTTTCTCTCTTCAAACATTCATTTGGGAAAAAAAGGAACTTTGTTTCCAGCACTTGGTCTGACACCGAATTACGTGGCATCGCGAGTGAAGAAAATCCATCAGGAAAGAAGCTTGATGTGCTAGTCGACGAGGACCTGAAAAACAACTATGACCGGATTGAGCTTGAAGAAATGGTCCAATACAAAATGATATTCAAAACCATGTAATTTAGCAAAATTGATGAAATTTGGAATAGACAAAACAAACATTTTTCATTTCGATCGCATGAACTTAATTACCTGGTTTGTGAGTGATGAGGGTGATTCTAGAGCTCTTCCATCAAACCTTTTATTTCTAAGAGTGGGTTTGTTTAGCTTGGCTAGATTCTTGTCCCTTTGTGTTGAATAAGAATGGGATAAACCACTGCTCAAAATACAAAAATAAAGCTTCTAAAATTAAAACAATGGTTTTTTCTTTAAAGGAAACACAATGCAACATCTAACTTCTTAAGTTGAACTAATGATGGTTTTTCTTAGTTCTAAAATTAAAACAACGGTTTTTCTTTAAAGGAAACACGATGCAACATTTGACTTCTTAAGTTGAACTAACGATTCAAAGACCTTTTTTTTGGAAACAGAACTCAATTCAATGATGGAGAGAGAGAGAGAGAGAGAGACCAACACAACAATATCGAAATCAAAAGAAAACAGAAATAAGATGCAAAGCTCAACACAGAGATTTATATGGTTTCCTTTTAGTACATTTATAATTCACACTAATCCACTGTGATCAAAGGCTAAAAACAAATAAGTAGTTATTAATACAATAATGGCTCTCTCTCACGACATTATATATATGTAACCCCAAATGAATTAGGGTTTACATGGAAGATCAATACATTTGTGATAAATCTTGGAGAGAGAGCTATACATCAAGGGAATGGCTAGTAAAAAAAAATGTACAGGTCTTGTAGCCTCAGCTAAGGAGTCTCGTAGGAAATTGGCTCCCATAAACATGCCTTCAAGCAATCTCTAAGGTTGGCCTTATTTTATTTAATGAATGAAAATTACCAAGGGTTAGAACCCTAGTGTGCACCCCAATCTACAGTGCAACTAGAGTCAGATCCAAAGATTTGATAGCCCACAAAACTCCTTAAAATGGCTTACATTAATTAATTAAATTTTTTTTACCACACGATGATTATTCTAAATTAGATTCACCAATGTTGGTGGGCCTGGATAAAACCTAATCAAACCTTTGTCAGACACCTTACCATGCCACCAATCCTGGAGTTACATGGGCTAAATGCAAACCTCGCATGAATAGTAGGTAAATCTAGCTGGCTAAATTAAGTTGATCTTTCTTTTCTTTTCTTTCCTTTTTTTTTTTTTTCCTCACAATGGTAAGAAGTATCAGTAAAATTCATTGGCATTTTACCGTGGTTTCAAATAGAACTTGTCAAAGATTGAAAGATTGCTCCGATGAGACTCCTGAGTACGGGTGTTAAGTGTGAGTAACTATGAAGAAGTTCATTTATGTAATTTGTATAAATTATAGACATGATTTATGGGATGTAATGTGGAGCAGTTAAGGAATAACATGTTCATGGGATGAATGTACCTCCAACTACTACTTAGAGGTGGATGAATAGTAAGCTAAGAAAGGATAGAACTAGAAACGAAAGCAATAGAAGAAACTTATGAGAGGCACCAATACACTTAGACGGTCTAGTAATGTGTAACAGAGGCCAAGAACCACACTGGTTATGATGAGTTGGTACAAGTTGAAGGTTCTAAAAGAGCAAAAAGAAAGTATAAAAGGATGTAAATGGAGTTAGTAAGAAAAAACTTGATGACATATTGTCTAATGAAAGGTCTGGCCCTTAATAGAGTAGAATGGTGGTGCGGGATTTTAGGTGAGTTATCTAATTACTTGGGATAAAATATGATAAGGATGATGAGAGAGAGAGAGAGAGATTGGTGTTGCTTGGATTGTGGGGCCCATCTTGATGTATGTGTTGTATATCCATGTCATCAGATTTTCAGCTCATTTTAGGGTATGATCCAAATCTCAATGGATCACATCGCAGCAAATGGTGGTCATTGAACACCCACCATTAAAAACTGCCTAGGGCCCTGTGAATGTTTCTTTTTTGCCATCCATCCTATTGAGCTGGATGAAGGAAAACACAAATATCAGCCTATCCAAAACTTTTGTAGCCTTCAGGAAGTATTAATTGTGCCATTTAATACCTATTACGTGGTCCACATGAGGTTTGGATCCGCTTCATTTTTTGGAACATGCTCCAAAATGAGCTGGAAAAAACTTATAGACAACATGGATATATATACAACACATATATCAAGGTGGTGTAATCCCAGTTCAAATAAACCACTGTGTGTATATCATAGTTGTAGCACACTGCACCTTACACGATTTTATATGTATCACAACTAAGTGGGATCCACTGGTATTCCCGATCACACTATCTAACCCCTAAGACAATATAGACCGTTGATCAATAAGGCCCACCTTATAGAATTCTTACAGGTGGACCCCACAGTCAAGGCATCCACTAATGTGTAACCAGGGTAGCACCTAATTTGCTCCCGCTTCCTTTGGGACTCGATGCTATCTCATCATTGATCCTCAGATTTGACTTCAAATTATCTGGTATTGCCTGAAAATCAAGGGCGGGGATGACATGATGGGCAGTCCATGTCAGAATCATCCAACCTAAGTTATTTTTGAGAAGGAGGGCAGTCAAGGGCGAGGATGACATGATGGGTAGTATAGGTCAGAGATCCGGCCATTTGCAATACGATCAATATGGACTGTTCATTTTCTTACCATTGAATGAATGGTAAGGATCACTAAACAAAAGTGATTTTTATAGGGGTAGGCAATAAGTGTGGAACCATACGATGGATGGTCTAGATCAATGATTAGACAATTTGTATTATGGTTAATATGGGGTCAATTTTAGTAACTGTTGAATAGACAGTTTGGTTTTTCTAATGAAAGTGATTTTTAAAGGATGTGTGGTAAGGATGAGAAACATATGGATGGTATAGATCAATGATCAAACATAGTATTATCACTATGGTCATTTATTTCAAGCCATTGATAAGGGTGGCAATGGGCTCCATAGTCCACCCAAGGAGGGCCGGGCTTAAGCTTTAAACTTTGTATGTGTGGCTCAATCATTACTTCTCTCCTAATCTCTCTTGCTAAGTTTTTCATGGAGGTCTAAGTTTTGGGAGTCCTGATCCTCTGTTATCTGGTCAACAGAGATTTCCTGATACCCTAATCCTCATTGGTCCACATCACCACTCACTAAAAAAAAAAAAAAAAAGCTTCAGACACCAAACCATTACGATAACAGAAAATCCCTGTTGACCAGATAACAGAGGATCCCGACTCAAGTTTTGGGACTTGCCAAATTCTAGATTCTATCCTATCAAACGGCCCGTGGTGGCTTACCATCCAATTATTGCATTCTAGATGCTCTACTAGCCTAAGATCCGTGACTCGCCGGATTCCTGTATCCTGTCTCATCAAAAAACTAGTGGTAGCTTAGATCATCGCGCATTACATGCTCCACGCATGCTCGACATATACTTTATAACTTGCTGGAATTTTGGATACTCTTACATGGATATCCATGCCTAGCTCTATATCTATTATTTTATCATACATGCCTATGCTCAGAAAGTGCAACGATTAATGGCCCGATTGGTAAATATGAACACCCATGCGCAATGATTTTTGTTAATGTTCACAGATATTCAAACACAATTCTTGGATTCCAGTGCATTCAAATTACAAGCATACCAAATATAAGTGAGGATTTTAATTCTCATGGATTCCAGTATGATGTGAATTGGATTATAACACGTTCCAATTACAAAGTGCCAAACAAGCCCTTAGTTGCTCACAATCTGAAACATAAAAAGTGTGTCAGTGGATTTGGGCCGTCCAACTAGTGAACACTATCCTTAGATGTCTCTCTATTGAAAATTACACCAAACTGACAATTCTAGCCATCATTCTCTTTCTACTGAATCCAAATTCATGCTGGCCGTCCATTTGAATACCATTGTCCGTATAGATGGAATTGCCCATTTTGTGTGATTTTCAACTATGTGCATACCTGGATAACATGCTGCTAGATGAGCGGTCCTAAGTCCAATAACCCATTGTGCACTTGTAAGTTATTAGGCGAGATGAACGGTCCTCATGGGTCCAGCGGGCCAAAGGCAAAACCTCCTAAGCTGATAAGAGAATCCCACACCAAACCTGATATATTAAAAAAATTATAAAAAAAAAAAATAAAAAAAAAAAGGGAAAAAAAAATAAAAAAAAATAAAAGAAAAAAAGTGATGGCTGTGGGGCCCACCCCTTGAAGCCTATGATGGCCTCTTATCAATGATCCTACCCACCTTTACAAGTGGCATGTTAGGTTTGGACCTTTCTAGTTTGGAATATTTATGGTTGGGGTTAGGGCTTCACTTAGGGATATTTATTGTTTGTTGCTTTGAATAACAAACAAAAGAACAATTTTCTCCTTTTCTCTTCTCTTATGCACTCTTTCATCTGCCATAATAATATAATAAAAATCCCTAACATTAAAGGTAAGTCACTGTTTGGTTACCACTTAAAAATAAAATTATCTCATTTTAGTTAATAGTAACAATGTATTATAGATTTTAGAATTAAAAATAATCTTCGACAACCCATAACTAGTAAAGTGTGTGTTTGGTTGCACAAAATATTTCATTATAATATTTGGTGCAACCAAATAAACTTTAAACTATGATTTCTAATACATAATTATTATTAACTAAAATGAGATAAATTTATTTTTAAGTGACAACCCAACAGGTCCTAAGGACATGTTTGATTTCCATTTAAAAATGAGTTCATCTCATTTTAGCTAGCAGTAATTACGTATTAAATTTTTTTTGGAAAAGATTAAAAATAATCTCAACAACCCATAATAAATATAAGGTGGTTGCACAAATATTATCAAAATGATATTTTATGATAATATTCAGTGCAACCAAACGAACCTTAAACTATATATGATTTTTAATACATACTCTTTGTTAACTAAAATAAGATGAAATTATTTTAAAGTGGCAACCCAATAAGTCCTAGGGTCATGTTTGGTTTCCACTTAAAGATATGTTCATCTCATTTTAGTTAATAACAGTTACATATTAGAGTTTTTGATAAGGATTAGATATAATCTTCGACAAGCCATAATAAGTAAAAGGGCATGTTTGGTTGCACCAAATATTTACCATAATAATATTTGGTGTAGCCAAATGAACCTTATGGTTGCCGCTTAAATATGAGTTCATCTCCTTTGGGTGCTTTTGCTTGCACCAACTATCATGAAATTATTTGGTGCAACCAATCTTATGTAATTGTTAGTTATATTTTTAATCTCTCTCTCTCTCTCTCTCTCTCTCTCTCTCTCCTCTCTCTCTCTCTCCCTCTCTCTCTCTCTAGCCTCTCCTCTCCTTGATTCTGTAGATCGCTATATCTCTCATGTGTATATAGATATATATCGCTAATAAGTGATGTAGAGCGGGTCACGGACAGATTCATGGCTAAGATGGATCAGAAAAGACCCAGTCGATGGCAGAAGTAATACAGACCGTCAGACTTTAAATCGGGTGTATCTCACAATCCAGAATGAGTTATGGAACGTAAAATATATGATTTTAAGGTAGGACGAGCTACTTTAGCCACCCAACTGGGTTATGCAAGCTGGATTTGCAAAATACCATCAGATCGACAGTCGTTTCCATTTTTTAATACTTTTTTTACTATAAATAGTAAGTTTTAGTTTGATTATAACTCTTCATCCGTCGGGCTTTAGGAGTTGTACCAACGTGAAAAGTGCTTAGAATAATTAGGAGAACAGATTGGTAAAGCCAAATAGGACATTTGCTATTTTTGGCCGAAAACCTTACTAGTGGAAATCACGACCGTCTATAAATAATAAGTTTACTATTTATAGTAACACCCAGACCCATAGCTCAACTGGCAGACTGAGTGGAGATACCTCGTTTCAACACTTAAGGTCTTGGTATAGATCCATAGCGGGGGTGGCTAACATGGAATGTGTGAACTGACATGGGTATGTACTAACAAGCTAACCCATAAAAAAAAAAAAAAACAAAACAAAAAAAGTTTACTATTTATAGTAAGTTGTGAATTCTAGGAGTTTTAGTTGTAGTTTGATTATGTAATTTCTTTCATTGCTTAGTATCTCTATTTAAAGGGTTGTGAACTCGTTTATCTCATTTATCAATCAATTTCAAATTTTATAGAATTTATTTTCTATTTTCTTGTTCTTTTCCTCATGGATTCGAGGAGTGTGGATTCGGAACAGTTATTCCCTTGAGGAAGACGGTGCTCGACCTCACGTCCTTCCCTGCGTCAATACATCATTACAATTAAATAAAATGCGATGAACTCATTTTTAAGTGGCATCAAAACAGGTCTTAAGTGTTCATTAGACTCTTTTCTTTTTTTGTTTCTCCACTCAATCTTGACCATCCATTTCTATGATATTGATCAGATGGTTAGGATTATCAGACCGGGCGTGAGTTTTGCGAAAAGCTTTGGAGAAAAACTTTGGAGAGGTTAGGACTTTAGCATTCCCCTTTAAATACTGAATATTACTGAGTCTGAGTCAAGATAACTCAACCAAGTTACTCAGTTGATCAACTTGACTCACTGAGTTTTCAACTTTTAAAACCATGCTTGGAAGACTGAACTTTATCAAGAGCTCATGGATTCTATCCCTTTGATTAAAATGGATGATCAGATCAAATGAGAATATTATTTGTTTCCCATCTTCATCGGCAGACCATCGACGAAACCCATGAAGGAAGAAAAAAAGAACCTGAAGCCAGCGCTCGGCAAGTAGATAAAAAAGCACCAATGCTAGCCAATGGCAGGATAGAAATGGATACTAAAGCGAAAAAGGATAAAAGAATGAAAAAAAGAGCAAGGCCGAAAATGATCTGTTGACGATGCAGACTAAAGCTAAAAAGCTCGCCGAGCTCGAATGACAGCCACACCGAGAAGGGGGAATCGGAGAGTGGCCCACCAATTGAATGGCATCACTCATGTGGCTGAATTTCGTTCTGTTTGGTTAATGTCTTTTTCCATTAGAAAGTGGAGAAGTGCACTGAGCTTTTGTACAGATAACTACTAAATGCAGTACACCCCTTTGTTGAGCTGTCATCTTTTTTTTTTTCTGTTGGATTATATGCTAACATAATGCAAAAAGGTGTTAAATTTCAAAAGGAAAGACTACAAATTCAATGCACTGAGATAGAAGTATATCATCTACATACAAGAAGCTGATTTGGGTCTCAATCATCAGAGACAGAACAAAAGAGATTACATGGATACAATGCATATATAATTCCCCATGATTTGAGAGAAATGGCACGAAGATTCAACCGTAGGAAGATTAATTAAACAACGAGTTCATGGTCTGAGATCTAGTACATTCATCAGGTGGGACCCACCGAGAACCCAAGACATCGGGCCTAGTCGACTTATCAGTTGGGCTATGCACGCATGTTGAATATCGACCATTGGCTGCTCTTTTCTAATTATCTCTTTTTTTCCAGTGGCGTGCGGCCCAACCTGGTGAATTGATTAGACCATTAATTGGGTGGGGCATGCTTGCACATTGAATATTGACTGTTGGACAGTCTTTTCGAATCATTCGATCTTTCGCACCATCAACCATATAGTGGATCAACCAGCTTTTGGACTAGGAGATGTTCGCAGTGGCCCTCCTGATGAACAGTCAGGATCTAACGCACGTTCCGCACATCTTCAATCCACTTTCATAGGAATTTCCTTGACGCATTTATCTTGGCTAACTGCTTATCTTGAAGAAGATCATACACTATAAATTCACAACTCTCACATGGAGTGGCAACACTAGAATTAGAATGACGGTACGATGCTGTATCCGCTTTCAGCCATGACAGTGGTAGAGAACATCTGATGTACTTCGACTTCGACATCCTTCCTCTTTGCGAATCGGCCCTTGATCCGGGGCCTTGTTTCTGCATACGCCTTTCTCGAGGCATACCTTATGGTCTTCTCAAACTTCCTTGTTTTCTTCTTCTCCCTATATCTGAGGACTCTGGCTTCCCTATCCATGGGAGAGAATTGGGCAGGCATCATCTGTAGAGGTGGGCCTGCAAAGAGGTCTATAGTCCCTTTGGGAGGCCTGACATGCGAGTTTGAGATGTCGGTCATGGCAGTAGCATCAGGCACGACGCTCGCATCCATCGATGAATAGGAGACCTGATAATGATCACAAAATTTTCATCATGGGTCATCAATTAGAACAAAAAAAAAAAGAAAAAAAAGGAAATCAAGATATTATGTTGCATAATCGAGAGAAATGGCGTTCTTTTGTTTGACTGAATAATTATACAGGAGGGACCCACATTTATGTATGCTAAGACGTGGGTCGGGTGCACCTCATCATGAGATGGGTGTGCACTATAACCTCCCCTATTAGATCATGCTGACCATCTGATAGAAATGGACACTTCTGTTCCACATTCAACGGGCTGGATCGGACGGATAGGATCATACGATGGGAGAGATTGTGGGCAACTCCCACCCACCATGATCTGACCATATGAACAATTTGGATTGCCAGAATATCGAGGCCCCAAAAATACATTCTTTGGGCTGAGTTAAAAGTTCGATTAAGCAATGGTTAATGAATCATAAACTAATTTTGAGATAGAATAACATTGTTCAGGAATGCAGAACGGTAGCAGTAAAAGATCAAAGACAGCTGGAGCAAGCAATGGGAAGAACAAGGTCATAGAGAACTACTGAAAGTACGAAGTGCTCGTTCACACAAGAATATCTGTAAATTAACTAACAGAGCACTTAAGTTTCAAGACAAGATCCAGTTAATTCGATCATGGCGGTAAATACAAAAGAAAAGGAAGCTAGTACTGTGGTCAGTTGGAAGCTTGTAGTATTTCAAAAGAAACCTGAATTCTCAAAATCGAAAGCAAGAGAATTAATCAGAATTACTAAATCGGAGAAATAACTCTGAAAAAAGCTCGATTTTGAGAGGATTAATCAGGAAAAGCAAAAATGCTAAATTAATCAGAAAAAGAAAATTAAGCCCCCATGATCGAAGCGCTTGATTTGAGCTCATTTTCGTTAATCGTCATTATGTATTGTAGATCATATTTCTTCTTTGTAAGGACTACAAGTGGATAACCAACAATCATGATGTGAATAACTAAAACGACATGAATTTATTTTTAGGTGTCTAGCAAACAGACACAAAACTAGTGTTCAAAGTATCGGTATCGCTACAAGTTTCTCTAGCCATGGATATGGAAACAATATTGATATCGCCGATAATATCGTTGATAACCGGAAATGCGGGAAACATAAGATAAACGATGGAATTTTCAGCAAAACTTCAGAAAATGTTAAAATGTACATATTAGCATATTTAGAAATAAAACAAAATTGCAAAAAGAATGCATACATAACAAGTTTTCATTTAATGGGGCCTTAAAAGCATGTGTTGGTGTAAGAAATCAGTCCAACCATCCCCTCCAGCCTATTTAACTATCCAAACATCCATCGATATTGCAAAATATCAACAACACATGATATTTCACCAAGAAATCATCAACAATTGAAAAGGAAACAAAAGATTGTGGTCTCAATATATCACATGTTGCGATATCGATAATATCAAGATATTATCAATATTATCAATGGAAAATTGAACACTATATATAACCATGTGCCCATGAAAAAAAAAAAATTTGAAATATTTTTTTTTCTAATAAACAAAATTTTGATGATATCAATAATTGGCAATATTATTGAAATATCGTCAATACACTTATGATACAAGCATTACCTAGAATTTATGCATTGGCAATACAAGCGACACCTAGAATTTACATAGTTGAAAATATTGACGATTACATTAGCGATGTTAATACGTTGACGATACATTGTTAATACCTAGAATTTCTGATACTACTAGCGTTATTGGTATCGCTACCAGTGTTATCGGTATCGCTAAGCTAGAGATAAAGATTATATTGGAGATATTTTGATAATATCGGAGATAATTTGAACACTGTACAAAACAAAACAAAAATATGAAATCCATTAAAAAAGATAGGAACTTACACTGATTGGAGAATCCAAAATCTTCATAAAAAATAATATCTAATTTCTAAAAAAGGAACTACCCATAGCAACAAAAATAAAAAGAAAAAGAAAAAGAATATATATATATATAAAAAAGTTCTATATAACTCAGTGACTCAATTTGAAACTCAGCTGAGTTGACAAGAATTCCAGACAAGTCTCTAAGAAACTTGCTATTGAGTGTGAATCTGTTCCAAAGACTTGCATTGAAAGCTTTATGTTGATAATCTCAGTGATTTCAAATACTGTATCTAAACATAACTAATTTAAATGGTTATTCCTACTCTTTAAGTATTTCTAATTTAATTAATAAACACCGACTCAAATCAAGTAAAGACCCGGTCGAATCAAACATCTTCGAGTCAACCTGAAGTGCATACATGTGATCATGAAAAAATCAACATGTTGAATTACCTATAAAATGTGGTGGAAAAGATAGAGAGAGAGAGACCCATAAAATGTTGTGGAAAAGAGAGAGAGAGAGAGAGAGAGAGAGAGAGAGAGAGAGAGAGAGATGGTCAACTAAAAAAACAAATACAGAATACACCAGTAGAATTGAAGAATTAAAAATCAAAACGAAAACAAAAACAAAGGACCTGAAAAAGAAAAAGGACCCAATTTTCAAATTAGAGAAAACATAGAACAAACCAGGCGAAAAGCACTACTAACATGTATGCCATGAAAACTCAGCAGATTTGGTAACTGCCCATGAGGAAAAAGCCTTTAGAAAAGGAATTAACTCAGCACCACATTAGTGTTGAGAGAGAGAGAGAGAGAGAGGAGCAAAGAACAAACCATGGAAAAGCAACACAACATGCTTTTGCTTTTCATAAAAAATTTGCTGATTAAACAACTAAAATGAAAGAAATATAACAGAAAGAACTAGATAGAGAGAGAAACCAATGAATAATAATAAAATTAAAAATCCAAACCAAACATAGAAAAAAATGAAAGAAAGAAAGAAAGCAAAAGAGCCATTTTATTAAAAAAAACAAAAACAGAAAGAATAGACAAGCACTAGCCAAATACCCTGAAAATTAAGCAGATTTAACTACTCATGAATATTGTAAAAACAAAAATAAAAAATAAAATAAAAAATCTCAAAGAAAAGAGTAAGATTATAATCTCAAGACCCAAATTCAGCAAACACCCACCAAATTGAAATAATAAAAAAGATAAAACAAACCAACCTAACATCACCTCCAAAAAACAAACACTTTCTGAAAGAAAAACATCAACTAGAGGAAAATCACTAACATACGAAAATTCCATAAAAAGAAAGTTCAATAGATTTAAAAACAACCCAAAAAAATCACAAAACTCCTGAAAACAAAAACCAAAAGAAACCAAAAAAGATAACCTAAACACCCAAATTCAGCATATTCAAGAAAAAAAAAAAAAAAACCACTTACACTCTGACTCATTGAGGCAGTGTAATTGTACCCAGATTTCGATCCTTCAAATTCCAAATCCAACTGATGATTCTGCTGCTGTTGTTGCAGCTGCTTCTGTTCATCACCTGCAAGAAACTGCACCGGCACGACGCTATCATCCCCCTCGATCTTCCCAAGATTCTGATGCAGCTGAATGCTCTGTCCCTCGTTCTGATTTTCATTACACGAATTGTTATACCCCACAAGATCCAAATACTCATCGACTTCACCTCCATAACCATACCCGTTGTTCTGATTGCTGTTCTTCACAGGATTCAAAAGCAGCCAAGAAGCCGCCTCGTCGTCGCCATCACCATCCTCATCCTCATCCTCCTCATGGGCCCCACCTGGCTCTGTGTCGTGGACAGACTCATGAGGTGGGCCGTAGAGCTGGCCTGATATGGGGAGGATTGGGGTGCGGTGGTGGCGGCGGGCCAGAGGGTTTGCAGAGTGGATGTCGGCGTCGCAGGCAGTGCAGAGAGCCGCTGCGTCGGCCTTGCAGCTGACTGCTGCTGGTGCACGCTCACACGCCTCGCACACCCACACACGTTCGTGGCGTGATGCGACACGGTTCGCCGCATGGATGCGGGAATCGCAACCTGCGCACAGGTAGGCCGCATCGGCGCGGCAGTAGACCGTGCACGCCGCCGACCGGCACGAGTCGCAGACACGGGCCCACCCCCGGATGCTGGAATCACCGTCCATCGTCTTTCTAATCTCTCTCTCTCTCTCTCTCTCTCTCTGTCTCTGTCTTATCTTCTCAGCTTTCAGTCAGTGGCAGTTGGGTGGTGAAGGAGGGAATGTAACTAACTGTAAGTAAAGCAAAGGTGGGGTTCGGAAGGAGAGAATCCAACATCTGCCACGTGGCGAGATTTGAGAGGTTGAGGGAGTTGGGTTCTTTATCTTGTGGTGGAGGGTGTTTGTGTGGGGGCATGCTGGCTGGACTTGTGTGGGGCCACTTGGTGCGTGCCACTTTGGCTTTTGGAAACACTTGGATGGGAAAATTAGAGGCAGGAATGCATGCGTGGAATAATAAAAAACTTGCTTTTTCAACTTTGTTTTCGGATTGGGTGCATGCGTGTGCAGTGGAACTAGGTGTATATCATAAAATTGGAAATGGGCATCGAGTTGAGTCGGACCGAGTAGGGCTGATCTGACTCTATCTGGTTTTGAAATAGTTTTAACCTGAATTTGACCTAACTCGGTATTGAGTCCAGCATGTCTGACATGATCCGAGTCCCGGTCTGGCCTGGACTAATTCGGACTGAGTCCGACCCAATCAAAAGTACCGAGTTGGGTAGAGTTGGCACCAAATTGGATCAAGAGATGAGAGAGGGAGGGAGTGGAGAGGAGAGAAGGGAGGAGGAGGATGGTTGTGATGGTGGTGGGTGGTTGCCGGGCTTGGAAGAGGGGAGAGAGAAGAGAGAGAGAGAGAGAGAGAGAGAGAGGAGGGTGGTGATGGTGGTGGATGGCTGACGGGCTTGGAAGAGGAGGTAGAGAGAGAGAGAGAGAGAGAGAGAGAGAGAGAGAGAGAGAGAGAGGTGGTGATAGTGGTGGGTGGCTGACAAGCTTGGAAGAGGAGGGAGGAAGGGAGGGAGTTGAGGTCGAGGTCAGGGTCGGGGTCTGGTACGACGGGTAGAGTTAGAGATACTTAGAAATTAGAGTTCTTTATTCTCTATATATACTCGAATCCGAGTTGAGTTGGCTTTCAGATCGAGTCGAGTCTGACCAGATCAAGTTACTGGGTAACTCGAACTCAGACTCGGTTTGAGTTCATATTGGGCGAAGCCTACTTGGTTCAGACCGACTCACCTATTCAGTTCGGATTGAGTCAGGTTTGAACAAGTCGAACGAGCCGAGTCATCCCGTCCCCAGCTCTAATCATAATAGTTAACATAGGATCATGATCCTACAATGATCAGACGGTGGGCCAGCCATGTGTTAGAGACATCGAGAGTACAAAAGCATGAGTGAACGGTCACTTTCGATACAAAGGAATTCTAGGGTCCAGATCAAACGGGTCCCCGATGCACTAATTTGTACACGAAGCACAAAATTAATGGGTGATTCCTGAAAGATCTATAAGATTGGATGATTCAAAACATTGGATCAGGGACCTTATGAAAAAAGAATCCAGAATAACGGTTGTAGATTTGATGTATGGAATCCACCATACTCAATGCATGGTGGGGCACACCATATGAGCCGGTATTTATAATCACCATCGATCAATGACAAAAAAATAAATAAATTTGTCACCTCTTGCTCGGGCTGTCAATGGGCTTGGGCCTGTAGGCTTTTGGGCTTAGCCTGCTTGAGGCCAAGCTCGAGCTTAAAACTAAAGCCCATTTCTCAATTAATCCAAGTTGGTATTACTTTCAACATTCTATTAGCCTGGTTGAACCCATTAGGGTTTGTATAGATGGTTTTATAATGAATTTTGATTCTCAGCTTACCATAAATAGAAAAGAAAATTGTTGGTTGCAACTACATTTAATGCAGCAATGCTGGCAACGTCACTGAAAATGTGAACCAATATGACGCAGGGAAGGACATGAGGACTCCTCAGGGATTTCTCGAATCCATGAGAAAAGAAATAAGAAAATAGAAATAAATTCTAGAAAATTCGTAATAATTTGATTGATGATGTAAAATGAGATTACACCCTTTTAAATAAGGATACTAAACCATGGAAGAAGTTTTGGAATCAAACTACAACTAAAACTCCTATAATTCGCAACTTACTATAAATAGTAAACTTACTATTTATATACGGTCGTGATGTCTACTAGTGTGCAAGGTTTTCGGCCAAAAATAGTAAGTGTCCTATTAGGCTTCACCACGCTGTTCTCCTAACTATTCTAAGCACTTTTCATGTTGGGCGCAGCTCTTAAAGCCTAACCGATGAAGAGTTATACTCAAACTAAAACTTACTGAAATTAAAACATGAATTCGACCGTCGATCTGATGGTATTTCACAAATTCGGCATGGGCAACCCGGCATAGCAGGGTTAGGTGGCTAAAGTAGCTTGTCCTACCCCAAAATCATATTTGGTATGTCCGATGGCTCATTCTGGTTTGTGGATATGTCCGTTTTAAATTCTGACAGTCCTGATCACTTTTGTCATCGACCGGGTCTTTTCTAATTCATCTTAGCCATGAAGCTGTCAACGACCCACTCTACATCACAATCACAATACAAAAAAAAAAAAAAAAAAAAAAACAAGAAAAACCTATTTGTGGCAAGCAGAGGATATAGATTCTTTTTGTAATATACAAAATGGGGTAGTCCTCATTTACTCCATTTGTGGCTTATATTTGTTTTGTAGCCTGTGATCCATTTATGAAATACTCCTGCTCATGCTTGGTTAGGGCCTGATCTTGAGCCCACCATAAACATTTTGAGTCAGGTGCTAGACAACTTTAGCTCATCATGGGTCTGGGTCGAGCCCACACCTATGTTAAACAATGCAGGCCGGGCTTGGACAGAGCTTAGTCCAGCTCTAACATGGCTGGAAAACACCCCTATCTCCTACCATCCATAAATTCCGAGTGGAATCTTGCCACGAACTTGTTAAAATCACATTCTAAGATGCATCTGGATTCCCGCCAACCATCTTTAAACGGTGAGAGATGATGGGTGCACGAACTCTCAAAGGAATCCGGCGTGCACCCAAGTTGTGCCCTTAAGATGGGGAGACACTAGCCGCTGGAAAGAGGGAAGATGAAGTCAACCCTATTTGGGAAGTGTCCAAAAGGAAGGAAAAATGTAGAAGACCAACTCAAATTGAATTTTTCCACTGGAGTGTCCAATGGACACACTACCCAAAGAAAAGGACTAGTTATTTAATACTCCGACTGTGCATGATGCTTGATACTTGGACACTTTCAAATGGTACACGTGGCATTTGTTAACTCATATTTAACTGATTGAATTGTGTAATCCACTGTTGCTAAGTTGCAGTCTAAAAATCAGGTTGGCTGAAATAAGATCATTTGTTTGCGGGAATAAGATTATTGCATAATTTTCATTCTCAACTCTCTAATAAATACCCACCAATCTGATAGTTAGATAATCAAATATGTGAAATTTTCAGTTCAAAATGCATGGATTCCTTAATTTCGGACAGCTTAATTTAAATGATTATATACATTCATTTACATATATAAATACTTTACCATGTAAGCATTTTACTATGTTTTTATTTTTGGTCTATTTTTTAAATGTAACCATGTAAGACATTTTCTTATGTTGTCCAATCAATGGGCATTGAAATGAACAATTCATATTTATTGCATTAGAGTAAGGTTTGACCACTGATATTGGTTGCCAGTTGTTGCTCTCAAAACAAGTATTGCTCTCAAATCAATTAGTTTAGGCTGCATGTGTAAGCAAAGGCCTAGATTAGATGCACATGTGTATGAGTAAGATGTGTGGGCGTGTCAGCGTCTGCCTGACCCTTGCTCAAGAGTTGATTATATTGTTGGTATCTTTCATCAAGATGGACAGATCGGAGACTAGATATAGGATCCAAAGTCCTCTCAACCACCAATATTACGTTCATTAAGGCGATTTCTGAAAGGAAATGATGTTAATTCTTCTGAATGAGTTCTTTTTACCCCATATGACAATAAACGTAAGTGTACAAACTTAATGACTTATGATAATAAACGTGAGTGTAGGAGACTTATTTTTAACAAAAAAATTACCGTATGTTGGAGGCATATATCATCATTTGAATAAATGATTGATCCACCCTACTTTTATTGAGAAATGCTCCCGAATAAATTATAATAATACTTAAATAGTCCAATCAATTGATCTAAACTGTCCATTAAGTCCAGAAAACATTTCTCAGCCTACCATGCAAAAATAGCACTGATCAGATTATCAAATCCATCATTTGGCCTTATTTTCTATAGCAATTCTTTTTCCAAGTAATGGATGGGATGGCTATGATTCCATAACAAATTTGATCCTTTAGAATCATAAGCAATCTATGATGGTCTTTAACAAATAGATGGATCAGATTTCTGAATGGGCCTATTTTGTGTATGATCTTGGCCGTCCATGTCAAAGACCATTGATCAAATGGTTAATATTTGTTGGATTGGTGTGATGCTTTCATGGTTGCCGATGAACTGTGTGTTGGACACAATGAACAGTCTTGATCAATGATCGGACAGTCCAAGTGTCCCAATGCAACTTTTTTATTTTCAAATTGATATAAGGGTGGAACCACCTCTACACAAATCCACTCCAGCCGGGATGTCCACGTACCTTAATCTAATCCGTTCAATTGATGGGCCTTGCTGTAGAAGTTACAAATCTCCAAAATTAGATTGATCAATGGACATTTGTATGTCAACTGAAAAGGGGGTATATTGGTCATTTGGTATGGATTCCTCTGATGCCTAACCCTTATTAAATTGAAAAGGAGAGGGGAGGAATGTCTAATGATGTACTCTGGCATAGAGTGATGATGCTACACGCGCAGTTAGAAGTTACTTGAAACTTTGTAACTTGACATTCAATTAATTCAAAGTAAAGCATCCAAATTATGTATACCAGTTTAGATGTACCAAGAAACAAAAATTATGATTATTCAATTATCTTACCATCAAATTGGTAAACATTTATTGGATGGTTTAAAAAAAAAAAATCCAATGGTCTTATTTCAACAAACAAGTGTCCACTGATCAGAGGTCAAGATTGTTCTGCCAATCTAATTTTGGACTGTAACTTAATTGTAGGGAAGCGCGGAAGGTGAGCCCTCAAGATCTGACGGTCTACACGATGATTGGGACCCTCACTAAGCTGAAGATTGATCCTCCAACGGCCCGCCTATCTACTGCCAAAGCAGATGAACTATTCACACATCTGATCCTACGGTATATAGTGGCCCCGGATTGCGATCTACAAATTAGATCGTCCCAGGACAAGCCAAGATGGACAGATTAATTATAGCGCACTCTATTTCTCTCTGTATACTCTCGGTATTTCATATGATATCATGCGAGAGAGAGCGCATCCGTTTTATAGGAAAGGAAGAAGATAGGATGAGAACGGATTATCCAATCTTCTCTCTATCTCCTATCCAAAATCAAATTCAATTTTGAATTTGATATCCCAATGGAAAGGAAAAACTCGGAAGAAGTCTAACCATATGGGACCCACCCACTAGTGATTGCTCACAAGTGGGCCCCACTGGTTTACGTCCAACATCTCCCACTCAATCACATTGTGGGATAGGCACATAAATCTGTCCAACTGACTTGCCTTATAACAATCAAATACCAAAAATCACGATCAAAAGAATCAGAGGCGTGGGACCAGCTGGATCACCATAATCTTCTCACAGGTGCTTAAGTACTAAGTGACCACCTCACTAGTACTCAATAACCCAAGCTTTGTAATGCCTGTCCTAGTCCGCATGACCACACCGGATAGAGTTAACTCCCGATCTGGAGTACTCGGCCAACATACGCACTTATCCAACTTATCGAGTTATTCTGAAAACTTGATTTTTCACAAACTTCGACTAAAACCAATTCAAAGCAATACTTATTTATATATATGCTTTTTAAGAAAAATACTGTTTGCAAAAGTCTAATAAAAACAACTCGATACTGCCGGCGGATAAGTCTTCAAGTGCGTATTTATAGTTCTAAAAACTTGGTGTAACTGTCACAGGATCTTCCCCACGCAGATGTGTAATTTGGAATTAATCAAGCCGCTTTCCTAGCGTAACTGAGTCTGGCAATCAAGGACCTTTCGTCATTGTACACTAAAGTAGCGACACTCAATCTCATCCTCATATACACAAGAGGAGGGTAGCTAAGGACACAAAGAGTCACCTACGGGACTGGCTACTCGCACGTTGCAATGATTAGATCGAATCAAAGCAATCTGTAGGTAAAAGGTCCCAGCACGTGGCTACAATCCACGTCGTAAAGTAGACAATACTAGGTGTATGTCGGGTCTACAATACGCAGGTTATTCTTCATGAGGTACGACTCATCTCATAACCTCATAACCTGGCTTTAATTTCAGGCCATAACATTGATCGCATGTAAAGGAATGATGCGATTATGTTATTCGACTTTATCAGTCTCATGTACAATCTTTATAAGATTGTAGGCGGATACGACTCACTCATATCCTCATCCTTTATTATTCACAATAAAGGGAAGTTCATACCTCAATGTATAAACATGGCCCCAAATGTACCTCTCTTATACATTCAAGGTTGGTCAACCCGTGCGAGTGGGTGACCGGCCTGCCGACAAAAATAGAAATCTTATATGATCTCAAAGTAAATGCTGATGATCTTTATACCTAGTTATATTAGTGTTCAATACTGAATAAATGGAATGTATTATTCATTAATGAAAGATCAAAGGTACTACAAAACAAGTACATCAATCAAGTTTTCCTCAATCCCATCTGCCTGACGTGAACCTGAAATAGATCTCTAGCTATAGGTTTTGTCATGGGATCAGTCATCATCTCCTTGGTAGGAATGTAGCTGAGGGCGACCTTCTTATCTCTCACTTGATCACGGACGTAATGATACTTGATCTCAATGTGCTTAGATTTCTGGTGGTGTTTAGGATCCTTTGCCAAGTCAATAACAAAAGTATTGTCTATCTTCAGCAATATAGGCTGACGAACACTCGGTACAATACCCAGACTCAATAGAAATCTGCGAACCCATACACACTCCTGAACTGCAGCACAACATGCAATGTACTCGGCCTCCATAGATGAAAGAGCTGTGGATGTCTGTTTCTTACTCGACCATGAGATAGCTCCTCCTCCGAGTAAGAATACATACCCTGAAGTAGACTTTCCCTCATCGGCGTCATTACCCCAAGCAGCATCAGAATATCCTTTGAGCTTGAGGCTTGTGCCTTCATAAAACAACATTAGGTCTTTTGTTCCTCTGAGATAGCGGAATATACGTTTGACGGCTTGCCAATGAGACTGTCCGGGTTACTCTGATAACGGTTGACTATGCCAACTGCATAGCTAATATCCGGTCTGGTGCAAAGCATAGCATACATTAAGCTTCCTACTGCGCTTGCATAAGGTACTGAGGACATAGCCAATTTCTCGGCTTTAGTTTGAGGACACGATTTCTTATCTAACTTGGTAGCTTTATGCAAAGGGGTTTCAACAGCTTTTGAATTTTTCATCCTGAACCGCTCTAAGATCTTTTGTATATAGGTTGCTTGAGACAAGCCTAAAAATTTCTTAGGGCGATCCCTGATGATTTTTATCCTAAGGATAAAGTTGGCTTCACCGAGGTCTTTCATCTCAAAGTTCGAGAATAGCCAATCTTTAGTCAATGTCAACAATTGCATGTCATTACCAGCTAACAGGATATCGTCTACATATAGAGATAGTATCAGAAAAGATCTTCCAAACCATTTCAGGTATACACAATGATCTTCTTCACTCATCGTGAATCCAAAAGTGGTGATGGCCAAGTGGAACCTCATGTACCACTGTCTTGAAGATTGCTTCAACCCATAGATAGATTTCAACAACTTGCAGACTTTTTTTGGATGTTTTTTGTCCACATATCCTGTGGGCTGTTGCATGTATATCTCTTCATCCAAGTCACCATTTAAGAATGCGGTCTTTACATCCATCTGATATAACTCTAAGTCTAAACTTGCGACAATGGACAAGATCATGCGGATTGAGGAGAACTTTGCAACAGGTGAAAAGGTCTCCTCGTAATCAACGCCTTCTTGTTGTGTAAAACCTTTAGCAACTAATCATGTTTTATACTTGTCCACTGTACCATCTGCCTTTCTTTTGATCTTTAATACCCATTTGTTACCTATCGTTTTGTGATTGGAAGGCAAATCAACAAGTTCCCAGACTTTATTTTTCTCCATGGAAGCGATCTCTTCGTCCATAGCATTCATCCAATCGGCTGAGTTAGAAGATAATAATGCTTCCTGATACGAATTAGGTTCATCATCATCAACTGCAACACAAGAGAATGTTTGCCCCTTAATATCGAAGTATCTTCGGGGAATCAATCCTCTTTCACTTCGACGTAACTCAGGAGCCTGCTGAGATGTCCTCCCACTGTCCTGACGAACTATAGGAGTATCATCGTCTTGTGAAACAGAATTCCCACTCTCCTGAGATACATCGGGTATTTCAAAAAGTTGTATTGGAACCTTTTGCTTCATTCGGCTTGGTATCTATCTTCAACGAAGGTCACATCTCGGGATTCTATCTCAATCCATCGTCCATGGTCCTCATAAACTAGAACGTATCCCTTTGAATGCATAGGGTACCTTATGAACACGCATTCAATGGTTTTACTATTAAGTTTACCTCTATGCGGAGTAGGTAGCAAAATATATCCCAAAGATTTCAAAGGGCGTAGGTTGATTAGAGAAGGAATCCTCCCAGACCACATCTCATATGGAGTCTTAGGAATGGATTTGGATGAGACTCTATTAAGGACGTAGACGGTTGTTAACAGTGCGTCTCCCCAGAATGTGGTAGAGAGATTGGCTTGTGCCATCATCGATCTAACCATGTCCAAAATTAAGTGTCATATTCCTTCTCTCTGCAACACCATTTTGTTGTGGAGTGTAAGCCATTGTGTACTGCCGAACTATTCCAATATTTTCACAATATGATTTAAACGTTTCAGATGTATACTCGCCACCTCTATCAGATCGAAGGATTTTAATCTTTTTCTCAAGCTGATTTTCTACTTCACTTTATATATTTAAGAAAACAATCAAAAGCCTCAGATTTGTGTGAGATGAGATACACATATCCATAGCGCAAGTAATCGTCAATGTAAGTGACAAAGTATTGACATTCGATTCTGGCATGTACATTAAAGGGTCCATAGATTTCTGAATGGATTATCTCTAGTGTGCCCTTGGACCTAGCCGCTTTGAAAAATGGTTTCTTCGATGTCTTCCCGGCCACACAATGTTCACATAATGGCAAATCAACTTTGGATAAGGAGTCTAACAGACCAGAACGTATTAGTCTTGTCATACGATCCTTTCCAATGTGACCTAACCTCGCGTGCCATTTTTGAAATTCAGATACTACAGCTTCATTCGACATATCAGATAAAAAAAGATGGGCATTATCACATTCTACGTCTAGAATAAATAAATCTGAAATTAAATTTCCCTATGCAACGATGAGGTTATTTAGTCTCAAGGAAACTCTTGTCCCGGAAAATCAAATATCAAATCCATCAAATAATAACCTAGAAACGAAATTAAATTCCGACGCATCCCTGGTGCATAAAGAGCATCACAGAGGATTATTGTTCGCCCTATGCGCTTACGGAGATGGTAAACGCCAATCCCCAGTACATCTTCAACAGCGTTATTGCCCATGTACAGCTTGTAATTTCCCTTGGCTACAGGCCGGAATTCCTCGAGTCCTCAACGACTACTTGTCACGTGCTTTGTTGCACCTGAATCCAAAATCCACTCGTTAGATATTGTATCAACGGAAAAGATTTCAGAACAAACGTCTACATACAAAGTATCTAGTGATTGAGAAATTACCGTCTTTTTATGGCGCACTGTCGAGCATAATGACCAAATTTCCACAGACAAAGCAGACTATGTTTGTCTTTTTCTACTTCTTTCCATTCCCCTTCTTGAGATTTGGAGCAGGTGTTGTGGTCTTCTATTCTTGGTTATTCTTCTTCGCCTTCTTGCGAGCTTTGGACCGTTTGTTGTTAGCTTTTCGCTTATGGGTCTCTACTACAAAGGCTTAACCGAACCTGGCTGAATTGCATTCATTTCAACCTCATGTACCAAGTGGCCACAAAAGTCTCTGAACGTAGTGATGGAATCAGTATGGTTCAGAATTCTTTTGATTTGGGCCCAAGATTCAGGCAAGGAACGGTGCATGGCTATACTCTTCTGATTTTCAGTCAATTTACACCCAACATTCCTAAGGGCACCTATCATTTGCTCCATCTTACGAATATGATCTTTGATGGGGCAGCCGATAGGCATCCTATACTTTTGGAATTCTAATTCCATTGCCCTAACTCTCGCATCTGACTTCTGCACATAGGCATCTTTCAGTGCTTCCCAGATTCCCTTAGCGGTTTCATGCACTTCATACGTAGGTATGACTTCTTTGTGCATAGTGCTAAGAAGGACATTACGGGCTGAACGATTTTGTTTTCGCCATTTATTGTAGCGAGTCATCGCAACCCTATGTTCTTGTAAATTTTCATTTTCAGCCAAGATGGGTTCCTCTTGAGCTTCATCGAGTGTATGCGATATGTCGTCCTCGTCTAGAAAGCATCACACAGCGCGGGACCAGTCTTCGTAATTGTTGTCGTCGAAATGTTGTCCTTTCAGCTGTTCAGCGATTAACGCTTTGGTGGCCATCTCTACATTGCATGAGTATCACTACTTAGCTAAGATTTAAGGTATTGACATTAATCATCAGCATTTCTACGTGTTATACAAATTTTCATAATATAAAAGTAGTCAACACATCTTAACGAGATATGAAAGTCCACATACCCGAATAGGCGGTGTAGAACAATTAAGTTCTCAAATTAAGATGAAATTGGTACTTTTATAAAATTATAATTGTATAACATGCAACCTTCCATTATTTGGTTGCATGCATCATTTGGTGGAGGAGATTAAACTCCCACTCAGTTATGTAACCTTTAGTTTTATGGAGGATTCTAGCACTAAGTTTTTTTATATATTCAAATGAAAAATAAGGATGGCTTAGATCTAAACATATCAAGCCTAATTATTTCACTCATATAAACATCATCATCAAAAGAAAAATAAAGTGCTAAGATATCAGGAGAGTTCTATCTTCATCTATGATCATGACCATTAGTGATACATCCGATCATTACCATTAATGATCATTGTTGATGATTGATCCTTTCATCAACATTGATCATCATGGTTGATGATTATTTCGATCACTAATGATCTCTAGATCAACAGTGAAGATAATATCATGAAGGAAACAATATCATATCATATATATGATCAAATCCAAAAATCAAGATAACATATTCGGGTTGCAACATTTCTGAATGTAGGTCACACCATTGATTTGTAGATTAAGCATGAATTCATTAGATCTACACGTGGAATTTGCGAAACTAAAACATAGTTGCTGCACGTGTACATCAGCCAATACATATACACTTGCACATTGACCAAATGCTTATGGTACTTCTCCAGCATAAATCCAAGCTTATCAACTGAATGGACGGTTTGGATTCTAGTGATGAGATCTGTGTAATACACGGATCAGATCCATATGTGTTGCTAATGTTTTTATTTATTTATTTTTGAGATGTATGGCTACTGGACACATTTTCATTTCACACGTGTTTTCTGTTTTCATATCACATGTGATGTACATTATATGTTTTCACATGGTGTACATTACACGTGTACATCACACGGATTTAGTGCACATCTCATATGTACCTCACACATGTACAGTAACTATATCTCAATCCGTGTACATCACACGGATTTAGTGCACATCTCATATGTACCTCACACATGTGCAGTAACTATATCTCATCACGTGTTCATGTACAGCAACATGAACATGTGAACATGTGTAACATGCAACGCTACTGTATACGTGCAGAAATTTGTAACACTATATATATAGTTGTCCAGGCAGTTTGAATTGTGGGGCTTCTGTACATGTGCAGAGCATCATTTCCATTAGATGTAACATCAACGCGTTAGAACACAATACATAGTTTATAACATCACGTTACATGTGATTTATTAGCAGATCACATGTTACATCATTACATGGACTGTACACGTGTAGTTGTTGAATACAACTACAATTGCGGGTGATGTGTTGTTGTTGAATACAACAACATGGGAGCTTTGATAAGCACACATGCGTGTGCAATACAGCTCATGTGCAAGCGAAACATGTACTAGCATGGCATTGGTGCGAGATCCAATCCATCCATCATGTTGGTCCAAGCTTATGTTTGGCCAAAAACAAAATTTGGTCTATTCAGCACATGGGCCAATATAAGTGTTTCAACGTGTACAACAGTTATATATGATGAACACCAGCTAATCCACTCCCCGCATTGGTTAATTATGGATCTGACTAGTGGGTCCCACCGTTAATCATTGTACACATGACAAGTGGATTCCAATGTCAATTGCCACGTGTACAATGATTGTCACTTATACACTACATGACACATGTGCACCGTTCGGTAATCCAAACAGGGCAACAATTGCCACGTTTAGTATTAAAATGTGTTTATCATGTGTTGTACCAAAACAACAAAGTGTCTACATGACACCGTGTTGTATCAAAAACACGTGTTGTATCAAAACACATGCATTAAAAGTACTCTGTCATACAACATGTGTCCGTAGGCTTTTACCATATGATATGGTAACGTGTTGTACCATGTCACATGTGTTGCCTTTCCACTTAACACCATATCAGACGATGATTTAAATGGTGGGCCATAAATCCAATCTTAAAGGAAAAGATGGGTCACTTACCTTTTTAGATCAATATAATCGGAGATCCGCTGTTAAATAGCTCTGATACCACTGTTGGGAAGCGCGGAAGGTGAGCCCTTAAGATCTGACGGTCTACACGATGATTGGGACCCTCACAAAGCAGAAGGACGGTATTCCAACGGCCCGTCTATCTACTACGGGAGCAGATGGAACTATTCACACCTTTGATCCTACGGTATATAGTGGCCCCGGATTGCGATCTATGGATTAGATCATCCTAAGGACAAGCCAAGATGGACAGACTATAGCGCACTCTATTTCTCTCTGTATACTCTCGGTATTTCGTATGATTCGATGCATTCCAAGAGAGAAGCGCGCTCCTTTTTATAACAGAGGAAGGAAAGTTTGGGTGGGATTGGGATAAGGCCACATCATCCGGTCTTATCCCTATCTCCTATCATAAATCAAATTCAAAGTTGAATTTGAAATATAACAGAAGAGGAAAAAGGCTGGAAGAAGCCAAAACTCGTGGGAACCACCCACTAGTGATTGCTCACAAATGGGCCCCACTGGTTTACGTCCAACATTAATGACAATGGTTCCACAATATAGCTGGTCACACACACACACACACACACACAACACACACACACACACACCACCCACAACACACACCATCATATATATAAAGGTACTATGGGCTCTACCGTATTATACCTTCCCATGAGGTCGAGTGCTGGCAACACATTATTCGTTGAATGGTAAAAAATTTAAATAAACAATGAAATTTTACAGGGGAACTGGATAAATAAAATGGTGAAACTGGTTATTAAAATACCCCTCCACCGTTGTCTCTCTCACGCTTATTTTCTACAAAAAGCCTTGTGCTAGAAACTTATGTGGAGAATTTATCAGTAGTTCAATTCACGTTGTTTCTATCCACTTCGGCGCGGATTAGATACTATAGATACTGACTGGTTGAGTAGCTAGACTCGCTACTAAAGTGACGTCACCAAGTTCCGTGGGCCCCACCATGATGTATGTTTTATATCCACACCTTCCATCCATTTGGAGATATCATTTTAGGGCAATATGCAAAGAATGAGTTAAATCCAAAGCTCCAGTGGACCCAGCACAGAAAATAGTGGGGATAATAACGCCCACCATTAAAAACTTCTAAAGGCCACAAAAGTTTTAGATCAAGCTAATATTTGTGCTTTCTCTTATTTCATATCTTTTTTAACTTTTGAATAGGTTGGATTTCAAATAAACATTATGGTGGGCATTGGGATAGTTTCAACGGTGGGAATCACTCTCCCCACTGTTGTCTGTGGTGGGGTCCACTATAGATTTTTATCCGCCTCATTCTTTGACTCATGCCCTAAAATTATATCTCAAAATGGATGGACGGTCTGGATACAACACATACATCATAGTGGGGCCCACAAAAATTGGTGACATAACTTTAGTAGCCGACTCGCTACTCAACCTGTCAGTATCTAATCCGCGTACATCCACTTCCATATTAAAAGGAACGCGGATTGTGTCCTACCCTGCCGGGACGGTAATCCGTATGGGCAGGGCTCTGTGGGGTCCAACGTGATGTAAGTGTTTTATCCACGCCGTTCAACGGTTTTCTCAGATCATTTTAATATATGAACCAAAAAATGAGGCAGGTCCAGGGCTTAAGTGGACCACAAGGTAGGGATTGAATGTCCGCCATTAAAAACTTATTGCGAGCTGGAGAAGTTTCGGATCAAACTGATATTTGTGTTTTCACTTCATCCACGTCTACATGACCTTATGAATAGGTTGGATGGTAAAAACAACATAGCGCTGGCCCTTAGAAATGTTTCAACGGTGAGTGTCATTATCAGTGCAGCCTCCTTTGTTGTGGTCCACTGGAGCTGTGGACCTACCTCATTTTTAGGATAATACCTTAAAACAATCTGAGAAAACCTTTTAACGGCCTGGATAAAACACTTACATCACAGTGGGCCCCACAACCCTGCCCAGGAAGGGGTAGGACGCAATCTGCATCCTATTAAAAGTGGTGATGGACTCCAACGCTAGCTGTACATAGATTAGCTATGGGACCCACCATAATGTATGTGTTATATCCATATTGTCCATTCACTTGGAGATATTAATTTAAGGCATGAGATAAAGAATGATTTAGATCCAAAGCTTGAATGGACCCACCACAAAAAACAGTGGATAAAGTGACGCCCACCATTAAAAATTTCTAAGGGCCACAAAAGTTTTCGATCAAGCTGAAATTTATGTTTTCCCTTCTTTCATATATGTCTTAACTTATGAACAGGTTAGATCTCAGATAAACATCATAGTGGACCTTAGGAAGGTTTCAACCTAGGTAAAGGCGCAAAAAATAGAAAATACACCAAGAGAGAGGTGGAGGGGTTTAATAACCGGTTGCACCGGTTTTGTTTCTCTGGTTTCCCTATAAAATCTCTCCGTTTATTTACAATTTTTACCATCCAACCAATAGCGTGCCGCCAGCACTCGACCTTATGAAAGGTAACATACAGTCGACCCTGTATGTATGCATGCACATGAGCAGGCCGGCCAACATCGAGGTTCTTTCTCCTCAGAGCTCGTTGCTCTTACTTTTGAATGCCAGTAGGGGTGGTATTGACTTGCAGATGTTGAATGTTTGTTTTAGAGTCACATATAGCCAAAATTTAGCTTAATCTCAGTAGCTAGCTAGAAATCATAGAATCACTCATGGAACAATAATACTCAGAGATCCTTTGATTCGAATGGCTCTTATGGTTGGCCTGCAGCCGGAGATCTTGAGTAAGTCATCGGTAACGAAAAACGAAGGGGTTAGGCACTCTTTTTCATCCACACTAAGTGCGATCTTTACAATATTTTACCCAAGCTCACATAATCCTCCCAAGCGATCTCAAAACCCTCCCAAACCTTGCAAGGCAAAGCTCTCCTCACTACCGTTGCCCTAGGTGTTGGTCATAGTTGTTGCAAATGAGGGAGAATAGCCTGATATTTATAGGCATGACTAAGTAGGAATCAAATTCTTGCTAATGCTGACTTGGCTCATTTGTACATTTTTTTGAGGTCCTTGGAGTGATACAAGCCATCGTACATTGATAAGTGAAATCCGCCGAGTACTATGACATATTTCAAGGAATTTTTCCACAACTGCCACAGGGCCTCATTTGTCAACCCAGATCATTGCCACGTGGCTGGGGGGAATTGGTTTCCCGTTGGTGACATTTGGCCAATGTGGACCATTGGTTGGCTCCAAATGGGCTAGCTTGGGTATGCCTTTGGTGTAATTTGTTTCTAGTTGCGATACTTCGTTGGGTTGACTAGATGCCAATTTTGAGAGTTCACTCCGATTGTGTGAAGTATTATTTGTAATTTTGGATAAGGTGTCTACAGATCCATATTGGACTGTTTCAGGAAAATACCAGGCCGATACAAATGTATTGTTTATGGGTGATACTAGTACATGTCATGCAATATGTACTAATTTCGGACCATACTTTAAGCTTTTATCAAAACCCGACTGACCTAACCCGAGTTCAGGTTATGTTAGATCATGTTATTAGGGTCCTTAGGTCGGATTAGGGTTGGAAAATTCTAACCTAAGTTGAAATCGAGTTAGATTTAGGTCGCGCAAATATGAGTTAGGTTGGGAATAATCACGTGTTTTAAGTTAGGTTGGGTCAATTTAGGGTCAAGTATAGAGGAATTTAGGGTGAGCTCAAGTCGGCACCTTGGGTTAGAATTTGTATTAGGGCAAATTACAAGTTGGGTCCTCTTGAGGTCATGGCCGAGCTCTAGACATCAACACCAGATTTGCACCTTTACTTGTAATTGGTCCCCTAGTAGCTTTTGAAAGCTTTTAGTCATCTAGATGGTAGAAGCGAAATAAATCAAATTAATATACTTTTAAGCATACATAAATTAACATAAACCTAACTATACCTACCGTGAAGAACCAAAAGCGACCCACCCTCATTGGAATTCATTATCCTAGTAGATTTCGATAAAATTGCACTTATCTACCAAAGGAACCCTTAAGCCAACAAAGAAAGAAACATTAAGGCCAAAACCCCTTCCAAAGAGAATGAATGGCTTGGAATCCCTTATCCCCAACCACCGAAAGCTAAAATAGCTAGCAAGAGCCTAACATAGAAGTAAAAAATCGCGGTCGTTGGACCAAACCAAACCGATGGCCCCTCGCGAGCCAACAGACACCTGGCCTCATCCTTTGCCGACCACAAATCTAGATACCCCCTAACAGATCTTTATATGGTAAATTTTTTTCAAGTGTCCAACATCAGCCCACCATGAGCCAATAGTCTGAGTCTATAAATTTGACCCCCCAGTTCTCAGTTTGACAGTAGTTGGCAGCAGCAAAGACCCCCATGATAGGTCCCTTTCTTTAAATTTGGGTGCAAGTCTATACAACCAACAGACTGCCACCTAGAAAGCACAAGACTATCATCTCATGTCTAAACCCTGCTCAAAACCAGTAGCAAGAAAAGTCAATTCATTAGGAAGTCAGTCAATTCAAGAGTATGGTCAAATTTAGGGACATTTGATCATTCCTTTTAACCAAAAAGGATATTTTGACTTTCCTTTTTTCTTTCTCACATCTATGTTAAGCTCAGAACACACTCGACTCCTCACATTATGGCATAACAAGTGCTATCTCATTTATTTTAGTTGTTTTCGTTTTTGTTTGTTTGTTTTATTTATGCTAATTGCATGCCTAGAATTGTCAAATTCCGCATAGCATGGCTAGGAACAGTTTTATTTTGCCTGCCCAGTCCTCTCATATGATTACATGAAGTATGGCCTAAATACACTTGAACATATAAAATTTTCTTGAAAGTCGTACATCTCTTAAATTAGAGACCATACGTAGTGCGGTCAAGAGATGGTGCTTAACTCCTTCCTTTCTCGTAACCGAAACCCTTACCCAAACCTTCTGTATTAATTGCAAGCCAACCACTAGAGTCATTCAAGTTAGAATTTCACGATTCCCCAACCATAAGGCAAGTCTAACCGACCGTGAATAAGGATGAGCCTAATCGGCTAGTGGCAACTCAAGTATTTAAACGTACCATTTCGGCCACCTTGGAAAGATACTACACCAAGAAAAAAAAAATTCATATATAATCAAGAACAATTCACATCGCACCAAAAGAATGATGAGCACATGAGACTCGCTTATGCTCCTCATGACATACTTACCTAACTACATAACAATTGTGACCAAATCTAATCGATGGATTAAATTATCTCGACTTATTTATTGGCCATAATAATATTCTAGATTTACAAAGAACGAAACATGTTAAGCTTTATAATATATTTCATATCAAACTTGTCCTACTTTATCTCTTAGAGATTCTTAATAAATTCATTCCAATCATATTCATTTCATATATACAAAATAATAATAAATAATATTAATAATATTAATAAAAAAATATATAATTCATCGAACTAAAAGGCTATACATTTCAACAGCTTCTACACATGCATGAGAGAGAGAGGACACTGGCAAATAATTACTATACTAAATCCTTAAAATTTTGTAAAACATATTATTCTAAGCATAAACTTGGGTAAATTACACATCGGAATATTTTACAAAACCCGAATGAAATACGCGAGGGCCCACTATGTTTTAGATGTCATTTACTCTATCCCTTGAGTAAGAACTACTATTTTAACTATCGATACTACTCTAATAGGCCACACAAATGAAAATAATCTGAAACTTAGATGTGGCCCACCTAATATTTGGATCAAGCTAGCATTTGTATTTTCACTTCATCTTGGTGAGGTACACTTAATTAACAAGCTAGAGAAATCCACTCCGTCCATCCGTTACTGTTCATTTTATGACATTAGACCAAAAATAAGTTCGATCCAAAACTCAAGCGGCCATACTAGAGGGAAAACTGGGAAAAGAGTTGCCTACAGTTGAAATATTCTTGGCCCCACCTTTATGTTTATATGACATTCCCACTGGTATAAAGTGAAAACACAAAAGACTTATCCTGTTACGAAAATTTTGTGGACATATAAATGTTTCAACGGTGATCACTGACTCCCCACTGTTTCATCTAGTATGGACGCCGTTAGTTTTGGATCCACCTGAATTTCGGTCTCTTGCCCTAAAATGATTCAGAAAAACGGATGGACGGAGTGGATTTCTCAAAAACATCACGGTTGGCACCACCTAGCATCCCAGCGCAGGAAGAACATCCTGTGAAAGGCTTTCGTAGGAAATCCGCGTCCGACGCGGACGGTGTGCAGGTCGTCCACGTCACATGGACCAACTGAGAGATGGAAGGAAAGTAACACCCTGCAAATGACGTGGTGGGACCCACTCTGTATCTAGATAGGACTCGGATTGCGTACTGAGTAACTCAGCACGCTAAGCGTACTGAGTAAACTCTGTGGGGTCCACCATGATTTACATATTATATCCACTCCGTTCATCCATTTTAACAGATAATTTTAGGTCTCTAGCCCAAAAACGAAGTATATCCAAATCTCAAGTGGACCTCGCTAGGGAAACAGTGTGAATTGAAATTCTACTGTTGAAAATATCTTGGGGGACCATAGAAGTTTTGGATCAATCTGTTATTTGTTTTTTCCCTTCATACATGTCTGTGTTATCTCATGAACAGGTTGGATGAAAAATAAACATCACTGTGGGCCCTACTAAGGTTTCAATGGTGAAAACCATTATTCCCACTGTTTCCTGTGGTGTGGTCCATTTGAGCTTTGGGAATGCTTAAATTTTCGGTTCAACCGCTAAAATGATCTGAAAAAACGGATGGAAGGAGTAGATAACCCACATACATTCACAATAATCCCAACTGAGTTTATTCAGTGCGATAAAAGTGTACTGAATAACTCAGTACGCAATCCGATTTCATCTAGACGTGGCTTCCCAGCCCAGATTGGAATCCGATTGCGTACTGAGTTTCTCAGTACGCTCTTATCGTACTGAGTAAACTTTGTTGGGCCCACTGTAAATGTATTTAGTCTATCCATGCCGTCCATCCATTTTTTCATCTTATTTTAGGGGCTGAGACCAAAATGTAAGCATGCCCAAAGATCAAGTGGATCATACCATAGGAAACAGATGGAATAATGATTTCCACCGTTGAAACCTTTATAGGGCCTACATTGATGTTTATTTCTCATCCAACCTGTTCAAAAGATCAAAAAAACATGAATGAAGGGAAAACACAAATACAATATTGATCCAAAACTTCTGTGGCCCCAAGAAATTTTCAATGTAGATGTTCAATTCACACTGTTTCCTGTGGTGTGGTCCAATTGATTTTTGGATATACGTAATTTTTGAGATAATCCCTAAAATTATCCAGTAAAATATATGGACGGAGTGCATAAAATACATAAATCAAGGTGGACCCCACAGAGTTTACTCAGTACGCTTACCGTAATGAGTTACTCAGTACGCAATCCGCTTCCACCTAGAATTCCACCAGCCAATGGGATTACTTACACCACACCACGTGCAAACCCAGATCAGGATCAATATCAGCCACAAAATAAGAGCGAGCTCTTGTGGGTCCCACAGAAGCAAACTCCACCGCTGGCCACACGTGTTGACTTGTCCTTTTGCTTCGCCCCTCGTGAGCAGTCATGTTGTACGCTTTTAGAAAGGGACATGCATCCTCGTGTTTGAAAATTAACGGACCACAATACACTGCAGGAACTGTTCAACGAAGTGCGTCAAACGCCCAACTCTGTGGGGCCCACCTAAACTCACTCCGTACGTTCGGTTCTATATTCGATTCTAGTTTCTGGGGGTAAAAATCAACCAGATCCACAATTCAGGTGGGCCACATCGATAGGAAAATGGGGATTGGATCTGAACCATAGGTTGTGTGTGGGAAACCATAGTGTGTATCTCTCATCAAAACCGTTAATCAGGCTTAAATCACTATTTTTAAGTGAATAAACAAAAATAAACCTTATCCAAAACTCACGTGGGTCACACCTTGAGAAATTAGAGGTTTTAGGTGTAGATTTACATATTTAGACTTTCGTGGTCCAAGATAATTTTTAATCAGAATGGTATCTCTCATGTACGGTTCAAATAATGTTTCCCAGATGATGGGCAGAGTGGATTTTAAATAAAACATGGTGGGCTCCACATAGTTGGGTATTTTACGCAGCTGCGTAAAAACAGGTGTTGTAGACGATTCCGGTCAGGAATCGAACACCTAGTCGCTCCCATTAGTTGATTTGATACTGTGGTAGATGATGACGATTGATACGCAGGCACTAGAAATTGCACACGCTACATACATTAACTCTCAAGTTAAACCGATGAACTTGTATAAATTACTGTGTTTTTAGTCTCTATCCCAAAATCAGATGGTTGAACAATACTAAACTCTGCTTAATAGACACTTGTTTGTTAGAACCATTGGATGTTTTTTTTTTTTTTTTTTCATTTTAACTGTTGAAAAAATGTCTATTTGTTGGTATTCAAATTGAACATGTGTTTAAATTGCCATATGTTTATTATACATGTGCGAGTATATGTGTTTGGCGTACTAGAGTCATAATTGACTCCAATCGAACCAAACACCTTATAACCGAACCCCATGCGCAGCTGAAATAGTTCAACCATATCTTAGAAGATTTTACTCATTACTTAGTCACCGGTTAATAAAGAATTAATAGATTTATGAAGGGGAGGGTTAGTCCTTTGAATAATTTTTTTTACCTAAAAAAAAACAATGACTTTAATGCATTGGTAATAACTTGATTACATTTATCAATAAAAACCGATAAGAAAAAAAAAAAAAAATTAAGTAAAGTGTCAATTTTATTTATCTTAGAGTAAATGTCGTACAACTAATAGAGAAAAGTAAAATAAAGAAAACTGAATTACCGATTATGGTTTAAGCGGGCGAGACGACCGTGGATGATAGACAGTTTTCTGGACATGAATGGTGGAGATATGGTCGTCTAAAGCTAAATGGTCGTGAGACGGTCGTGATTTGGTCAATAGGATGTGACCTAGGAATAATTAAGGAATTAAGGATTTGAGGAATCCGAGTGTCATAGATATTTAACTAAACTAAATCCAACTTGTTGCAGCAATGTATTAGAACTGAGGAAACTAAACTGATATATGCTAATTAATCTGGACTTGCTGTAGATAGAAGTGAATGGGCTAAACTAGGCTAAGGTAAGGTAAGATAAGATCTGCGTACATGTGAGATGAAAGATTAATAGGCAATATTGAGCTATTAAAGTTATTTAATTTATTGAATTGGCGATGGCCCGGAGCTTTTCATTTTATGTTGCTTTTATCGGCTTGGGTTAAGCAGGCCTTACATATATTCCCTTAACTTTTGGAATCAACGTTTCGATTAGTTAATAGCATTGATTTGGTATGCTTCTATCTTAGGACAGAGCTGGTTAACCATTACGTTATCATGCGTTGTCGTATTTTTAATTTTAGATGGATTTCTCCTCCTAGCGCATAGCTTAGGAGTCTTCAGGTAGATGTGGCTAACTAAATTCATCCATGTATCACTAAATATCATTGCCTTTGCCTTATGGTGAGTTATGTATACTCTCTGAGTATTTTGCGTATGTGTAACTTATACTTGGTTACTACATGTCGTCGGGAGGATAACTGCACCTAAGGTTTCGATCATGTGCATGTCTCTGAGCAACCTAGCCTTTTAGGTATGACAGGCATCTTCTGCATAGGTGTGTTTAGATTCTTTACGATCTCTTTTATGCTCCATGATTATTTTTTCTTTGCCTTCATATATGTTTGCCAACATGTGGAGATATCCTACTTGTCGGATATGGTTGTAACGGGTCAAGTGTAAACACAGCCAATCTCATAGTTAGATAGTCTTATAAGCAAAAGTTTTGGTTCATGACTCAGCTACATTGGGACATACAATTCGAATATTTTAATTGTATTAATTGTATATAATTTATGTAATTTCTAAGTAGTCTTAAAGTGGAATATCAAAATTTCCACAAGCAGTGTCTCAAGCATAGTTAGTAGATACACATGTTGTATTTTAAATTATTTAAAAATAATTTAGTGTTTCAAAATATCCATTGGTCATATGTGCCCTTTGGATGTGTCTTTTCACTTAAGTTGAAAGGTTGCATCCTTTCAATTTTAGTTTTGAAAAGTTGTGTCTTTTGGAGCCTAAGGGTCGCACCAATTGGATTTAAATCCAATAGTCATAACCCTTTATGAAAGGGTGTCTCTACACCCTTAAGAGTGTCTTCACAAAGTCTATAAATAGACTTCTGATTTTAAGTTTTGAAATGGATTAGAAAATCAGGTTTCCTCTTAAAAATGTGTTTAAATATTTTTTAGTTTGGGTTAAGACTACAAGTGGTTCGAGCCCGTGTACAGTGAGTGCACCGCTGGGACCGGGTCATAGTCGTTGTATCCTGGAGGTCGATTGCTCTGGAAACCTGTTGTACTTGGGACGTTGTCCAAGGGGAGCAAATTTGATTTCAAGCCGAGTGACTCACGTCACGCCTCGACTTATACAAATTGATAAGTTTTTTAACTTTCTTATTTTAATTTTATATAATTTAAATAGTTTTCCAAAATCTAATTTCCAACAATCTTGAAATCGAATTTTTGTTTGGAAAACTATTTAAGAATTACGGTTGCATCTATTTGGTTGGAATAGCCCAAAATGAAATCACACCAACCCGATTTGTGGGCCATGACTCATATAATCTAGAGTTGTCATGTCTCACATAATGGTCAAGATCTTGGAGATACTTATTATGTAAGTTCTTTGGACCACATGTACAAAAGTGAACGTATACACCGACTGAGTAGGATATACACTGATCTTAACATCCCTGTACAATAAAGATCAACCCATATAATCTGGAACCCTCATATACTATCTAATAGTTAGAATCTTATACAATTTGGTGTACATATTTTCTAGACCACCTGTGCAAATCATCTAAAAAGCTTAAATTTATGCACTGATGCTATAGCCTATTGATTATTTTTATGTTTATGCCATTGACAATGTCAGTTTATCACACACAACAAGATCAAGTCATATGTGGTGTCACACCAAGTAGGTATCCAATAATATTCACCATTTGTGTACAATGAGGATTGATTTAAGTATATATAAAACTAGGATATCAGGGTAGGATACAAGTATTAGGAACTTTTTCAACCACCATACATGCATAAACAAAGGAGAGCCATTTTCACATAGAATCTTTAAAATATAAATGATGGGAACCATGTGAACCAATGATGGTACTATACACACGAACATTATTATACATGTGCAAACCAGAAGAAAAGAGCATCATGATTATTTCATGTTATAAACCTTGCTAGTCATCCTCCCTCAAGTCGTTGCTTGCTTATGCCAAACACACATGATGATACAAATTGTTCATCTTGGGCTCGTTGTTGTTGTTGTTGTTTGTATGTATAAATCTAAACCCGGATTCCAGATTTGTAACGTTGTGAATGGATGACAGTTGTGAATGTGGGGGGATCTAATGACTTCAATGCCCTAAGATTTTAAAGAGAAAATAAAATATTTCCTCATTTCTGTTTTCATCTCTAAGGTTCTGTACGGTTAAGATTATTCTAATGTCTATCCTCAAGTTGTGTCTATTGTTGAACTTTTGCATGCACCAAAATTCTTGATGCTTAATATTCGTTACATACATCAAGTGTGTCCTTTGATGTCATGTTATGGGGTCAAAATATCATGTTTGGATCTCTGGTTACTATATAATAAAAAACGGTTCATGTAATAAAAATAATAATAATAATAAGATTTATCAATCGATGGCTGAGATTATTCTCTACTGTTCACCCATAAGAGTCCACTAGATGAACCATCTGGATCACTGGGGTGATGCTCCCATCTTTATAATAAAATACCGTCTTGATCAGGTGTCGATTCTTGCCGAAACCGTATATTAGGCACAAAGTTTATTGATTGGATGACTAGGATCATTGGTGCAATTTTGTAAAACTGGTCATTAGATAGTCCAAATCGACTCAATATATTATAAAAAATTTATCCTATGAATTTTCAAATAAGCGGTCAAGATCATCTCTTGGTGGGCAGAAGGAGCGAATCCCTTTAAAAACAATATCTCCACAATTGTTGTTATAAACTGCTACATGAGTAGTGTACATCCTGTTTAATTTAGCATAATTTAAGTTATGTTGATGTTAACATGCAGTTGAGTGATGTTACTCATGACTCATCAATTTTCTTTGTTGATTAATTGAGAAATGCAACACTCTCAAACAGGGAGAGATTCTAAAAGTTCTCATGTTAGTACGGTGTATGTGTAAGAGATCCCGACCATCTACCAAGTAGGGCTATAAATAAACAGGCTCTGTCTAAAAGCCAAACATGAACGCTGATAAGAAAGGCATTCTCTTTCAAGTATATATGATAAGTGGATTGGCCAAATAGGACAGAGCATTGTCTATCATCAAATGCATATATTGCTTAGATCGAATCCCTCACACATGTGTGACAAGTCATGTGAAGTAGGCATAACACTTCTCATTGCTGGAATAGTTTTTTGTCACATGATTTCATGTTTATTTGAAATTATAATTTTAGATCATCTTGATGTCATCTATGGTGCCTACTGCATGCATAGAATCCATGATCCAAAATATCAATTTTAATCATTTCATTTTTCATATGGTACATGTAAGAGTGAAAATATTATTTAATGTGTTTTGCCTTTAATGGCCTAAATGGAGGGGTATTCATATCGAACACATGACACATGTAGATGATGCATCAATGTTAGTCATTGATGGAAGTAGCATCATGTGAAGGCAAAAGTCAAAAGGTGAATAGTAAAAATAAAAATAAAAATAAAAATACTCTTATTGTTTTTAACTAAGGGAATTGGTTGGAAAGACCCACTAAATGCATAGTCTGAATTCACCGCTAGATGACAATTGAATTATAGTTACAATTTATTTTAGATGTGGCTCATCATTGGTTGTTCTATAGAATGATGGTTCTCACATGCCTTGATTGGAATGACTTTAATGGACATGATCAGATCAATAATTGAGTTAATTAAACCATGAGACTAGTTATAACTATATTCTTATATAAATACTCACATTACTTTTTGTACGAATAAATCCGCTTGTAATTGTTGGGATTTTTGGTCTGCGGAATCACACAGATCTAGATCTAGGATGGTAATCCAATGACACCAAGCACACACAAGAAAAGAGAACACACAGATTTAACGTGGAAAACCCTTTTAGAAAGCCTTAGCATTCATCACAACTTCCTAGAAAAACCCTAGGAATACCTATTTATAGTTTAGGAAACTTCCCTTCCGCATCCCAGTTGCGAAAGGACTCAAATCCGCAGTTTCGCACAAAATCGCGGAACAAACTGCGTAACCTTCGACTAGTCGTAGCTCTCCTACGACTGATCGTAGCCCACCTTCAACCAGTCGTAGCTGACCTTCGACCAGTCCTAGCTACAGTAAAAAACAGCAAAAACTCATTGGACTTTGAGTCGTTTTAGGCTCGAACCTACGACCGGTCGAGCGTCTCCTACGACTAGTCGAAGCTTCCACGACCGGTCGAACGACCTCAAAACCTTAGATTTAAGACTTTTCTTAACAATCTCCACCAAGTCTTCAATCTCTTCAACCGTGTAGCTCCTTGACCTCTTCTCTTATCTCTGCTTCACATCATCATAGCTCAAGATCACATTGGCCAACTAGCGCCAATCACAGATCTGATAGATACCTGCTATACCGTCGGCACGAAATCTCTGAGAAGCCGATCCCTTCTCTCTGAGCATAACCCTTCGCTACCAACCTTGCCCTGTATCTATGCCGTATCCTCCTGAAGATCCACCTGCATCCAACCGCTCACCGGCCCACTGGAAGCTCCACCAGCTCATATGTCGGTCTGGTACAACGAATCCATCACATCGCCCATAGTCACCTTCCACTTCTCAGCACCAGGCTCACCTAGAGCCATCAGAATAGAAGATGAATCCCCTGCAATATTGGAGTCGTCCATGTACCTTGCTGATATTCTGCAATCATGCCATGTGGTTCTTCTCACAGGTGGCTGCTCCACCTGCTCTGTATCCCTGTCCGCACGTCTCAGCCTTCTTGCCCTGCCCGCTCATGTGGCCATGCTCATCATGCCACACACGTGCAGAGGTGGAATTCGCTACATCCACTGTAGCTCCACCTTTTGAAGTGCTCCCGATCAACCTGTAAACATGATTGAGTCGTTGCGCTTTCATGACTACCCGTGTTCCCTTGGATACCTTAAGAGCACCATCAATACCTGTGTACTTGCATCCCTTTGCCTCAAGCACACCAAGAGAAATCAGATTCTGTTTCAAATCAGGAACATGCCTGACATTAGTCAAGGTACGCTCCACCCCATCAAACATCCTAATGCGTACCGTACCAATAGCCACAATATTATAGGCAATGTCATTACCCATAAACACCTGTCCACCATCGCACTCCCTATAGCTGGTGAACCAACTCCGATGAGGAGTCATGTGAAAAGATGCCCCTGTGTCTAGCATCCACTCATCCTTACGATCATCGTATGACCTTCTGAGCGAAGATATAGACAAAACATCACCATTACATCCACTCGATTCATCTGACGTGACAGTGTTAGCCTCCCTGCATGAAGCCTCAGAATCTTCCCTCTTAGATTTAGGATTTTCACAATCCCTTTTCACATGTCCTTCCTTCCCACAATTCCAGCACTTTACCTTTCCTTTGCCCTTGCCCTTGGATTTGGATCTAGAACCTGAAGAACCTGTACCGTGTTCAGAATTCCTACCCACTGTAAACAGTGCATCAGAAGATGTCCCTATGTTGCTGTCTAGCTGTCTCATAGCCTTCCCTTGAAGGGCTGAGATAACAGTGTCGACACTCAGAGTTTTATTCATGCTGCACATAGTGTCCTTGAATGACTCATAGGACGCCGGGAGAGATTCAGCAACATACATGCTTGTTCTTCATCTTTCATCACTTCATCCATATCGAGCAATTTGCAAACCAATTTGTTAAAATTGCTGATGTGAGCCTCCAGATCTCCACCCTCTGCCATCTTGAAGTTATACCACTGCCGCTTCAAGTGCAGACGATTTTCAGAGGATTTCTTCGCATAAACATCCTCCAACTTCGCCCATAAATTAGCCGCAGTTTTCTCCCTCATGACGTTATAGAGAACCTCATCCGTGAGACATAAACGGATCGATGATAAGGCTTTCTTATCAAGAGTATTCCAATCATCATCTTTCATGGTGGACTTCCGCTCCTCAAGAGCACCATCTTCGCCTTGCTTGATTAAGGAACTCATCATCTTGATCTTCCATAACTCAAAATTATTTTTCCCTGAGTACTTCTCAATATCATACCTGGCGCTCGCCATTATTACTAATCCCTCAGATTCAGATCTGTGTCCCAACCGATTGCTCTGATACCACTTGTTGGGATTTTTGGCCTGCGGAATCACACAGATCTAGATCTAGGATGGTAATCCAATGACACCAAGCACACACAAGAAAAGAGAACACACAGATTTAACGTGGAAAACCCTTTTATAAAGCCTTAGCATTCATCACAACTTCCTAGAAAAACCCTAGGAATACCTATTTATAGTTTAGGAAACTTCCCTTCCGCATCCCAGTTGCGAAAGGACTCAAATCCGCAGTTTCGCACAAAATCGCGGAACAAACTGCGTAACCTTCGACTAGTCGTAGCTCTCCTATGACTGGTCGTAGCCCACCTTCGACCAGTCGTAGCTGACCTTCGACCAGTCCTAGCTACAGTAAAAAATAGCAAAAACTCACTGGACTTTGAGTCATGCTAGGGCTCGAACCTACGACCGGTCGAGCGTCTCCTACGACCAGTCGAAGCTTCCCACGACCGGTCGAACGACCTCAAAACCTTAGATTTAAGACTTTTCTTAACAGTAATCACATCCATCATCAACATCATTCTATGATAGGATCCAATACTTTTTAAGAAAATATTATTTTCATCCGATCATATGTCAATCTAGGACACATGTGTTAGATCTAGTCAATTCATATGATAATTCTTATGAAATCTTCAAACTCAAAATTTGATTAATAGGTTTATCAGGTAAGCTATAGATATATCTATCTAGGTTAAATATGAAATTGTGGGGGTGCGCTTGAATGCATTTAGATAAACCACTTGATGTTAAAACCAAATAATATGCTAGGTCCTGTTTTCCTACTGGAACAAAAAAAACTCATTTTGAATCCGTGCTTTTTTCTCGCCGCATCCGTTAGGTGTCTTGACTTCAAGCGGAGGGATTTTATACACAACACAGTGAGTGAATAAGAGTGTTATTATATCGTATAAGTGTGTGAGTTCAGGACTGCCGGAATAGAATACTCGAGACCCCATAAGCTAAGAACACCCTGAGGCAACCTGACGCTCAAGTTCCCCATATTTACCAAAGACAAACAGCCTCAAGAAAGACAGTTTCTAGAATGATTCGTAAATATAAAAAGCTCTATAAAGTATAAGTTTAGTCAATGAATATTTGATAAATGGGTTGACATGAAGGTTTGTACCAAGAAAGGTATATGATGAATGTTGTAGATCAATATGCACATGTGTTACATTGACATCATGTAAGTTTTTTTTTAAAACAAGATATCTAGAATCAAACTGATTACATGTTTTGATGATCTAATTGGTAGCCATCGAATAAATGGCCAGAAAGAAAATTATTAGTGGTTTGAATTCAAAAGATGATTGTTGAGTCAATGGAATTTTCAGGCTATATTTTATTCTCATTGGAGGCTGGATTTGGACATTTGGGATTGGTATTCATATGAGACTATAAGTTCATTTGATGAACTATGTTGTTTTACCAGCAAATAAAATGTATCTATTGGCCAAATTTATGCACCTATGGAGCCCATTGTTCAATCCATCGATTAAGATACTTGATAATGAACTTTAGGGAACATATGATAACATGATATGTTGCGATATGATTACATGAAAGTTATACTCTATTTTAATTGTCATATGTCTATGCATGACAGATTACTCTAGCCTATTTGTATTGCAGATACAATAAAGTCGATTGACTTTAACACCAGTTAGTTGAATGGTGGGCTAGTAAAGTTGCTTGAATTATAAGAGTACGTTCAAGGCTAAGAAAGGTGGTTGTATTCAGAGTCGATGATACGACAACTATCATAATAAAAGTGATGCTCAATATCTGTTACTTGATGGAGTCATAATTATTGACTCTATGAGGTTAGAAATGAGTTCAGTATGCTTTGACTTAAGATATGAATAATCAAAGAGGCTACAACTGACTGTCAAAGACTTGATTGAGGAGCAAAAGGAAAAATCAGCATAGGCAGAAGATTATTTATGAGTACCTAGTCGGTGAGGCAATAGCTTGCCAATACGATGATCCCTAGCTGATCTGAAAGGATGATTAGCCACAATGGGACTAAGATGAGTGGAGGTAAAAGGCCTACGGGTCATAAATCTTCTGACCAAGTGACTATCTAAAAGATTAGTCAATGATACATCGAAGGGAATGGGGTTGAGCCTAATATATGAGCTACCAGTGTTGGCAACCCAACCTATACGAGTAGAGATCCTATTAGATAGGTTCAATGGGTAAACAACAAGACACGAGGTAGACGATTGCACTGATGTAAATGAGCCCCTTCTATGGTGTACAGTGCGAGCAGCAACGCAGAAGGATGAGTTTTTAGAACTCTTAATGAATCCATAGCCATATATTTGGTGGTGTATACAGTTGCTGCATACACTTGATGGAATTCACCTATATGGGTGTGGAGGTGGAGACCGCTTCTTATGAGAATCTAGGCGAATTCTCTAGAGCACTCATGAAATTCAGGTAATGGTGCATGCCCGAAACGCACCGAACCGTAGAATCACTTGTAGCGGAAAAGTTGTGTGAGTGGCATGTACTTGCAATCTACATCAAAAGGAATCAGGTTCAAGACTATGGTGTCACCTGATTCCTGTAGACCTGTCATGTTTACTCTAATGTCGGTTCAAGTTTATGGTGACACCGGCACCATTGCACAACTCTTCCATCTTAACCTGAAACGTCAAAAATTTTAAAACATGTGAGGGATTGTTGTATTTTAAATTATTTTAAAATAATTTAGTGTTTCAAAATATCCATTGGTCATAGGTGCCCTTTGGATGTGTCTTTTCACTTAAGTTTGAACGGTTACATCCTTTCAATTTTGGTTTTGAAAAGTTGTGTCTTTTGGAGCCTAAGGGTCGCACCAATTGGATTTAAATCCAATAGTCACAACCCTTTATGAAAGGGTGTCTCTACACCCTTAAGGGTGTCTTCACAAAGTCTATAAATAGACTTCTGATTTTAAGTTTTGAAATGGATTAGAAAATCAGGTTTCCTCTTAAAAATGTGTTTAAATATTTTTTAGTTCTGGTTAAGACTACAAGTGGTTCGAGCCCGTGTACAGTGAGTGCACCGCTAGGACCGGGTCATAGTCGTTGTATCCTGGAGGTCGATTGCTCTGAAAACCTATTGCACTTGGGACGCTGTCCAAGGGGAGCAAATTCGATTTCAAGCCGAGTGACTGACGTCACGCCTCGACTTATACAAATTGATAAGTTTTTTAACTTTCTTATTTTAATTTTATATAATTTAAATAGTCTTCCAAAATCCAATTTCCAACAACACATTATTCATAGATTTTTTGTGAAAACACTCATATTTTCAAAAGCATCGATTAATATGTCTACACCTCTAATAGTATATTAAGAAGAGGGGAAAGTAAAGAGGAGAGAGAGAGAGAGAGAGAGAGAGAGGGTCATAATTAATTACTTAATGTCTTCACCACTACCCCTCAAGTGGGGTAGAGATATCAATGACGCCCAACTTGCACAATGAGCTTTGAAACCTTAGTTTCCCTCCAACTTTTGTGAAACAATCGGCAACATGGTCCTCGATGTGTTTAATGAATTAAAAAATTGCCCTAGCCTAAACCTTTTTATTGACAAAGTGACAATCTAGTTCAATACGCTTTGTCGGTTTATGAAATACGAAATTAGTCATAATATGAATAGTTGTCTGATTATAACAAAACAAATCAATAGTATTTAGAAGCCATGGTTTCTCTCTAACTTTTGTATAATAGAAATTGTTAAAATCATAGACATGCATCTTTTTGCTTTTGCTTTATTCAAATGTTTGAAATTTTGACTCTCTCCAAAACTTTATTTGAAAAATGAAAATACATGAAAAGTTTAGTCCCACGTTACTTGGAGAGAAAGCACAAAAAAAAAAAAAAAAAAAAAAAAAAAAAAAAAAAAAAAGGTTTATAAGCTTTGAATTCTCTAGTATTCTTACTTGGAGAATTGAAAGAGAAAAAGTTCAGCTTGCATGTTCCGGTGTAAACATGCATGCACACGTGCACTCGCGCTGGCATAGGCGCACTCACAATCGTAGGCGAGGATGTGGGTTGTAAGGCAGTGTGACTATAGAGGCACTAGTGGCGTACTTTGCACATATGTATCATGTCACAAGTAGTGCTCCTATGCGATCTACTGCATACCGACGTGATCCGATGCAAGTCACATTGCGGCTAGGATAAGTCGTTGTAAAGTCAGCTGTAATGAGTATGTCCATCGCAAGACCAACTGTTTAAATGATCAACTGACTTGAGAACGACAATTATAGATATCGATAGGTAGAAACAGCCGATCAACTATCAAATATTGATAGTTATTCCTATCGGTCGATGGATTTCTTCTATTAAAACAATCGGTTGGGCAATCTGAACTATGGTGCCTTTTGGCCAACAGATAGAGCCCGTTGTGCTAATCGGCAGATTAAATTTGACTGTTACAAAATTTCGGCTGACCAAATCTAATAGTTGCGACGATTCGACTTTTAAAATCAAACGTTGCAAGAAACAGAGTTAAGTCACATGGCTTCATAAAAGACATGACCATTTTGAATGGTTTCATATGCATCTTTTTGAAACGCCTTTTTACAAAAATGCACGGCCTTTCATTTTTTATAAAACCCTTTTATAAATCGAGGATAAAAAAACATATTCTTCCAATCTCGTTGATTCCCTTTCTCTCCTCTACAAGCATTCAAGTAGGTTCTCTGTTTTTACATACGCAGAGTCTGCCAAAATAGAAAAGACTGCATATCGAATTTTGTTGTGATATCTTTATGATTGTTGCATGAAAAACCACCAAGACTTGTCATTATCCTGGAAGCGATTCCCTAATAATCCAACAGCAATCTCATATCAATGAATTGAGCGAATAACATTTTAAGGAAAGCGTATCTTTTTTTTTTAATGGTTAGCTTGTTAGTACACCCATTGTCAGTTCACACTTCACTGTTAGCCACCCCAAGGCAATGTGTATGTATATATAGGAATGCTCAGCTGCACGCCAGCTCTCACGAGTTCTCATGAGAAATATTTGAGAAATCATCTCCAGTGATATAAGAGCAAAATTTGAACTGTCCATCTAATGCAGAACCGCATAAAACCCTCGGGCCCAACTTTTACCCCGATCCAAAATTTTGGTGGGCCATGGAAAAAGGAAATAGCTTCCTCCCTTAATTTGCCTCTCTTACATCATGGCCCACCACAATTTTAGATCAAGGTAAAAGTTGGGACCGGAGAGTTTTATGGGATGACGCATTAGGTAAGTGGTTCATATTTTGAGCTCATATCATTGGAGATGAATTCTCGAAAAGTTCATATCATCGGAGATGAGTTCTTAAAAAGTTCTCACCAGAACTTCTACACATCAGTAGCTGAGCATTCCTCTATGTTGTTGTTGTTGTTGTTGTTGTTGTTATATATAGGCACACACGTACCTTTTTCTCCTTTTTTTTTTCTTTTTCGGATTTTCTTGTTAGTACACACCCACTATCAGTACACACTCCACTGTTAGCCACCCCCACTAGGGAATCGATACAAAGACCTCAATGTTGAAACGAGGGCACGTACCTTTTTCTTTTCAATCACCCCAATGATCCAAATTTAACATCTGTTTTTAGCCTAATATTATATATGATCACCTTAACTTATATATACTAAGGTCGTGTTTGTTAACGCTGAATTTTTGTACTTAACGTGGAATTTGGAAAAAATTTCATGTTTAGTAGTGTTTGTTACCACGGAAGAAGGAAAGCGCTCCGCCATTTTATGTTGAAATTTTCCCGTTATGGGAGTCTAGCTTAATGGGGAATCAAGAATGTGCTCCGTAATTATTATTTTTTTATCCAAAACTATCCTTTGCGAGAAAGATTTTCTCCCTTGCGTTATACATATCCCAACTTTTAACATGGCGCATTTCTCTAAGCCGCCATGATTTATGTGTTAGATCCACACCGTCCATCAACTTTTTTAGATCATTCTAGAGCATGGGCCCAAAATTGAGTTACATGCAAAACTCAAGTGTACCACATCATAGAAACCAACAAAAATAAAATAACTATTGTTGAAACTTTTATAGAATCCAAAGTGACGTTTATTTCCCATGTAACTTTGTAAGGTTATGTATTTGGACGAAAAAGGAAAAAGATAAATATCAACTTGAGAGCCTAAGAAATTTTCAATGATAAGTGCCAAATTTTCACTATTTCCTTCAATGTGGCTCACTTTAGCCTTATATCTACCTCTCCCTTTTTTTTATCTTATGCTCCTAAATGATATGCAAAACTGGATGGACGGTGTGGATAAAACATATATATTACAGTAGGCCCCACAAATCCACTAATAGGGCCGCCCTTCTCTACCGACATTGCCTGGATGGCATGCGGATGAAGCGGCTTTCCGTTAAGGCCTTTCCTAGGAGGTTCGGTGTTGGGATGTAAGGTGGGGTCAACCGTGATGTTCATGAGAAATTCAATCCGTCTATCAATTTTTCGAGCTTATTTGAGGACATCTTACCAAAAATAAGGAGGATCCAAAACTCAAGTGGACCATACGAGATGAAAACGTGAGTTCAATTCTCACTGCTTTCTCTCGTGTGACCCACTTGAGTTTTTGATCCACCTAATTGTTGGTGGAAAGTCTTAAAATGAGCTCACAAAAAAGATGGACGAGGTGGATTTCCCACAAACATCACGATGGGCCTCACCTTGCATCCCAGCATGGGAACTTTTTGCGGAAATCTGCTTCTTGGTGAAGTAGTACCCAATCGGCCTTTCGTAAGAAGTTCCTGTGCTGGGAACCATTGTGGGACCCACCATGATGTTTTTAATAAATCCACAACGTCCATTCATTTTTTAAACTCATTTTAGGATAAAAGTCCAAAAATAAGCCGGATCCAAGACTCAAGTTATTGCATATATAACACTATACAACTATATCATAAAAGAATCCATCTCCGATCCCATCTTCTAACAAAACAACAATGAAAACATTCTTTTAGAGATGATTATCGAATCAAAGAATGATATGCCTGAAGTGAAAGGAGCATTTGAAGACTTTGAACAAACCATTATGTCCAATATGCGAGAAGAAATTGCCGCCACACTTATACATGCAAATAATTGATTTTCTTAATATGTTTTTTTATGAATGATAATTTAGTTTTATATTAAGTATTTTAGTTTATTTGAATTAAATATAATGATTTTATTTTCATTTAATAAAAACTAATTTCTTTATAATGTAAAATATTTGCAAACGGAAAATAGGACAAATGTGTCAAATTAACATATTTAATATATTTCACATGTTTGTTATCAAACAAGTTTTTTGACTTCAGATTTCCAATTCAGGCTTTAGATTTCAGATGTAACAAACCGTGCCTAAGACAACTTAAATGGTGGGCCGGACCCACCTGTTGAATGGACTGGATCTCTGAAACATGGGCTACGTACGAAGACACGCGGAAGCGATGAATTTTAAAAAATAAAATAAAATAATGCAGCCGGCACAAATGCACTTGCATGTACTTAACCCAATGACGGGAGCATCTGGCAATGTCTTTCTTTCATTGGCTGGATAAGGGCGTCCTTTCAAGTTTTAACATATTCACTGAATTGCAGCATACATCTAATGATCCAAGCCGTTCAAATTGTCGAGCCCATTGTAAAATGGTCATGGAATCAATTTTATACCTATCATACTTTCCTAAACATAAAGTTAATTTTTATAAAATGAACAGTTAAAAATAACCAACGGTCCAAATTCAAAAGCGAAAATCAGACGGTTAAGATGGTCCAACGGTGAAATTTTGAGAACATATTCCATCCACGATGGGTCCCACAACCTTGATAGACTGAATTGGCATGCTATCAGCTTCCAAAACTAGTAAATTACATTAAACGTCCTTCATCCATCTGTACTGAAATACTTACCATACTTGCATTAAACGTCCAACGGTGAAAACATGGGACCCACATGTGCTCAGTTTCTACAAGTGGGGACATCATACCATTAAAGAAGTAGGCACCACCTAGAAGATCATCTGGAATGTTCATCAGGTGGTCCACACTGTTAGAATAAAATGGAAATCGATGGTTTGACTTAACATGGAGGTGTGGCCCACAGAGAGATCAGATCAACCTGATTTTTGAGAAAGGTGATCTTTGTCATGGGGCCTGCCGTTTTCATGGTACTGATTTTTCAAACAGATAGCAGGTTGGGGGGAAGATGGCATGACACTACGTATTTTGGTACAGCTGTCTGTAGGTAATTAGTTTTCTCCTACTAAGTACTCCCATGTTAGTTTTGTACCATTTAAGAAATATTGGTGAGTCTTCAAACGTACATATGGCATAGTTTATAGTAATCCAGACCGTCCAAATTGATTAACTAACTGTGGATGGATCATAATAAAAGAATTACACTGAGAAGAATTTTTATTTTTATTTTTAATATCACTTGTCGCCCTTCCAATGTGGACGACTTAGTCGACTTGTTAGTTTACTTTTAATCATCCATCGTTTAGCCAATACAAGTCACCACCAATTTTTATATGGCGGCAAAATGAGACCGAAGTGTAGAGCCGTACAAACATTGCATCTCGTCGATGTATAATGCCTCTGGTCAGTCGCAGTAAAAAACTGAAGAAAAAAAACTCTAAAATGAGACAGGGACTCTGCCAGGCTACTAGTCAGTGCTCTGTGGGCCCTATCATGATGTATTTATTTCATCCACGCCGTCCATCCATTTTTAAAGATAATTTTACGACATCCTTCAAAAATTGAGGCAAATCCAAATCTCAGATGTACCACACCACAGGAAACAGTGTTGATTGAATGCCCACCGTTAAAAACTTCGTGGGGGCTACAAAAGTTTTGGATGAAGCTGATATTCGTTTTTTTTTCCTTCGTATAGGTCTTCATGACCTAATCAACCGGTTGTATATCAAATAAGCATTACAGTGGGCCCTAGGAGGTTTTTATTGCAGGACAATCAATAGCTACTGTTTTCCTGTGGTGTGGTCCACCTGAGATTTCGATCTGCCACATTTTTAACATCAAGCGCTAAAATGATATGGAAAATTGGATGGACGGCATGGATAAAACACATACATCATAGTGGGGTCCACAGAGCAGCGACCAGCCAGCCTCACTGTGCTTGTCTCACTATAGACGTGTCCATGCAAGAGGGATGAGGTGGGCCACTTATCTGATGAGTCATCCGCAGAATGAAAACAATCAGCTGTGTGATTCTTCAACGTAGGCCACGTGTTTAAATGATCGGATGAGATCAGCTGTATAGTGGGGACTTGGACAATGACACGTGTAGATGGATGTTAACTTGGGAGATAAGATAACACGTGTAGATTATAGATGTCAACATCTAATGACCGTTGATTGGTATTGATATAAGTGGCTGCCTACTGACCACAAATATTTGAAAATACAAAAATCAAAATTAAAAAATAAAAAAATGGTAACTTTATTTCTGGGCCCACTAGTCCGTACAAGGCCTCCCATCTACACGCCCCAATATGACAGTGTGAAACACAAGTGAGAAATCCAAGCCATCCATTAGGTGGGTCCATCAGTGTAGGGTGATCAGGTGCAACCATCAGCCAGATCGGCTCATCATCTGGGCCACAACACTAGAAACCGGTGGACGGTTAAGAGAAACTCGGCCAAGGTTTTGTTCTTAGAAGACTGCGGCCCACCTGATAAGGCCTACTGACCCGGCCCACTTCTCAAATAGTAATAATGGGCCTGATTACAAGGCCCATTAAATAGATGGATCAAGACAATCTGGGCTTGGGCCTAGTAATTGGTTTGGAGGTGGGCCACAACCTTAAAATTTAGGCCCACTTATTTAATGGAGTTGTGGGCCCATTTAGTAATGGATTTAACTGCTTGGCCCTTTTAGTAATAGGTTGGCCGCAGGCTGATCCTGACACGATGCGATCCCAACCGTCGATCACCACATATGGTTAAGTGGACCTGAAATGCAGTCTTAGTGTCAGGGCATGTTGAATGAATGGTTAAGATTAGTTAACAAGTGATCCAAATTAGTGTCCAGGTAGGGCCCACCTGATGATCAGATTAGCCTTATGGTGAGATATGCCATCTAGAGAGGCAAGCACCTGATTAAAAGGTAATTGGGCCGAGTTAAAGATAGGGCTGTACACGAGTCAAGGTAGCTCGAAAAGCTCGCTCAGCTCGACTCAGCTCGGATTGACTCGGCTTGAAAGGCCGATTCAAGGCGAGTCAAGCTTGTTTACTAAAGCGCGAGTTGAGTTCAAGCCAAGTTCGACCATGGTGTATTTCAACTCGACTCGACTCGAACTCGACTTGACTCAAAGCTCGAGCTCAAGTAATATATTTTAATAATATTATATATATATATATATATATATATATATATATATATATATATATTATATATATATATAATATATATATATATAAAAGTTTTAAAAAAAGAAGTTAAAACTTAAAAGTTTTTACTTAAAAATCTTACCCGACCCTACCTGTCCCCATTTCCTCTTTTTCTTTCCCTTACCCTACCGAGGTAAACTCGAATCGACTCGAACCACTAGCTCGACTCAAACTCGACTCGAAAGCTTTGGCAAACAAGCCAAGCTTCAATGTTGAGCTCGAGGGCGAGCTCGAGCTCGAACTTGAGTATAGCATGGACGAGTCAAGCCAAGCTTGCCCACCTCGACGCGGCTCGGCTCGATGTACAGCCCTAGTTAAAGACTCCGGGTCGAAGATCTAATTCAGGCCAAGCTTCATGTCAAACTCAGGCTAGCTCAAGCTCGGCTCGAAATCCTTTCGAGCTCAAAAAATCAGCTTGAACCTAGCTTTGAGTCGAGCTTATATGAGTCAAACCGAGCGAGTTAACCGAGCTAGCTGGATTCATGTTCAGCTCTGATGTTGAGTAAAAACATCCCATATCCCAATCCAATTTTCTCAGAGTCAGATATGTCAAGTAAAACATCCCAAATCCAAATCTGATTTTCTCAATTCGGATATGTCAAGTAAAACATCCCATATCCAAATCTGATTTTCTCAGGTAGGATATGTCAGGTACAAACATCTCATATCCAAAGCGAACTTCTAAGGTGAGATATGTTGGGTGAAAAACATCCCATATCCAAATTTGATTTTCTTAACTCGGATATGTCTTTCTCCAAATCTGATTTTCTTGAGCTGAATATATTGAGTAAAAACATCCTATATCTAAATCCAATTTTCACAGGCTGAATATGTAGGTAAAAACATCCCATATCTAAATCCTATCTTCTGGGTTAAAATATCACATATCCAAATCTGATTTTCTCGAGCCGGATATATCAGCTAAAATAATCTCATATCCAAATTCAATTTCTTGAACTGAATATTTCAATAGGTAAAAAAAAAAAAAAAAAAAAAAAAACATCTCATATATCCAACTCCAATGTTCATAGGCTAGATATGTCAGGTAAAAACATACCATATTCCAATCCGAATTTCTCGGTCCAAATTCGATTTTCTCAAGTCAGATATGTGGCTAAAAGCATCCCATCTCCAAATTTGATTTTATCGAGCTGGATATGGAGGTAAAAACAACCCATCTCCAAATTCGATTTTGTCAGGCAGGATATGTTGGGTAAAAACATTCCTGTATCCAATTCCAATTTTCTGAGTTATGATATGCCAGATAAAAACATCCCATATCCAAATTCGATTTTTCTGGTTGGATGCATCGAATACAAACATCCTATAGGTAAATCCAAGTTCTCTGGTAAAAAATTCCATATCCAAATCAATTTTTCTCAAGTTGGATATATTGGGTTAAAATATACCCTCTCCAAATTTGATAATCTCCAACCAAATATGTTAGGTAAAAACATCCCATCTCCAAACTCAATTTTCTCGAGCTGAATATATCCGGTAAAGACATCTCACATCCAAATCCAATTTTCTTGAGTCGAATATGTGGGTAAAAACATCCCACAACCAAATCCAATTTTCTTGAGTCGAATATGTCTGGTAAAAACATCCCGTCTCCTAATCCAATTGTCTCAGCCTGGATACATCAGGTAAAAGCATTTGATGGTCAAATCCGATTTTCTCAGGCCGAATTTGCTGGTAAAAACATGCCGTATCCCAGTCCAACTCTCTTAGGTTGGAAATGTCAAGTCAAAACATCCCATATCCAAATTCAATCTTCTAAATCCAGTTATATTGAGGAAAAACATCTCATATCCTAATAAAAATATCCCATCTCCGAATCTGATTTTCTCGAACCAGATATATCATGTAAAAACAACCCATATCCTAATCCATTTTTTATCGGGTAAGACATGTTGGGTAAAAACATATCCTATCTAAATTTGATTTTCTCAGATCAAATATGTCATGTAAAAACAACCCCTATCCAAATCCAATTTATTGAGTTAGATATATTATGTAAAAACATCCCGTATCCAAATTCAATTTCTTGTACTGAATTTGTCTGGTAAAAACATCCCATCACCTAATCTAATTTTCTCAGGCTGCATACATCAGGTAAAAACATTTGATGTCCAAATCCAATTTTCTCAGGCCCAATATGCTGGTAAAAACATCCCATATCCCAGTCCGACTCTCTCAGACTCAAAATGTTAAGTCAAAACATCCCATATCTGACGCAGGGATGAACGTGATGAGGTCGATCACCGTCTTCCTCAAGAGAATAACTACTCTCTCGAATCCACGGAGCTTCTCTGGACTCCTCACAGAGGCTTCTCAGATCCACGAGGAAAGAAAGCAGAAAATATAAATAAATTCTAATAAATTCGAAATTGATTTAATTGATGAAATAAACGAGTTCACAACCCTTTAAATAGGGATACCAAACAATGGGAGAGAAATCAGAAGCAAACTACAACTAAAACTCCTAGAATTCGTAACTTACTATAAATAGTAAACTTACTATTTATAGACGGTCGTGATGTCTACTAGTGCGCAAGGTTTTCGGCCAAAAATAGTAAGTGTCCTATTTGCCTTCACCAAACGTTCTCCTAATTATTCTAAGCTCTTTTCACGTTGGGCGCAACTCCTAAAGTGTAACATCTCGGAAAAATCCGTACTAAGACCCGAGTGTCACCTCAGCCAGAAATCACTAAGGACTAAATCCTTTAGAAATTAGGCGAGTTTTATCTAGTGTTAACTTAGTTTACTTGTGAAATCCATACTGATCACTTTAAATACGATCTGCAAGACCCAAAACTTGTGGAATCATTGACGTTAGGTTACCCTAAAATCTAGGATCAATCTCATTACCCAGTTGCTCTCAGGAGCACATTGAAACTTCGTATCGGATCTGGACCGCACGTCGAAAGTCCGATTACTACGAAATTATATAATTAAGACCGCCTTACTAGATTGACAACCACCTCAGAAATCAAGTCCAGATAGTATTCCGAAGCTATTTGCTTGAGCCCGGAGTGAAGTGTGTGAGAAATGTGGATATCTTTAGAAATAAAAGTAATCTAAGACTTGTCGCTTGCGGGCCAAATATAAGGATTCAGACCGTCAGAATCTGACCCAAATACACCCTCGGATCAGGAGAAATTTTTCATACATGGCAGTGTACTTGTAACCCTGATCGAGTTTCGGTGACCGTTGAACTGAAACTGGTCCGCCACGTGCGATCTGGAAACCCACTGAAACGAAGACTTAACTCAACCTAGATCCAAGGTCAATGAGCTTAAGTCCGATCGCACGCAGAAAAGGGGGCTCTGGAAGTGCTCCGTTGAGCTGAAACAGACGCTCTTTGGACATAACCTAAGTATACCTTAGCCCTGGGGTCATTCCCATCAGTTTTAGGTCTATATAAGGGCTTAAAACCCTCACTCTCTCACTCCATACGAATTCTTTAAACCCTAAGAGAGAGAAGAGGAGAAAGAGAAGGAAAGAGAGAGAAAGTGAGAGAGAGAGAGAGAGTGGGCGCTTCTTCCTGGGATTCGATCCCGCTACTCCACGTGCCTTACCATCACTTCTGTATCACTCTACCGGTGATACCGATCCTGTTCTTAGGTAAGAAACCCTAACCCTAATCCATTCTAGAGTTTTAAATAGTGAAATGATGAAATAGCTAATCTAGTTCGTGGTATAGGTTGTCATTCTGCCCGTGATAAAGACTACGTGTTTAAGACAACTCCGTTACGCGTTTATAGGCGTAAGGTGCGGACTATAAACGTATAGGTTATGGTTTTCAAGGCTTTCAATGTCGGTTAATGATATATTACTGACGTGGACGCTATTTCACATGCATAAAATGATGTCCGTTCCGTTTTTCAGTTATACGTTAGCTAGGTTGAATATACTGTATTCCTCGTATTTGTAGAAAATATCATATTCGTATGAAATTCATATTTGTGCTTGCCATGATTAATTGTTGTCTATGTATGCTAGATGCATGTGTATCAACTTCTGGGTGAACAGATTAGCCTAATACATATTATATTAACATACGTCATGTATGTTACAATGTGTAGCCTAAGTGTTTGAGTAAAAGACTAAATGAGTATAAACCTTGCGTTAGTGTACGCCATGACTAACTATCGTGGTTATGCGAATGTTGTGTAGGCAGCAATCCTTTGACAAAAGGACTTGCCCTAATACGTATACTAACAAATACATACCATGTATGATATAATGTGTATGTTAAGTGTTTGTAAACATGTCTGTATGAATAAATACTTGTAAATGTTCTTTAAATGGGTGTTGAGATAGGATTCTCAGCCACTCTAATGATGTGTACAATTTCCTCCATATGCCTTGTTTCATATTCATTGCTTTTACCTAGAAATGCATAAGTGTGGATTCATGTTTATGTTGTACTTCATAACATGCTCAACTGATTGTATGATTTGAATCATTGCTCCATTACTGCTTGAGTATCTCATATGCTAGATTGTTGTAATCGAATGTGTTTGGGGCTATTCTATAGTCCAGGCAATCGGTATAGGCCTTGAAGTAGTGGCTGACTTTGTCCCGCCACATGAGACGCGCCTAATGAATCCGAGTCGTATATCGATTGGCGACAGTGGTTGGCCACACGGAGTGCTTATGCGCTTCATGTCGATCAGCTCGATGTGCGCTCGTGCTAGTCGAGCCCGTCAAATAACCTGATTGGCCCGATGTATGTTAACCATGTTTGGACACTACTGCTTGAACCTAGGATACCAAACTCACCAATGAAATCCCTATAACCTTGGTACCTTGATCCGCTAAGACTCATGAGCCGGACATGGTGGTATGGGACACCGTGGTCGAGTTGTCGGCCTACGCTGGGGCGACGAGCCTCCCCGTAGTGACCAGTGAGCAACCCAGACTCGTGAGCCGAATACGATGGTATGGGACATTGTATTCGAACTGTCGGCCTACACTGATAAGGTGACGAGCCCTTTGTAGTGACCTCAAGCATACTCTCAGTCTGCGGCGAGGCAACGAGCCTTTCCATAGTAACTAGAGTATAACTAGGTCTGTACTGATAAGGCGATGAGCCCTTTGCAGTGACCTAGAACCGTATCATCGTATGAGTTTACTAGGACTGACGACCCTAGAATGGATCCTTGTTTGAGAAGTGATATAAGGGAGGTACCTTAGTTTTTCAATCCTGCTGTATGCAAATGACTAATAAGGGACTTGGTAATCACGTTCATGCACCGCATTACGTGTGCGTTTAGCGTTGATGATCAAGCACTGAAGGAGTGTGGCATACCGCGATCGTAAGAAGGAGTCGTTGAGGGAGCATAAGTGAGGGCATGCATCATACATACATACCATACTTGCATTAATAAGAGTACTTAGGGATGTGTGATTTACTGATTTACCATTACCGTTTGATTGAATTGATAACATGTTAACCTTTGCTTTATTATTCCACTAAGTTGATCACTCACTCCCACGTTACGGGACGGTGTCGTACACACCAACCAGACCCTGTCTTAGATGCAAGTGGTGGCGATGCCTACGAGGCGGAGCCGGACTTTGAGGATGACGAGGACGCCTTCTCTTATATGCAGTATTCAGGCGGATTCATTTAGACCGTTCTGATCGACGGGGCTCCAGGGTTTCACTTGTAGCAGACTACTACAATTTTGACATTTTATATTTTGAAACAGTACTTGTAATTATTAACCTAGCAATGCATACATATTTTGGGAACCTGGAATGGTTTATAAAGTTATACATATTCTTTACAGTCTTCCACTTACGTATTATAACTGTCCCTGGATTATATTTGCTGTTTTGGTTTAATCTCACTCATGTTTTACGCACCAATACATACAACATACAATCATCATTAAATGTGTTGCATAAGTAATGTGTTGGAACTCGAGTGTTTAGTTTCTACTCGACCCCTGATTTTCAGTGCGTTACATAAAGCCCGACGGATGAAGAGTTATAATCAAACTAAAACTTACTATTTATAGTAAAAACGAAATTAAAACAGGGAAACAACCGTCAATTCAGGGGTATTTCACAATTTCGGGTTGCGTAACTCAGCAAAGCGGGGTTGGTTGACTAAAGTAGCTCGTTCTACCCGCAAAATCATATATTTTACACCCGATAACTTATTCCGGATTGTGAGATACGCCCGATCTAAGGTCCGACGGTCTGGATAACTTATGTCGTCGACCGGGCCTTTTCTGGTCCATCTTGGCCATGAAACTGTCCCCGACCGCTCTACATCAGTCCCCTCCACTTCAAAAGAACTCGTCCTCGAGTTCTCATCCTGCTTTGGTTCATGATACTCGGTTAGGTCCGCGACATTGAAAGTCCGTGAGATCGCCATGTCATCGAGAAGATCAACAACATAAGCATTGTCATTGATCTTTAGAATGATTGAGACGGGTCCAATCTTCTTATTTTTCGACTTGTTGTACGTCCTGGTTGGAAATCTCTCTTTGCGCGGATAGACCATAATGCGGTCGCCAACCTCGAATATTCTTTTGTCGTCGGTGCTTGTCCGCTTGTTCCTTGTACTTCTCGTTCGAGGTATGTAACTTGGTTTACACTTCTGCATGGATGCCCATGATCTTGTCTGTCATATGTTCTGCTGCAATGCTCGTGCCTAGGTGTTTGGTCAGAGGGACCAAGTCAAGTGTGTGGCGAGGCACTCGTCCGTATATAATCTGGAACGGTGATTTTCCTGTCAAGCGGTTCACCATGTTATTGAATGCAAACTCTACTTGAGATAAAGTCAAATCACATTGCTTCGATTTTTCTCCTGAAATACAGCGAAGGAGGTTTCCCAACATACGATTCACAACTTTGATCTTCCCATCAGTCTATGGGTGGTAAGCACTGCTGAATTGAAGTCGTGTATCGAATCGAGTCCACAAAATCCGCCAAAAGTGGCTAATGAACTTCGTGTCACGATCAGAAGTAATGGTCTTGGGGACCCCGTGTAGCCATACGACCTCCCTGAAGAAACGATCTGCCACCACAAACACTGAATCCATGCTGCGTTGTGTTTGTGGGAGACCAAGCACGAAGTTCATTGATAAATCCTCCCAAGGACCGTCAGGCAGAGGTAACGGGGTGTAGAGGCCCATATTCTGATATTGCCCCTTGGAGGTCTGACAAACATGACAACATTGTACGGCTTTTCCCACATCACGTACTAATTGTGGCCAGTAATACCGCTCTTCTACAAGAGCTCGCGTCTTGTCTCGCCCAAGGTGTCCACCGAGGTCACCTCCATGTAGCTCCTGAATAATCTGGTCCCTCAGAGAACTTTGGGGGATGCATAATCGATTCCCTTTGAAGAAAAAATTGTCCTGTATATGAAGGTCACTGGGGTGACCTTCTTGGCACTTCATCCAAGAATCTTTGAAGTCCTCATCCTCAGCATATAGCTCCTTGAAACAATCGAAGCTGGTCACCTCGTTGCTCATCGTAACAAGTAATGATGCATGACGGCTAAGTGCATCAGCCACCTTGTTCTGCTGCCCTGACTTGTGCTTCAGAACAAACGTGAATTCCTGTAAAAATGCAACTCATCTAGCATGCACACGATTCACGTTAGTCTGACTATTAATAAACTTTAATGCTTGATGGTCAGTGTACAGAACAAACTCTCTTTGAATCAGATAATGCCGCCAATGTCGCAGCACCTGAACAACTGCATACAACTCAAGCTCATAAGTCGACCACTTCTTTCGGGCTTCGCTGAGATTCTCGTTGTAGAAGGCTATTGGCCTGCCTTCCTGTGATAATACTCCTCCAATTTCGACGTATGAAGCGCCACACTCAACCTCAAATAATTTATCGAAATTAGGAAGCACCAAGACCGGTGTTGTAGACAAACGATGTTTGATCTCATGAAAAATCTTGTCAGCTTTATCGGTCCACTGGAGCGGTCCTTTTGTCATGCAATTTGTTATATGCACGACTATGGTGTTAAAATCTCACATAAATCGACGATAGAAAGTCGCTAACCTGTGAAAACTCCTTACCTCATGAATGTTTGTCAGGATCGGCCATTCCTTAATAGTTCGCACATTTTCATCGTCCACACGGATGCCTGTGGATGTTACAACAAATCTTAAAAACAACAATCTGTCAGTTAAAAAACTACACTTCTTCAAGTTGAGGTACAACTTGTTAATTTGTAGGACCTGCAGCATCTGCCTGAGATGTTTCCTGTGCTTCGTCTCATCCTGGCTATATATCAATATGTCATCAAAATATACTACCACAAATCAACCAGTGAACGGTTTCAGAATTTGATTTATCAAACGCATAAAAGTACTTGGTGCGTTCGATAGGCCGAAGGGCATGACCAACCACTCATACAACTCTTCCTTGGTCTTGAATGTCGTTTTCCATTCATCACTAGGTCGGATACGAATCTGATAGTACCCGCTCCTTAGATATAGTTTAGAGAACACCTTAGCCCCTTCTAGCATATCGAGCATGTCGTCCAACCGTGGTATTGGGAACCGATATTTGATGGTAATTTTGTTGATTGTCCGGCTATCGACACACATGCACTAGCTTCCATCTTTTTTTGGCGTTAATAATGCTAGTACGGTACATGGGCTCATGCTCTCTCCTCAAGAGACCCTTATGGATCAATTCCTCCACTTGCCCCTGAAGTATCTCACATTCCTTTGAACTCATCCGATAATGAGGGCAGTTGGGCAGGTTAGCCCCAGAGACGAGGTCTATATGATGTTGGATGTCCCTCATAGGGGCAATTCATCATGTAAATCTTTAGACTAGACTTCTTTGAATTCGTTTAGTAACAGTCTTAAACTGGGAGAGATATATGTTTGAGGGTTCCTCTTCCTCGCCCTTTACCACTACGGTGTATACCTCGCTGGTTTCCTTCGATTCCTCCATGAAATCCCGAATGGTCAAGAAGGAACTCCCTTCCACTTTAGAGGCTTAAGGGTGGTTCTCTGATGTCATAGGGGCAAGGATTATTTTTCAACTATCCTTGACGAATATGTAGACATTGTCTCGTCCCCGATGGGTCGCATCACGGTCCGACTACCAGGGTCGACGTCGAGTAACATATTGCAAGCTTCCATGTTGACCACATCACAAAGTATCTAATCATTATCATTTTTGTCAATTGAAAACGAGATAGTGCATTGTTCAGTTACCTTGGTCTCATTCACCTTTTTTAGCCAACTAATTGAGTACGGGGAAGGACGTTTCATCGTTGGTAGCTGTAACTTGTCCACCATCACTCTTGAGACGATGTTCTCGTTATTACCACTGTCTATGATCACATCACAGACCTTTCCGTTAACAGTGCACCGAATACGAAATATATTGTATCGTTGTGGACATAATTCCTTTTGTGAGGTATACAATAATCGCCTCAAAACTAGAAATTCACCACGATCCTCGCCCATCACTTCATCGCCACCTACTATTTCTTCAATGGTTTGTTTATGTTCATCAAATTCATGGTCTTCTTCTGCGGCCTCATCTTCAGTGCCCCCTTCGTTGTTGTGGGTGTTGTACATTGAGGTCTGTATGAGCCGCTCCCCGTACCACGGTTTGCGGTTGTAGGAGGTTGAGGACGTTCTCCTACTGGATCTTTTCTTCGTGCCAGCACTGGATCCTGCGTAGGACCCGTCATAGGGGTTGAGTTGAATGATAGAGATGAGCAGGAGCTCTTGCAAGTTGTGTTTCTGCCCTACCCGCCAATTGAACTGCTTCATCGACAGTCCCGACTGGGTACATATGAACTCGGTCCTGACAAAGACTAAGTGTCTAAAACGACTCCGTTACACGTTAACCTGCATAAGGTGCGGACTATACACGTTTAGGTTATGGTTTTCAATGCTTTCAATGTCGGTTAATGATTTATTACTGACGTGGCTGATATTTCGCTTTTCAGTTATACATAAACTATGTTGAATATAGGGTAATCCATGTGTTTGTTGAAATTATCGTATAAGTATGGAATTTGGATTTGAGTTGGCCATGATTAATTGTCGTCTATGTATGCTAGATGTATGTATAATAACTCCTGGGCGAAAGCATTAGCCCTAATTCATGTTATATCAACATACGTTGTGTATGTTATTATGTGTAGCTTAAGTGTTTGTGAAAATGACTGAATGAGTATAGAATTTGCATTCGTGCTCGCCATGACTAACTGTCGTGGATATATGATTGTCGTATAGGCGACAACCCCTTTGACGAAAGGATTTGCCCTAAATCACGTCACGGCCAATATACGTTATATATGTTAAAGTGTGTAGCCCAAGTGTTTGTGGAAATGATTAAATGAACATGGAACCCGGATTCATGCATGTCATGATTATCCGTTGTGGGTATATGCGTGTGGTATACGGGGCAACTCCCTAGTAAAAGGATTTGGCCTAATACATGTGTAACCAACATATATCATGTATGTATGATGATGTATGTAGTCTAAGTGTTTGAAGAAATTTCTGAATGAACTAGTTGTTACTAAGAAGTACTTTGTATGAGGGTTGAGATATGAATCTCGGTTACCTTAATTATGTGTATGATTTCCTCCATGTACGTTATATTATGATGTCTGTTTTATTTATAGAATGAATGTGTGTGAAATCATGTTTGTGTTACACTTTACAACATGCTCATATGATTGTAAGAATTGAATTATTTGTTCATTACTACTTTGACTGTCTCATGTGATTACCTGTTGAAATTAAATGAGGTTAAGACTATAATATAGTCCAGGCAATAGGTAATAGGCCGTGATTTGGTGGCTGAGGTTGTTTTCGTTACCTTGAACGTGTTCGGTGAACCCGAGTCATACATTAGTCGTTGGCAGTGGTTAGGTCACACGAAGTGCTCACACGCTTCATGTCGATCGATTCGATGTGTGCTCGTACTAATCGAGCTCGTCAAGTAACCCGATTTGCCTATTGTATGTTCACCATGTATGGACGCTAATGTTTGAACCTAAGGTACTAAACTCACCAGTGAAACCCCGTTAAACCATGGTACCTCGATCCGCTAAGACTCATGAGCCGGACATGGTGGTATGGGACACCGTGGTCGAGCTGTCGGCCTACGCCGGGGCGACGATCTCACCGTAGTGACCAGTGAGCAACCAAAGCTCGTGAGCCGAATACGGTGGTATGGGACACTGTATTCGAGCTGTCGGCCTACACTGATAAGGTGACGAGCCCTTTGTAGTGACCTCGAGCATACTCTGAACCTGCGTTGAGGCGATGAACCTTTCTGTAGTAATCAGAGTATAAACTAGGCCTACACTGATCAGGTGACGAGCCATTTGCAGCGACCTAGAATCGCAACATCGTATGAGAGTTACTAGGACTGACGACCTTAGGATTGATCATTTTTTGAAAAATGACATAAGGAAGGTACCTTAGTTTTCCAATCCTACTGTATGAAAAGGATTAATAAGAACTTGGTAATCATGTGCATGCACCGCATTACGTGTGCGTTTGGCGTAGTAGGTCAAGCACTGAGGAAGGGTTGCATGCGCGATCGTGAGATGAAGTCGCTGAGGGAGCGTAGGCGAGAGCATGCATCATATCATTCATATCATTCTTGCATTAACAAGAGTACTTAGGACCTGATTGTTGTATTGCGTTATCATTACTGCTTGACTAAATTGATAACATGTTAACCTTTGCTTTATAGTTCCACTGAGTTGATCACTCACTCCCACGTTACGGGACGGTGTTGTACACACCAACCAGACCCTGTCTTAGTTGCATGTGGTGGCGATGCCTACGAGGCGGAGGCGGACTTCGAGGATGACGAGGAGACATTCTCCTACATGCAGTTTTCGGGCGGGTTCATGTGAGTCGTGTCCTGATCGACGGGGATTTTTGAGATGTTGCCTAGATGACATTACACCTTTTGTATATTTTGGAATTGTACATGTAATTAATTAACCTGGTAACATTATCACACTTTGGAGACTTACCATAGTTTATATATTTTATATATCTATCACAGACTTCTGCTTGCAATTTCACTTGTCTCTAGAGTATAATATGCTGTTTTGGTATAATCACATTCATGTTTCAATACACTCATCATAATCATCATTATCTATGTTGCATAAGTGATACGTTGGAACTCGGGAGCCGAGTTTTGCTCGACCCCCGATTTTCAGGGCGTTACAGCAACCCACCTATAAATCGTGCTACCTTCTGTGACTCAAATTCTGAAAAATCGTTTCGTGTAACCAACCGGTAGAATTTTTCAGTGTAATCCGTGACAGTTCGATTTCCTTATCGGCAATTTTGGTATTACTAGAATAATATTTGCTCATAATCATTGGAGAGAAATCGTAATTGAAAAAGATGTCTCATCCGTGGCCATGATGAGATGGGCGCCTTGTTCTGGCTGGCTCGTGAGAGTTGTAATTGTTCCCACCATTCAGAAGCACCAGATTTTAATTTAAACGCTACCAATTTTACCCTTTTATTATCTGGCACGTCCATATAATCACAATATTTCTCTACGTCAGCTAGCAAATCGAAGAAATCTTCTATACGTAATAAACCATTGAAACTAGGAAGTTTAGCCTTACCTCAATAGTCTCTTTCAGCACGATCTAGATGATCGCCTCCATGGATTGGTCGTCGAGCAAAACCTTCATTAAGGTCTAGAACTTGAATCATCTGGTGTAGCCCTACGGTTTTCCACTGGTAGTGCTCTACGAAAATTGGGGTTGTGTCGTACAACCACCATAGGTGGTGGAGCCACCATGGGTGGTGGAGCAACTATAGGTGGTGGAGCACCACCTAGGGCTCGGGGCGGAAGTAGCGCATCCGCAAGACGGTCGAGGGTTGTTTACTTGCCTCCAAGTGTAGAGGTTCGTAAGTAGTATCCCATGAATACGGGATCGATCCCACAGGGAGATGAATTGTGAGAAGAAAAAAATCAAACGCAAAATAAACTAAGTAATAAAAATTAATCTGTTGATTTGATTTTGGGATTTTTGAATGGATGTAATTCAATTGAATAAAATAACACCCAAGCTTCAAAGTTCCACACATACGTTAATGTTCCAAAATCATGATGACTTGGATAACACAACTAGGATCTGAGCACTATGGTCAGCCTAGTCGAAAAATAAAACAGTTTAAGTATTTTAATAAATGATATAAAATATTAGAAAATTATGGATTTGCACCATTGACATATATTCTCAAGCGTCAGTGATTTTAAGTATTCAATATCTATAGGATAATGAATATCAAAGAAATATAACAGGTTGAGAACCTCTCCTATCTAGGAAATCTGATTGATCTAGGGTAAGCCTATCCATCAATGTGGATCTCATATGATGGAAACATATGGATCTCACAAGAGGATAAAAAACAAAACCTAAATAATAGATAACATGCATACACCATTTTTCTCATCATTAAAACAATCAATCATCATAATCTTAAAGAAACATTAAACCCATGTGCTTCCCTTCTAGCTTGGGATAGAAGGAACTTAGAAAAACATAATTAAATTGCAGAAATAAAAAGCAACAAGAAATAAAGAAAGAAAATGTAAATAGAAAAGATCTTAAAAAAACAACTTATAAAGCTTTAATAAAACTAAAAACTCTTTAAAAACCCTAAACTTTGCTCTTAAATGCCTTCAATCATGTTTTAGAATGCCCTAGGAAGCCCTATTTATAAGTAGGGACCTCCAATTTTCGTACAAATTTGAAAAACCCTAGAAACCGCATCAAATATACGTATTTTTCTAAAATAGACTTCTCGCTACATAGTTCGTTTAAAACAGTCTTCCTACTGCACAGTTTCCCAAAATAAACTTCACAGCTTCAGAATACACTTTTTCAGGACGATTTCAGGATTCTTCACTTCAAATCTTCGATTTTTTTTAATTCTTCACTCAGTTTTCTTAGATCTTTGGCATGTGAATTCTTCAATCTTGATCTCCTAAGATCAATCCCTTGCCTTGGTAATTCTTGAGCATCAAAATCATGCTTTTAACACCATTTCTCAATCCAAACACTTAAATTCACCTTGCAACACATACATGAGTAAAATAGAATATTAAGCGGATTCATGTTCATAAAATCAAGATATAAATGGAAAAAATTATGCAATATTTGAGTCTCAACAAGGGTTACCTGCAGCCCTTGCATGGTCAACTGACTCTCCCGATGGAAAGCTTTCATTCTTTCCGAAAGATAGCGAATCCCTGGATTACCGTCCACAGGATTTTGATTCATACCTTCATTGTTTGTCATCGGCTCGAGGGGAATCCTCGCTTTGATACCAATTGATGCAGGGATGAACGTGATGAGGTCGATCACTGTCTTCCTCAAGAGAATAACTACTCCGAATCCACGGAGCTTCTCTGAACTCCTCACAGAGACTTCTCAGATCCACGAGGAAAGAAAGCAGAAAATAGAAATAAATTCTAATAAATTCGAAATTGATTTAATTGATGAAATAAATGAGTTCACAACCCTTTAAATAGGGATACCAAGCAATGGGAGAGAAATCAGAAGCAAACTACAACTAAAACTTCTAGAATTCGCAACTTACTATAAATAATAAACTTACTATTTATAGACGGTCGTGATGTCTACTGTGCGCAAAGTTTTCGGCCAAAAATAGTAAGTGTCCTATTTGGCTTCACCAAACCGTTCTCCTAATTATTCTAAGCTCTTTTCACGTTGGGCGCAACTCCTAAAGCCCGACGGATGAAGAGTTATAATCAAACTAAAACTTACTATTTATAGTAAAAACGAAATTAAAACAGGGAAACGACTGTCGATCCAGGGGTATTTCGCAATTCCGAGTTGCGCAACCCGGCGTAGTAGGGTTGGTTGGCTAAAGTAGCTCGTTCTACCCCAAAATCATATATTTTACGCCCGATAACTCATTCCGGATTGTGAGATACGCCCGATCTAAGGTCCAACGGTCCGGATCACTTCTATCGTCGACCGGGCCTTTTCTGGTCCATCTTGGCCATGAAACTGTCTGCGACCTACTCTACATCAATATCTAAATTCAATCTTCTAAATCCGATTATATTGAGGAAAAACGTCCATATCTTGATCAAAACATTCCATCTCCGAATCTGATTTTATTGAGCCAAATATATCAAGAAAAAACAACCCATCTCCTAATCCAATTTTATTGGGCAAGATATGTTTGGTAAAAACTTCTCCTATCTAAATTTGATTGTCTCGGGTCAAATATATCAGGTAAAAACATCCCATATCCAAATTCGATTTCTTCAACTGAATTTGCCTGGGAAACAAATCTTATCTCCTAATCTGATTTTCTCGGGCTGGATACTTACGGTAAAAACATTTGATGTCCAAATCCGATTTTCTCAGGCCGAATATGCTGATAAAAACATCCCATATCCTAGTCCAACTCTCTTAGGTTGGAAACATTAAGTCAAAACATCCGATATCCAAATTCGATCTTCTAAAGCTGGTTATATTGAGGAAAAACAACCCATATCCTGATAAAAACATCCCATCTCCGAATCTGATTTTCTCGAGCCGATATATCAAGTAAAAACAACCCATCTCCTAATCCAATTTTATTGGACTTGGGTAAAAACATCTCATATCTAAATTTGATTTTCTCAGGTCATATATATCAAGTAAAAACATCCCATATCCAAATCCAATTTTCTTAGGTCGAATATGTCAAGTACAAACATCCTATCCAAATCCAATTTCTTGAGTTAGATATGTCATGTCAAAACATCCAATATCCAAATTCGATTTCTTAGACTGAATTTGTCTAGTAAAAGCACCCTATCTCTTAATTCAATTTTCTAGGATGGATACATCAAGTAAAAATATTTGATGTCCAAATCCAATATTCTCAGGCCGAATGTGCTAGTAAAAGCATCCCATATCCTAGTCCAACTCTCTCTGGTTGGAAATGTTAATTCAAAACATCTCATATCCAAATTCAATCTTCTAAAGCCAATTATATCAAGGAAAATCATCCCATATCCTGATAAAAACATCCCATCTCCGAATTTAATTTTCTCAAGCCATATACATCAAGTGAAAAAAACCCATTTCCTAATCCAATTTTATCGGGCAAGATATACTGGGTAAAAACATATCCTATCTAAATTTGATTTTCTCAGGTCAAATATGTCAAGTAAAAACAACTCATATCCAAATCCAATTTTCTTAGGTCGAATATGTCAAGTACAAACATCCTATCTAAATCCAATTTCTTGAGTTAGTTATGTCAAGTAAAAACATCCCATATCCAAATTCTATTCCTTGGACTGAATTTGCCTGGTAAAAACATACCATCTCCTAATCCGATTTTCTCAGGTTGGATACATCAAGTAAAAATATTTGATGTCCAAATCCGATTTTCTCAGGCAGAATATGCGGGTAAAAACATCATATATCCCAGTCCAACTCTCTCAGGTTGGAAATGTTAAGTCAAAACATCCCATATCCAAATTCAATCTTCTAAAGCTGGTAATATTGAGGAAAAAGATCCCATATCCTGATACAAACATCCCATCTCTAAATCTGATTTTCTCGAGCCAGATATATTAAGTAAAAACAACCCATCTCCTAATCCAATTTTATCAGGCAAGATATGTTGAGTAAAAACATCTCCTATCTAAATTTGATTTTTTTTTTTTTTTTTTCCTATCAAATATGTCAGGTAAAAACATCCCATATGCAAATTCAGTTTTCTAAGGTCGAATATGTTGAGTACAAACATCCTATCCAAATCCAATTCCTTGAGTTAGATATCTTAAGTAAAAACATCCCATATCCAAATTCAATTTCTTAGACGGAATTCGTCTAGTAGAAACATCCCATCTCTTAATCCGATTTTCTCTGGATGGATACATCAAGTAAAAATATTCGATGTCCAAATCCAGTTTTCTCAGGCCGAATGTGCTGGCAAAAACATCCCATATCCCAGTCCAACTCTCTCAGGTTGGAAATGTTAAGTCAAAACATCACATATCCAATTTCAATCTTCTAAAGCTGGTTATGTTGGGAAAAAGCATCCCATATCCTGATAAAAACATCCCATCTCCAAATTTAATTTTCTCGAGCCAGATATATCAAGTAAAAACAACCCATCTCCTAATCCAATTTTACAGGATAAATATGTTGGGTAAAAACATCTCCCGTCTAAATCTGATTTTCTCAGGTCAAATATGTCAGGTAATAACATCCTATATCCAAATCCAATTTTCTTAGGTTGAATATGTCTAAATACAAACATCCTGGCCAAATCCAATTTCTTGAGTTATATATGTCATGTAAAAACATCCCATATCCAAATCTGATTTCTGAGGTTGGAATTGTCTTGTAAAAACATCTCATCTCTAATCCAATTTTCTTTGGCAGGAAATGTCGGGTAAAAACATTCCATATCCAAAGCCAATTTTCTCGGGCTCGATATGGAAGTTTAAAACATCCATATCCAAATCCAACTTTCTCAAATCAGATATGTCGGGTAAAAACATTCCAAATCCAAATCTGAATTTTCTCAGATCGAAAAAAAAACATCCCATATCCAAATCCAATTTTCTAAGGTGAGATATATCAAGCAGTTAAGTAAAAGGCCTAAACCAGATTAATCCTAGCAAACTTCAACTCGAAACCATTCTACCATTAGGCCCAGGACAGAGCACAAGTAAAACATAATAATCTCAAGCCCAACCTAAGCCTGAATAAATATAATAGGCCCGACGCCATATCATATAGAAAGTGATGAGCATGGGATTTCTTCATCACAATTAATACTCACCCTTCACTTAGATATGCTAATCATAGAATGATCATGCTGGGCAAGGACCAAAGCCCAAGACCATAAGGGCCCAATGGGTCTTAATCTGATTTATAATCAGGCTTGGAGTTTTAAAGCCTGAGCCAGACCAACAGACCCCGTAATCAATCCCAAGTCCAACCAGCGGGCAGTTTAAAGAAAAAATAGTGGGATCCAAAGACAGTTTAGGGCCTGTTTGGGAAAATAAATGAAAAGGAAATAAATCACTCTTCCCATGATGTGATGTTTCATAATAAAAAGAGGAACAAAGCAATCACAATCCTTTAGATTTCAACCTGTTATCCATACAAGATTCCCAAAAAATGGAACCCATTAGATTTCATGTTTAAGTAGCGCTCACAGATTCCAATATGTGGGAATCCATCATTAGATCATTGCACTTCTTTCTTTTCTCTTATTTTCCTATAACAGGAAGTAGTCCTCAAATTGCAGTTATATCTTCTACATCCAACTTGAAATGGCCTATTTGGCTGCCAAGAGAACTTTTTGGACATATCATCTCAGATCTAAGAGTGAGAGTCATGTTCTTTTCCGGCCCATCTATTGCTAGCAAAACATCTAGCATTATGTGTAGAGTGGGATCTGCCTACTACTTAATACATAACCCACACTCCTGATCGTTGCAACTCTTATTGTCACGACCCAGATTTCGGGTAAATAGTGTATACTTCGGACCCGATATCTACGTTATGACTTGTACACTGTGTACTTAAATTATTTGATATGCTTACACAAAATCCACCTATCTAGTAGTACTACCATAGATCTAAATTCTATTCATAGTCAGCCACATCTCACGAATAAGAAATGGACCATCAATTCCAATAATCAGTTATTAACATAGCCAATGACTCTCCCATTCGGGGTCTTATGCAATAAAATCAATTTTAATAATAATATAAGAATATCAAATGGAATTGAAATAAAAATCATGACTGGTCTAGGGCAGCAACTTCTTCCTCTATCAAGTAGAGTCATGTATCCCTTGGGTCCTTTTTCTGGCTTGCCCACGTACTCTTGTTCTTGAGTCACTGGCCCACCCTTAATCATATCTGAATGGTTTTACATTAATACAAAGAAGTTGGTCAGGCCTAGTAAAAAGTCCTCACATGGTTCTTCACATCAAATTAGAATAGAATAACATCATATACAATATAAGTTTAGAAAGCAAATGCAAATGTTATGCAATGCGTGAATGCATCAAGTAGGAATCCATCAACTTGCTTGAGTTGGAAACTCATCAACCCGCATCTGCCACTTGGCAGGCTTTTGTCATTTGATAAGCATAGGTAAGACCCGCATCTATCCCTTGAGTAGGCTTCAACTAGTATAGTGAGCTTCTGGTGACGATTCTACCAGTTATACCATCCAGAGAGGTTCCCCGGAAATTTAGCATGTGTTGTGCATGCAAATGATAAATTCACAAGCATATCAAGTAGTCGTGGATGATATATCATATAATCATTCTCATTCTCATATTTGAATCATTGTAATTTTCATGCTAACTGATAAAATCATCACAACCATCAATTCATAGTTATATCCATTCGGCAAATCAGATCACTAGTTGCAATTATACAGAAAATCAGATCATAAGTTCACCAACATATTAAATCATATCATGGGCTATATTAGCATATTGAACAAATCACATTATTAATAATACAACAATTATAATTATACATTCAATCAAATCCAATAAGATATCATAATAACAATATTAAAGTATACATATAACACATCATCAATTAATCTATTTTAACTTAATGGAGGGAAAACACATCGGGATCACTTACCTTGATGTGGTAGAGATGATTCCGTAAACCAATGGTTTGATTTGAATTAGAATTCCCTAAAATCACATAAATGAAAATTATTTTCTAATCTCACTAGTTCACATGGTGGGGCCTACCTTTGATCGATTTAAATCCATTTAAATAATAAGATATCTCATTTAAATGAATTCATAAATTAGGAAACAATATTGCAAAATTAAGGTGTTGTTAGTTTCTACAAATTCAGGTTGTTTTCAATAACAGTCCTAGAAGTTGATTTTTCTAAAGGTTCAGGCGGCATTCTATAATATTCTGAAATTTCATGCCAGAACCCCATGATTTTGCGAAAAATTCTATTTTAGCCCTGAAATTCTGAATTTTTACACATTTTTTAATGATTTACACGAAATTTTGAAGGTTTATCTACTTTAATAATTTAAGGTTCGAATCACATTTGATAGATGTATCAAGGCCAAACATTGATCGTCACTTGATCAATTTCAAGGGACAGCCGATGATCATCCTGATCCAACCATCCATACATTAATTTATTGCGATTCTTAATTATCACATTGATTGGTCAATGCAGCGCACTACATTGTTAGATCGATCATCAAATCTACATGTAATCATCATCTGATGTTCAGACTTTGATAGTCGGTCCAGATCGAGTTAGATCTCAACCATCCAATGGTTCTACAAAATAAATCAACATATGATTCATTGTCTACCATTTTCTCAGATCGATGCGGCCCATCCAATGGTCCGATCGGCCTGAAATCTAAGATTTTAATTAATTTTGTTCTTAAGAATATGATGAACTACAAGGATTTAATCACACGTTTCAGATTAGGTCATATAATTCTATGTGCGAAGTTGTAGCTTACGCAGAGAATTACTATTCCGGTATTAATTCAATTTCCTTAAATTAAAGAAGAATCTTTAGTAAATCTATGATCGGTACGGTCCATTGAGGTGTCGAATAAGTCTAATTCTTGAAATCATTACATGATTAAGTCTTAGAAAACCCGTGAACTGCACGGATCATATTAATCATTGTCCATCACGAAAAAATCCAACTTTCTGCACATCAGCCCTAAAGCCATACACATCAGTGTACCTTTCCACATGGATAAGTTAGACGTACACAATGGATGCTTGATTGATCCAATCCGTCCAATGTGTAAATCAATACTAAATTAAATTATTGCAGAAAGAAAACAAAGAAAAGATCCTTGTACTAACCTTAATAGGAAAATTCCAAAAACCTCTCCCACTTTCTCTCTTTTTCCTAAGATTTTTTCTTTGGTTCTTTGAGTCTTAGTAGGACTCTCACTCTCACACGCTCCCTCTTTAAGAGAGAGGGTTTGTTGGGAGACTACAAGATATGACAGAGAGTTGGGATAAGGAGAGATGAAAGGAGAGGAGAGGACAGATGAGATGAGATCGGTCGATCTCTCTCTCTCACTTAAATTTATAAAATAAAATAAAATAAATAAATAAAAACAAATAATAAGTTTATTTTATTTATAATAAAAAAAAAAAAAAAATCGAGCCTTACACTCATCTTGTTAGATCATCAATGCAATGGACTCTTGCTTGTGCTAATATTGTTGATTCTAAAGTTGGCCTCCTTTGCTTTCCCCCCTCGATCGCCCAATCTAGGGGATAATCTCGGACTCTGGCATATATAGTGTCCAATAAGTTCCTCTAGACTCTTTTAGATGGCATATCTAAATTCAACTATGTTAATCTTACAAGTGCCAGTATCCAGGTCCACAATACCAAGAGCCTTGTTGCCTTTTTTTTATCCATTTTCCTCCTCTTGGAAGATGTGCCTATTCACCCGGGGAGTGCATACCCATATAGCCCACTCTAATAGCCATGTCAGTGTTGTCTCGAGCCAATTCAAGAGATCTCACTTTTTTTTATCCATTTTCCTCCTCCTGGAAGATCTGCCAGTATCGGTCGATGTCTCTCTCTAAGATGGAACTTGCCTCGGTGCTCTAATGGTATCCCGTGTTGTTGGTACTGGCTTCGTCCCCTCCTTTCTTGGGTGACTTTTTTGCCTCTTTTTCCCTTCTTTTTTCCTTCTCTTTTTCTTTTTCTTTTCTTTTTCTTTTCCTTTTTTTGGTTCCCCATGAGCCCAAGCCGTGGGCTCTTTTTTTCTTTTCTTTTTTCTCCTCTTTGTCGGGCTTTGGCCCTAGGTTAGTAATACGAGTCTTCCTTGCTTTCCCAAAAAATATATATACATATTTTGGAAACAATTGTCCAACTAATGGTGTCTAAATAGTCTTGTATGAGTGGACCATTTTGATGTATTGTCTATTTATCAAACACCCTATCTACCTTGTATGGACAAGCATGTGACCATTTTCGAAATATCGGTATCGCATTATGTATCGCATTCTTGGGATACAGATACGTATCGGTTATCACATGGGATATATCGGTTGTATCGTGTAATGTATCGTTGTTGTTGGAAACATGGGGAAACATTGAGAAATTGGTTGAATTTTTCAATGAAACTTCGGTGATTGTTAAAAAAGACATCAATACACACTTATAAATCAAAACATTACAAAAAACAAGTACACATAATAGGTTTTCTTTTTGTATGGGGTCCTAATCTATGCGTTGTCTAATTGAATTGATGCAAGTATATTCAATGTCTATTCATATAATTTATAAATGTCAGAAGATGTGTGGAAACACAAGCAATACATTCAAAAGCAAAAGAAGAACCACTAGATTAGGTTACATACATGTTTGATTTGATGTTTGGACACAGATTGCAAATGATTTGCGAGAAATTGAAAATTTTTGATTTTTTTCAATTTTCCGCAACTCGGCCCATCTCCTTTAAATCTCGAAATCGAAGCTCACAATCTAAAGCATGAAAAATCATGGATTTGTAACAATTTGACACTAATTTAACATGATTTACAGAAAATAAAATGATCAAAATTCGAAAATGCTCATCAGATCAAACATGTGGAATATATCGCACTACTTGTGCGTTTCGTATCGCACTGGTGGGATACAAGATATATCGTGGAATATATCGGCCAATATCGTCGATATTTAAAACACTGCATGTGACTCTAGTACATGTTAGGCACATTACCACGCGTGGACAAAGGTCCACTTGTTGATAAATAATGACACATGGGTTACTTGAAGATACATTGAAACACATGCTAATCTCTTGAACAAATACATGGCACATGTGGTATATACACACTTGGGTTTTAGCATGTAGCATATGTACACATGGGGCTCTTGAAGGTTGAATGAAGGACATGTTGGATTGTTGAAGATTAACAATAGGGCTTGGAACATTCACACAAGCAGAACTCACATGGAGCAAGGGGATAGAGAGAGAAAAGGGAGAGACATTCAAAGGAAAAGAGAAAAAAGATAAAGGCAGAAGAACTGCAGTCCACAACACCTGTTTTTCGCACCGTATATGGAGCCCGCGATGTTTTAAATGTAAAATCCACCATTTCCATTAGGTTCTACACTCAGTGTTAGGTCATGAGGTCAAAAATCATCTAGATCCACAATTCAAATGGGCCACACTACATGCAACAATGGGAATACCTTTCATCAAACCTATTAATCAAGTCAATCAACCAGGATGAAGGGAAGATATAAAAATCAACCGATAAAAAAACTCAGATAATGAACTTAGTAGTTTCAGAAGCAATTTACATCGTTCCCATTGGTGTGGCCTATATGAGTTTTTAATCAGCCTTATCTTTTATACTACACAAATAATGGTTTTCACCTGATGGATGGAGTGAATTTTACATATACAACATGTTGGATCCACCAACATCACATGATCTCCTCACACAGAGAAGTCATGCATGCTACACATATTAAAAGAAGTTCAATCTAATTGGTAAAATCTCAACCATTCCTTACCAACCAGCTATATTTTTGTGATGAATTTAGTCTCTCTTAATCAATGTTGTGAGGACTACTTGCAAGTGAAAAAAATGTCAGAAGCTATTGGTGTTGTTTACACAGTGCCAAGTCTAAATAATTGTTGTTGACAAATCATGGGCATATGCCCTGTTTGGACAACGCAAACCAAATGGAACTTTTTCAGTAACCAAATGGCCCTTAAGGTAATTGCAATCTGGAGCCTAGACTTACACCTAGTGGAGCCCACCATGGGTGGGCCATGATTAAAATTTCATATCCAATTGGTCATCTTCAAATAGACTGTAAAATGGAAAAATAGGTAATGGCTCACATTCAGGGGGAAAGGTGAGAGGAAGGGATGGATAGGATTGTCATATGAGTATGATTTTTTTTTCAAATAATGGGCCATCCAAGCTAGAGTCAGTGGACAGTCCTCTGATCTCGTCTCCTCAGCTATGTGCACATGGCTCTATCATGTTTGGATAGAGAACTCAAGCGATGCTCTTACCCCATGGTTAGCTCCTTTTGCCAAAGTTGCAAGTTGCAACTCACGCTCGCAAGGAGGGATCTCCCCAGGAAGCCCCCCATCCGCAGATGATAGGATAATCACAACCATCCATATTTTGAGCGCCATAGTAGATGGGCCACTACTAGCTGAAAATATGGCCCTAAACACTTATCTTTGACGTTGATTGAGAACCATTAAAACTTTAATTTTTCAATGGTCCACATTCATTTGTAAATGTAGACTGCCAAAATTATCATTCAGTGTGAGCCAAGGATCATAGACCATTAGCATTCAAAGATGGACGGTTCAGATCATCCTTTCATCATTTTATGGGAGAGGGATGGCCATCTCAGGCAAAAAGAATCCTAATAACCAACCATGTCATTTCTAGAAACAAAATCAAATGAGGCAGCCAAAGAAATGCCACCTAAGAGTAGAGTTGGGCAGAATCCGACCCGATCCGATCAGAACCGAAGGCCAAGATCGGGTCGGTTCGAGTAGGCCCACTCAGATCCGAACGTACATCGAGTCTAGTTCGGATTAGTGGCCAATCCGGACCAATCCGATCCGAATGGATCCGATCCGATTCGGTCGGGTACTATATAATTAATATTTACTTTTTTACTACCCGTCTCACCCGAACGAAGCCCTAATCCCTCCATTCTCTTTCTCTACCCGAACGATGCGCCGCACCGACCCATCTCTCCTCCTTTCTCTCCCGGTTTCCCACATCTCCTTCTTTCTCTCCTCCTTTCTCTCCCAATTTCCCACATCTCCTTCTTTCTCTCCTCCTTTCTCTCCCTCTCTCTCCCGATCTTGATTCAGCCCAGTCCGAATCGACTGGACGGACTCAACTCGATCCAACTCGATTCGGTTTCCCAGACCGAGTTGGACTTGGTTCGGGTTAGGCTAGTAAGGATTTGGATCGGATCGAGTCAGCCCTGCTGGACTCGGTCCCGGATTAGATCGAGTTTGGGTCAGGTTCTCCAAAAAATTGGATCGAGTTGAGTTGGACCCAATCCGGTCCAACTCGACTCGATGCCCACCTCTACCTAAGAGCAAGCTCTGAGGACTCCGATTGGGTACTGACCCGGCCCATATCCAGCAGAGACTTGCAGCAACATGGCAAAATTTGATTGGACAGCAGGCCTAAGTCAGACATAGGGCCCACGCAAAGCATGTTTCTCTGACAATGGCTTAAAGGCCAATCAAATCCTTCCACATCGTTGCCCTCCCAATCGGTGTCGAAGCTTTGAACTCCATATGCCAAATTACGAATCTCCAAACTGACCAAAATCCTACAAGTCCTTAGATCATGATTGGACAAAGGATCGTTTTTACGAGATCTATAGGACCTCTATTAGGTGGGCCCTGCATGATCATCGGTTTAAATCTAACCATTGGATTACTGTGATTGAGCATATCAATGGGCCCACTATGGTTGTAATCTTTATAGATATGTCTAGGATTAGGATGGTATATGCTCACACTTTGTTTCCTATCCATATCCACAATATTCATATAGGCATGGAACTCTATCATGTGTGAAGACTCTTGAGGGAAGAAGTTTTGATGGGCTCAACTTCTTCACCTCTTTTCTATCGATTATGATCTTGGTGACCAAGATGTACAAAAATCTGGTATATTGAAAGGGTTTCCTAAAGGGTACAAGGTGGGAAAGATCCAAGAAGTTCCTCGTACATCCACATCAAGAATTCTATATTCCTTCCCAATTGGGTATTTTTTAATAGTTTTATATTATTTGATCTCCATTATTGATGCATAAATCAATCTGTTATTCTGAGATTAAGTCTAACAAGATCGACCAAATAGAGGTTGAGGCGAAGCAACGATGTTTGTGATACCTACAAAAATATATCAGCAGCCACTTTTGTCACTTCAATGAATTCATGAGATGTAGCAATGTCGATAAGTTGAGAAATAATCCTAGTTGCATTGTGACACCTGGACAATCCAATAGGTCTGTCTGAACTGTTTACTAGGTGCAGCATACATTTCATGGAATACCATTTAAGAATCATACCAATCAGATAGATAATTATAAAGCATCAGATCAATGGTCTATAAAATCAATGGTTAAGATCACTAAAAGTAGGTCCAATCAATAATCAGAACCATCTTATTTTTGGGATTCATCAGATCATCCTAAACATCCCGCCCACAGCTTCGAAAGTGAATTGCTAAAAAAATAAGACCAACTTACAGATGGATCAGATAATCAAATTGGTGTATTTTTGGTTTCGCTCAGTAGCCAATTAAATCTTTTTAGCACCCAATGGACAGTCCAGATTGATCGATTGGAGTGTCTGAGTATTTCGATCCAACTACGCTAGATCACGTCTCATTGAAGTTAGATCTTAAAAGTAACTTCCACCATTATTGTGCCCTCTAAGCAACAACATAAACCCAGTTTCTGAATTAATTTCATTGCGAGAAATTCATGTTGTTAGATAATTTGTATGTTGCTTTTACACATGCTATTTAAATCAGAGAGAAATACAATATTTTCCATGATTGATTTGCTTACACCTATTCTCCATTTGGGGCTTGCTCCGGTGGTACCGACACCACCGTAACCTACAGTGGTACCGTGTAGAAGTGGGGCCCACCACATGCATGCATAAAATCCAACCAATCCATCATTTGCGTCAGCATATGCTACTCCAAGGACCAAAAAATCAGGTTGATCTGCCACACAACCTGAACAAGTTGGGGAGAACGTCACCCTTGTTTTGCATGGAGGGCCCACCATATTGAATATATGAAATCCAGGCCACTCAGACCCTTCATCTGATCAGGATGAAGGGCCAGGCCTAAAATTAACCTGGAAATTCAGATGGGCCCATGTAAATAAAGGGTGGGTAACCCGTCTCACATAGAAGCCTGTTTTGTGGCCTACTTGAGTATTGGGTCAGGCTGAATTTTGGCACCTGAGGTTAATATGAGGTGACGCATATAATGGACAGGTTGGATGGCCTTATACATCACGTGGGCCCCACATCTGCCTGCTACCAGCATAAGCTTATGGTGGTACCAGTACCATTCAAGCGCACGCCCTTCCATTTTGGGAATCAAAATAGTACAATGCCGTACCATCTCAATTCCCAAATAGGAAACGGGTGTAAGCAATTAGTACAGATGTGTACTATTTCAATTCTCAAAATCGAAAAATGCGCATAAGCAAGTCAGTTAGGCCGGGTGAAACTAGCAACTTCCATCTATAACTTACAAATGAAGTTCTAACCTGGGAACAGAATTTCCACATCATGGCTCCTAGAAAGCTGGCTGTTGCTGTGTTATGCAATGTATATTTCCCCCTGCAAGGACAATCTCCCTCGCACCTTCGATCATGACCACCTGGACCCCACCACCCAATTCTTGAGTTCACCAAGAACTTTGAAAAGAAAAAAGGATTAATCATGTTCATAAGAATTATATCTCCAAACAGTTGACCTGTTCTTATTGCCACATCGATTGATAAGATGATCAATCTTTCAATGAAAAAAAAAAAAGGACCTTGTTTTTCCTTTACTCACATTTACAGATTATTAATCTAGATCGTTTGAAAGATCAGTGCGCGTGGGAAAAAAAATGAACAAAGAAATAAGAATATAGCAGTAATTCCTCTATATCAGGCATTTCTGGAGGAAAAATTGATTATATCATCCCCATAGATCGGTGAATTATTGGGCCGAGATGGATTGATGGGACCCAAAAAACTATGGACCATGCCCCAAAAATGTTCCCGGATTGGACACAATCCCAACTCATCAATTGATGTGACTGCAAATGGGCGGTTAGGAAAAGAATACAGCAACAGTCTACCGTCTACAGTCAACGGGAAATTTTCTAAAGATTGGATTGGCTATCATCTTCAAATTTGGGAGACTTTTGTGGAATGATCACCTGTCTGATCCCTGAAACAACAGCCATACCTATAGGAACTCAGGGACCAATAATACTATACTCAAGCTGAGCATCGAACATCTTGTTTAGAGGTAATAATAGAGAAAACTTAGAAAATTTGAAGTCAAAAGACTGTAATATATGACTAGGATCTTCTAATCTGAGAGATTCTTCGGATTGGTCCATCCATGGTGGGGCAACAAGATCACCTGTCTAATCCTCAAGATGTGGGCTCCAATAATAGGAACTCAGAGACCAGGGATTGTAGATCTTGTTAGAGGTGGACCCACTTATTTTTTATCCTAAACATTCATCTGGTGGGACACATAATGAATAATTCATGCTGAAAAACCCTCCCCATCTATGGAATCTCACTCATACCATGAAATCTCACTCAGATTTTTCCCCGTGAAATGTGTACAATTTCAGATAAACATCCATTTGCAGGGCCCTGACAGGCAGTTGAGATTGTCGAGTTCAGGAACTTTCTTTTTGCAACAGGTTCATGCCATATGAGCACTCCGGGTCAACGAAAGTTGGTACCTGAGAGAGAGAGAGAGAGAGAGAGAGAGAGAGAAGAGAGAGAGAGAGAGAGAGAGAGAGGGTTTGGCTTACTTCATGATTTGGAAAAGCTGAAGAGAGCACAGAGAAGGCTTCCCTGTCTCGCTTTTCATCCCCAAATGCTGGAGCGATAATCCCTCCATTGGCAATGTAGAAATTTACGTATGAAGCAGCTAGTCTTGTACCAGCCAACCTCAGCTTCGCATCATCATCCTGCTTTCAAAGTGTTGAGGACAGAACATTTCATGAGAGGTGAGAGATGCTACAAAGAATGAATGATGGGAAAAGAACCACATAGAAGCTATAGAATTGTACACGGCGAATAACAGATTTTTAGTCCAAGCGGGTTTGATTTTTCTATCATACCTATGATTGAGAGGTTAGATTTTCCGCATCCCTAGTAAGTATTCCCACTGAGAAGGTTGAAAAAGCACACTGATCAGAAGATCCAAACCATCCAATCGGTGGCCATCAGATAGATGGTTGAAAAGAAATGGTTAGAGACTCAAACTCAACATGCAAAATTAGATTGTTTGATTGTCTGATCAGTGTGATTTTCAGGATAAGCTCTATCCACAATGAGGCCCATGATCTGAGCATTGGAAAGTGTAAGGGTGAACTGCGCAAAAATACATGTATTTATAGAGAGAGATGCTCATATCCTTCCTGTTGGACAGTATTACCATCCACCCATCAAATAACTTCCAACCTTATGCAATAGGTTGGCCACACGATGAGGAGTACCTTGTGCAAAAATCAGCTCCATCAAGTCAGCACGCAAACCACACTTGTACTTTTATCAGCAGCTATACATCATTTCCTGTGGTGTGGCCCACTTGATGAGTCGACGGGGCTGATTTTTGCATAAGTTGATCTTCATGGTCAGCCCAACCTATTGGACAGGGTAGATGTCACATGCACATGATAGGTTGAAACTTATCCGCTGTGTGGATAACATATTATCATCCAACTAGTTGTATGTAAGCATCTCTCGTCTATAAATATATAGAATGTACTTAAGATATATATCCAAGGACGCCATAATATGACATGATTGTCATGAAATGCCTGTGGGTGCATTTGGTTGCACCAAATGTCATTAAATTTCATGATTAATCAGTCTAATTTGGTGAAAATTTTCATGATATTTCACAAACTTTGGTGCAACCAAACACACCCTAACAGATCAATTATTCAGACAATACAAATATAGAGAAGGTGAAACAGTATATATAACATATATGTGTGTGTGTGTGAGTGAGCGTTACAGATGTACTTTCATATGTATCTATGTGTCTTTTTGTGTGCATGTTCACACAATGTTTGGTGCAGATCTCTCTCTCTCTCTCTCTCTCTCTCCGGTTCTCACGAGAACTCATGAGCACTTTTTGAGAACTCATCTCACATGATGTGTATAAGCAATCTGAACGGTCCACTAGATGAGTCATCTCATGAAAGCCCTACGACCCAAAACTTAGCCCTACGACCCAAAACTTAGCCCGATCCAAAAATCTAGTGGGCCATAGTGAAGTGAGAGGCAAATCAAAAGAGGAAATTACCTCTCTGCTATGGCCCACCAGGTTTTTAGATTAGGCTAACTTTTGGGTTCTGGGGGTTTTATGAGGTGATTCATCCAATGGACCATTCGAATTTTGTGCACACATCACGTGTCAAAAAATGCTCACGAGTTTCCGTGAGAACTAGTCCCATGTGAGCATTTCACACACATGCACGCACGCGCACGCACGCGCACGCACGTGTACACACACAAAAACATATGCACGCACGCATGCACATAATGATATGTAAAATTGTTTTGAACTGACCGCCTGAATCCCATTTGCTTCCTCCTCTGTCATGTAAAGCGGCCCGGGCACGTGTAGTTTGATTATTTCTATTCTTCTGCCTTCGGCATCAGTAGCACTGGAGAGAACAGAAAAGGCTTCAATAGATCGCTCATACTGAGGATCTGATTCATCATCAGTCCATGCCAAAACAACCACGCCAGGCTTTACAAAGCAGCAGAAATTGTCAATATGGCCATTCGTATCATCATCACCTGCAAAAAAAGGTTTAGGAATTTAGGATATTAAAAGCTCCATCAAGCAGAACAAAGGTCCAGAGGGAAGTGCATCAATGGGCTCGGTTCAGACCAGGCCAGAATCAGTCCAAGCCCATCCAACTCATTTACCAGCGCTAAAATTCAGGACCGTGTCTGTCCCGACTCTTGAGCCAAACCCATGAAAGCCAAGTAAAAGTCTGCACTCAGGACAAGACCTCAATAGGGGCCTGTGTCTCAACCAGAACTATTTTCTGGGCAAGCAAATAAGCCCAATCCCGACGGCCCAGCTATGGGACTGGAAATGAGGCCAGATCTGAGCCCATGGCAGGCTAGCCCCAAAAGCACAATGAGAGATTCCAACCCATAAAAACACCATCAAAAGGGTATTATTTTTTTGAAATAACATAAACCAAAACACTTGGCCCTTAGCATTGATGACTAAACATATTTAAAATAAGTTTAAAAATTACAAAAACAAGACAGAAGGGAACAAAAAGAAATAAACGGTACATGAAGGTCTGCAATTATAAAATGTAATGATCATTCACAAATAACATTAAATTAACTAATGAACTCTTAAACTACTAGGCACAAGAAGCAGCATGCTTTCAGTGCCCAACATTGATGAGGACATCGTGCACACGCGCACCCGCACACCACCACCCCTACGCACGTACGTATGCAGGAGGACCCCACCATCGATCTAGCTCGATGACGACGTCCAGGGAGGGCCTCCTAACTAGAAGACAAGCTTTTGTTCAGAAAAGTGGGTTCGATAGTCAAGAAAAGCCCATCATGGGATCTCATGATCGTGGACCACTCGTCAAATTGATTTCAGATATTAGGTTTTGCTTATTGTTATTATTTAGAACATCGTGAGCGCTTTAAATTTCTTTGTTTGGTTTTTATTTTAGTTTACTTCATCAGCAAGTAATAGGTTGCGCACATGGTGCGAGTTTTTTGGGTATAAGGTTTTCCCTATAAATAGGCACCCCTTGTAGTTCTTTTGATGCATTGAAGTTAATAAAAAAATCATGCTTTATTTTTCTGCTCTCTTCATGAGTTGTGGAAGAATTTAAAAGTGGATGCGAAGCCCTCCCTTTTTGAAGGGCTAACTACCATGGTGCGAAGCCACATTGATCCCGATTCACCCCCATCCTCCATCATCTCTTTTTTTTCATCTTCCACCACCATCCGAACTTCGAATTCGTTCTTTGTTTCATCAATTTTCTTCATTACAGTAGGTTTTCAGATTTCGGCTCACAGGAGGGCTGAAACTTCGGCAGAGCACTACGCACAAGCCGTAGCTCAGATCGACCCGAAACTTCGAGGTTTTGGAGCATCCCCCTGGCCGACCAGGGCCAAGGAGAGTTTTTCTGCAAACGACGCCCCCTCGCACGTGCGGCCGGGTACCTGCGCAAGTGCGAGCACCCCAGGCCCGCTATTCATATGCGGGATCGTCTTTTGGCTCAGGTTTTTATCCTCTTTTATCCTCTCATAGCCGTTTTTCATGAATCCTAGCCCTAGATTACGTTTTCTCTAAGATATTTACCAATTTTCTCACCCTAGGGTTCCTTGAATTGAGATTGGGGAATCCCTTGGATTAGGGATTGATTCTTATGCATGTGTGATTGATTTCTATTTCCTTTGAGTATTGTTTGGTTCATAATTTTCATTGATCCAGCCTAACGTGTGTAGGCCTGGACCCGCATAAATTCCCCTTTAATTGAATGTTTGGATTTTCATGTGGGATGTGGAATTTGTGCGATTGTTTCTGAATTGGTATGATCTAAGCCTGAAATCCTGCATATCATATTTAAATTCATGTCCCGCATCAAATTTGGTATCAGAGCTTAGGATTCTTGTAGAGGAATTCACCACATATTTAGGGTTTAGTTTGTTTGAGTCCTTCATGCATTCAGTCCATCATATATAGCTGAATTTTAGTAACGGTGTGTAGTCTCCTTCTTATAAATTCTCGTAGGGTCATTTAGTTTTAGACGCATATAGTTGCCGTAGTAGGTCCTTACGTTGAGCAAGTCAGTGTATGCTCACACGTACGGGTCGTGGTTTTGGTTTACACCCCACATTAAACATGGAGCAACTGCAAGAAACAGTGGCCAAGTTAGCCCAGCAGATTGAGTCCTTGAATAAGCACTTGGAACAACGTATAGATAAACGCCTAGAAGAAATAGAGGCCTCCTTCAGGGCAAACCCCACCACTGGGGAGGATGTTCAATCTCAGGCAGTTGGTCAGGAGGTTAGACCAAGGAATGGAGGCAGCCAAGGAGCTGGTCATGGGCGCATACTTATGCACCCACCCCGTGAAGGACATCATGATCAATATGACCCAGATGCACAACTCCTCAAGGGAGTTAGAATAGATGCCCCTACATTTGATGGCCACTTGGACCCTAAAGTCTTTCTAGATTGGCTGGCGGATATGGACCAGTATTTTGAATGGTATGATATGTCGGATGCTCGACGAGTCCGATTCGCCAAGATGAAGCTTGTGGGTCAAGCAAAGAGGTTTTGGGCGACAGTTGAGCGAAAGAAAGAAAGAACGAGGGAACTCCCAATAGTTCATTGGGTAGAGATGAAGGAAACGCTTAAAGAAAAGTACCTCCCTTTCTCTCATCACTTACGATTGATTGAGTGGCAATCTCTTCGACAGGGTTCCATGAGTGTTGCAGACTATATCGAGAAGTTTGAAGAATACTCGACCCGCTGTGAGGATGATGAGGACCCAGTACTTACCCTTACTCGTTTCAAAACGGGCCTCCGTCCTAACATCAGGAGAGAATTGCTCGCCAAAGAGATAGACACTATTGAACAATTGTACCAAGTAGTGTTAGATGTCGAGCAATACCAAATGTAGGAAGGCGGTTTGACTTTCGCGAACCGGTGCTAAGGCCAACCCCTCTGGGGCTAGACCTAACACAGGATTCCAAAACAAACCTTCCCCCAATGTCCAGCCCAGACCTAGAGATGATAAGGGTAAATAGATTGTCGGGTCTAGTTCACATGGTAGTGGGGCCACTAGGTGTTTTAAGTGTCAGGGGTTTGGTCATTTTGCTCACCAGTACAGCACGAGAGAGCACCAAAGTACTCCTTATTGATGGGTAAGTAGAAGTAATGCCCCTAGAGAGTGATGGTGAGGAGGAGGAACATGAGTCAGTCGAAACCCCTAGTGAGGAGGAAGAGGGAGCACAAGAGTTTGTGACCCTCACAATTGTGCGTTGCGCGCTGGCTCAAGCCAAGAACACTGATGACTGACACCGCAACACGATCTTCTACACTTATGCAAAATGTGGGGAAAAGAGCTTTAAGATGATCGTGGATAGTAGTAGTTGTGCCAACGTGGCATCGACTAGCACTGTGAGTCGCTTGGGCTTAAAGCTGAAAGCCCATCCTCAGCCCTATAGAGTCTCCTGGGTTAATGAAACATCCACTCCAGTCTCGCATAGCTGTCTTGTCCCTATTCAGTTCGGATCATATAAAGACACAATTTGTTGTGATGTTGTTCCTAAGGATGTGGGCCATATCATTCTGGGTAGGCTGTGGCTCTATGACAGGGATGTTACCATATTTGATCGTTCAAATGTGTGTACATTCTGGTTTGAGGGCAAGAAGGTCAACCTAAATCCTCTGTCACCCAAGAATACAACTGGAAGAGAGTTCACCACACAGAGTGGTGTGAGCGACCCAAAAGAAGTGAAGGAGCCGAAGTCCAAGTCCAAACCGCTCCATATTTTGAATGCCAAAGACTTTGAGCGAGAGACGGAGGCGGACTCGATGATATACGCCCCTATGGCTAGGGAGAGTGTACCAGAGACTAGCGTAGAGTTACCCACTGAGGCCATTCAGGTAGTACATGAGTTTCGTGATGTCTTTCCTGACGATCTACCGAATGAGCTTCCCCCTATGAGGGATATACAGCATGCCATTGATTTAACCCCTGGGGCAAATCTACCAAACCTCCCGCATTACAGAATGAACCCAAGGAGCACGCTAAGTTGAAGAGGCAGATTAATGAACTCATAGAGAAGGGTTTCATTCGAGAGAGCATGAGTCCGTGTGCCGTGCCCGCCCTTCTTACACCTAAGAAGGATGGCACATGGAGGATGTGTTGATAGTAGGGTCATCAACAAAATCACAGTCAAGTATCGGTTTCCCATACCGTGTCTGGATGACATGCTAGATATGATGGCCAATGCTACTATCTTCTCAAAAATTGACCTCAAAAGTGGGTATCACCAAATCCGCATACGCCCTGGTGATGAGTGGAAGACGGCCTTCAAGACGAAGAATGGGCTATAAGAGTGGCTAGTTATGCCTTTTGGGTTAACTAATGCCCCAAGCACTTTCATGCGTATGATGACCCAAGTGTTGAGACCCTTCATGGGGAAGTTCTTGGTCGTATACTTTGATCATATCTTGATTTATAGCATGACTAAGGAGCAACACCTCAACCATTTGAGGCAAGTTTGTGGGATCCTTAGGGCCGAGAAGTTGTACGCCAACCTAAAGAAGTGCGCGTTCTTGTCTAGTAGTGTGATCTTCTTAGGTTTTATTGTGTCAGCTGAGGGCGTATCGGCGGATCCCGAGAAGGTCAAGGCCATCGTTAATTGGCCTGAACCCGCAATATTCATGAGGTGCGCAGCTTTCATGGCTTAGCCACTTTTTATAGGCAGTTCATTCGAGGCTTCAGTTCCATTGTGGCTCCCATCACGGACTGCATAAAAAAAGGAGAGTTTCAATTGACAAAGGCCGCCTCGAAGGCCTTCAAGGAGATAAAGGTCAAGATGACCGAAGTTCCAGTTACGCGACTTCCAGATTTTTCAAAAGCTTTTGAAGTCGCATGTAACGAGTTAGGAGTCGGTATAAGACGAGTACTTAGCCAGGAAGGACACCCTGTCGCCTTTTTTAGTGAGAAACTGAATGAGGCGAAGCAAAGATATTCCACCTATGACAAGGAAATCTATGCGGTAGTGCAATCACTACGCCATTGGCGACATTACCTCTTACCGCAAGAATTCATCTTGTTCTCAGATCATGAGGCCTTGAGATACTTGAACTCTTAGAAGAAATTAAGCCCCAGGCACGCTGAGTGGGTTCAATTCCTTCAAGAGTACACTTTTGTGCTTAAGCATAAGACCGGTGTAGAGAATAAGTCTGCCGACGTGTTGAGTCGTCGAGTCGCATTACTCAACTCTATGAGCGTTGAAGTTACGGGCCTTTAGCGCATCAAAGAAGAGTAAGTGTCCAGATTTTGGGGTTATGTATATGTCTTTATTAGAGAGTCCATCAGGAGCTAACAGTGAGTATTTGATTTTGGACGGATATTTGTTTAGGAGAGACCGCTTATGCATACCACGCACCTCCCTTCGCGATTTTCTTGTCTGGGAGTTACATTCAGGAGGGGTCGAGGGTCATTTCGGTCGTAACAAGACCATTGCCCTAGTGGAGGATATATTTCATTGGCCAAGCCTCAAGAGGGATGTGGCTAGAATTATAGGGCAATGTCGTACTTGTCAACTGGCAAAGAAGAGGAAACAGAATATAGGATTATATACACCTTTGCTAGTCTCATTCATCCCTTGGCAGGACATCAGTATGGATTTCGTGCTTGGACTTCCCAAGACTATTCGAAAGCATGACTCCATATTTGTTGTCATGGACCGTTTCTCTAAAATGGCCCACTTCATTTCTTGTTCTAAGACCTTCGACGCATCACATGTTGCCAAGCTATTCTTTAGTGAGGTCGTCAAACTGCATGGGTTACCAAAAACCATAGTATCTGACCGTGACGTGAGATTCATGAGTTACTTTTGGAAGACACTATGGCACATGATGAATACTAGGCTCCAATTTCCTTCTGACTACCACCCTCAGACCGATGGCCAGACTGAGGTGGTTAATAGGAGCCTCAGGAGTTTACTTCGATGTTTAGTGGGAGAGCATACCAAGACATTGGACGCTGTACTACCCATAGCCGAGTTTGCATACAATAGTTCTGTCAATAGGTCCACTGGTCTCAAGTCCTTTTGAAGTCGTTACTGGTTACAAGCCTAGGAAGCCTATTGATCTTATCCCCATGTCATTGTCCCATAGGCCATCAGAGTCTGCAGAGTCTTTTGCGCATCACATACATTCATTGCATCAAGAAATCAGGCGAAAGATCACTACTAGTAATGAGCATTACAAATTTTCTTCAGACCAACATAGACGTTTCAAAGAGTTCAATATTGGGGACTCTGTGATGGTCCGCATGAGGCCCGAGCGGTACCCTCCAGGGGCCGTTCGTAAGTTACACGGGCGTAGCGCTGTGCCCTTCAAAATTATAAAGCGAAACGGTCTCAATGCGTATAAGGTAGATCTTCCACCTTCCATGGGAATTAGTTCCACATTCAATGTGGAGGATCTAGTTTCTTTTCAGGGACCCACTGATACTTTGTCCGGCCCTTCGCCCACCCATCCTGATTCCCCAGACTTACCCTTTGATCCATGGCCTCTTCCCGACCTTTCATCCCAGCCTATACCTCTCATACCTAGCCTTCACACACCCAGAGAGGAAATAGAGGATATCCTGAACCATGAGATAACTTCCACGTCGGATGGCGGGTTTCAGAAACACCTAGTTAAATGGAAGTCACGCCCAGCTTCAGACAGCACGTGGCTCACTGAGGAGCTTCAGCGACTTGATCCTGACATCCTAAAGCGGTTCAGGAGTTTTATTTCGCCAGTGGCGAAATCTTTGCAGCCAAGGAGAGTTGATGAGGACATCGTGCACACGCACTCCCGCACACCACCACCCCTACGCACGTACGTACGCAGAAAGAGGACCCCACCATCGATCTGGCTCGATAACGACTTCCAAGGAGAGCCTCCTAACTAGAAAACAAGTTTTAGTTCAGAAAAGTGGGCCCGATAGTCAAGAAAAGCCCATAATGGGATCTCGTGATCGTGGCCCACTCGTCGGATTGATTTCATATTTTAAGTTTTGCTTATTGTTATTATTTAGAACATCGTGAATGCTTTAGATTTCTTCGTTTGGTTTTTATTTTATTTTACTTCATCGTCAAGTAATAGGTTGCCCACATGGTGCGAGTTTTTGGAGTATAGGGTTTTCCCTTATAGTTCTTTTGATGCATTGAAGTTAATAAAAAATTCCTATATTTTTCTGCTCTCTTTGTGAGTTGTGGAATAATTCAAAAGTGGGTGCGAAGCTGTAACATCCCGGATTTTTGCCAATTTGGGATTAGATGTCCTTAGGCGATGGGTTGCTCTTAATACCTTATTATTTCGTCAGAACTGAACCCCACAGTCTAAAATCGCTTCTGAACCCATTTCCTTCACAAATCCCACCCCTTTTTCCTAACTTGTGCTTTCAATTTTTCAAAGCACTTTCGCCCTAGACACTAACTTAAACTAGCTAAGTAGTAAAACTTGGATCACTTTATATACAAACTGCAAAGGCCTAAGTACCATCTCAACCAGAAAACAATTAGGATTAAATCCTTTAGAAATTTAACAAAGTTAACTAAGTGCAAACTCGATTAGCCATGAAATCCGTTGGGATCGCTTTAAATACGATCTGCAAGACCCAAAACTTGTAAAACATGTGACTCTAGGTTACCCTAAAGTCTAGAGCCAAACTCATTACCCGTCTGCTCTCGGGACTGAAACGAAACTTCGTATGAGGTCTAGATCGCACATCGGGAGTCCGATTAACACGAATCTAAGGAACTAGGACCGCCCCACTGGGCTTGACAATCATCTCAAAAATCAGCTCCGACCGATGTCCCACGGTCATTTATTTCGATCCGGGCGAGGGTGTGTGAAAAAAACACTATTCCTTTGAAAAGAAAATATCTGGAATAGTGATCTGGCACCTTTCGCTTGCGCATCAGTATTAAGCAACCTGACCGTCAGAATCAGACCAATTACAACCCCTCGATCAGGAAAAATTTCAGGAACATTTACATGTACTTGGAATTTCGGATCGTGGCCCACTGACCGTCGAACTGAAAGTGGTCCGCCACGTGCGATCTGGGAATCCGATCGAGTCGAAAACGTGATCCCTCATAGATCCATGTGTGGTGAGCTTAAGTCTGACGTTTGGCTCAAAGAGGGCCACCAGAACACCTCTTTTGAGCTGGAAAAGTGGCGAATATCCTATATTAGCAGTAACCCTTGAACAGGAGTCTATTTCGGTGAAGTTTTAGGCTATATAAGGACCTTAAACCCTCTCCCATTCCAGCCATACGAATTTGGATTTGAGAGAGGGAAAAGAGAGAGAAAGTGAGGGAGAAGTGGGAGAAACTCCCTGCCGTCGTTCCCTGCCACCACACGGGCTGCACCATCTCGTTCTCATCGCTTTTCCGGCGATTCCAGCCCCGTTTCTAGGTAAGAAACCCTAACCCTAACCTGTTTTGGGGTTTAGACTGTTGTAGGTTGTGAAATAGCTAACCTATTTCGTTCTCTAGGTTGCCAAACTGCCGAATACGGAAGCTTAGCAACCTATCGCCTCCGTTACGATTCTACGACCAAAGGTGAGGACTTTAAGCGTATAAGTTACGTTTTTCAACGCTTTCAATGTCAGATAATGATAGATTCATGATCTGTATGCAAATGCACATGTACAAAGTGCTTTCCGTTTCCTGTTTCGATTAGCGATAAAGAATATGGATTTTCACATACTCTAGATATACGTATAAATACCGTATACGTATTTTTCTTGGGAAATGTTTGACATGTTTATTTAATGTTGATTATATCATGTGTGGATAAAATGTTAGTTTGGCGAAAAGAATCGCAAAAATACATGTTCATGTGTAAACGTCATGTATGTTGAAATTGCGTATTTTAGAAATTCCGCATACGTGCGGATTTTGGAAATATAATTGTCATGATTAATTGTTGTATGAATATGGTATACGCGGATAAAATAACCGCTTAGCGAAAGAATAGCCCTAATACATGTTTGCTAACATACACTAGGTATGTTGGAATAGTGTATTCTAAGTGTTTGTGAAAATGGCTGAATGAGTATAGCATTCTCATTCGTGCTCGCCATGACTAATTGTCATGGATATATGATTGTTGTAATGGCGATATCCCTTTGACGAAAGGATTTGCCCTAAATCACGCCACGGCCAGTATACACTATATATGCTAAAATGTGTGGCCCAAGTGTTTGTGGAAATGACTGAATGAATATGGAACTCGGATTCCTGCTTGCCATGACTATCCGTCGTGGGTGTACGCGTGTTATGATTGGGGCAACTACCTAGCGAAAGGATTTGGCCTAATGCCTATGTGATCGACATATGTCATGTATGTTGATGTATGTTTGTTTAAGTGTTTCTTGAAATGTCTGAATGTGTAGTAGTTAGCAAATTGTAAAGTATAAGGGTGTTGAGATATGATTCTCAACCTCTTTTAACTATGTGTATGATCTCCTTTGATAGTTGTGTGATTAGGATTTGAACATGTACAAACTCATGCTTGTGTTGTGATTCATAACATGCTCAACTGTTTTATGATTTTAACTATGTAATGCATATGTTTAAATTTATATTTATGTTGTATGATCCGTCATGGGTGATGGGGGAGCGGAGCAACGAGTGCGTGCAACAGCCCTGGCAGCCCTAAACGGATAATACCAGACTGATTGTATGATTTGAATCCTGATCCATTACTGCTTTATATCTCTGTAATGATTGTGTTTGGGGCTATAATTATAGTCCAGGCAATCGGTAACGAGATTGAACTCGTGGCTGAGATTCATTTGCCACGTGGGATGTGTTCGACGAACTCGAGTCGTCCGTTGCCTGTCGGCAGTGGCTAGGCCATACGAAGTTGTTTATGCACTTCATGTCGTGCAGCTCAACGGGCGATCGTGCTAGTCGAGCTCGTCAAGTAACCCGATCTGCCTTATGTGTGTTCACCCTGTTTGGTCACTACTGCTTGAACCTAGGGTACCAAACTTACCAGTGGCGATCCCCGTTTAACCATGGTACCTAGATCCGCTAAGTCGCATGAGCCGGGCATGGTGGTATGGGACACCGTGGTCGAGCTGTCGGCCTACGTTGGGGCTATGTGCCTCCCCGTAGTGACCATTGCGCAATCAACTCGTGAGCCGAATATGGTGGTATGGGACACTGTATTCGAGCTGTCGATACCTCTCGGCGAGAGCCGAGTACGGTGAGATCTGTGCTCGTGCTGACGGGCGACGAGTCCTCCGTAGTATCATCGAGTACACTCCAAGGGTCTGTGATTGGCCACGAGTCTTTCACAGCAACTAGAGTGTGAGTTGAGCCGAGTACGGTGAGACCTGTACTTGAGCTGACGGCTAGTGATTGAGCCGAGTACGGTGAGACCTGTACTCGAGCTGACGGCCAGCAATTGAGCCGCATACGGTGAGATCTGTATCCGCGCTGACGGGTGATGAGCCCTTTGCGATGCCTTCACTACGCTTCTCAAACCATAACATCGTATGAGAATAACTAGGATTGACGACCCTAGAATGGATCATGTTTGGGAATGATACAAGGGAGGTACCTTAGTTTCCCAATACTGCTGTTTGAAATGGACTAATAAAAACTTGGTAATCATGAGCATCATCGCACCGCATGTGCTTTGTAGATGTGGCGCACTGAGGGAGTAAGCATTCGCGAACGTAAGATGATGTCGCTTGAGGGTGGTTTGGCAAGGGCATACAGCATCATGTCATTTCAGTCTTGCATTTAATAAGAGTAGTTAGAAATGCTTGATTTGTACTGCTTTATCATTACTGCTTGATTGATTTGATAACATGTTAACTTATGCTTTACTGTTCCACTGAGTTGATCACTCACTCCCACGTTACGGGACGGTGTTCCGAACACCCACCAGATTTGTTGAATTTCAGGTGATGGTGATGCTTGTGAAGCAGAGCCGGACTACTTCTATGATGATAGGAGGAGTTCTCCTATCTGTATCTCTCTGACAGGTCAATGAAGACCTAATATTGTATTGACGGGGCTATGGTACATGGGATAGGGGCATTACACTTCCTCACATTTGGTATATTCTAGAACTGCACTTGTATTTATTTAACCTGGTAATGTTATCACACTCTGGAGACTCATCATAATTTATATATTTATCTATCTATCACAGTCTTCCGCTTGCAAATTTAACTGTCTCTGGAGTATGATATCCTGTTTTGGCTTAATCTCACTCATGTTCAATGCACAAATTCAATCAACATCCAATCATCATTCATTTTGTTGCATAAGTGATGTTCTGGAACTCGGGAGTTGAGTTTATGTTCGACCCCCGATTTTCAGGGCGTTACAGAAGCCCTCCCTTTTCGAAGAGCTAACTACCGTGGTGCGAAGCCACATCGATCTCGATTCACCCCCATCCTCCATCTCTTTTTTTCATCTTCCACCACCATCCGTACTTCGAATTCGTCCTTTGTTGCATCAATTTTCTTCATTACAGCAGGTTTTCAAATTTCGGCTCGCGGGAGGGCTGAAACTTCAGCGGAGCACTACGCACAAGCCGTAGCTCAGATCGACCCGAAACTTCGAGGTTTTGGAGCATCCCCCTGGCTGACCAGGGCAAGGAGAGTTTCCGCAAACGACGCCCCCTCGCACGTGCGTCCGGGTACCTGCGCACGTGCGAGCACCCCAGGCCCACTGTCCATACGCGGGATCGTTTTTTAGCTCAGGTTTTTATCCTCTCATAGCCATTTTTCATGAATCCTAGCCCTAGATTACGTTTTCTCTAAGATATTTACCAATTTTCTCACCTTAAGGTTCCTTGAATTGAGATTGGAGAATCCCTTGGATTAGGGACTGATTCTTATGCATGTGTGATTGATTTCTATTTCCCTTTGAGTATTGTTTGGTTCATAATTTTCATTGATCCAGCCTAACGTGTGTAGGCCTGGACCCGCATAGATTCCCCTTTAATTGAATGTTTGGATTTTCATGTGGGATGTGGAATTTGTGTGATTGTTTTTGAATTGGTATGATCTAATCCTGAAATCTTGCATATCATATTTAAATTTATGTCCTGCATCAAACATAAGAAGCAAAAGCCTATGGAAGATGACCCTGTTATTGATTGGTTGGCTGACCATACGACTGTCATATCGTGGTTACTTCACTCCATGAGCCAAAAATCAGTGATATTTACATGAATTTTGAAAGATCCAAAGAAATATGGGATTTTGTTTGCAGCATCATACCCCCAAAAGAAAAATGTAGCTCGAGCATTTCAGTTGACGAGGGAAGTTGCTAATTTTCGCTAGGGGTGAGTTGTCGGGAGACTACTATACAGCTCTTACAGGGATGTGCTTACAGTTGGGTCATCATTGACTTATTAAGCCCTCCCAAGCTCGGGAACATCAAACTGAAATAGAAGAGCACCAAATCTTTGATCTCCTCGCAAGGCACAATCATGAGTATGATACTACTCGTGCACGGATCATTAGTCATGAGCATCTTTCCTCCTTTGGACCGTCTTCAGTCTTCTGCAGCAGGAAGAGAGCTGACAGAAGGTTATGTTGGATGTTGCATAGAGTACTCGTGAGCAGTTTGCTCTGGCAAGTTTACATAGTATTGGATGTAGGTCATAGGGTAAGGGTGGAGGTGCTCTCGTTCAATCAGACCATGGTGGTAGATTTTGATTTAGTACATATGGTATAAGCCATGGTGATGTTGGTCATATTGTGGAGTTGATGTTAGTCATTCTCGTGGCGAAGTTGATGTTGGTCTTCTTCTTCTTCTTTTTCTTTTGAAGGATGGTCATGTTAGTATTGTACTATTGTGTACTCTAGAAAGCCAATGTTTCATGTTAGACCTCAATTATTTTATTAATGGAATGCTTATTCTTTTGCCACAATTATTCATGTGTGTGGAAGCAATAAAAACATGTGGATATTTATGCGTTGAAGTAGAGGGTTTCCTCCTTTGTCCTAGGGGAATTTGAGTTTGGTTACAATGGCCACTAGCCAAGGGAGACATGTTTCATGGATCTCAGTATCCTAAAGTCCATGACCATAGTAGCAGGAGTGGGCTACCCATGAAAAGTTTAAGCAATAATCTTGTTTGTGAGGACCAAAAATGAGTTGTGATGGAATGTCTCCACCGTCGGGCTCAATGAGATGTTGGCGCCCATGCCCTAACCCACATGGGATGTGAGTGTCCACAGCATGCATGTGCCTATAGTTGGACTTGGATGAGCATTTGCATTGGAGGATCGCATCAGCTGCTGGTCTAGGAGACCCATCATGCTCAGACTAGATTGATTTGATCATGTACCAGCTTTGACTAGTCCTTAGACCTAAGGTCATGGCGTTACTTCATGGTTCTAGTGTCTTGGTCATTGGCTCACCATGCGAGGCTACATTAGTGGTTGACATATGAATGTGGTTGGGCATAGAGATTAAGATGCATAAGAAGCCCACACGTTCCAACATGGGATCTACTCATTACCTAACATCCATATAGTGGATTAATCTTGATGTTTGGACCATCCATCAAGTGGTTTTATGCTAGTCAGCATAGTTTGAACCTTTAAGATGTTTAATCAATCAATTTTAACCATTAATCTTTGGATTTTAACCATTAAATGGTTTGAACACACTTGATGGAAGATTCAATGGTCAAGATCTCACGATCCATCTCTTGGATTGGAATGTGAATTGGGGTGGTGGCCAGTAGCCACTATAAATGGATGAACTTGCTCAATTTGGGTGCATGGATAAGGCAAGGGTTTCAGATTTTGTGTAGTGGGGCACCCCAAAGTTGGTAGGGGTGAAGAGCTGGACACCCCCACCCCTAGGGACACACAAGTGTGAGTGTGTGTGTGTGTGTGTGTGTGTGTGTGTGTGAGAGAGAGAGAGAGAGAGAGAGAGAGAGAGAGAGAGAGTAGGTGTTGCCCCTTCTCCTTCCTACACGTGTGTGCGCGCACGGGTCAGGGTCTGCCCGGCAGATGGCTCCTAAGTAGTGTGAAGGACCAGCTGTACCTCAGCCCTTTTGTGCAGGTTTCTCCACTCTCTATTTCTGTGTTAGATCGGGGAGATACTTACATTCAAGAATTGACATTGAACTTTCTACGACGATTATACAGCATAAATTTGAGTTAAAATCTAATTTTGTTGAGTTGTGGCTTTTAGAATTTAATAATATCTGGATTGGGATCCTTTTGCATTAAAAAATTAAAATCTGAAATTTCTAAAATTACGCTGCCATTGTCTTTCGAAAATTCACCAACACATCTCGGTCATAATGACTTCAATCGTGGTCGTGTGAGTATGGCCCGTGATGAGAAGGATAAACTTTACACATGATGTGTGCACTTTTCTTACAAGAGTTACATGTTGGGACCTGGTTAGTCATCAACCAAGAAAGGCGTATCCTGCTACAACTGAAATTTGTAATGATGTGTACCGAATCTTGTAGTGGGATCCACTCAAGTGGCTCTACCAAGCATTCAACGGAAGAAATTGCTGATCTCTGTCATTGCCTGGCTATTTTGAAAGGGTCTTCCTTTCTGTCACCTACTCACCAGTTAGATATCTCCGCTTCTGGAGCTCCTAATCATATGAATGGTATGCACTCTTAGTATCAAACCTATTCCTTGTTATCCCCATGAAATAGTAGAGTCAGAAGTGTTGATGGTGTTCCCATACTCGAGTGTATGGGAACGACTAGTACTTCATCATCTCTACCCTTGTCTTCTGTTCTACATGTACTAAAACTCTTTGTGAGAAGCCTTACTACCATAGTTTAAAAACTCGACTTGACTCAAAATCCAACAGAGTCGAAGTCAATTTGAAAATTCGAAAAAATAAATTACATTTAAAACATATAAAAAATCATTGGCATAGCTATATGACACTCCAAAACATTCAAGCATTGACCCAATTGTAGATGGAGCATTTAAAAAAATAAAAACTATGCTAAGCAAACGGTAGCAAGTATCTGATTTTGCCCTTGGAATTTGGAGCACTCACTATTTTACTTTTGATCATCGATTTGAGAACTGTCATTCGGATAGTTCGAATTGCATGATCATTGTGATTTTAAACAAGTGCTGCATACACAATGTTACCCACTTTTTGGATGGCCTAGATCGCCCATTGTGTGCCAAACATGAGCAGGATGAGGCACCACCATTTCGTAAAATGGTGCTGAACTATCACGGAAGCCTGCCACTTTAAGAGTCACTTGATATACTTTGCTAGATAATGATGCTTGAGATGTAGGCACTCATCACACATAAACTACATGCCTGGAATATACAACTCAAACCATTCAAATTGTGAGACCCACTGTAGATAGTTTATTATCTCAAAATAAGATTGTTTGAATGATCATGGCCTTTGATTAGTGGACCTATGTTTATTGTGTTAGGATTGTCAACTAATTTTCATGTCAGCCATCCATCAACAGTCCACCAAACCATCAGACCTACATCTACATAGTTCATATACATTTAGCCCACAATTTGGATGGTTTAACTTGAGTTGATTCTATACCACGATTACGATTTCTTCGTGCAGAGTATCATCCATCACACTGCCAGAGTACCAAAGCCTCTCTACTCTTTTATGGTTGAACGGGATTATGGGAGCCATCCCTGGAGCAGCCGCAACACCAGCAAAACCCTAGATTACCAAAAAGCTTGATGAGAAAGAGATGCAACCTCATGTGCATTTTGATTGTTCTGGGCATTGGACTTCCATGTGCTTTTTTATTGTTTTGACTGCAATTTTTTTTTTTTTTCAAAGATAACGAGATTCTATTAAAAGGAAAGAGAACAAGGGAGGCAGCTGCTGAGATAGCAGCGAAGCCAAAGAAAAGGAAAACAGAAAAAACTAATGGCCTAGAAACAGAAGATCCACATCCTTAAGCCCATGAACATTAACTACCCATTCGATAATCTTCTTTTTAGCTTTAGAAATCACCACTTGGACCGAGGACTTGATATCATTGAAGCATCTATCATTTCTTTCCTCCCAAATGGCAAGAAGAGCCATTCTCCAGATGCGATTCTTGGCTTTACCCAATCTTGAAGCCGTGCCAGTAAGCTAACTTAGAAGAGGAGCCCGGAATACACCCGCTGATATTAAATATGAGGAAAAATTCTGACCATATGGCAGCGATGAACGGGCAATGCAGCAAGAGGTGATCTACAGATGCATTTTTTACTGCATTTTTTAAGGATGATTTGCAAATAGGATGGGTGCCAACCAACCACAAGAGAGAGGATGGATCTCACATGATTCTGTGAAGACGTGAGGAAGAGAGGGCGATGGAAGGGAATACTCTTTGTACCAAGAGCCGCTCGGGTTTGCCAAGTCACCTCGACATGACCTAGTTTTAGCTGAAACTTGACAAGTCAGCCGAGTCTTAATGAGATACTCGATGGAATCAAGTTTTTCACTCAAGTCATCACATTTTCTATTGAATCAAGTCGACTCAGCCAAGTTGAGTCAAGTTTTGGCGATTTTTTAAATTATGCTTGCTAGGACTCTCAACTGTAGTGTGGCTTCCTTCCCTTCTCATTGTGTCTTCAAGACCTAGCAATCGGACAAAGGATTAGGGGTGGTCACGAGCATGACAGATTTTATCCCCTTCAACCATCAAACAATGTTGAATCAGCCTTCCAAAGTTCTGGTGGAGATAGTCAAACATCAGTAGGATCATGTACTTCAGACGGAGGTCAAGGAGGTAGAGACGTGCCGTGTATCTTCGGATGCATTGTCGGAAAGTTTCCTTCGTATTGGGATTGCAGATATGCATTGGAAAACCAGCTAAAAACTTGTGGAATGTGGTGATTGAAAGAGTAAAAAAGAAGTTACAAGGGCAAAAGAGTCGGCATTTGTCATCTCTCATCAAAGCAACCTTTCAAAAAAAAATCTCACCAAAGCAACTATGGCCAATTAACCAATTTACTTTATGTCATTGTGCCGATGCCCAAGCAGTGTCATCCATAAGTTGGAAAAGATTCAAAGGGATTTCCAATGGCAAGGGTCAAAAGGAAGAAAGAAGCTTCGATGACGTGGGATGAGGTTTGTAGGCCAAAGGAGGAAGGTGGTTTACGCATCCGAAGACTCATTTGATAAATGAAGTGCTCCTCAGGAAATGGCTCTGGAGGTTTGGTGTAGAAGAGGATGGTTTACAGAGGTAGGTTAGCATTGGCAAGTATGAGTGATGAGGACATCAGACCCTTCAAAGTTTATCAAAGACGAAGGCAGCTGACGAATACATATTTATGGTTCAATGATGGTTTGTGGCACAGCCAAGGAAGATTTTGAAGACCTTACACGTGTCCCTGGATTAATTGAAGGCCCCGCATTAGGAGGACACACGTGTAGGATGAGTTAGAAGACTATACGGAGGAACAAATTTTTTTTGTTATAAGGGTAGCTTTTTATCCGAATTTTATAAATAGGGTGTTTTCTACCCTAAACCAGATGACGTTTTTTTTTTTAATGAAAGCTTGGTGCCTCATTATCCTTTTTCTTTGTGGTAATTTCTTCTCTTCCCCTAATCTTCTCTTCTTCTAAATTCTATTTCTAACCCTCCAACCTTCTTCTTCTCTTTCTATGCCTAGTATTTTTTTATTGCTACTGTTTACAATTAGATTCTTTAAAGTCTCCTTACCCTGAAAATCTGATAATTGATCCCAACCCTCTCAGATTTTTCAGTCATCCCTATTCCAAAAATCCTTTGATTTCCTTAGACTAGAGAAGTTGCATTGACTGTTGGATTGAAACCATGCAAGATCGGGAGGTCCCATCCCTTGCCGGATCCAATCCACGCATGATTTGAATACGATAATGCAGGATCATGATGATGGTCTTCAGCCATTGCATGTTTCCTTTGTTATTATCTTTACTATGATGTGAAATGTTGAATATTTCAATTGATTTGCTTAGTTTATTTCGCTAGATAATTTTTGTGCTCAGACATACATTCTAGTTTAGACCGTCCTGCATCAATGAGGAGGCAAGAGGATGGTTTCCAGTATGTTAGTGCTCACTATGCGTCGTGTGTCTAGAAATCTAGTCTTAGCATTGTGGACAGATTTAGAAATGAATCTCTTATGTCCCTGAGGTTGGTTCCAGAATCAGGTTTTCGATCAAAAGGAGGTGTCGGGTCTCCCCCCTCTACGAGAAATTTTTGACTCTACTCAAAGTAGCTACCAATAAGGAGGCCTTAATCTTATCCATTTTGTCAGATCATGGAGGAAGAGCTATCTGGACTCCAACCTTCTGAAGAAATATGAGCGAGGTAGAGATCGATGGTGTGGTAGGTCTCTTAGATTTGCTAAAGATACCAAGACAATTGCGCATGGACCCCATCTGAGTCTAGACAATTTACTGTCAAATCCTTCAGCAATGTATTATTCTCAGGTGCTCATCCAGGGAGTAGAGGCCCCCTCAGGTCCTTGCTTTTATGTGGTTGGTGTGAAAAAGAGGATCTTAACCATGGACTGCCTTAGGAAAAGGAAGATCGCTATCCCTAATGATTGTCCCATGTGCCTTAGGGATGTTGAATCTATCAAGCACTTGTTTTTGCACTACTCTTTTGTTCAAGAAATTTGGTGGTTCATTTGGTAAGCCTTTGGAGTGCAAGGAGGAATGACGCATAAAATGGTGTACTTCTTCAAAATTGGCAAGGGGTGAATAAGGCAGCAAAAGCAGATCCACGCTTTGGAAAATTACGCTTCTTGCAGTTCTGTGGGCTGTATGGCAAGAACACAAAAATGGGTTACCATGATAAGGCCTGCCCACCTTATGGGATCACAGCTAAAATCAAGTGTTCCACTACCAAGTGGTCCCAAGTTCATGGGGCAATTCAGGGAGCTTTTCTTAGGATATTTCTTTGACGTTTTGGGATGACCACTGGTCATCCGGGTGTATCTTTTCGCATTTTGGAAGAAAAAATCCATAATCCATTAAAGAAAACAACAGCATCATGTACGAGCATTGTCATCTTAGACATATTCCGACTAGTGGCCTGAGACTTTTGTTTCCTGTTTTGTTCAAGTTGAAAACTGAAAATACATTGTTATGCAAAACAAGGCAAGTTGCCAATAGTACCAATGAACAATGTTGCTCTTATTCATTCTAATTTTTAGGGCCCTTCTCCAGTCACTTCTATATTTGGTTGTAAATATTATGTGTCGTTAATTGATGACTGGACTAGAACTACCTGCATCTATCTAACCAAATCCAAAGACGAGTGTTTTTTATCTTCTGCATCTTTCATAAGATGTTCAATAATCAATTTGATGCCAAACCACAATCTAGCTATCTGACAATGGCAAGAAATCTGTCTGGTGACTCTCGTCTGTTTTTCGAACATACTTGGTGGACAATGGTATTGAGTCTCAAACAACATGTACTTGTGCGTAAGAGAAAAAATCGACATCTACTAGAAGTAGCTCGTGTCATTCTTCTTTAAATGAATGTCACGAAGAGTATCTAAAGTAATAATGTTTTATGGTGGAGTAAACATAAAGATTGGGTAGTTGCGGATGTGCTAGGATCAACAGGAGGTATTCTGGTGATTTGAAATTCAGAGGTGTGGCAAAAAGAGGACAGTTGGTCTGGGGACTATTCGGTATCAGTTGTGCTAAAAGAGATTGCATGGGGATTCACGTGGATGTTTACCGCAGTATATGGACTGTGTAAACCAAAACTCTGTGGGGATTTATGGAATGAACTCATGGTTCTGAATGTCGGTATCAATCAGCGTATCCACCCAATGGAAAAATGATATGATATGGCTTCGCATATCGGTATCAGGGCCGTATCGGTCGGAATTTTTTTTAAGCAAAAAAATATGGAAATATTAGAAAATAGGAAAAATAATAATAATAATAATAAGATATCTAAGAATCTATCATTTTCTTGTGTTTTGACCATATATTCAATGGTGTATTGGACCATTCTTTGATGAGAATGTTATCTGTCAATTTGACAGGTTGAAGGTCAACAAAATTGGCCCTAATTGAACACAAATCAAGCATGATTTGGTGAATTTGAGCCCATTATATTAAAATACAACAAAAAGAAGATGAAAATATAAAAAAGAAAGTAAGGTTTACACTTATTTCCGATTTTTCCCATAATGAACCACTTCACTTCAATTTGTCGAATCCCATTCAAATCATTTGTTTTAATCCCAAAATAGATCTATATCTAGCCTAAAATGATTTTTTAAGCTTCTTTCATGGTTTAAATGGGAAAAAAAAAAAAAAAGAGGAGACGAGTGAAATTTTGAAATATATATATATATATATATATATATATATAATATATATATATATATAAATTGGGCTTTTACGGGCCGATACAAGCCGATACGAGTCAGTTTTTCATATCAAGCCAATACGACCCCGTATTGTGTATCGTCTCGTGCTGATACGAATATGATACGGCAAAATCGGCCGATACGATACCGATAGTCATATGGTGTTTACCTTGGTGTCTCGGGGGATTTCAAGGTGGTCAGGTTCACTCCTGAAAAGTCAATTGGGGGGTGAATGTCCACAAGTATGGAAAAAAAAAACTCTGTCAAGATTTCAAAAAATGAGTTAGTGGACCTACCAATGGGAGGTGTAAATTTTACATGGTTGAATGGGCAAGCCGAGCCGACCAAGTCGAGGTTAGATAGATTCCTCATCTCAATGGAATGGGCGGAAAAGTTTCTAATGTTTCATCAGAGTGGCATGCCTAGACCTTTTTCCGATCACTGCCCAATACTGCTCGAGGTAGATGAGGAGAACTAGGGTCCACATCCTTTCATATTTGAATTAGCTTGGTTAAAGATAGAAGGTTTTTCGAATACGGTAGTGGAATAGTGGACATCTTTCTCGGTTTATGGGGGGATGATTTCTCCCTATTTCAAAAATTCAAATTGTTGAAGAAGATATGTGAGTGGAAAAAAGTGGTTCTGCAAGGTCGGAGGAGGAAACATATAATTTGCTTCAAGAAATGCAAAGGTTGGATAAAAAAGAAGAGTTGGGGCATCTATCAAAGGAAGAGAGAGCAGGGCGGGAGGTCTACTGTGCAAAATATACCGCTAGATTATGGGAGGAAGAGATAAAATGGCGTCAAAGATCAAGGGCATTGTGGCTAAAAGAAGGGGACAAAAATACTAAGTTTTTTCATGCAATTGCTAGTGCTAGAGCGCACACAAACAAGATCAAAGTTCCAACAGAAGACGGTGTAAGGCTAGAGGGGAAGGTGAAAATCAATGGTGTCATAGTCGAGTTTTACAAAAACCTCTTATCAAAAAGACGTGTTGCATCGTCCTCCTCTCGATGACTTATGTTTTGACGGTATTTCGGCTGATGCAGCGGATTCTTTGGAGCAACCATTCTTGGAGGAAGAAGTCAAGAAAGCAGTGGTAGAGTTAGGTGGTGATAAAGCCCCGGGTCCGGATGGTTCCCATTAACGTTCTTTTAGAAAATTTGGGAGGTGGTTAGGGGAGACGTGCTACGTTTCATGAATGAATTTTTCGAGAAAGGCTTCATAACGGCGGAATTAGGGGCCACTTTCATAACTTTGATTCCCAAAAAGGAAGGAGCAAAGCATAAAATATTTTCGTCCTATTAGCTTACTAGGTGGCCCATATAAGATATTGGTGAAGGTTTTGGCTTCTAGATTCTAGATAGTGTTAGAGAATATAATATCGGCTTCACAAGGGGCTTTCATGGATAGGAGACAAATTGTCGACGGGTCACTATTGGCTAATGAATGTATTAACTCTTGTAAGAGAATAGGAGATCAAGGTGTAGTTTGCAAACTTGATATCAAAAAGGCTTATGATCATGTGGATTGGGCCTTTTCTCAATTACATGCTGGGCAGGTTGGGATGTGGGGCCAAATGGAAAGCTTGGATCCAAACGTGTGTTAGGTCAGCTAAATTTTCGATTCTGGTCAACGGCTCGCCAAATGGTTACTTCTCAGCTTCTAGAGGGTTATGTCAAGGCAACCCGTTATTGTCTTATCTATTTGTTACAATGATGGGGGCCCTTAGAAAAATGTTAGAGAAAGGAGAAGAGATAGGTTTGGTGGAAGGATTTAGGGAGGACAAGTAAAATTTTTGGATTTCCCATTAACAATATGCGGATGATACGCTTCTGTTTTGAAAGGCAGACGAGTTCAAAGTGCAAAATCTTCAATAGATTATAGTTAGTTTTGATGTGGTCTCCGAGTTGAAGGTGAACATTAGCAAAAGCAATATTCTTGGAGTTGGGATCTCTAAAGAAGAAACTCAATTTTTTGCATCTACATTTGGCTACAAGGAGGGATCTATATTTGGGACAATGTCATCGATCGATGTGAGAGGAAGATGTCCAAATGGAAATCGAGATATCTATCTATGGGCGAGAGAATGATTTTGATTAATGTGTCAATGTCAAATCTTCCAATTTACTTTGTCTTTATTCAAGTGTCCAAAGTCGGTACTTAATACTTTGGAAAAACGGAGGGATTTTTTGTGGAAAGGATCGGAAGAGAATCACAAGTTTCATCTCATGAAGTGGGAAAATGTATGCAAACCAAGGGACCGAGGAGCAAGTTTGAGGAAATTAGAGGAGATGAACCTAGTGTTTCTAGGGAAATGGGTGTGGAGGTTTGGGGTAGAGGGGGTGCTAGATGGAGGGAGATGTTAGGAAGGAAATATGGGGTGGCTGATAGCGGGTGGTGAACCAAACCTTCTTCTTTGTATTGTGCTTCTTATTTATGGAAGTTTGTGGTGTCCTTAAAACAATGGGTGTGGGGAGGGATAGGCTTTGAGTTGGGGAACGGGAAAAACGTTCACTTTTGGGAGGACAGGTGGAATGGATAGGGGACGGTACTTTGACTGTTAGCTTTCCTAGATTAGCGAGGTTAGCTAAGGAAGCAAATATGAAGGTTAGCAATTGTCTCTCATGGAGGGGTGATGAAGTTATTTGGGCACCCCTTGCAGAAGGCATCTTCGTGAAGAAGAAATTCAAGATTTTACTAGGCTTCTCCAACAGTTGGCAAAGGTCTCTCCGGTTATTTCAAGCACAGATTCGCTAAGATGGTTAAAAGATAAATCAGGAAATTTTTCAGTTAAATCACTGTAATTGGTCTCTAAGCGAGGATGCGGAATATGTCGGGACAGCTTCAACGACATATGTATGGAAATATGGTGCTCCGTTGAAGGTGGCAGTCTTTCGATGGCTAGTCGGAAGGAACGAGGTGCTAATTATTGATAATCTTTGAAAGAGAAACATGGTTCTTCCAAATGTATGCCTTATTTGTTTCTAAGATGCGGAATTAGTGAATCACTTGTTCCTTCACTATCCTTTTGCAAGGGAGGTTTAGAACCTTTTCTTTTAGCTTTTCAGGGTACTTTGGGTGCTCCCGGGTTCTAGATAATTTTCTTCTATCTTGGCATGGAGGGGGTGTATAGGGATATCAGAGAAAAGGATATGGAAGCTGAGTTGTCTAGCAGGTCTTTGGGCACTTTAGCTAGAAAGAAATGGTCGATGTTTCAAGAACAAGAACGAGAAAGCGATATATGTTTTCAAGAGAGCAAAATCTTTTGTAATAGAATGGTGGCGGGGTCTAATAGTTTGTTTCAATTTCCATCGTGTTGGAAGTAGTGCTTTGTTCTCGTTTCTAATATTCTTTTGTACATATTGGCTTTTAGCCTTTTAATGAAATTATCACCTTTCAAAAAAAAAACATAATTTCACTAGATCCCTATAAATGTGGGCCCATACAAAGCGAAAATCCCCACCATGCTACATAATATCAATAGTCTGGATCTTTACACTTTGGACACATGGATACAAAATGAGCATCTAGAACATCCACAATAATATCAATGGTCAAGATCACTACGAAGGTAGATCCGATGCGTACAAAGTGAAATCCATCACTGAATAGTCTAGATGATGTATTTGGGCACCTTTGGCCACTTTATTACATGCATAGGATGTGGTAGAAAACACGTGTACATCCATCCTATTTGTCACATGCACACAAACATACATGATGTACTTAGTCACAAATACATATATCCTAGACATCTGCAGGTAGAAAATAGATTGTAGACATCCCGGTCATCCATTGGTAGGTAATTATGTACCATGAGCAGCTACAGGTGAATGTGTAGTTCTCATATTTAATAGAGGTTCTAGGGTCATTTTGGTAGAGGGGTTGACGTAGGAGTTAGGATAACTAACCACTTGCTCTAAAAGCTCGAACTGATAGAGAGTGGCAAATCAATCCCTTTATCTCATAGCCTAGGCCCCACATCTCATGGGTTAGGTCCTCGGCCGAACACCCCTTGCGGGCCCCACATCACATGGGTTCTGCCTCACACAGGCCACCCACCCCAAGTGCGCCCTCGCATCCCACAGCACACCCCACTCGAGCCCAGTGTGAAAATGCCCATGCATTAGGGGTATTTACACCATTTCCAATTATGAGTATTTTCAGTATTTTCAAATAAACAGGGAATGTCGTTACTTCAATTTGCCAAAAAGTGACAAAATTAAGAGCACATCAAAAACGGAAGTGAGAAATTCTAAACCCAAATCATATGGGCAGTTCTATCTAATAATGCCATAAAAAGTGTGGCACTTTTTTTTTCTAAAAACCCCTTTTAAAAATAATCTAATAATATGAAAGAGCTAATACAATAGGTACACTATCTTTTGTATAAAGAAGAAACAACCTACCTAGATAACATGGTTGACCAAGACAGGCATTTGGAATATGCGGTTAAAACACTTCAAACCAACTCATGTGATTCATAAAATACCTTGAATGCTGCCTAGAATGAAAAATTGCTAGGCTCTCGCAATAATAGGCAAATGGTGGAAGCGACTAGTAATTCATGAACAAGAGCAGGTCACCTTGTCTAACAAGGGCTGGACATCACGGCAAGTCCAAGCTATTCGTCAGCTGCAAGTATTCTCCCGATGTACATATGACACCCTGACACGGATATGGATTGACAGTTTTCAAATATACCCTTATCGCTATCATGTTGTATGGATACCAAGGCCTATAGATCTATCTTGGTATCATAGTCAGAATTCGGTTCAGCTGGTAAGAATGTTTAGTTGTTGTCAGAAAAACTGGACCCTCGAGCCATGATTGGTCCAGAACTACAGACAGAGTGGGCTACATTGTATTAACAGCAGGTCCGACTAGTTGTATTCCGATCCCACTCTTCATTGGCCACCATGCAAATAACAATGTCAGTCCGGCAATCTTAAACATTTGATCGATAGACTGCAAAATGGATGGTCAAGATCATTTATGACAACAAAAAAAGGTCCAAAAATCTGATATATATGTGATTATCTTCAAATCATGGATGGTCACATATGGTATCAGTTTTGCCCATCATAGAACTTTGCACACAATATGCAACAGGAAGTGATGTCCTGTTTCTTGAACAGAGTCCTTCCAATTGCCTCCACTAAAAGAAACGTGTATAATTCGCCCACACACCCAGAAAGGAAAAGAAAAAGCAAATTCATCATTTCTATATATTTCTGCAAGATTTGATGAGCATCATGTCAAAGGCGACATGCAAAATGATAACTAGAAGATTAGCACAAGTAAAATCTGCAGTTTCAAGAGAAGTACACAAATATAGACTTAAAAGATATGGGTACAATGAGCAGTGAGACATACCAAACAATCCTCGAGGCAACCAAATAACCTTTCTGACCCCAAGATACATCTTCAGTTCATCCTCTATTTGTTTCTTACTCATTGTTGGGTTTCGATTTGGATTCAATAGGCATTCTTCTGTGGTAATGCAAGTCCCTGAAGAAAGGGAACAAATACCCCAATTAAATAAATAAATAAAACATGAGATTAATATTGGCAGAAGACAGTATTGGACTCTGAAGTTATTTACATCAACAATGATGAAAACAAGTTCAGCAGTTATTTCTAGCCAACGGATTTCTAAATTCAAACACAGGAACAAAACCATTTTCTGATGATCTTTTGAAGTGTATATGAATCTTGAAAAAGAGAGTTATGGAAGCCTGTGGTTTAAAAAGGCGTGAGCCAGAGGCAAGCCATAAGCCTCATGATACCTTTTCTTTCTAATTTGATTAAGAAATTGAAGAAAAATAGCAATGATAAATTAAAGAAGATCAGAATTAAAGTTTAAAAGAATTTGCATGATATTTTCTTAGAATAAATTACAAGTATATGAAAGCATTAAGGTCTCAAGAGAACTTTCCTAAAGTTACCACTTGAGAGTAGAGATTTTTTTTTTCTTTTTTGAGATAACTATTAGGGCCCATTTGGTTACCATCAATGTTCTGTTCAAATATGCTATTCTAGACATGTTTGTACCAGCTAAGGCCTGTTTGGATAGATATGGTTAGATTATTCTGCTGTACCGACTGTTGTTTGTCCAACACCCGGTATAAGGATGGATGGACAAATATATGTGGCTCCAGTAAACGTTTGACACCAGCACATGTGGACATGTGGGGTGCTTGCAGATTGATACTGTCACATGGCACATGGGTCACTTGAAAGGTGGCACATGCCGGGTGCTTGAAGATGTGCAGTGGCAAACATGGCACATGTGAGTTTGACACATGTATGCAGGCAACGGGACATCTGGTACATGTGGGGCACTTGAAGGTGGGATGACACATGTGGGATGCTTGAAGATGGGCAATCTCACTTATTAGCACGTGTCCCACATGTGTATAAAAATAGTTACTCATTCTTATCGAATGGAATATACGCTAAAACAAGCTTTTCATCCAATTTTCCTTATACAAGGTAACAGCTACTTTTCTGAACAACCCTGCATTTGTTTTTTTATTGAAATTGGTGCGAACGGGGTTGACAAACCAGGGAAATATGCCACTATATGGAGAAGGCTATACAAATGGAACTTTTTGGGTAACCAAACAGGCCCAATGAAAAGACAGAGACAGGACAAAAGAAACAGGCTTGAGAGTGGGATGATGTGAGGGCATCCCTCATCCCAAAGTGGAAAAAAATGACAAGCCACTCGAAAGCCAAGAACCAAAAAGGAGCAAAAGAGTCAAACTACAGCTTGCATAACTCAACTACAATCCCTCATGGTATCAAACGGGAAGACTCCTCTGAATTCCGGAAAGGCATGGCCCAATCAATAGCCAAGAAGAAAATCTTCCAAGAGAAATGATCAACTGAGGATTCCTTATCTTCAAAAATCCTCTACTTTCTTTCTTTCAAAATATCCAAAGGGTAGCTTCCAGCAACACGTTCCGAATGAAATTTCCACGAGGATTAAATCATCCCTCCTTCTAGCCTGCCATAAAATTGAAAAATACCGCCATTGATACTCCAATGAATCCATGAAGAGATTAAAGAAGAAATTCCAAGCAGTTCAACAATGAACAAACAGACGATTCTTTTTCCTCATTTTCTTTACAAGCCTTAGAAACTGGGACCTTGGGCCAACTAAGGTACATTTTCCCAAAATAAGAATTGGTGGAAAACTTCCACTTAATGGATCTAAATGAAACCCTAATTATCTCCCCTAACTCATTAGAAACCCCATGCAACTTGGAAGGAGCCTAGAAAGATCATCACAAACATTCCTTCGGAGCACCATGTTCCAAGTCATAAACTCCCCCAGCAATCTAAAACCTTTGCATCTTTATTGACCATAGGAGATGGGAAAACCCTCTACAAAAGGATAATCCTCAAGCAATGCATCAAGCTTGAATCAAGGTGTGCCAAAATGGTTATGTAACGGTTTCATGCTACCTGTTACGCAACAAAAGAAGTTTGGCCGCAATAGGCCATTACGGGCCGTAATGACCGTTACCCCCGTTACAATCACCCCATAACAGTCGCACAACGGGTTTTTTTAAACCAGCGCAAATAAGCTCTTTTTCCACCTTTCTTCCCATTTTCTTCACTGTTTTTGCTTTTTGGAGTAATCCTAAGCCAATTTCAACACACCTAGTGCATTCTTCATGGATTGAAATACGAGATAAATAGAAGCTCCGATGGGCCATTTTGGGGAAAAGAGAGTTTAAGTCTTCAATTTAAATAAATAAATAAATAAATAAATAAATCTTGCTAGAACAATTAGTTTTAAGATTACAACACCAAATCGACCATATCTTGCTAGATTCATGGTCGATTTTGTGTTATTTTTATAATTTCCAATTTTTTTATTTTTTTAAGTAAAAAATCAATAAAAATCGTTTTTAATTATATTTGAGTGTCAATGATTGGAATACATGTAAAATGAATAGATCTACAAATGCATGCCTTAGATCACTCTTTCTAATCCCCTTTTTTTTTCAATTTTGGCTGAATTTCGGATGAATAGTGATAGTGAAGAAAAATCACCAAAAATTATTGTTTTTGTTTTGTTTAATATTGAGGATGGATAATTGGAATAATGGCCCATCTTTGATTTAGAATATTTCCCACCGCCAAGAACCTTCATATTTCTATGAATTACCTCACACCGCATCGGCTCCCCCTCTACATCGAGCCTCCACCAATACCACTTTTCATATCCCCCCAAAGGGAGAGGAAGTAAACCGGAAGGTGAGACATGGCAGATTTGATTAACGTAATTATTCCTCCCAAACACAAATAAGCCCGCCTCCACCTAGTTAATCTCCTATCAGCCTTTTCAATAATGGGTCCCAAAAAGAGAGAGACATGGTACAAGTAAACAGGAAGGTCGGTCATGGAAGATTTGATTAATGCAATTATTCCTCCCAATGACAATAAGCCTGCTTCCACCTAGCTAATCTTCTATAACCTTTCGATAATGGGTCCCAAAAAGAGGGAGACGAGGCCTTTCACCATATCGGAAGCCCATGCTATCACATTGAAAGACTTTCCTTTTTGCAGCCCATCCAATCAACCAAGACTTGCACCTCATCATCGGAAGAAGCCACCCCAACCATGGCATTCTTCTTGACATTAAACCAAAGATCTGGCATGGCTTCAAAACATCTGAGAATGCCTTTTACGGTCTTCACTTGATTCATGGAAGCAGCGAACATGATAATTATCATCCCTAAATTGAAGATGAGAAATTTCCAAAACCCAATGAACCAACATTGAAGCCTCTAATGAGGTCAAGATTGGAGGCCCTCTCCAATAACATGCCTAAGGTTTTGGCTACAATAGAGAAAAGGAAAGAAGAAAGGGGATATCCCTGCCAAATACCCTTAAGAGTTGGAAAAGAAACCATGAGGAGAACCATTGACTAAGATTAAAAACAATGCCCCCCCTCTTTCATTACCAATGGAAGCTTGTCGCAAGTTGCACCATAGTGTGGTGCATAATGAAGATGGACAAAAGAAGGAACCATAAATCTTTTGTGTGCTCGAGTTTCATTGAACAAGCAATATAACTAGGTCAATATTTGTTTTTACTTTCAAATACATTAAGGGCCTGTTTGGATTCATTGAAATCATTTTTTTTTCTGAAAGATAAATTGAGAAAACATTGTTTCCATGAAAATGGCATTTCCGTTGTTTTTTCCTTCTTCTTTTTAAATTTCATGGAAACACCATTTCCATTCCTCTCATTTCCTGAATAAAAAAAAAAATGCCCTTTTTCATTTCCTGACCTAGACTAAGGAAATGTCGTTTCCAAGAAATTGAGGGTAATGAGAGGAAATGACCCCATTTTTTATGAAGTACCCCATATGGTAGTCACATGTGCCATTGCCCATCCTCTAAGTGCCCTGCATGGGAAACCATCTATCTTTAAGCACCCCACATGTACCAATGTGCCACATATAACAATGTGCCACATGTGACAACGTGCCACATGTGACAATGTGCCACATGTGCAGCATGGACCACCATCCATCTTAGAGCACCATAGTCCACGGATATGCCATGTGCCACATGTACAACATGCGCCATCCGCCATCCTTTAGTGAGCTACATTTCAAGGTGCCACACACCCCAATGTACCACGTGCAACATGTGCTACCGTTATCTTCAAACGCCCTACATGCGCCACATGCTATTGAGCCACATGGTTGCCGTCCATCTTCAAGCACTTTAGATGCGCAGCGTGTACAGTGTGCCAATGTGCGACAATTGCAACATGTGTCACCAACCACCTTCAAGTGCCCCACATATGCAGACATCCATTTAAGAACCCCTAATGTGCCAATGTGCCACAATCCATCGTAAAGCACTATACACGTGCCAATGTGCCACATGCGCAACAGGAACAACCACCCATCTTCAATTGTGTCAACGTGCCCCAATGTGCCACATGTGCCACCCTCATCTTCAAGCACCCCACATGTGCAAATGTACCACGTGCTATTATGTCACATGTGTCATATGTGCAGCCATCTATCTTTAAGCACTCGACACGTGCCACACATGTCAACATGCCTCATGTGCAACATGTGCCATCCATCTTCAAGCATCCCACACATGCCAATATGTCATGTGTGACAATGTGAAACGCGCCACAATCCATCTTAATACATGTGTCAACTTCCATCTTAGAGAAAACTTTTCATGAAAAATTCCTTTTTTTTCCAAATAACATATTTGGAAATGAAGAAAAAAATAAAAAATAAATGTTGAAAAGCAATCGAGGTAAATAGCTTTTCCTGTCTCACTATTTGTCGAAGTGGCATTTCCCAAGAAAAACCATCTTCCTCTATTTATTTATTTTTCCACGAATCCAAGCAGGCCCTAAAGCATGAAAACAATGATGAAACTGAAGAGTAAAAAATAAACCTCAAATACAATGTAGCTTGAGGTATAAACCTCAAATACCCTTTTAATACATTGCCTTGAAATACAAAATCTTATTAGTAACAGTGGCAATGATAAGGGCTTCCATGCCAAATAAAATCATCATGTGTGTAGCAAAGAAAATAAGAAAGTCCTACGTTCAAGTTCAAGGGAGAAGGGTATGATTTTGAGAGTATGTTTGGCCAGATAACAAAGCTTCAAAGATCACATTCGCTCATCTTTACAGAGTGGCTTCCCAAGAAAATTTGTTGATCAAGGCCTGCTATGACCTCATATGGAGAAAAATCGTGTGGAGTTTAAAATCCACAGGAACCTAAAAGATGGGGAGATGAAAGACTTCTATATCCTTTAGGCAAGCTGTAAGAACTGTTTTATGCACAGGTAGAGACGATTTAAGAATCTGGAAATGGGCTCAAAACACAGGCCCTCATTTAAGGTGTTATCTGAAGCTACATCAATGTTTTAAAATCTGTTCATAATAATGACAGATATCTTAAGAAGCTGGTGAAAGCCCTGTTCATAATAAGGGTAAAAGGTCGTGGGCTATTGTTAAGTATGCAATCCTTTTGGAACTTTGGGAAGAAAAAAAACAGCTGATATTTTCAAGTAAAAATTCCTGCCAAAATGGAGTTATCAAAAAATTCGAAGGCTTCATGCTAAGTTAAGGTTGTTAGCTGTTCTTGGGGAAGAAAGCCGCGGAGCTTGCAGAAATTGGCAATTGATGTTGCACGAGGAGGACCAGAATACGAGGGAAAATGGAACATCATCTTCTTCTCATGCGGGATCTTGGAAGCTGGGGTTTGCAGGCCATTGCTGGCCCAACAAGGCACATCAGCATTGCTAAGGCATTATGGGTGAGAGTAGCACAGTCAAAGCCAGGCTCTCGGAGAGGGGATCCAAATCTTCTCACCGGACTCACTCAAAGGAAATCTTCAAGTGGAAGAAGGGTCAAAAGATTTGCTATCTTGGCTACAGAGTAACAACCTGAAGCCATGGAGACTGCCGTTCACTTGCGATGAGTACAGAGGCATCGTCAAGACAAAAGTTTGCATTTTTAGCTCGATCATGTTTGTTGATTGATCCCATTGTGACCCTACTGGTCCATGGATCTTCTAGTTCATCGTTATGTATTGAACCTTCATTCCCATCCTATAATGTATCATCTTTTCCTTTTATAACAGATACCTTTATACATTAAAAATAAAATAGATGAGTAGTTACTTTACCTTCTCCATCTACATGTATGCTTCCACCTTCAAGGATCATACAATTTTTAAACCTAGGAAGTCTCTCGATATCTATAATCTAAAAAAATAAAAAGGCCAATGCAGAAGGAAATGTTAGCTTCACTACAAAAAAGAAGGAAGAGAAAGGTTACTAGACAAGTCCTTCATAGAAGTTCTTTGAAAAGCCATCCCCAAGGATGTGAGGCAAACATGTGCAGAGATTAGGACTGTTGATCTGAAGGGCCACCACGTTGATGGTATTGGCCAAAAATAGTAGTAATTGGACAAATCCAATCATCCAAGCATTGCAAGTTTGACCCATTGAATTTGAACCATTGCTCATTTATTGAGTTACCATCCCTTTTCAAGCCACTGATCACCATGGTTTGGGGGACATCCACGTGGTGGTGCACCAAATCAATGGTCTTGATCACCATATACAACTGTGAAGTGTATAATAGAGATGATTTGGTGCAGATGTCACAGGACTCTATGAACCACTACCACAGTAGCCTTGCTCATGAAGAAGTCAAACTATATTAAGAATATAAAATTGAATCATAAAGTAGACCTTCTGGGCAACAAGATCATCAAGACTCCAGTCCTTGTAGCAACCTTCCTCTACTCCTGAATTTCCAAAGAAACCAACATAAATTTTTTGTTTCTCTTGATCATGCAAAACATGCAAATGTACAATAATTTACCAAATTAAATGTTATAGGAGGAATGCAAATTGCACATCATTTATCAGACGCCTTAGTAAACACATTCCAATGGGGACTTGTGGCAGATGTGTACAAGATTGAGACTGCTCGTCCACTAGGCCCCTCCATGAAGTGGCCATGGTCCATAGATAAGGTGAATCTGATAATCTTAATCAATCAGTTTTAGGAAACAACTTCACAACACCCTTTTGGACCCTGTTCTATTGAACAGTAAGATTCCCCTGGTTTTCCAACCATGCCCAGTTCATGATGGGGCCTGCCAGATAAGCTGGCCTACTAACCCATCACAAGAAGAAGACAAAAAAGAAGAAGAGCTTACATGCTCAAAAGTGATCTTAAATCAGAAAATTAAAAATGAAATGAAACAAGTTTCTTGGTACAAATACAACCAAATGAGTTTTTGGTAAGAATAAGAATAAAAAGAGGAAGAGAAGCAAATGCAAGGGCATTTTCACACCAGGCTCCAGTGAGGTAGCCTGTGGGATGCGGGGACACACTCGAGGCGGGCGACCCATGTGAGGCGGGTGGCTCATGTGAGGCTGGTGGCTCATGTGAGGCGGTACCCATGTGATTTGGGGCCCATGAGGAGGGTTCGGCCGAAGTCCTAACACATGCGATGTGGGCATGTGGGGCCTAGGCTATGAGATAAAGGGATTGATTCGCCATGCTCTAACAGTTTGAGCTTTTAAAGCAAATGGTTAATTGTCCTGCATCAAAGTGGTATTAGAGCGGGAGGTCTTGTGTTCGAGACTCCTCATAGGGGATGATTAATTGTCCTGCATCAGAAGCCTTCATACTCCATAGAGTATTTCGTAGAAGATGGAGCTGAGATCGATCAGTAGAAACAGGTGAAGAAGAAAAAGAAGAAGCCATCCTACTTATTGAGTATTTCTTATTGCAGATCATGGAGCTCGGATCGATCAGTAGAACGTACTGTCTTAATGAAATGAGGTAGCTGAGCAATATGCAGATGTTTGATAGTTTTTATGTAGACCAAAGTCCTAGACCATAATTAATACATGCAACAACTACAAATCACTTGGAAAGAGTGGAGCCCAGCAACTAGAAAGTGGAGATGATACATGATATATAGGCACGAAAGGCGGATCATATGTATTTGAAATATGAATTTCTATTTTCAGAAGACCTAAAGCCAGTCACTTCATATAATACAAAAGCATGGGCACTGAAGTAGATATGATACATAATGTACAAACGCCCATGCACTTTGAAGCATGTGTGCATACATGAAGATGCATGTGGATGGAAGAAGCGTGTTTATATGTAGAGGAATGCTATTATGACAAGCATGTTCATGAATTTCAATGAAAAGCATACCAAAATGTACATATTGTACACATGGATCAGGACCATCAACGGATGAAAATAATTGTGCCACATCCAATGGGAAAAACTCACAACAATTGCATTCTCAGTGTTGTCCGATCAGAATAACTTTTGGCTTGTAGCCAATGCATGCAGTGGGGCCCACATCACAACACCAAAATAGCATCTCTACACTAGTATGCATCCACATACAGATAAGACACATGAATAGATAGATGGACAGATGGACGGATGGATGCAGAAAAGTAACATAAGACTTCCATAATCTAAAGCCCATACCACCCCAGCTATTAAAATTCCAATCAATTCCAGCAACCTTATGTTCTGGATAGCCTGAAAGTGATGCTGCCTTTTTGTCCCCTACAACAAACTATATAAAATAAAATAAAATAAAAAATTTAAATGTCAGACGAGATTATTCACTGATACTAAGAGAATCACAACTCGCAAGAGTAGCTTAAACCAGGGGGTGGGGAAGCTTACAGTGGGTCCAGTGTCACGAAACCAGGAATCATTCAAACTCATCTCCACCACCCTGACATGTTTTGGCAGCTGAGAGCGTGCATTCTTCCACTAGAGCATGTATGCGAATAGATAGAAATTAAATCAAAGTAAAAAAACCAATCATACTTATTGCATTAAAAATTTTGCATCGTTCCTTCCAATTAAAACCTAAGGACCTGTTTGGATTGGTGGAACCAAAAAGTAACCACGGATAAGAAAACGTTTTCCGCAGATCTGACTTTTTCTACCAATTGAAGTAAAAAAGTAACCTATGGAAAACTGTATTCCTCAAAAAAGAGGGCGTTTCCTTTTCCTCTGAAAAAAAAAAAAAAAGATAATCCCCATTTCCACACTTTTTGCGAGACAGAATTCACTTTGGACCACTGACATTCCACATTTCTCTGGAAATCACAGAAACTAAAACAAACGGCTTTTAAGGATTCATTTTCAAGGATTTATTTATCCATGGTTTTCCTCAAATGGGATGATTTCCTTTCCAAACCCACTTCTTGGATTCCATTAAAGAGTTAATGCAAAAAGAAGCACGAATTACTTTATATTCCACTGACCTGGGCAGCACTGGCACACACGCTTACAGGCTCAAACTTCGAAATTGCAGATGCTACTTTAGCAAATACATGTTGTGCAGGCACTGCATTATCTCGCCAGTTATCTCGGCGTTCCTGTGTTTCAAATGAATCTCGACAATAAAAATCCGACCAATATAAAAAAAAAGCTTGAATATTTGAAGGGAGAAAAAAAAAAAAAAAGGGGGACTCCACAACATGGGAATGCAAAGAAAATCTATTAGGGGCTCGGGCCTGTTTGGATTTAGGCAAAGTTGTGTTGTGACTAGCAATCCATGGCATGTTGTCATGACTCAAGGCTAGTTAGTTGGTCATGGACATGCTACTGCTGACTGGTTGTTACATCCCTTGTTTGTCAAACACCTTGAAACATGGACTGGATAGATTGTGACACGTGGGGAACTTAAACAAATGGATGATGGCACATTTACACTAATGCATGTGCCGCATTTTTAAAAGTGCTTGATGATTGATGGTGGCACCCATGCGCATTTGGGATCGTTTAACTTGGAGGATCACAGAAGCAACACATTGGAAGTTGGAACATGTCATGCATATGCCTGGATCCTCATGTGGACTGAAACCACAAAGTTTCATTGACAACTATTTCCGGACTTCTAGCCCTCCACTAGAGACACCCAATCCATGGTCTAACAATCAAATATCCAGGACTACTTGTCCAAAAGTGCATCGGTTCCTGTGCACAAGGGAGTTGACAAACAGTGGACATGTATGGTTGTCCACGACTACTAGCCAGGACACAACTTTGTCCGAATCCAAACAGCAATGCAGGGCCAACCCCACATATGGTTGTCCACGAGTACTAGCCGGGACACCACTCTGCACAAATCCAAACAGCAATGCAGTGCAAACCCCACAACGCTCATAATGGACTAGCCTATGAATTGAATTTTCAATTGTTTCATCTACGACTTGTAATGCATGAATTTTGCATTTCGGACTTGGAATGTCATTATGAAATTAAAATGGTGCCACGTCTACTTTGATCATTTCTGCTATATGGGAATGGATTGTTGCAGTGCAGTTCCATGGACCATTCAGATGCACCCTAATAGAAAATAAAGTTAAGAGAAAGGACCCCGTATCCTTTGAAAAATATAAGAGACACATAGACAGAAAAACACCTGTAGTTAAAACCAGAACCTAATCTTCTTAAACTATATTAACCGCAGAAGGAGAAACATTCTTTTCTTATTCCATAGGGAAAATGGAGGATATTTGAGTTCAAATCATGGATGGTAGAAAATATAGAATAATCGAACCATTAAACTATCTCAAAGATTAAAAGATTGACAACAACGAGAGACCACTTCACTAGCATTCCTATAAATACTGCAAAACACTACCCATGACTTCCATAGGTGATCTAGTTTATGATACACAAAATGCAAGCTTCCAAAGGCCTGGATCCATGGAGAAACGCCTATTTAATGGCATTGCACAAGTTGCCTTAAACCACCAAATTCACGGAAAACACAGGTCATACGCATATGGTTTGATAACACATGGCATTCAAATACTCGAACATCATACCTAGAGCATATGAAGGCATAAAGATACGTAAAGAAAGAAATTCAAGAGCAACCCATCATCAAAAACCATGTCCTTCAATACAAAAAGAAATTCCCATCACTCAAAATCATACTTGGAAGCATATCAAGGCATAAAAGTCTCAAAGGAAAATTAAAGTTCAAGATAGACCAAACACGGAAAAAGATGTCTTTCAATAGAACATGCCATTCAAATACCCAAATGGCAATAACCAAAACATATCAGGGCATAGAAATTTTAAAAGGAACTGAAAATTCAAGAAAGACCCATCATCAGAAAACGTGTCTTTTGATTTGAACAAGGCATTCCCATCACTCAAAAGTCATGCTTTAAAAAGTTCAAGATAGACCGCACACCCAAAAAAATGTCTTCAATAGAAAATGCCATTCAAATACCCAAATGTCAATAACCAAAACATATCAAGGCATAGAAATTTCAAAAGAACTGAAAATTCGAGAAAGACCCGTCATCAGAAAATGCATCTTTTGATTTGAACGAGGCATTCCCATCACTTAAAACTCATGCTTAAAACATATCAAGACAAAATATTAAAATTTCAAAAATGAAATTTCATCAAAAGATTCATCATCAGAAACTGTCTTTTGATATAAACATGACATTCAAATATTCAAGCACCATACTCATAGTACGCGAAGGCATTAAAAAGAAGTTTTAAAAAATGAGAATTGAAGAACAACCCGTCATTCAAAAAATGTTATTTGGAAAGAAGAAGGGATTCCCATCACTCAAACATCAAACTTCAAGCATATCATGCCACAGAAGTTCACGGATATTTGAATTTGAAGAGGGGGGGGGGGGGGGGGGGGGGGGGGGGCGCTCCTCCTAAATTCTGAGATTTTTAGATTCGTAGAACTTCTAGGATATCTGTAGACTGGAAAGATTCTTTAGATCATGATAGATCCCAGTTACATGATAGGGACTCCCACACGCTACATATAGCAGCCTGCATAGGCAAGTCTCATGCATCTGAAACAGTAAGACCAAGCCCTCCTTGAGCTTAAAATATGTCTTTTTCTTACATAAAATTGCATTCAATTCATATATAAATATCCATAATCAAAGCATGTGAAGGCATAAGGAATCCAAAAGGAAGTGAAATTTTGAGAAAGACCCATCACCGGAAAGAATGTCTTTCAATAGAACATAGCATTCCCATCACTCAAACACAGTACAGGGAGCATATCAAGTCATGAAATCTTCAATAGAAGGTGAATTCCAAGAAAGACCCATTATAACAAAACATGTCTTTTGATAGAAAATGGCATTTAAATGTTCTGGCATCCAATAATCAAAGCATATTAAGGCATAGAAATTCCAGAAAATTTTAAAAGAAAAAATTCAAGAAAGACCATGCATTATGAGATCTTCTATGAGGCCGACATTATGAGATCTTCCCATGAGGCTCACAACCATGATATGTCTTGGACATCCACACCGTGCATTTGGTGGGTCCCTTTTGGTTTATGGGAATGTCTCAAAAATCAGCTATATCCGAAACTCAGTTGGGCCACCAATCTGAAATCACATCTAAAACCACTTGGGGCCACCTGAGTCTTCAAACAACATCTCAATGGAACACACAATGTATGGCCCGAAATTTGGTGTGACCCCTCATTCAAGTGGAGCACACACAATGGATGGTTGGATGCCTGAACCGCATTTCAGCGGACCCTACAAACAATCAAGAAGGTTTCAATGGGTGGGCATCCACTCTCAACTGTGTCTATGGCGTGGCCCACCTAAGCCATGGATTGGCCTGATTTTTAGGCCCATGGCTCACCATGGAAGGGTGCATCAAATGCAAGGTGTGGATGTACAAGACACATTACAGTGGTGTGGTGCCCACGGAACTCGACCTTATGGGAAGCTCCCATGTGGTCAAGCTCATAGAACCTTTTTCCCAAACACACACACACAAGGTACTCTATAACAGTAATGGTGGCCATTACCATTACCTCTACGATATGGGCTGTAACGGCCATTAAAGTCTCTTTTCTTACTTCTTTTTAAAAAAAAAAAAAAAAAAAAACAAAAAAAACAAAAACAAAACAAAAAAAAAAACCTGTATCTGCCCTATAATGGGCCATTACCAGAGGCATAATGGGCTGTTGCAGGAGCTGTAACAGCCGTTATGGATCATTTTTTCCATAACAGCCGTTGCGACCCTATAACATATGACGGTTGCCACCATTACCTAT
>JAJHSJ010000015.1:17058742-17185747 GCA_021015155.1 Magnolia officinalis
TTATGACCTAATCAACAGATTAGATGTCTAATAAACAGTACAGTGGGCCTTAGGAGGATTTTAACGGTGGGGTGGATACGATGCTCGCCGACATAGAAGGCGGACTGCGTGAAGACAAAGCCAGTTACCATGTCGCTACTTAGACGGTGCTCTGTGGGCCCGATATATACATCAATCTTGTATCATTATTATAGGGGTGACTGAGCGACCACCGTTAAAAAATTCCTAACATCTAGTGAAATGTCTATTTTCCATCTAACCTCACGGACCTAGACTCTACCTCACACCAGCTATATAGCTGTCGTAGGTACGTATGGGTCGAAGAAATTAAAGTTACATGACCCCACAGTGATATATTTATTATATATTTAAAGATCATTTTAGAGTACTATTCAAAAAATGAATTCATATCCAAAGATTATATGGACCACACCATAAATAGCAGCAAAGGTAATAATTTTGACAGTCAAATAACTTATAAGGCTATCGTAACATTTATTTTCCATCAAATCTATTCATAACGTCATAAAGACCTGAATTAAAAGGAAAAATAAATTTCATATCGATCCAAAACTCATGTAACCTCGAAAAGGATTTTAATGATAGACATTCTCCACTCCTTTTGTAGTGTGGTCCACTTGATAGCCTATTAATCTTATTTTTTCATCTCAAGCTTTTAGACAAGCTAGCCAAATAAATTTACTGTTTGAATATAGCACATAGCTCACGACTAGACGCACAGAACTTGCTGAAGTGAATAGCCGGTGTTATGCACACTAGTCAATCCGTTTCCGTTATTACCAAGTGGAGCACACCGAAACAAGAAGCAGGCGATTGAACTTCTCCTATTAAAACTTTTTTTTTGGGTCATAGAAGTTTTGTATAAGTATGAAATTTGTTTTTCACCTTCATCAATGTCTTTTTTACCTAATGAACAGATTGGATGAAAATTAAATGTTAAGGTGGGCCTTACAATTTTTTTAGCGGTGAAGATTATTATCTCCACTGCTATTTGTGGTGTGGTCCATCTAATCATTAGATATGATTCATTTTTTGTATAGTAGTCTAAAATTATCTCTAAAAATAGATGAACGGTGTAGATATAGTAAATACATCACGGTGGGGCCACGCAACTTTGATGTCCTTTGAACCGTTCGTACAACTCGGAGCATCGAGGAGCGTCAGTGATCCCAGTGTTCGTCTTCGCACCACACGTACCTACAGCTGGTGTGAGGTACAGCAGCCACCTCCGTTACTGACAGTGACAGTATTCATTCCGCGCCCATCGAAACAGACCCGCGGAATCCTCGGACATGAAATCCAGGGCCAGCACATGGGAGCGGATTAGGTGATGCCGCGGCCTCACTGACACGTGCATCTCTGACCGTGGGGCCCACATAGATGTATGTATTCTATATCCACGTCATTCATCCTATTTATATTTATCAGATTATTTTATAGTATGGTCCCAAATATAAAGTAAATTAACTCTCAGGTGGACCATGTAATAAGAAATAGTGATGATTAAACATTAAAAACATATTATAACCAACAAAGGTTTTGGATCAAGTTGATATTTTAATTTTTCCCTTTATCTATGATTATGTGACCTTATCAACAGAACAGATGGCAAATAATCATTACCAAAACATGAAGATGAGATTTATGGAGTTTTAATGGTGGAATTTTAATCTATAATTTTTTCTATGGTATGGTCCACTTGAGATTTGGATCTACTTCATTTTTTTTTTACGGCCTAAAATAATATGAAAAAACCAATTGACGGTGTTGATATGCAATACTTACATCAGTTAGGACCACGTTCAGCGCTGTACCGTGATGAGTGTGGCCGGGGCGGCACCGAAAATGCTCCCAGCACATTGGACGAGGATTTTTTCCTGCGAAAGGACGCTGGGTGAGGCCCACATAAATCTTTTGAGAAATCCACACCGTCCATCCGTTTTACGAGATCAGTTTAGGATGTGTGACCAAAAATGAGGTGTATACAACACTCATGTGAATCAAAAATGAGGTGTATACAACACTCATGTGAATCATACGAGAGGAAACAGTGGTCGTTCAATGAGCACCGTTGAAGCATTTTTATGGCCATAAAGGTTTTGTATCAGGCTATAGTTTTGGCGTTTTCACTTCATCACATTGGTAATGACCTTGTAAACAGTTTGGATAGCATATAAACGTAAAGGTGGAGCCCAGGAAGGTTTCAATGGTAGGAATTTCTTTCCACAATTTTCCCTCTCGTGTGATCTCTTTGAATGTTGTATCGACCTAAGTTTTTGTAGAATACACTAAGACGAGTTCGAAAAACGGATGGACGGAATGGATTTCTCACGTACATTTCAGTGGGCCCCACCCAGCATCCGTGCTCAGGAACTTCCTGCGAAAGGCTTTTGCAGCAAATCCGCGTCCCGGCACATGGCTGTCGTACGCCTGCAATCGAATGAGTGGGCCCCACCCACTGCTCCGGAAAGTCTGCTGACAGTCCATGGCTTTCGTACACCGTTACCGAATGCGTGGGCCCCACTGCTTGGGGAAGTCTGCAGCCCGTGGGTGTAGAAAAGTCTGCGGTGCGATCTCACGCGGATTGGGTGACACACAGCCGTCCCTAGCTACTCATGGATAGGGCCTTTGAGGGGCCACCGTGATGTATTGATTTTATCCACACCGTCCATCCATTTTTATCATATCGATTTAGGGTATAAGCCAAAAAAAGAGCCATGGATAAGGATAAGTGGACCACACAGAGGGGATTAAATATCTACCGTTGATAACTTTTTGGGGGCCACTGGAGTTTTGGATCAACCCCATATTTGTGTTTTACCTTCATCCGGGTCTATTTTACCTTATTTAGCAGGTTGGATGGCAATTAACTATCACGGTGGGATTTTAACTGCTGATTCCTGTGGTGGGGTCCACTTCAGCACTTTGTATACGCGTCATTCACGGGCTTATATATGACGAGAAATTTCCTACTGTACGACCCATATATGGCCAACCACCTTAGCCCACCTCTTTTTAAGATTTCCAAAATATCTCTATTGTACGGACACCTCTGCACGTTACGAAAATGCCCCTTCTCTGGAAATATCGCTACATGTGCCCCCTTGCGTGCAAATACCCGTCCGAGCTCTCCCTGCCCTCCCTAAACCTTATTTCCACCCTTCTTTTTTTTTTATTTTTTTCGGTGAAATCTCCATAGAATTTCTATAGAATTCCTATCTAACTATCACATTACATCTTTCATCATCCATTCTACTCAAGGTGAACGATCTTCTTTTTCTAAGAGGACATGGATGCACCGATAAATGTGAGATCTTAAAGACTTATCTCCGAAAAACGTGTTTCATGTCAACATACTCTTCTCAAACAAAATTTTACAGATACAGCGGCAGCACAAGGTAAGGATGTTTAAATTCTTAACAAATTACCTAAAAGTTTGTGGTCAATTTCACGTGTCAATTTCATGCATTGCTAAATCAATTTTTATAGTTATCCAATAAACTTCAGAAGTTCGCAGTCAATTTCATGAAGTTTCAAGGTCAATTTCAGTGGGCCACCTCTAAATCGAGCTAAAATAGCCATTCCTAAATGGTTTTTCACAAGTAATCCAATGGACGGAGTGGATTTTCCAGTTAAGTGAAGGTGGGACCCACTGATCATCACAGCCACGTCTTCCTCTCAAACGGCAACCGCCGTTTCCGCAGCAGCGAACGGACGCCGCTGGTCCGTTTTGCGAACGTCAGTGGGCCCCGTCCATGGTCTTTCCAGACAATCCAAACCGTTCATCTTGTAGAGCCGCGAATCTATAAAAACATGTTGCTACTTTGCAACCATACGTGCACATGTGTGTAATACAAAGGCCACAAACGGACTGCTCCGCAATGTTCAAAACTGATCTCTTCGTGATTTCTTCTCTGGGCCGCGTCAATGGACATTCAAAACCACCCATTCTTGACTGAAATTTCGTTCTGAATCCAATGGATGGGGTGGATTTTCCAGAAAATACTTCTATGGGGCCCACCGATCATGGCTGCGAAAATTTGCACTTCATGTCCTGCTACAACTCTACCACTGACTCCAGCCCTCCAGCAGCTATAAAAGAGGAGTTTTGACGTGGGAAAGGCATTCAGAAACAAAGGATTCCAGATCCGGAGCAAAGAAGAGAAGAAAGGAGAGAGAAATTGGTTTGATGTTTTTTTTTATGAATTTTATTTATCCATCTGTTTAATGGATTTTATGGGTAACTAATCTCTCAGCTAGGGCTGAGATGAAGCCCCTAATTTGATTGACACTTTTATTTGTTGAATTTACTTTAAACTTGATTGGTGGTTTCTTTCTCTAAGTGGGCTTGATTGGTTTAAATTCTATACTTCTCTATCTATGACTCGACCAAAGTATATAGATGGATTTGTGTTGGATGCTTATTCTAGGTGCTTGTGTCTGATCATGAACAAGTTTCCTATAGAGGAAGAAACAGGGTGCTTAATGAACTATACATTCCATGTGCCCGACTAAGGACATGGGATATGTTATTCATGGCATTGCTTAAAGGAATTAGACATTCTGTATGCCCGAGTAAGGACACAGATTGTGCTTTCTCTATACAAGTGGTATCAATCTAGATTAAGGTGAATCAACAGACAAAACAAGGTTATGATAATTAGGGGTGGATTCGAAAGTCCTAGTGCTCTTTCTCTGATTGAATTTCTTCCCTATTCTCAATAGTTATTTTTCATAAATTTGTGTTAGTAATTCGCTACATTAATTGTTGGATTAGTTAAGGAGAATCACAGATTTGAATTGTGACAACCAGTCCTCGTGGGATTCGACCTCGATCTTACCGAGTTTATTACTACATCACAACCCTATACTTGGGGAGTGAACAGCAATGCATTTCACGATCAATTCCATGCATTTCACGGTCAATTCTATGCATTTCACGGTTAATTTCATGGATTTCACGGTCAATTCCTTCACTTCACAGTTAATTCCATGCATTTCATGGTCAATTCCCTTCACTTCATGGTCAATTCCATGCATTTCACGGTCAATTCCCTTCACTTCACGGTCATTTCTATTCATTTCACGGTTAATTCTACCGATTCCCCTTCACTTCACGGTCAATTCAATGCATTTAACGGTCAATTCCCTTCACTTCACGGTCAATTCCATGCATTTCACGGTTAATTCCACCGATTCCCCTTCACTTCACGGTCAATTCCCCTTCACTTCACGATCAATTCAATGCATTTCACGGTCAATTCCCTTCACTTCACAGTCAATTGAATGCATTTCACAGTCAATCCCCTTCATTTCACGGTCAATTCCATGTATTTAACGGTTAATTTCATGGATTCCCCTTCACTTCATGGTCAATTCCATGCATTTCACGGTCAATTCCCTTCACTTCACGATCAATTACATACATTTCACGGTCAATTCCCTTCACTTCACTTAGAAAATTTGACCGATAAGTCGGTCAGATTCGAGCTAGTACAACGGAGTATTTCATACTACTTAGTCAAATCCACCTTATACATATGAATACTAAACGAGTTATATTATTGTGTTTGTTTTCAAAAAATGGCTTCGATAATGATCCTATGCTCATATGGTGAGGAAATAGTAAGCGAAAATAATAGATACACGTGCAAGGGTGGATACTCGAAAACTACTGTTGTGGGCTTTGACACTACATATGATGAGCTTCTATCGAAAATATACAGGATTGCGAAGAGTAGACCTGAGAAGTATGATATTAGGTTGAAAACATTGTTTCCCTGCATAAATGAATCAGTCCCTCCGATTGTAATTGAAGATGATGAAGATGTGAGAATGTTGTTGGCAGCACAGTTAAAGCATTCGGATCAGTACATCCCTTTATTCATCGAGATAATGGAGGTCGTTAAGGAGGCAATACCCGAAGACCCGGTGGCTTTCAGTGGTTTGAACATGACGCCCCAGCAGTAGGAAGTTTGGGTGAGAAACATATCTTAAAAGTTGAAGTAAAGGCATCATCTTCACATGTTCCTCTAAGCAACACTCCACTACCCGAGCCGACTCTGTAACATCCCAAAAAATCGAGGGTCGAGTAGTAACTCAACTCTCGAGTTCCAGAACATCACTTATGCAACATAGATAATGATTTAAATGTTGTCGATATTAGTGCATTGAACATGAGTGAGATTAAGCCAAAACAACATATCATACTCCAGAGACAGTTAAATTGCAAGCGGAAGACTATATAATATATATACAATATAAAAACAATGGTGGGTCTCCAGAGTGTGATAATGTTACCAGGTTAAATAATTACAAGTACAGTTCTAAAATATACCACATGTGAGGAAGTGTAATGTCTTCTATCCTAAGTACCATAGCCCCGTCAATACAATACCAGGTCTTCATAGACCTGTCAGAGAGTTACATGTAGGAGAACTCCTCCTCCACATCATAGTAGTCCCGCTCTGCTTCATAAGCATCGCCATCACCTGAAACTCAACAAATCTGGTTGGTGTGTACAACACCGTCCCGTAACGTGGGAGTGAGTGGCCAACTCAGTGGAACAATAAAGCATACGTTAACATGTTATCGACTCAGTCAAGCAGTAATGATAAAGCAATACAATCAAACACTCCTAACTACTCTTATTAATGCAAATATGGATGCATTCATAATGGATGCCCTCACTGACATACTCCCTCGTGCGACACCCTCTTCGTTCACGGCATGCTTTCATCCCTCAGTGTTCCACATCTTCCAGGCACATGCAATACATGATGAACATGATTACCGAGTTGTTATTAGTCCATTTCAAACAGCAGGATTGGGAAACTAAGGTACCTCCCTTGTATCATTCCCAAACATGATCCATTCTAGGGTCGTCAGTCCTAGACAATCTCATACGATGGTGTGTTTCTAGGTCGCTGCAAGGGCTGTCAGGGCTGTTACACGGAATCGTTGCACCACTCCCCCATCACCTTATCAATACAAGCCTAGTTTATACTCTGTTACTACGGGAAGACTCATCGCCTCACCGCAGATTCGGAGTATGCTCGAGGTCACTCCACTAACGTCCTACCAACTGGCAGTCTATTTTCGAAGCCCGACCAGTACACTTATTGAGAATTGGACCCGGATGCAACCCGACTGAGGACCACAGCCAGGCTATGCCAGTGTAGGCTGACAGCTCGAATATAGTGTCACATACCACCATAATCGGCTCACAAGTCTAGTTGCTCAATGGTCACTACGGGGAGGCACGTGGCCCCAGTGTAGGCCGACAGTTCGACCACGGTATCCCATACCACCATGCCCGGCTCATGAGTCTTAGCGGATTGAGGTACCATGGTTAAAAGGGATTTTACTGGTAAGTTTGGTACCCTAGGTTCAAGCAGTAGTGTCCAAACATGGTGATCATACATAGGATAGATCGGGTTGCTTGACGGGCTCGGCTGGCTCGAGCGCACAATAAGTTGAACGACATGAAGTGCATAAGCACTTCGCGTGGCCAACCACTATCGCCAACCGAAGTACGACTCGGGTTCGTCGAACACATCTCACGTGGCAAATGAATCTCAGCCACGCATTCATTTTCGTTACCGATTGTCTGGACTAAAAACATAGCCCCAAACACAATCAATTGCAGATAGATAAAACAATAATGGATGAAGATTCAAATCATACAATCAAGTCTGGTATTATCTGTTTAGGGCTGTCAGGGCTGTTGCACGGAATCGTTGCTCCACTCCCCCATCACCCATGACGGATCATACAACGTAAATATGAATTTAAACATATGCATTACATAGATAAAATCATAAAAGCAGTTGAGCATGTTATGAAGCACAACACAAGCATGAGTTTGTACATATTCAATTCCTAATCACACAACTATCCAAGGAAATCATACACATAGTTAAAAGAGTTGAGAATCATATCTCAACACCCTTATACATTACATCTACTAACTACTACTCATTCAGACATTTCAACAAACACTTTAAAATACATACATCGACATACGCGACATATGTTGAACATATAGGCATTAGGCCAAATCCTTTCACTAGGGAGTTGCCCCAATCATAACACGCGTACACCCATGATGGATAGTCATGGCAAGCAGGAATCCAAGTTCCATATTCATTCAATCATTTCCACAAACACTTGGGCCACACATCTTAGCATATATAGTGTGTTTTGGCCGTGGCGTAATTTAGGGCAAATCCTTTCGTCAAAGGGGTATCGCCAATACACAAATCATAAATCCATGACAATTAGTTATGACGAGCACGAATGAGAATTCTATACTCATTCGGTCATTTTCACAAACACTTAGAATACACTATTTTAACATACATAGTGTATATTAGCAAAAACATGTATTAGGGCTATCCCTTCGCCAAGCAAGTATTTTTTCCATGTATAATATATTCATACAGCAAATAATTATGGCAAATACATCTCCAAAATTTATACGTATACGGTATTTTCTAGAATACACAATTTCAACATACATAGTGTATATAAGCAAAACATGTATAGGGCGAGTCCTTTCGCCAAACAAGTAATTTATCCACATATAATATATTCATATAACAATTAATCATGTCAAACACATTTACAAAATTTATACGTATACCGTACTTTCTACAAATACCTAGAGTAGAATTCCATATTTTTCATCTTTAATCGAAACGAAAAACAGACAACACTTTGTACATGTGCAATTGCATGCAGATCATGAATCTATCATTATCTGACATTGAAAGCGCTGAAAACCATAACCTATACACCTAAAGTCCGCACCTTTTATCGTAGAATCATAATGAAGTCGATAGGTTTGCTAAGCTTTCGTATTCGGCCGTTTGGCAACCTATAGAACGAAATAGGTTAGCTATTTCATAACCTACAACTATCAAAACCCCAAAACAGATTAGGGTTAGGGTTTCTTACCTAGAAACGGATCCGGAATCGCCGGGAAAGTAATGAAAATCAGGTGGTACAGCTTGTGTAGCGGCAGGGGACAGTAGCAGGAAGGATCTCCCACAACTCCCACACTTTCTCTCTCTTTTCTCTCTTCTCTCTCTAGGGTTCTCTCAAATTCGTATGGCTGCAATGAGAGAGAGTTTAAGGTCCTTATATAGCCTAAAAACTCACCGAAATAGACTCCAGGTCAAAGTATACTTAGGTTATAACCAAAGCGGTCCCGTTTCAGCTCAACGGAAGACTTCTGGCGGGCCTCCTTGTGCCAAAGGTCGGACTTAAGCTCACCGACACCGGGTCTACGTTTAGTTAAGTTTTCGTTTCGGTCGAAATTCCAGATCACGCGTGGCAGACCAGTTTCAGTTCAACGGTCAGCGGATCTCGATCGGAGATTCCGAGTACATGTAAATGTGTATGAAATTTCTCCTGATCCGAGGGTGTAATTTGGTCTGATTCTGACGGTCTGGTTGCTTAAAATTGATCCGCAAGCAACACGTGCCAGATTACTATTCAAGATATTTTATTTGAATTTATTTCACATTTCTCACACTCTTCACTCCAAGCTCAAGTGAATAGCGTTGGGACACTGGCTGGATTTGATTTTCAAGATGGTTGTCAAGCCCAGCGAGGCGGTCCTAAGTCCTTAACCTCGTATTATTCGGACTCCCGATGTGTGGTCTAGATCTGATACGGAGTTTCAAGATGCTCCCGAGAGCAGTCGGATAATGAGATTGATCCTAGATTTTAGGGTAATCTAGCGTCAATGATTCTACAAGTTTTGGGTCTTGCAGATCGTATTTAAAGTAATTGGTGCTAATTTCACAGGCACTCTAGTTTAACACTAGCTAAACCTCGCCTAATTTTTAAAGGATTTAGTCCTGAGTGATTTCGGTCTGAGGTGGTACTTAGACCTTTGTAGCAATGTTTAGTTTAAGTATTGTTCTTCATCACCTAAACTTTAAGGTAGTGTCTAATGTGAAAGTACTTAGAAGGATTTAAGGAAGGAGGTAATGAAAGGTGAGATTTGTGAAGAAAATGGTTTGAAAAGGGACTTAAGACCCTTAAGTTGAGTATTTGAGAAGTTAAACAGGAGTTAGGATTGTCCCATCGCCTAAGGACGTCTAATTCCAGGTTGGAAAAAAATCCGGGCTGTTACAGATTCGAACATCAAACTTCATTACGAGTCAAGTGAGGGAGTCGATTGACATGAATCTCATAAGTGAATATACAACATCACCTTCATTTACAAGAGTAGATTTGGCCTCAACATCCAACGCCATCAACGTAAGTGAAAGCAACATTCCATTGCTCGAGCAGGCTCGAACATCAGACTTCACCACCAGCCTTCCCATTGTGCCTTTCGAGGATGCTGGTTTCACCAATGCAGACTTGTCATTGTATTCACATCCACTTGATGACCTGATTAATATAGTTGTTGGTCAAACGTTTAAGGACAAAAGCCGGTGTAAGTATGTGTTGAGCCAATTTGTAATTCGCAACAACTTTCAATACAAGGTCCTGTATTACACATCCAAGAAATTCACCGTGGCATGTATGGAAGATAAACGTGATTGAGGGCACACGCATCTAGGGTGAATGATGCGGAAATTTTCAACATCAAGACTTACACGTCCACACATACATGTGGAATGTCATACATAAAGAGTGATCATCAGCACACAAGCAGTAAGCTAGCCAGTGAACTGGCTGTCAATCGTATTGAGCAACGGCTGAGATTAAGGCCGAAGAACATTATATTGGCAATGCAAGAAAAGTATACTATTCTTATTAGCTATAAGAAGGCATGACGCACAAAAGAAATTGCAATCAATTGCGTAATGGGGTCTTATGAAGACTCTTACAAAGAACTCCTGATGTACTTGCATGAGTTGAGGATGGCTAACTCGCGGACACTGACCGCCCTGCTTGCGGATCAACAAACTGGAAAGATTAGGTGATGTCGCGGCCTCACTAACACGGTGCATCTCTGACCGTGGGGCCCACATAGATGTATGTATTCTATATCCACGTCATTCATCTTATTTATATTTATCAAATTATTTTAGAGTATGGTCGTAAATATAAAGTAGATTAACTCACGTACTAGGAAATACTGGTGATTGATCATTAAAAACATCTTATAACCCACAAAGGTTTTGGATCAAGTTGATATTTGAATCCTCCCTTTATCTATGATTATGTGACCTTATCAACAGATCAGATGGCAAATAACCATTACCAAAACATTAATATGAGCTTTATGGAGTTTTAATGGTGGAATTTTAATCCATAACTTTTTCTATGGTATGGTCCACCTAAGATTTGGATCTGCTTCATTTTTCGTTTTACGGCCTAAAATGATATGAAAAAGCAGATTGACGGTGTTGATATGCAATAGTTACATCAAGTTAGGCCCACGTACAGCACTCTGTACCATGATGGGTGTGGCCGAGGCGGCACCGAAAAGTTCGAGAAATGTTTTGTTGCGCTCAGACAGTGCGTCAGAAGTTTTCGAACATGTCTACGAAGGGTCTTGGCCATTGATGGGACACATCTAAAAGGTAAGTACAAGGGTGTTCTGTTCGTCGCTACAGCTTTGGATGGTGACAATCATATCTTTCCAGTCGCTTTTGGTATCGGAGAATCAGCGAACAGCAGCAGTTGGAACTGGTTTCTTACCTACCTCAATCGTTCGTTAGGCGATCTACCTGGTCTTGTGATCATATCATACCGACATAAAGGTCTAATGAAAGAAGTTCCCCAGGTCTTCCAAGCAGCAATCCATGGCTACTACGCCTACCATATATACTACTGGTGGACATGTTCAAAGACAAGTCGTTAGAAATATACTACTGGCAAGCTGTAAAGACTTGTACGAGGGCTGAGTTCGAAAAGTTAATGCATGATATCGAACTTGTCAATCCCCCAGTACATGCATGGTTGAGGGAAATAGGGTATGAAAAGTGAGCATCACCGCACTTCACAGGAAAAAGATTCAATTTAGTCACTACAAACATAACTGAGTTGTTAATGCTCTATTCAAATAAGCGCGAGAATATCCCGTGACTATGCTGATAGAGATGATCAGATTGAAAATTTAAGATATGTTCTATAAGAGAAGAGAATCAGCATCATCATTCATTGGACCGTTGACACCATGGACGTGAAACCATTAAAGGATCTCATCCCGAAGGCACGAGATGTTCGTTGTCATGCAATTTCTTGAGATGAATACTATATTATGGGAGAGTACAATGATACTGTCAAGCTCAATGAGCTTTCATGTACATGCTGCGCGTTTGAAGTACAGGGATTTCCTTATTTTCATGTTATTTCAGCGTGTATAAACTACAACCTTCCTCATTATTCATACTGCTCCCCGTTGTACATGGCCAGAAATTACCAGATCATGTATGAAGATTCCGTATACCCAGTACGAGACAAGAGCCAATGAGAAATTTCATTAGCATTCAAGGATTTGTGTGCGAGTATGAAGCCACCGCTACAGAGGAGGGCAGCTAGAAAACCGAAGAAGGCACGGATCCTTTCCTGTGGAGAGGAGCAAGCGATAAAAAATGTGAAAGTTGTAAACAAACAGGGCATAATCGTCGGAGTTGCAAATTTCCAATACATCCGGAATAATGTAATTTTTTTGTGCATTTTTTGTAATACGACTATAAATGTTATACATCTTTTGTAAGACAACTGTAAATGTTATACATTTTTTGTAATACAAATGTGAATGTTATACATTTTTTGTAATACGATTGTGAATGTAATACGTATGTTGATTCATGGTCATTTCCAAGCATTTCACAGTCAAGTCCTTTCATTTCATGGTCATTTCCACGCATTTCACGGTCAATTCGCTTCTTTTCACCGTCATTTCCATGCATTTCACGGTCATTCCCGGTGATTCCGTGTTGATTCACGGTCATTTCCCTTCACTTCACGGTCATTTCCACGCATTTCACGATCAATTCACTTCACTTCACGGTCATTTCCATGCATTTCAATGTCATCCCGACCATTCTGTGTTAATTCACGGTCATTTCTAACCATTTCACGATCAATTCCCTTCACTTCACGGTCATTTCCACCACTTCACGATCAATTCGCTTCATTTCACCGTCATTTCCATGCATTTCACGGTCATTCCCAGTGATTTCGTGTTGATTCACAGTCATTTCCAACCATTTCACGGTCAATTTCCTTCACTTCACGGTCATTTCCGCACGTTTCATGGTCAATTCGCTTCACTTCACAGTCATTTCTATGCATTTCACAGTCATTCTCAGCCACTCCGTGTTGATTCACGGTCATTTCCAAGTAGGTCACGGTCAATTCCATTCACTTCATGGTCATTTCCACCATTTCACGATCAATTCGCTTCATTTCACCATCATTTCCATGCATTTCACGGTCATTCCCGAGACCTCAACCCGAGCCCTACCCAAGTTTTATCGGGTTGGTGTTTGTATGGCCCAACCCCAAGACCAAACCCGATACATCCTGCCCAAGCCCAACCCAATGTCGGGTCGATCACAGGTTGGTCGGGTTGAACCCACCCAACTTTCAGCCCTAAAATCATATATGATACGTCAAGTAACTAATTTTGGTTTAGAAGATATTCTTGTTATACAATAAAGAAAGAAATGAAAAAATAAAAAAAATAATAAATAAATAAATTTATATGCTTATAAAAATGCACAGGAATACGGCTATAACTACGGTTATAATCCATAGCCATAGATAATCGTAATTCGGTGATCAATCGTAGCTCCCGCGATTCCACCGCAAGTCGCTGTCCCGATCGGCGATTGATCGCGGATTCCGCGATTCCACCCTCGATCTATGGCTACGGATTATAACCGTAGCTATAACCGTATCCCTATGCACTTTTTTTTTTTTTTTTTGCATGAAGAATTTTATTCTACCTACATTTTTCTCTAACACATATTTATATAAATATGTATATATAAGCATATAAAGAATTTTATTCTACCTACATTTTCCTCTAACACATATTTATATAAATATGTATATATAAGCATATAAAGAATTTTATTCTACCTACATTTTTCTCTAACACATATTTATATGAAATGCATGGAAATGACCGTGAAATGAAACGAAATCGCCGGAATTGACCGTGAAATGCATGGTAATGACCGTGAAGTAAAGCGAATTGATTGAGAAATACATGGAATTGACTGTGAAGGGAATTGATAGTGAAATGCATGGAAATGACCATGAAGTGAAGGGGAATCACCGTAATTGGCCGTGAAATGCATAGAATTGACTGTAAAGTGAAGGGAATTTACCATGAAGTGAAGGGGAATCACCAGAATTGACCATGAAATGCATGAAATTGACCATGAAGTGAAGGGAATTGATCATGAAATGCATGAAATTGACCGTGAAGTGAAGGGAATTGATCGTGAAATGCATGAAATTGACCGTGAAGTGAAGGGAATTGATCGTGAAATGCATGAAATTGACCGTGAAGTGAAGGGAATTGATCGTGAAATACATGGAATTCATCGTGAAGTGAAGGGAATTGACCGTGAAATGAATTGAGTTGACCGCGAACTGATTGAAATTGACCATGAAGTGAATGAAATGGATTTTCGACCATCAACCTGATGGAAAACAATGGAAAATAACCAGGTTGGTTGACTAAAGTAGCTTCTCCTACCCCAAAATCATATGAGGTACGTCAACTAACTAATTTTGGTTTAGAAGATATTCTTATTAAATGCATAGAGAAAGAAATGAAAAAAATAGAAAAGAGAGAGAGAGAATTTTTTTTTTTATATGCTTATATATATAGGGAAAAGGTACAATGCACTCGAGCTGATTTTAACGTCCCAGAGGTCGATCTGTGTGGGCCCCACCGTGATGCGTTTTGAACATCAACACTGTGCATTTAATGCACCATTCCATCGTGGGTTTAGGTCTCAAAAATCAAGTCAATCCATGACTTGTGTGGGCCACACCACATACAAAAGTTGAGAGCAGCCGTGCACCATTAAAACATTCATAATCATTTTTTGGGCCAACCGAGATGTGGTTTGCAAATCCAGCCCATCCATTATGTGTTTCCCACTTGGATGAGGGTTCGGACCAAGTTTCAGACGGATGCAAATTTCAGGTGGGCCCCACCAAGTGCTTTTATATGTTTTTGGCATGTCTTCACATGATTTTAGATTATGGCCCACCTGAGTTCTGTATACGACTGATTTTTGGGATATCCCATAATTTAAAGGGGACGCATCAAATGCACGGTGTTGATGTTCGAAACGCATCACGGTGGGGCCCACAAGCTCGACCTCATGGAACGTTAAAATCAGCTCGAGCGCATTGTACCTTTTCCCATATATATATATGTGTGTGTGTGTGTGTGTGTGTGTGTGTGTGTATTAGAGAAAAATGTAGGTAGAATAAAGTTTCATGCATTTCACGGTCATTCTCGGCGATTCCGTGTTGATTCATGGTCATTTCCAAGCATTTCACGGTCAATTCCCTTCACTTCACGGTCATTTCCACGCATTTCCCAATCAATTCGCTTCACTTCACGGTCATTTCCATGCATTTCACGGTCCTTCTCAGCCATTCCGTGTTGATTCACGGTCATTTCCAAGCATTTCACGGTCAATTCCCTTCACTTCACGGTCATTTCCACCATTTCACGGTCAATTCGCTTCATTTCACCATCATTTCCATGCATTTCACGGTCATTCCCCACGATTCCGTGTTGATTCACGGTCATTTCCAAGCATTTTACGGTCAATTCCCTTCATTTCACGGTCATTTCCACGCATTTCACTGTCAATTCGCTTCACTTCACGGTCATTTCCATGCATTTCACGATCATTCCCGAAAATTCCGTTTGGATTCATGTTCATTTCAATGCATTTCACAGTCAATTCCCTTCACTTCACGATCATTTCCACGCATTTCACGGTCAATTCGCTTCACTTCACGGTCAGTTCCATTCATTTCACGGTCAATCCCGACGACTCCGTTTGAATCAAAATAGGGTTCTCGAGGCCTATTTTGGAGCCTAATCACTGGCCCACAATGTACCTTGGCTTATCCATTACTAGAATCCTTAGCCTTAGGCGCGGATTACCTTGTGAGTCTCCCCTCATAACCTTACTAACCAAAAATGACCCACATAGGGTTAGTATGGGAGTACAAGTACCACTAGGGCCATTTACATCAAAACTAGAGTTATATATAACCCCATTTTCTCACACCTCTCTACCTTGCACGAATTTTCTATTTTTTCCTAGGGCATTTCAAAAGGGAAAATAAGGAGAAGAGAAGAGGAAGCTCGTAGAAGTGGGATCCAACCAAGGAACATTGATCTCCTTTTCCTTGGGAAGACTTCGTGTCGCGACCGAGACTCCTTTCGGGTTCTGTATGACAACAAACAGGTGAGATCTGACCCTCGACCCAAAAACCTAGACTATTGAAGCTTTTTTTTTTCACAATTGCTAATAGATACGTCTATTGTACAAATCTTTACACCCTGCGTCGAACTCCTACTTCGAAACCGCCAACTATTAACCCTAGGTTACCGTTTTATTGACCCCGGAGAGCCCAGATAATGATCACGGGTTGTGATCTATGCTTAAGAACTACGCGTGTGTTAATTATTAGGAATATATGAATCTATAGCTCCACTGATGCTAACTGTTATGAAAATGTTCCTCAAACGAACATCTCAACAACTTTAAATTTAAAATGGACCATCATCATCATCATCATTACCGTTACCATCATCATCATTATCATCGCCATCATCACCATCATCATCATGAGCGATCCCCGTGGTCACCAAAGTGGGGCCCACCGCCCCAAGTGGCGAGCCGTCGCCCATAGAGGAAATACGATCCACCCACAATCGCCCAGTCTGCGATTGATCTCCGATCAAACAACAAGTTGGGGTGGAATCGCGGGATCCGCGATAGATCGCCGATCGGGACAGCGAGTTAAAGCGGAATCGTCGGATCCGTGATTAATCACCGATCGAGACAGCGAGTTAGGGCGAAATCGCCGGATCCATGATTGATTACCGAACGGGACAGAGAGTTGCGGCGGAATCGCCCGATCCGTGATTGATCGCGGATCGGGACAAACACTTGCAGCAGAATCGCGGGATCCACGATTGATCACCGATCGGCCCTCCCCCTTTTAAGTCGGTACATGTGTGGGGTGTTGCAAAACCTCACTCCCTCACTCTAATCTCTCCTTTCCCTCACTCCTCACACCCTCTTGATTCCCTCAACCCTCTCAATCGGAATCCCCAAGCCTTCCTCCATTTCACCTTTCATCTCATTCTCCCTTACATCATTCCTACTCTCCGACTTCCATCCTCTCTTCTTCTTCTCACCCTCTTTCATTTCGAAATCCTCGAATCCCTATTCCTACCAATTTTGAAATCCTCAATCCCCAACTCCTACAAATTTTGAAATCCTCAAATCCCCAAATCCCATAAATTTTGAAATCCTCAAATCCCCGAATCCTACCAACTTTATAATTCTCAAGTCCCCAAATCCTTAAATCTTCTACGAGAATATCCTATCCAAGCTTCAACCCTTACACCATTCACCCTCGAGTTTGTAAGAAAATGGCCTTTCTTGGAGCTATCGCCTCATTCTTTCCTTTTCGTTGATCCTTTTCCCTCATGGGAAAGAGAGGGCGGCTCCCGAGGAGGTGGGGCCGAGCCGGGCTATGCGCGCGAGAAGGGAGAGTGAGCCACAGCTAGCAATGGCTCCTAGAGCCGCGGGGCCAAGCCGTGAGAGGCGCTCGAAGAAGAATCACACGACGAAAATGAAAAGATGGCTCCTCCCACGCACCCCGAGGTGAACCTAGGGAAATTTCAAGATTGAAAAGTCATGTTTGAGGTCTCCGTCGAAGACAAGTTCTTTGGTGAGTTCAAGTTACTCGACCGCCTCTTACACAACGATTGGGCACACATGTTTGATGTACTTACCACTTCGATGCGGGCTTGGTAAGGTCCTTCTACTCTGTAATTCATAAGGCAAGTATAAACCCGTTAGGGTTCGACATCCCTTTTGGCAGGCAGACGGTCCACATTAACATAGAAGTCATCTCTAAGATCCTCGGCGCCCCTCTAGGGAAAGTGCATTTAATGTGAAAAATATGAAAAAGAAACAGGATAGGGATGAGCGAATTATGCACCTGTGTGGGAAGCAGGTCAAGTGGAAGCGTGGCAGCATCGTGGCTGATTTCGACCTGCTCTTGCCGTATCGACTACTCCACCACATTTGTACGTACAACCTGTATCCAAGGACTAGCAACCGGACTGAGTGCAACCATTTCATGATCGAGCTCCTCTACCAAGTGGGCCAGGGAGCACAAGTATGTCTCCCCACCATTGTGCTTACCCAGATCGTAAAGGCAGCGACATCGACTCGAGGAAATGCCAGTGGCTTCCATTTGGTCGCTTAATCTGTAGGCTCGCCAGCAAGTACCGGATCAAGGGATCCAACGGGGACCCCGAGCCCGTGAAAGTCATCGACGATACTACGATCAACCATATGAATATTGGCTTGAACTCAAGATGTCTAGGCTCGAAAATTTTGGGGATGAGATCGAAGAGGAAGAAGAAGAGGAGAGCGATGAAGAAGAAGAAAGTGAAGGGGAAGAGGAAGCCGAAAAGGAAAGGTAGACGAGACACCTCTTGCCTTATAGGAAATACGAGAACTCTACCAATCGCTTGATGCAAAGATGGAGAGACAAGAGAAGATGGGCAAGAAGCTCTACTGTGCAATAAGAGCGGTCCTGTGTTGTGTACAGAAAGAGGGAGTGCCCCCTCTTTCGCCTGACTCTGAGAACCAGTAGGCCCTCACACCGCCCCTTTTTGTGGCCCCATCCCTAGAATGACGTCATCTTCTCCCTACGGGGAGTTCACGATATGTATTGCCTAAGTTTAGTTTCCCGTTATGCATTGAAAATGAAATCTCCTTTTGTAACTCGTTATGGATTTTCCAGTCTATACAGGAAGAACAAAAATAGTACGACTCATTGTAACTCGTTTGTTTGGGTGTACTTTTAGCTTATAAAATCACACGATGAATCAATGGACCGTAATTTGGTAAATGATTCTGCGTTTAGCCAGACTTGGTAATCATACTTATAAATCTCTATTGACTGTTGGTTGGTGTTTTGTAACTGGGTTTTGCCTCTGCTCCAATATTAGATCATTCAAGTTGGATTTCGTAGCTACAAAACCATCCTTGTGTTGGTAACAATGCAAATACCCATTCTCTACTTTGATATGTTCAATTGATGTTTCGTGATTTGGTACATTTTTCTTTTCTTTTCTTTTCTTTTTTCCATTAAAAATTAGTTATTGTTTTGAATGATTTTAGTGAAATAACATAAGTAACAGTATTGAATCAATTCAGTTACATTTTATCTATGTATTTAATCTTTGCCCTATTTTTATTTTGGGCTACCTTTGTTTGCACCAAATTAAAAATTAGAATGACTAATAATGAAACAAACGCAGCCTTAATTAATAGGTGTGATTTGATATTTTTGGTGCAACCAAACTGATGTGGATACAAGCGCATTCAAGGTGTACCAACGAAGAAAGCGCCAACCATAAGTGCCGTCCTTGTGGATAGGCGACTATTGAGGAGCTGAAGACCTTTCACATGTGATTGGACATATAGAAGACCCCACTCAGGGAGGACACATGTGAAGGAAGATTGGAGAAAGAAGACCGAGCGCCCGAACTTTCCCGTACTTATGTTATTTGCGTGTTTTTGCTTAGTTAGGGGTCTTTTAGTAATTTTATGTCTTTATTTGCTTATTCTAGGGGTATTTTAGTAATTTTATGTCTTTATTTGCTTATTAAAGTGGGCTAAAGCCCTAAACTCAAATTTTTAACTATTGATTAATGAAAAGCAAACCCTTTGGTTGCCTCTCCTCTCTTCTCTCTAATGGCTTCTTCTCTTCCTTGATCTTCCTCTTCTAATTTCTTCTTGTGCCCCTCCAACTTCTTCAAGGTAATTATTTTTTTTCTTTCTATTTTCCAGTTTTGGCTAATCCTTTTTCGATCAAAATCTTGAGAACCAATCTAAATCCTAAACCCCCAAATTCTCAAATCCCTAATCCGAGAAACTTCTTGATTCTTCCGACTAGTGATCTTCATTGATCGATTGGGTGTGACCATGCAAGATCGGGAGGTCTCATCCCTCGCCGAATCCAACCTAAGTAATAATTGAATGTCATACTCCATGGTTGTGATGATGGTCCACTCCAGTGCATGTTTCCTTTATGATTTTCTCAGTTATAATGATTACTACTAGAATTTTAGATCATTTATTCTTTTTATTTCCGTTGTTTAATTATGTTCATGAGCATGTATCATAATTAGGATTGTCCTGTGTCAAATTTTGGTATCAGAGAATAGGCTTACATGGTTTTTGTCTAGATCGAGTTATCAAATTAGGGTTTTGATTTTTAGGTTTAATTTAGGAAAGTTTCAGATTTAGAAAGTTTTTAATTTTAGAAACTTTCCAATTTTAGAAAGTTCCTAATCTAGAAAATTTTCAGATTTGAGTTGTTTCCTGTTTCAACTTAATTGTGTCAGTTCATAGTAATTTTGCATTCATCGCATTCATCTTTAAAGTCATAACTCCTACTAGTATAGTTGGGTAGAGTTTGGTTCAAGTCTTCATTGTATGCCCACGAGAAGAGGTATAGGTTTCGGACTTCAACCTATTATGAATAACGAGCATTTATCTGAGCAACTTGCTCAATTGATACAAAAGATAACCGCCTTAGAAGCGGGTCAAAGGCGTGAGTTTGTCCGCCTTGAGAACCAAATTACCACTACCATGACTAAGGTCGAGCAACTAGAGGCGTCCCAAAAGGAAAACCCCGCTGTCGGGGATGATGCGCACTCCCAAGTGGGAGGAATCATTGAAGAACGCGCTGCCACACGTGGTGGTAGTGAGGATAGAGATCGTGGTAACGGTCGTGGTGTGCTGCGAGAGGCACGAGCCACATGTGATCATCAAGACCGCTATGATCCAGATGAGCGTGCAATGAAGATTGTGAGAGTTGAGGCCCCGAGTTTTGATGGACGCTTGGATTCCAAGGCATTCCTTGACTGGGTTGCTGACATGGACCACTACTTTGAGGGGTATGGCATGTCAAAAAACCGCCAAATGCGGTTTGCTAAGATGAAGCTTGTGGGTCAAGCCAAGCTCTTCTGGACTAAAACCGAGCGTAGGATAGAGAGAGTTGGTAGAGCCCCTATCACACATTGGTATGAGATGAAAGAGAAGTTGAAGGAGAAATACCTTCCTCTCTCATACCGTCAGAAGCTTCTTGACCAATGACAATCCTTACGCCAAGGGTCAATGTCTGCCGCTGACTACATACATCGCTAAATTTGAAGAATATGTGATGCGATGTGATATTCGAGAAGACTCTCTAGTAACGCTCTCGCGTTTCAAGACGGCCTTCATGCGGATCTTCAGCGCGAACTTATGACTCGGCCCTTAACGGACTTGGATGAAGCATATCAAGTCGTGCAGGAGTTAGAGCAATATCTAAAGGCTCATGTCGTTCGTCGTTTTGAGTCCCGAGACTCCAGTGCTAAATCTAATTCCCAGGGAACTAGACCTAATATTGGTAGTCACCTAGGGCAGAGGCGACCATTCCGCGTAGGCTTAAGGAGGACAAGGGCAAAGGGGTTCTTGGTGCCGGTTCTAGTAACATCAGCCAAGAGAGGTGCTATGAGTGTGGCAATCTTGGCCACGTGTCTAATCAATGTCCTACAAAGAGCCGTGGGAGAGCCTTAATTATAGGCGAGTCCCACGAGGATAGAGATGACCAGGGTGATTATGAAGTTGAAGAGTATCACCTGAAGGAGGACTTACTGATGAAGAAAAAGTGGATGGAGAAGCAACACTTGCAGTAGTCAGGCGTGTGCTAGCTCAATCTAGAAGTAGTGCTGACTGGCGTCGACGCACTCTTCTACACTATTGTCAAGTGTGGTGAAAAAAATTATAAGGTGATAGTGGACAGTGGAAGTTGTCAGAATGTGATTTCTACTAGCACCTTAGATCGCTTAAAACTGAAATCCACACCTCATCCAGACCCGTATAAAGTTTCTTGGGTTGACAAGACATTCCTATGTCTAGTCCCATCGAGTTTGGGTCATACAAAGAGTCCTTGTGGTGGATGTTTTACCTATGGATGTGAGACATGTTATCCTAGGTAGACTGTGGCTATTCGATAATGACGTCACGATCTTTGGCAGTTCGAATGCGTGTACTTTTATGTATAACGGTAGAAAGATCAACTTAATCCCATGCCACCTGAGAATACACTAGGGAAGAAGAAGGATGAGAAGGCAAATGAGCCTAGAGGAATGGGGAAATCCAAACCTAAGTCTCTACATATAATCAGTGCAAGAGAGTTTGAAAAAGAGCTAAGGAGAATTTTATGGTGTATGCCCTTATTGCTAGAGAGATTACACCTGAGGTTCCATCAGAGTTGCCCCATGAGGTGACCTCGGTCCTAAAGGAATACAGTGATATATTTCCTGAAGACTTACCGAATGAGTTGCCACCTATGAGGAACATACAACATGCCATTAATCTTGTCCCAGGGTTTACTTTGTCGAACCTTCCTCACTACAGGATGAACCGTGCAGAGCATGCAGAGTTGAAGAAACAAGTTGATGAGCTTCTGCAAAGGGTTTCATCCAAGAGAGTATGAGCCCGTGTGTCGTGCTTGCATTGTTGACGCCAAAGAAAGACGGCACGTGGCGCATGTGTGTGGATAGCCGTGCCATAAACAAAATTATGTCAAGTATAGGTTCCCTATACCTAGACTTGATGATATGCTTGACATGATGGCCAGGTCCACTATATTCTCTAAGATAGACCTCAAGAGTGGATATCACCAAATCCGTATACGTCTAGGAGATGAGTGGAAGACGGCGTTTAAGACGAAAGATGGGCTTATGAGTGGTTGGTCATGCCCTTCGGCTTGACTAACGCACCCAGTACTTTCATGCGAGTGATGACACAAGCTTTGAGCCGTTCATGAAAAAATTTCTAGTGGTGTACTTTGACGATATTCTTATTTATAGTACCACTAAGGAATCACACCTTGAACATTTAAAGAAGTCTGTAGTGTCCTTAGGAAGGAAAAGTTGTACGCTAATCTTAAGAAATATGCATTCATGTCTAGCCAAGTTGTGTTCTTAGAATTTATAGTGTCATCTGAAGGGATGCGCGCAGACTCTGAAAAAGTCAGGGCCATAGTTGAGTGGTCAGAATCAAGGAACATTCATGAGGTGTGAAGCTTTCACAGCCTAACAACTTTTTATCGTCGATTCATTAGGGGTTTTAGCATGATCATGGCTCTCATTACCGAGTGCATGAAAAGGGAGGGTTCGTGTGGTCTAAAGCCGCAGTCAAGGCTTTTAAAGAAATTAAGGGCAAGATGGTGGAAGCTACTGTCATGTGTCTACCTGACTTTTCTAAAGTCTTTGAAGTAGCGTGTGATGCGTCTGGTGTCGGTATAGGTGGAGTGTTGAGTCAAGAAGGACACCCAGTGACCTATTTCAGTGAGAAACTGAATGAGGCAAGACAAAAATACTCCACTTACGACAAAGAATTTTATGCGGTAGTGCAATCCCTGAGACATTGGCGACACTATCTCCTACCGTAAGAATTCGTTTTATTTTCTGACCATGAGGCTTTGAGATATTTGCATTCTCAGAAGAAACTCAACCCAAGGCATGCCGAGTGGGTAGCATTTCTTCAGGAATATTCGTTTGTTTTGAAACACAAGGTCGGGGTTGAAAACAAACCAGTGGATGCCCTTAGTAGGAGAGTGGCGTTGCTCAACTCCTTGAGTGTAGAAGTAGTTGAATTTGAGCAACTGAAAGATGAATACCCCATATATCCTGATTTTGGGGGTACTTACGCATCGCTCGCTAGTGACCAGCATATTATGGGTGAATATGTTCTTAAAGATGGCTTCCTTTTCAAGGGAGACAGACTTTGTATCCCTCGTATGTCCCTTCGTGAATTTCTCATCTGGGAGCTTCATTTAGAAGGGATAGCTGGCCATTTTGGTTGTGATAAGACTATTGCTCTCGTGGAAGATCGTTTCTATTGGCAAAGTCTCAAGCGAGACGTAGCCAAAGTTTTAGGACAGTGTCGAACATGTCAGCTGGCAAAGCATAGAAAGCAAAATACCAGGCTGTACACGCCATTGCCAGTGCCACATGCTCCATGGCAGGACATTAGTATGGACTTCGTGCTTGGGCTTCCCAAGACTATAAAAAAGCACGATTCTGTTTTTGTCGTTCTGGACTATTTTTTTAAAATGACGCATTTCCTCTCATGTTCGAAGACGTCAGATGCGTGTCATGTTGCTCGTCTCTTTTTTGATGGTGTGGTGCGTCTTCATGGGTTACCTAAACCATAGTGTCTGATCGTGATGTTCGATTTACTAGATATTTTGGAAGACACTGTGTCACATTATGAGAACTCGTTCACAATTTTCTATTGCTTACCACCCACAACCAGATGGTCAAACTGAAGTGGTAAACCGCAGCCTTGAAAATCTTCTACATTGTCTAGTGGGTGAACATGTCAATACTTGGGACCTAATTTTACCAACTGCTGAACTTGCTTATAATGAGTCAGTTAATAGATCTACAGGGTTGAGTCCTTTTGAAATTGTAAGTGGTTATAACCTAGAATGCCCATAGATCTCTTACTTATGTCTGTTACCCAAAGGTCTTCTGAGTCAGCCGATACATTTGCATGCCATATTCATGATTTACATACACATATTAGACAACGGTTAAATAAGAGCAGTGATGATTATAAAGTTTCAGCCGATTCTCATCGTAGAGTGCAAGAATTTCAAGAAGGAGACTATGTAATGGTGCGAATAAGGACAGAGCGATTCTCTCAAGAATCTGCTAAAAAATTACAAGTGCGTAGTGCTGGACCATTGAAGATATTACAAAAGGTTGGGTCCAACGCGTATCGGATTGGCCTTCCACCTGAAATGAGCATTAATCCAACTTTTAATGTGGAAGATGTAGTCCGTGCCCATACTCCCATTGTTGATACATCGTCCCTTTCATGGCCTTTTTCTGAGTTTGCTACCCAACCCTTCCACCCCCCCCTCCACTCATTTCCCATAAAGAATATATTGAAGAAATCTTGGATAACGAGATAGTATCCACGAGAGATGAAAGTTTCCAAAGGTATCTTGTCAAATGAAAGAATAAACCATCGTCTGAATCTACGTGGCTGTCGGGCGACGCATTGCAAGGTATTGATCCAGATCTATTAGAGCGGTACAAAAGTTTCAACTCGTCGGAGTCGAGTTTTCTCACTCCAGGGGAATTGATGCGAACACAAGCACATTCAAGGTGTACCAACGAAGAAAGCGCCAACCACAAGTGTCGTCCTTTTGGATAAGCGACTATTGAGGAGCTGAAGACCTTTCACATGTGATTGAACATATAGAAGACCCCACTCAGGGAAGACACATGTGAAGAAAGATTGGAGAAAGAAGACCGAGCGCCCGAACTTTCCCGTACTTATGTTATTTGCACGTTTTTACTTAGGGGTCTTTTAGTAATTTTATGTCTTTATTTGCTTATTATAGGGGTATTTTAGTAATTTTATGTCTTTATTTGCTTATTAAGTGGGCTAAAGCCCTAAACTCAAATTTTTAACTATTGATTAATGAAAAGCAACCCCTTTGGTTGCCTCCTTCCTCTCTTCTCTCTAATGGTGTTTTTTCTCTTCCCTTGATCTTCTTCTTCTAATTTCTTCTTGTGCCCCTCCAACTTCTTCAAGGTAATTATTTTCTTCTTTCTATTTTCCAGTTTTGTTAATCCTTCTTCGATCAAAATCTTGAGAACCGTTCTAAACCCTAAACCCCCCCCAAATTCTCAAATCCCTAATCTGAGAAACTTCTTGGTTCTTCTGACTAGTGATCTTCATTGATCGATTGGGTGTGACCATGCAAGATCGGGAGGTTTCATCCCTCGTCGGATCCAACCTAAGTAATAATTGAATGTCATACTCCATGGTTGTAATGATGGTCCGCTCCATTGCATGTTCCTTTATGATCTTCTCTCAATTATGATGATACTACTGCTAGAATTTTAGATCATTTATTTATTCCTTTTATTTCCGCTGTTTAATTATGTTCATGAGCATGCATCATAATTAGGGCTGTCCTGCGTCACAAACACTTCCTTAAAGGGCCTGTTTGATTTTTAATTTCTCCCAGTAAATGCACTGAAATAAGTAATTATTACTTGCTCCGCCTGTTTGAAATTAGCCGCGAATTACGTTTCGAAAATCGGTCCATATAAACCTTGTTATTGCTGATTTAAATATGTAGGTCCCACCATGATGTATGTGAGTTATCCACACCATCCATCCTTTTAAAAATTACATTTTAAGGCATGAGCCCAAAAATGAGAAAATCAAATGCTCAAGTGGACCACACCTTAGGAAACAATGATCATTAAGACGTCAATGGTTAAAAGTTATTTTCTCCCCTGGGCCCACATCGATGTTTATTTGTCATCCAACCTGTTCATAAGGTAACACAATTATGGATAAAGTGGAAACAAAAATATCAGTTTGATTTAAAACTTATATGGTCCTCAAGAAGCTTTCAATGGTAGGAATTCAATTCCATTGTTTCCTGTGGTGTGGTCCACTTGATTTTTGGATTTGCCTCATTTTTCGGCTCATACCATAAAATGAGTTGGCTAAAGGGATGGACGGTGTGGATAAGACACAAACATCATGGTGGGCCCCACGATCTAATATTTCTCTCCTCAGGTGACGTGAGGAGTGATATAAATGGATGGTAGCGGTCAACATCACCTCGGAAATGCAGCCGGAAATACAAGGGTAAATAATTATTACCCATTTACCCTGAATTACCTCTGTAATTAGAAAATCAAACAGTGCCTAATTAAAAATCTAGTAGTAGCATGTAGCTTATATGTCATGGTATGTAGCTTACGCCTCACGTGTCAAAGGGGTGAATGTTGCACTTTATGCTGTTCGCCATTTAAAACACCTGTTCTATTAATTTTTTTCATCTTCCATTTTTTTTTCTTTGAAGGATTCATCTTCAAGTTTGTTGCTGCTGCATTTTAATAAGAAAAAAAAAAAATGTGGAGGGAATAATATGTATTAATATGCTTTTTCTTTGCAATGCTTTATATTATTCGTATCTGGTTCTATGTCGACTTTTTGATACCATGATTGTTTTGGGGCGGTTTGATGACATGTCTCTGTATATTTTCATCCCATTATGGGGTGGATCCCACGGACAACACCGGACTGTCATTTTGCGCAGACCCACCACTGGAATTAGGATGAGATAATATTCCGCTGGGGTCAGCTCAGGCAAGATGACCCTCCTGTTAAGTTGTTGCCTGCCTGCGGGCCCCACCAGAATACTGAGATGAGAAGATTCACATCCTTTTTCTCTTCTAGAAAGCAAGCAGCCAAGCATTACCATTAACTTTTTATTTCCCCTGCAGAAGCATCTGTATTTCAGTAGTGATTTGTTCTCTCTTTATAGATTCTTTTCTTTGACTTGCATTTTTACTGTTTGTGATATACTGTCCTTGTTTCGTCCATCTATCACATGACTTGCTTGAGAAAGACTCCTTGGTAGGGATTTCTATGTTCAATAGAAATTGCACTCTTTTATCCCGAGTTCCTCCTCACTTCTTAAGAAACAACTCTTTGTTGCATAGAGGATTATCTGATCATCAAACCCAGTATATGCAAGGTATGTGCATCCAAACCATTGATCTGTTGAGACCCACTATGGCTGGACGGTCTGAAAATCTCCCTGGTTGTAAAATATCCTAGTTACTGATATTGGGCTGTCCTTTTAGTTGAATGTGCAGATTAGCTGCATTTCTCAAAATCGTCTATTTATTTGCGGGCCAGAATTGAAAGATAGCATTGTCTCATCAAGGATTTTTCTGGGGCATGGTCTAACCATAGTGGGACCCAACAACAGGCCAACAGTCTAGACCACTCAGATGTGGCCTCTCTTGCACAAACTGAAAATTCAAGTGTAGAGTGTTTTTCTTTTTTCTTTTTATGGCAGTTCGCCATAAAGATGTGGGTTTTTTAGTAGAGATTTTATTCTCTAGGTTTTTTTTTTACACTATACTATCATGTTTTTAGTAGATAACTCATGGATCTACTTAATGTTATTCATTGAAATTTTGCTGACATGTTTGGCTTCTTTGTTAATTTTTCCTTCTTTTTTCTTGTTGAGGAAAGACTCAATGAATTGACAGTATCTTCCGTGACACTTCATGAACCTTGTAATCTCGTCAGATTGTCATTTCTGTAAATATTGTTTGATTTATGCAAGCAATTCCTAGTTGATGTTCTATGGCATTGAGTATTACATTGTGCTTTTGTGGGTTGGGAGGTGATGCATGGATCTTGGAGGTGTTGAAATTGATTTTATTGTTTATGTGGGCTGGCTTCATGGTCGTCCTGTTTTTTTTTTTTTTTTTTTTTTTGGGTCCTGTTCATGACAGGCGTGGCTAGTATTATTGGACGAGCACGTGTAACGCAGATATGCAGATGGGTGGATCACAAATACCACATTTCTATCCCTATCATGTTGACATTTCTTATAACTAATCCTCTCCTTTCTTCAATAAGTGCTTTTGTCGCTCTTTTGTAAATGATAGAATTGAGTGGCACAAACAGTTGTATGGTTGCTCTTAATGGCCAGGCTAGCTTAACAGGCATCAAGGCCAGAGCCTTTTATAGCTTGGGGTCGATCACGATTTTACTCCTGGTTTGGGGCCATGCTTGATTTTCAAGCCTACCAAAAAAACAGAAGGACTGATGTACTCCAATCCGCCCATGTGTGGTTGACATGGTCCAAGCTCATATCTGAATTTCAGGTCTGAAAAAGACTGGTTTCTGGCTGACTCAGCCCAGCAGCATGCTACTACCACTCTTCACCTATGTGAAATTACCCTGATCTGATCTAACCATACCCTTCCATTTGCACGGCCCAATTTCGAATTTGCAAAACCAGCTTCGACTCACATGCCCAATCTACCAATTTTGGCTATCTGCACTAAATTTGAAAATGGTGTGTTTGGATGCTCATTTAAAGTAAATTACAATAAACAATTGCTATAAAGAGACATGCCGAATAGGGGGATAACCCATGAGCACCAAACAATTTCCACTGCAGCAGATACAACTGAAATGATCATGAAATGCGTGGAATGACCGTTAAGTGAAGGGAATTGACCATGAATGCTTGGAAATGACCGTGAAGTGAAGGGAATTGACCGAGGAATGCTTGGAAATGACCTTGAATCAACACGGAATCGCCGAGAATGACCGTGAAATGCATGGAAATGATGGTGAAATGAAGCAAATTGACCATAAAATGATGGAAATGACCGTGAAGTGAAGGGAATTGATCGTGAACTGCTTGGAAATGGCTGTGAATCAACATGGAATGGCCGGGAATGACTGTGAAATGCATGGAAATGACCGTGAAGTGAAGCGAATTGATTGTGAAATGCATGGAAATGACCGTGAAGTGAAGAGAATTGACCGCGAAATGCTTGAAAATTACTGTGAATCAACACGGAATCGCCTGGAATGACCATGAAATCAATGGAAATGACGGTGAAATGCATGGAACTTTATTCTACCTACATTTTTCTCTCTAATACATATTTATATAAATATATATATATATATATAAGCATATAAAAAAAATTCTCTTTTTTTTTTCATTTCTTTCTCTATTCATTTAATAAGAATATCTTCTAAACCAAAATTAGTTACTTGAGGTACCACATATGATTTTGGGGTAGGAGAAGCTACTTTAGCCAACCAACTTAGCTATTTTCCACTGTTTTCCATCAGGTCGATGGTTGAAAATCCATTCATTCACTATTCACTTCACGGTCAATTTCAATCAGTTCGCGGTCAACTCAATTCATTTCACAGGTCAATTCCCTTCACTTCATGATGAATTCCATGCATTTCACGATCAATTCCCTTCACTCCATGGTCAATTTCATGCATTTCACGATCAATTCCTTCACTTCACGGTCAATTTCATGCATTTCATGGTCAATTCCAGCGATTCCCCTTCACTTCATGGTCAATTCCCTTTACGGTCAATTTCATGCATTTCACGGCCATTACACACAAAACAGCCAAACACATCACGATTCCCCTTCACTTCATGGTCATTTTCATGCATTTCACACTGTCAATTCCCTTCACTTCACGGTCAATTCCATGCATTTCATGGTCGTTACCATGCATTTCACGGTCATTTCCATGCATTTCATATAAATATGTGTTAGAGAAAAATGTAGGTAGAATAAAATTATTTATATGCTTATAATAAAATTATTTCTATGCTTATATATACATATTATATAAATGTGTTAGAGAAAAATGTAGGTAGATTAAAATTCTCCATGTAAAAAAAAAAAAAAAAAAAAAGTGCATAGGGATATGTTTATAACTACGGTTATAATCCATAGTCATAGATCGAAGGTGGAATCGCGAAATCTGCGATTGATCATCGATCGGGACAGCGACTTGCGGTGGAATCGCGGGAGCCGCAATTGATCGCCGAATTACGGTTATCTATGGCTACAGATTATAACCGTAGTTATAGTTGTATTCCTGTGATTTTTTTTCTTTTTTTACATGGAGAATTTTATTCTACCTACATTTTTCTCTAACACATATTTATATAAATATGTATATATAAGCATATAAAAAAAATTATCTCTTTTAAAAAAAAAAAATTTATTTCTTTCTTTATTCATATAACAAGAATATCTTCTAAACCAAAATGAGTTACTTGACGTATCATATATGATTTTAGGGTTGAAAGTTGGGCAGGTTCAACCCGACCAACCTGTGATCGACTCGACATTGGGTTGGGCTTGGGCAGGATGTATCAGGTTTGGTCTTGGGGTTAGGCCATACAAACACCAACTCGATAAAAATGCATGAAAATGACCGTGAAATGCATGGAAATGACCGTGAAGTGAAGCGAATTGACCGTGAAATGTGTGGAAATTATCGTGAAGTGAAGGGAATTGACCGTGAAATGCTTGGAAATGATCGTGAAGTGAAGCGAATTGACCGTGAAATGCGCAGAAATGATCGTGAAGTGAAGGGAAATGATCATGAAGTGCTTGGAAATGACCATGAATCAACACGGAATCGCCCGGAATGACCGTGAAATGCATGGAAATGACGGTGAAATGAAGCAAATTGACCGTGAAATGCGTGGAAATGACCGTGAATGAAAGGAATTGACCGTGAAATGCTTGAAAATGACCGTGCATCAACATATGTATTACATTCACAATCGTATTACAAAAAATGTATAACATTCACATTTGTATTACAAAAAAAGTATAACATTTACAGTCGTCTTACAAAAGATGTATAACATTCACAGTCGTATTATAAAAAATGCACAAAAAATTACATTATTCCGGATGTATTGGAAATTTGCAACTCCAACAATTATGCCCTGTTTGTTTGCAATGTCCATATTTTTTGGTTGCTCGCTCCTCTCCACGGAAAAGGATCCGTGCCTTCTTCGGTCTTCCAGCTACCCTCCTCTGTAGCGGTGGCTTCATACTCGTACACAAATCCTTAAATGCTAATGAAATTTCCCATTGGCTTTTGTCTCGTACTGGGTATACGGAATCTTCATACGTGATCTGGTAATTCCTCGCCGTATTCAACGGGGAGCAGTACGAATAATGAGGAAGGTTGTAGTTTACACACGCTGAAAGAACATGAAAACAAGGGAATCCCTGTACTTCAAACGCGCGGCATGTACATAAAAGCTCATTGACCTTGACAGTGAAGTGAAGACATCATTTACTGCAAAATGATGTCTTCACCATTCATAATGAAATCACTAATACAAATACATCATTTGCTATAAAATTTTGACAAAATATACAACACATCATTTACATCATTTCACCATGAATATTTTACAGGACATCATTTACAACAATTTACAACATTTCATAAAATTAACATCTCCTGCACCTCCATCTATATGTAAACTGGGCTCCTTGCTAGGCAGATGGTGGCCCACCTCCTCCACTTGGAATCCTTCACCAGAACATGATGGCGGCCCTTCATCTGTGAATCGATGGAGTAACATACCCTCCAGTACATTACTATTTCCTTCTGCCCCTTCAAGTAAATCAAAACTCTCGATTGGTGGATGGTGGCCCACCTCCACTTCAAATACTTTTCCAGATGATGATAGCGGTCCGTTCTCTATCGACCCATGGAATAACATACCCTCAAAATCACTACCGTCTCCTCCCCCTTCATGCAAATAGAGATTCTCAATTGGAAGATGGTGGCCCACCTCCTCCACTTCAGATGATGGAACTGACCCTTTCTCTATTGACTCATCAAATGACACATCCTCTAGTCAGTCATGATCTCCTACCCCTTCATGCAGATTAAGCCTTTTGATCGGTGGATGGTGGTCCACCTCCACTTTGAATCCTTCACCTGATGATGATAGAGGCCCTTTATCTATTGATCGATACAATATCACATCCTCCAGTCCATTATCATATCCTTCGTTGAGCCCCTCGATAATAGAAGGCAACCAGTGGTGGAGTGACAATATACAAAAGTTAATAAATAGAAATGGTTATGGTTCAAAGCCTGATAAGGTACTAGAAATGATGAAATTTTTTAACAATATAGAAATGCCAACCCGGTCGACTCCATTTATGTGTGTTGTAGGCAAATGGGGTCGACTGGGTCATAGCCCGGTCGACCGGGTAACTGTCCAGGGAGTTGGGGTCGACCGGGTAATACCCGGTTGACCCCGACTATTTTCCATTGTGTAGGCATTCAATGTCCACTGTTTTCTATTATGGGTCATATTGTGCTTTGGATCTACTTCGTTTTTGGGTCCATGATCTTAAATCATTTAAACAAATGAAAGAATAGTATGGATATATGAAATGCATGGAATTAACCGTGAAGTGCAGGGAATTAACCGTTATATGCATTGAAATGAGCGTTTAATGGCCGGGAATTGACCATGAAATGCATTGAATTGACCATGAAGTGAAGGGATTTGACCGTGAAATGCATGGAAATGACCGTGAAGTGAAGCAGAATCGGCGGAATTGACCGCGAAATGAATGGAAATGAGCGTGGAGTGAAGTGAATTGACCTTGAAATGCTTTGAATTGACCGTGAAGTGAAGGGATTTGACCGTGAAATGCATGGAAATGACCGTGAAGTGAATCGGAATCGGCGGAATTGACCGCGAAATGAATGGAAATGAGCGTGGAGTGAAGGGAATTGACCGTGAAATTCTTTGAATTGACCGTGAAGTGAAATTGACCGTGAAATGCATGGAATTGACCGTGAAGTGAAGTGGAATCGGTGGAATTGACCGTGAAATGAATGGAAATGACCGTGAAATGAAGGGAATTGACCGTGAAATGAATGGAAATGAGAGTGAAGTGCCGGGAATTGACCGTGAAATGCATTAAATTGATTGTGAAGTGAAGCAAAATGACCGTATAATGCATGGAATTGATTCCTTAACCACTCTACCATAACATTTTGTCGCTAAGCTTAGATTCTTTTAGTCAACTTTTGGAGTGGGGCCGGAATGGTGATAGTCTATTCCATATGACCAATTGTAGCTAAGTTTAACCACAACATTCTGTAGCTAAGTTAAAGAAGTTTATTCTTTTAGCTAAGCATCCAAAATAGCTCACAAGAACCATCTATTCCACCTGACCCTATATATTTATCCAACTCATTGATACGGAGGAAACCATCATGAATGGGTTATGTCTGAGAAATCTCCCCAATTGGTCAACTCTAACCTCATTGTTGTGTTAGTATAAAACAACATGGTTAAGAATGATTTGGTGGCTAAGATCTTATAATTTAGGAGATTTAGAGGGTGTGATCCATCCATGGTGAGAACATTCACATCAATGGCTTGGATAAACCAACCATGGCCCCCACTTCTACAATTTCGGTGAAGAATTTTATCATTCACCACAATGACCGTGAAATGCATGGAATTGACCGTGAAGTGAAGGGACTTGACCGTGAAATGAGTGGAATTGACTGTGAAATGAATGGAAATGATCGTGAAGTGAAGGGAAATGACCGTGAAGTGCATGGAATTGACGTGAAATGCATGGAAATGACCGTGAAGTGATTGAAAATTACCGTTAAATGCATCAAATTGACCGTGATGTAAAGGGAATTGAGCGGGCAATAAATGAAATTATATAATACACAAACAAATCACAATTCAGACTGAAATCACTATTATGAACACATCATTTACTACAAAATTATGACAATATATACAAAGCATCGTTTACATCATTTTACCCTGAATGTTTTACAAGACATCATTTACAATAATTTACAGCTCCCACAAAATTTACATCATACCTAAGACAACTATATCATATTTTGTAGTCACTCGGGCAGTCATAGGCTATAGAGTTCCTAAAGCTGGGAGTGAATTGCTGCAAGTCTCTCCCTGATAAAATTTCGTCGCTGCACAAAATGTCCATATATTTCATGACAAAAATGCCACAATCATATCCATTCAACTGCTTTAGTACGGAAGTATCTTCTTTAACCATCTAAGACTTTCCATTCAATGTAGACATATCTCCTACGACATGGAATAATATAGGCAAGGCCTCCTTCATTAGCTCGATATGTTGCCTGTGTCGACTGAGTGCCCTCGAATACAAACTGTCGAATATAACGATTTCTCGACTCGAGGGTGGATGACCATCAGGTACCAATGAGTGTTGGTGTGGTTAACTGGTACGTATACCTGTCCATGTTTGACAAGATAAGATATCATTATAAACATAGAAATGAGTAAACATAACGTTAATAACTTGTACTGATACCATTACATGTTCATACTGCCACATGGCCTTGTGCCCTTCACGATGTTTAACAATACCGTATACTGTGAGTTTCTGCATTCTACAAGTGAACGCACATCGTCACCTCTAATGTCCCGATATATTCTCAATGCTGACATGGAAATGTCGATACATGGCTATTACAAACAACATACCGAATTAGAACATATATCATATAATGAAATAACATAATAACCATGATCCAATTCATATAGTTACCAAGAAAAATGTGGGGCAGAACTTGCAGTCCTTTGTATATATAGTAGGAAATGAACCGTGCCTTCTCTCCAGGAAATCAACGTACTTGTCAATAGCCTAATCAATAAATATGGCGAATTAAGCTCTAGTCTAATATAAATTGTTGAATAACCATAGATGTATGTGTGTGAATTACTTACAACGATATCAACCCATGCATATTTCTCTCATATGGTCCTTTACCAACCAAATTTCACCGTTTCTTTGTTTGCATTGGCCCAACTATCCAATTCATGTAGTTCCTCCTCCGATATTATCCTAAATGGATCAATCTTGGCCTGGAGGGTATGGGAGAAGTATACAATTCTTTCAGTTTCTTAGTGTCGGCGGCGTTGCTTGGAGTTGTTTGAATGACAGAGATGGAAGTGAATGGAGAACGCTTGTATACAGACGGCTTCAATACCCTCTTAGTCCTCGTCTTATATACTGCAATGGAAGGCACTGATTTCTCACATATATCAGCGTTTAAGGCATCCAAGTGTTTGTAATGTCCCAGATTTTTTCCAACTTGACGATGAATGTCCTTAGGTACTAGGTCGATCATAACACCTTATTAACTTCTCATAACTCAATCCCAAAGTCTAAAATCCATTTTAAATCCATTTCCTTCAAAATCTCACCTTTCACCACTTTATTCTTCAAATTTTTCTAAGTACTTTCATATCAGACACTAATCATAAAGTTTAAATGATTAAGAACAATTCTTAAACTAAAATTTACTGTAAATAGTAAATAAATAAATAAAATGGGTTTTTAATCATTAAACTTATAAAATTTTATAAAATAAATAGGTTATTTGGATATATCAGTTTCTCCTACCCCAAATTCATATATGGCATGTCGCATAACTCATTCCGGGTTACAAGATACGCCCGTTTCAAAAACTCTAGGTGGTAGGCACCACAGAGGACCGCGGCGCCACCGCGCCTACCGCGACACATCGCGCCGTAGTTCAGCGGACCGCGGTGCCACAGCGCTGACCGCGGCGCACCGCGGGTGCACCAAAAATTGGTGGACCCTCTCTGCAAAAATTTTGCAGTTTTCGACCAACTTCAAAAAGTCATCTCCTTCGTTATAACTCCGATTTAGGTGATTCAAAAGTCAGATTGAAGCTTGATAAGTCTAGTTTTATTAAAAATAAGTAAAAAATATAATAAAAATTTTATTATAGTTAAATATAGGTCGTTGTGACAACTGTCCGAAATTCATTAGTTTGGACAGCTGCTGCTTCAAAAATTTTTAGAATTTTTCTACAACACGAAATCTAATAAAATTTGGTGGGGATGAAGTAGACTCGATGATGACCTACTACAAAATTAATTAAAATAATGTACTAACTAAAAGTACCAGAAAGGGGCGTAGAACTGCCCTAAGACTATATTTTGTCGTAATTAGGGCGTAATTTAGTTAAGTATTAAACTAAATAAGTGGTGGAATTAGCTTGAACCACTTTCTATATGAACTGCAAGACCCAAAACCATTAAAATCACTAATCCAATATTACTTAAAAACCCAGGGGCAATCTCAAAACCCAGTTGCTCTCGGGAGCGCATTGAAACTCCATATCGGACCTGGACCGCGCGTCGAAAGTCCGATAATGGCGAAACTATACAGTTATGACTATCTTATTAGGCTTGACAACCATCGTGAGAATCGAGCCCAACTAGGGTCCAGAAATGCACAACTTGAGCCCCGAGTGAAGTGTGTGGGATACGCAAATATCTTTAGAAAATGAACTCAAATTTAAGTGATTTGGGCCGTTCGCTTACATGCCAAATTTAAAGTTTCAGACTGTCAGATTTTGACCCAATTACAACCCTTGGATCAGAAAAAATTTCATACACATGTCAGTGTACTTGTGGCCCTGATTGAGTGAAGATAACCGTTGAACTGAAACTGGTCCTCCACGGTCGATCCACAAATCCGATCGTACCGAAATCTTAACCTGATGTAGATCCATTGTCAGGAAATTTTTCTCCAGACCGTATGTAGATAATGGACCTCCGATGAGTCCCGTTGGGTCGAAACAGACCCCTTTTGGCTATAATTTAAGTATACCATGGCCCTGGGGCGATTGAGGTCAGTTCTGAGCCTATATAAGGCCCTTTTCTCACCCCACCTCTCTCATATCCGAATTTTGCTCCAAACCCTAAGGGAGGGAGGAGAGAGAGAGAGAGAGAGAGAGAGAGAGAGAGAGAGGAGTGGCGATCGAAGGGAGATCTTTGGAGCTTGTGCAATCCTTCTTCCCTGTTGCTCCACACATCGAATCGCCTCCCCCCATCGCTACACGAGCGATTCCAACTCCGATTTGGGTAAGAAAACCTAACCCTAATCTGTTTTAGGTATCCAACTAGATGAATTGGTGAAATAGCTAACCTATTTCATGATTTAGGTAGCCGTTGTGCTGTAGACGAAACGTAAGATACGAACCGAGTTCGTAACGGTGTACCGACGAAAGGTGCGGACTATAAACGTTTAGTTTATAGTTTTCAAGGCTTTCAATATCAGTTAATCATTTATGACTAACTTGATTGCTATCACATGTGTTTAGATACGTTGTTTTCCGTATATTACACATATATGTAAAATGTGTTGATTTTTAATGCATCCCATGTGTTTGTTGAAATGTTTGAATGAATATAGAATTATGATTTGTGCTTGTCATGATTTATATTTGAGAACACATGATTGTCGTATGTGTGGCAACTCCCTTGTAAAAGAATTTGCTATAATATACGTTATAACTAATATATTACATGTATGTTTATATGTGTAGTCTAATTATTTGATAAAATTCCTGAATAAGTAAATGCTTACTGAAATGTATTTAATGAGGCCATTGAGATGGGATTCTCAATTACCTTGTCTATAGTTACAGTTTCCTTTGTGTAATCTATCTTGCTACTACGTGATTTATGAATGAATTCCTATGTATGATAACATGTACTCTATGTGTTCGTTAAAATGCTTGTATGAGATTTATATTTGAATTGGTTGCTACATGCTATTTGACTAGCACATATGAATGTCTACTGTATTTGAATTGTGATTAGGGCTACGATGTAGTCCAGGCAATCGGTAATGGTTTATGATCCATGACCGAACTGTTTTAGCCACGACGGATACGTTCTAGGAATCTGAGTCGTACGCTGGTTATCGACAGTGGCTAGGCCACGAGGAGTGCATATTCGCTCCATGTCGATTAACTCAACGTACGCTCGTACCAGTCGAGCTTGTCAAGTAACTCGATTGACCCAATGTATGTTCACCATGTATGGACGCTACTGCTTGAACCTAATGTACCAAACTTACCAGTGAAAAGCCCGTTTAACCTTGGTACCTCGATCTGCTAAGACTCATGAGCCGGGTATGGTGGTAGGGGACACCGTGGTCAAGCTGTCAGCTTACGCTGAGGCGACGAGCCTCCCCGTAGTGACCAGTGAGCAAACCAAACTCGTGAGCCGAATACGGTAGTATGGGATACTGTATTCGAGCTGTCGGCCTACGATCAGGTGACGAGCTACTCATAGTGACCTCGATTATACTCTAGGACTACTTTAAGGCGACGAGTCTTTCCGTAGTCACCTCGAGTATGAAATAGGCCTACCCCGGTGCAGCCTGGCTTAATCCCCAGTCGGGTTAGTGACGAGCCTTCAAAAATAGACTGCCAGTTGGTAGGGCGTTGGTGGTGTGACCTCGAGTGTGAATTAAGCCTACGTTGAGGTGACGAGCCTCCCGTAACAACCTATCATATAAACTAGCGAACTTGCTTATCGTATGTGATTAACTAGGACTGACGACCCTAAATGGATCATTGTTTGGGTAAATGACATAAAGGGAGGTACCTTAGCTTCCCGAACATGCTATTTGAATAAACCTAATTTATAACTTGGCTAACACGATCATACACCGTATTGCATGTGCCTTTGGCGTTGGAGTTGAGCACAGAGGAAGGGGTGCATGCCGTGATCGTGAGATGATGTCACTGAGGGAGTGCAGGCGAGGGCATGCATCATTAATACATATCATTCTTACATTAACAAGAGTATTTAGAACATGATTGTTGTACTGCTTTATCATTACTACTTGACTGAATTAATAACATGTTAACATTTACTTTATAGTTTCACTGAATTAGCTACTCATTTCCACCTAGGACGGTGTTTTAAAACATCACCCAGACTCTGATTTAGATGCAGGTGATGGTGAGGTCTATACAACAGAGTTGGACTTCGTAGGCAAGGAGGAAGGATTCTCCTACGTTCAACTATCGGGCGGATCTATGTAGATCTCATACCGATGCGCAGGGACTACTGGGATACTTGTTTAGTTAAACACGTTTACTTCCTACATTTTATATGTTTAGAAACAACACATGTATATATTTAGCCCGGTTCCATACTCATACTCTAAAATTTATGAAACGTTTTCATAATTAAATGCATATATTTCAGTCTTCCGCTTGCCAAATTACATTAACTCTGGATTATGATATGTTGTTTTAGTATAATCCCACTCATGTTTAAATGCACTAATACAGACAACATTCAATCATCATTATCTATGTTGCATAAGTGATGCGTTGGAACTCGAGAGTAGAGCTTTGCTCGACCCCATATTTTCAGGGTGTTACAGTGTTGAACATCCATCTCTTTGTTCCCCTGATCCCTACATTCCAATTCCCCATCCTCTTTCTCAAACTCTTTCTTCTCTTTCTCTAACTCATTCTCCTTCCAAAACTGCATCTTCTCTTAAAGAAACGCCTCCATCTGCTTCTTCAATTCCATCTTACCCTCCTCCAACTCTTCTTTCTCCTTCTTCAATACCTCATTTTTTATCCTTAATTCTTCTTTCTCTTTCATTAACATTTTCCTCTCCATCATCAAAATTGCCCTCTCATTCAACTCTTCCTTTTGTAACCTCAAGGCTTCCATCACTTTTGGCATTAGTTCCACCTCCTTGCGTACTACTTCTCTCTCCCTCTCTATCGATTCTTCTCTCTCTTTTAGCGTGCGTTCCTACCGCTTCAACTCTTCCCTATCTCTCTCCAACTGAATCCTCTCCGCCTCCAGCTCCTCCTTATCCTCCCTCGACTCTGCAGTCAGTTGCAATTTCGCTCCCTCTCCCTCTCCCTCACTGCCACTCTCTTCCTCTCCCCCTTCTTCTCCCTCTCCCTCTTCTTCTCCCTCTCCCTGTCCCGATCTCCCTTCCATATATTCATCATCTTCATCTTTAATGCCCTACAAAATGAAGCAATGTATGTATCAATTATATAACACGTCAAAGTAAATATAACATATGAACATAAAAGAATAATTTTCTGACATCTTACATCAAATCTATCACGGACCAAACGAACGGCCTCCGTCTCCAACTCCTCAATGGTAGGCTCTAAGATAAGAGCTATCTCAGTCTACAAGAGAACATCTTCATTTTCATATACAGAAACACACACACACACACACACACACACACACACATATATATATATAGTTCAATAAGTGATCACTTACATTCATAGAAATTGACTTACATCTTCACTCTCTAGTATTTGATGAATCTTCTTATACCTCAAACTCTTCCATCCTCGATATTGTGTGAATCTTGGAATTTGGGAGGGAACGTATGAAATGGTACATTGTCGGAGAGTTGGTACTCTCTCAAGGGCCCATATCTGTTACAATGAAATGACAAGATGATGTTAAATACATATAGTTTCGTATAAACTATAAATTAAAATGTACAAGGAAAGAACCTTACTTATAGGAAAAATATGCAACTGGTGACATTGTAATGAAGCCCATGTGATGCCATCAAGGCACTATCGATCCCTTCTGTCATCATGTGGAAGGTCACACTACCCCATGGGTAGATATTAAAGTCTTCCAACGAGTCAACAAGGTCGATAAATTCTGTACAACACATAATATTCGTGTCGGTTCCCCTAACAAACCACTCTACACATAATACTTCACGACATCTTCATGCTTATTGCTATCACCTATCCTATTGAACACCCCCAGTACATGTTTATTTAGGATATGGTATTCATTGAAGCATTTTTCTCTTATTGACTTATTCAAACGAGGGATATTAGGTATGGAGAGGTCACCAGTCTTCAACCTTGTTATTAAGGTGAAGTCCATATCGAAAAACTTTACACGATTCCCTTGTATCTCGAATACAAGATTGCCTATATATCTCTCAATAAGTGAGTGAAAAATGGCTCCTATAAACCTAAATGATGGAATGTGTAATAAAAATGAGAATGGGGTCTGCCTAAATATATTTATTCTAGTGTCATTTTTCTCCAACCCACTCTTAACGCTATCAAACCACCATGTCAAAGAACATCTGCATGATAGGGTGGGGGCCGACTCGCCAAATCCCTTATGCAAGGGTTTGTTATCTGCAAGGATGAATGAGAAATTATATCAACGATAACATCCAATATTTAACGAAGCATAATGTGAAAGTTCACTTGTTGTGGTGAAAAATCATAAAGTATGGTGTGTGAGTTTGCCGAGTCGGTGGTCAGTTTTTGGCGAATTCCAAATGAAAGTACAGGACTTATAGGTGAGTTTTCACAAGTTTTGTGCCTATTTCACTCATATATCAGTCAATTTCATGAAATTGTCGGTAAATTTATATAAGGTTGTTGGGAAAAAAGATGTCAATATCAAGCAGTTATCGGTCATTTTGACATTCAACAAGTCTGCGGCCAATTTTACTAAGTTATCAATCAATTTTGCGAGCTATATGTTGCATTTCGGCTCGAGAACGTCATGAAAATGACCATGAGTGAATTTGAATAAGGACTGAAAATGGCCGTGAAGTGAAGGGAATTAAGCGTGAAATGCATGGAATTGACTGTGAAGTGAAGGGAATTGTCCGTGAAATGCATGAAATTGACTGTGACATGAAGGAGATTGTCTGTGAAATGCATGGAATTGACCGTGAAGTGAAGGGAATTGTCCGTGAAATGAGTGGAATTTACCGTGACGTGAAGGGGATTGTCCGTGAAATGCATGAAATTGACCGTCAATTAAAGGGAATTATCTTGCAATGCATATAATTGATCGTGACATGAGGGGAATTGTCTGTGAAATGCATGGAATTGACCGTGAAGTGAAGGGGAGTAGCCGGAAATGACCGTGAAATGCATGGAATTGACCGTGAAGTGAAGGGGATTGACCGTGAAATGCATGGAACTCACCGTGAAGTGAAGGGGATTGACCGTGAAATGCATGGAATTGACCGTGAAGTGAAGGGGAGTCGCCAGAAATGACCGTGGAATGCATGGAATTGACCGTGAAATGAAGGGGAGTCGTCGAAAATGACCGTGAAATGCATGGAATTGACCGTGAAGTGAAGGGGATTGACCGTGAAATGCATGGAATTGACTGTGAAGTGAAGGGGATTGACCGTGAAATGCATGGAATTAACCATGAAGTGAAGGGAATTGACTGTGAAATGAATGGAAATGACCGTGAAGTGAAGGGAATTGACAAGAATTGACCGTGAAGTTAGTTATATGTTTCTTGCAGTTGTGAGTCAAATTTCACTTAGCGCTCAGTCAATTCCATTCACTTTGTGGTCATTTTAAGTCAGTTCATGGTCATTTTAACTCAGTTCACGGTCCTCATCAATAACTCAGTGGGTCCTCGGTCTATTAACTCAGTCAGTGCTCGTCGGTCTTCGTTTAGTTTCACATCTCATTTCGTTCTTTGTTTCAAAAACCCTCATTGTGGGCCATTTGAGCATTAACTTTTGCCCATCTATCAGGACATGCCTTACCATTCAGTGTTTAAAATAAAATAGGGCTGTACACGAGTCAAGTTAGCTCGAACAGCTCGCTCGAGACGTCCAGAGTCAGCTCGGATTGACTCGGATTGAAAGGCCAACTCGAGGCGAGTAAAGTTGAGTTCAAGCCGAGTTCGACCATGGTGTATTGCAACTCGACTCGACTCCAACTCGACTTGACTTAGCATGGACGAGTTAAGCCGAGCTTGGCCCACCTCGACTCGACTTGACTCAGCATGGACGAGTCAAGCCGAGCTTGGCCCACCTCGACTTGACTCGGCTCAATGTACGACACTAAAATCAAATGATAAATGGATTGTGGACCGTGAGCATATGACCGTGCGCATATATAGTATAATATATAGTGGGGTCCACAAAAAGCGAGGGATTTAAATATACCTGTCGTTCGAAGCTTCTTAGATGGGGGGACCATTTTCGTGGGGACCATTTTCATCCTTTCTTGGGTTCACAAAAGTCGAAAATGACGTGCGTGAGGTTTGTATTCTCAACGAGACAAAGGGGAAATAAAAAATGAAGAAAAGGAAGGGTTTTACTGGAAGGTGGACAGTCACAGAGGGGGAGAAGTAATCAGAGAATCAGATTCGGTCGACTAAGATGAAGGAGCAGGGAGAGGAAAGAAGAAAAAATCAGATTTTCGGTGGAGATGGGGCTGGCAGCGTTTGAAGGGGCGTCTGTTTTAGAGCAGGGGCATTTTCGTCATGTGCAAGGGCGTCCGTACGCCTGGGGAGTATTCTTGGTAACTAAAAAGAAATGGGCTTAAAAAGGTTGTGGGCCATATACTGGTCGTACAGTTGGAAATTTCTTGTGAAATGACAGAGAAATAGATGTACCATATGCTGAAAGCCATGTAGTACAATTGCTTCTTAGAGCCCCTGTCCATTCATGGGTAGGGACAAGCACGATCCCATCCACGTCAGGTGAGGTCATTAACGTAGAGCCCCCCTTAATGCATGTGTTGCATATCTAGTCCATCCATCCTTTTTGTGAACTTATTTTAGAGCATGGGCTCAAAAATAAAGTAGATCCATAACTCCACCACAACATGGAACAGGGGTGAAAGACCATTAAAAACTCACTGTGAGGATGAAAGTTTTGGATCAAGCTATTATTGGTGTTTCTCTTTGTCCAGCTTTGATAGGAAATAAACATTATATGTACCTAGGTAGTTTTTGATGGCGGGCATTTAATCACAGTTGTTTCCTGCAATGTAGTCTTTTGATGCAGAAATTTGGTTCAACCTTTTATCAAACCATTGGACTTTCATGCACTTGCGTGCATGAAGAAGACAGAGGAGACCTTGGTTAGAGCAGGGGATCCTCTGATGTCAAAGTTAGGCTAGGGATTTGAATCTAATAGCGTAAATGGGTTTTTGGGTTAGATTTTCCGTACAATTCAGTGTTGATGGGTCCCCTATTTATAATGTAGAGGCGCCGGGAATGACCGTGAAATGCATGGAAATGACCGTGAAGTGAAGCGAATTGACCGTGAAATGCGAGAAAATGACCGTGAAATGCATGAAAATGACCGTGAAGTGATGGGAATTGACCGTAAAATGCATGGAAATGACTGTGAATCAACACGAAATCACCGGGAATGACCGTGAAATGGATGGAAATGACGGTGAAGTGAAGCGAATTGATCGTGAAATGTGTGAAAATGACTGTGAAGTGAAGGGAATTGACCGTGAAATGCATGGAAATGATTGTGAATCAACACGGAATCACCAAGAATGACTGTGAAATGCATGTAAATGATCGAGAAGTGAAGCAAATTGACCGTGAAATATGTGGAAATGACCGTGAAGTGAAGGGACTTGACCGTGAAATGCATGGAAATGACCATGAATCAACACGGAATTGCCGGGAATGATCATGAAATGCATGAAAATGACGGTGAAGTGAAGCGAATTAACCGTGAAATGCGTGAAAATGACCGTGAAGTGAAGGGAATTGACCATGAAATGCATGGAAATGACCGTGAATCAACACGGAATCGTCGGGAATGACCGTGAAATGCATGGAAATGACTATGAAGTGAAGCGAATTGACCGTGAAATGTGTGGAAATGACCGTGAAGTGAAGGGAATTGACCGTGAAATGCATGGAAATGACTGTGAAGTGAAGCGAATTGACCGTGAAATGCATGAAAATGACCATGAATTAACACGGAATCGCTGGGAATGACTTTGAAATGCATGGAAATGACCGTGAAGTGAAGCGAATTGACCGTGAAATGCGTGAAAATGACTGTGAAGTGAAGGGAATTGACCGTGAAATGCATGGTAATGACCGTGAATCAACTCGGAATCGCCGGGAATGACCGTGAAATGCATGGAAATGACGGTGAAGTGAAGCAAATTGACTGTGAAATGCGTGGAAATGACCATGAAGTGAAGGGAATTGACTGTGAAATGCATGGAAATGACCGTGAATCAACACGGAATCGCCGGAAATGATCGTGAATTGCATGGAAATGACTGTGAAGTGAAGTGAAATGACCGTGAAATGCGTGGAAATGACCGTGAAGTGAAGGGAATTGACCGTGAAATGCGTGGAAATGACCGTGAATCAATACGGAATCGTTTGGAATGACCATGAAATGCATGGAAATGATCGTGAAGTGAAGCGAATTGACTGTGAAATGCATGAAAATGACCGTGAAGTGAAGGGAATTGACCGTGAAATGCATGGAAATGATCGTGAATCAACACGGAATCGCGGGGAATGACCATGAAATGCATGGAAATGACCATGAAGTGAAGCGAATTGACTGTGAAATGCGTGGAAATACCGTGAAGTGAATTGACCGTGAAATGAATAAAATTGATCGCGAGGTGAATGAAATGAATTTTTGACAATCAACCCGGTGGAATCCTGGAAAATAACTATGTTGGTTGGCTAAATTAGCTTCTCCTACCTTAAAATCATATGTGGTACGTGAAGTAACTTATTCTAATTTAAGAGATATGTTTGTTAAATTAATAGATAAATAAATAAATTAAAAGATAGAAAAATAAATTTATATACTTATATACATATTTAATTAGAGAAAAATGTAATGGAAATCCTTGTAAAAAAAAATAAAAATAAAAATAAAAATTTGCCAGGCGCAGCAACACCGCCGTGCTGCGGGGACTTTTTTTTTTTTTTTTTTTTGCTGTTGAATTTTAGTTGCATTTGTGGGTCCCATCATAAGGTCCGTGTTATATCCAAACCGTCCATCTATTTGGCAAGCTCATATTAAGGCTTGAGATGAAAAATAAGACAGATCTAACTATCAAGTGGACCACACTGTAAAAGGCAGTGGGGAATTGAACGTATACCATTGAAACCCTTTTACGGGTTACAGAAGTTTTGGATCATTATGAAATTTGTTTTTACTCTTCATCCAGGTCTTTGTGACCTTATGAATAGATTGGATGGAAAATAAATGTTATGGTGGGCCCTATAAAAGTTTTAACCGTGAAAATCAATTTTCCCACTGCTCGTTGTGGTGGGGTCCAGTTGATCTTTTCGTATGACTTTTTTTTTTGATAATGGTCCGAAATGATCTCTAAATATGAATGAACGTTGTGGATATAATAAATACATAACTGTGGGTCCATGTAACTTTGATATCTTTTGAACCGTTCGTACAACTCGGAGCGTAAGCGCTCGTCTTCCGGCTCTGGAAGGAAAGTAGGGGCATTTTCGACCTGAGAAATGGGGCCGCACAGCTAGGGATTATCCTTGAAAGATAAAAAGCAAGTGGGATTAAAAAGATTGTGGGCCATATACTGGTCGTACAGTTGGAAATTTCTCATTTTAAATGCTCATTTTAAATGCTCATTTTAAGGTAAAATTAAATGAAGCATATCTCAGGTGGACCACACCATAAGAAATAGTGGTGATTGAATGCCAGGGTGAAAAACTTCCCATGAGCCACAAAAGTTTTGAATTAAGCTGATATTTGTGTTTTACTTTCATCTAGGTCTGGGCAGCCTTATCAACAAGTTGGATGTCGAATAAACATATCCTATGAGGTTTTCAATGAAGGGTAGTCAATCATTACCGTTTTCTATCCACCTAAGATTTAGATTTACATCATTTTCAAGCTTATTTCCAAATGGATGGATGGTGTGAATATACACATATATTTAGATAGGCTTCATAATCATGACTTGACCAACTTGATGTTACTTTGAAGTTCAACTTGACCAAAGCTTACCGCTACCAACTTTTTCAGGGAGGGATTTGATTAGATTCAGGTGATGCAGGTAATTGCGAACAACTTTCAAACATTCTTTTCATGACCTATTTATTACAATAATATGTTGTCCAATTAAATCCTACAACATTAAATTAGGTGGGAGGTTGGTACTAACAAAATAACATTAAATAGACATTATTAACTGCACTTCATATATATTATATATAAGCGAGGTTTTCTCAAAGATATAAATGGAGGGATTGGATTCTGTACCCACATGTAGCCCGTACTAGATATTATAATAAAGTATACGTGTCTTTAGCACTGGCATATGGGACATATTCCGGCCTATTATAATAAAGTATACATTGTGTCTTTAACAGTTGAATCTGGGATATACTCCAAATTTTCAAACCGTTTATATATAGGGTGTCATTTTATACTATGGACGCCAATAAGTAAAACCTCCTGCGGTCGATTCTCTCAACCGTTTGATAATCTGTCTCTTTAGGTTTGAATATGGACGGCTAATATTACCCGTTTTATAATCAAAGGATCGAGATCTCTGTTTTCAATGGGAAAGTGTTCGATCAACTGATCGATGGTTTATAATATCATACTTATAAGTCGTGGTTGGTAATGAAAGGTGTGGCCCATCAAATAAACCGTACAGGTCATTAGATGGCCCTAAATCCAAATGCTCCTGATGGGTGGAACTTTCATAAGATCCATGCCGTCGATCATGTCTGCTACCTCATCTTCACCGTGGAATAAAAAAATCATGACAATCTAACTCTCAGGTGTGCCACACTTTCATAAGATCCATACCGTCCATCATGATGCCCACCATTTGTTTTGTGCGGGCCCATGGTGGTCTTAATGCGCCATCCAATCCGTTCATCTGATTTTTTTCATGGATGGACGAATTAACCAAAAAAAACCAGTACTCTTAAAACTCCCGTGTGCCCTATCATGTGAATTTAGAGGTTGTAGGTATAAATTTATTGTTGGTGGTCTACCTGAGTATTGAATCAATCTGATTTCCGGTACCAAGCCCAAAAAAGAAGTGATTTACCTGATGGACGGCGTGGATTTCATGAACGTTAAGTCATTTCCTCACCATTAGAGAAAGTAACCGGTACAATAACGGGTCGAAAAATGGCATTTCCATGCGAGTAACCCGGACGCAAGTGCGTGTATCTCCGCGCCCAATACATCCCGAAGGATCTTATTTCCATACATCAGGACTTTAGCCTTTTAGTCGGGCCATCTTCCAATGATCCAAACCGTTCATATGACATGTCTCGTTTTGTAGGATGGAAAGACAATGAATCAAAGCTCTCAATAGGATCATTTCAACCCTTTGATAATTCGACTCTTTTGCTTTGAATATCAACGGTCAACATAACCTTTGGTATAATCAACGTGTTGGAATGCTAAATCTGGGAGTTTTTCTGGGCATACCCCATCCAACGCGATTTATATGAAATAAACGGTTTGTGTCCAAAAAAAAAGATTTAAATACAACGGCTAGTATCTTATTATGATACACTAGGATGTATTCTAGCAAACCTCAATATTCCATTTCGATGGTCTCGATCTTTCGGTGTCCCCAATCAAAGGTGTGCTACATCATATAAATGGTACACATCATTTAAAGGTGGGCGTTCATTTAAATGGTACACATCATTTCGGTGTCCCCATTTTGATTTCAATGTAAAATCCACTCCGTCCATATGTTTCTCCATACCATGTGAAGATAAAAGGCCAAAAATGAGGGAGAAACAAGACCCAGGTGGGCCACGCCAAAGAAAAAAGTGGAGATTGAAACACCCACCATTGAAACCTTCCTGGCATGACCATGATGTTTATATGCCATCCAAACCGTTCATAAGGTTATTTCCACCTGGATGAAGAGAAAACACAAATATCAACCTGATCCAAAACTTCTGTGGGCCCATAATGTTTGAATGGTAGTCGTTCAATCCACACCGTTTCCTGTAGTGTGGCCCACTTGGATTTTGAATTTATCTCGTTATTTTGATTTCTTGTAAAATGAGCTGGTGAAACATATGGATGGACTGGATTTCACACGGACAACGTGGTAGGCCCCAACACCGGCAACAGGAACTTCTGTTTCAGGAAACGCGCGTCCGAAACGGGGGCATTCCGATGCGAGTAACCCGGAGACAAGTGCGTGTAGCCCTCTCACCCTCCGTCTGTCTGCGTGTAGGCCGCACCGTTCGCGCCATTTTCTCTCCCGAAGCGTTTATATCCCTCTGCCTTTCTGGCATTCTCTGTCTCCCCTTCTCTCTCTCTCCCTCGATCTCTCTCCAATCTCTCCCTCGATCGGACCCAATGTTTGGGTCCTAGAAGAAGAAGAAGATAGGTGAGTTTTTACTTTTTATTTTTTTTGATTTTTTTAAATATTTTTTAAAATTTAGTTTTTTTTTTAAATTTTTATAATCCCTTCTCTCTTTTCTTTGATTATTTTATTTATGATTTTTTTTTTTAAAAAAATTTCATTTATTCTTTTGTTGATTATGGCCAATCTATGGTGGACTCATGGTTTGGATTGATTTGAGTTCTGGGTTTTTGGGTTATGATCTATCTATGGTGGATTTGAGTTCCGATTCTCGGGTTATCATCCATCTATGTTGGGCCCACGGTTTGGACCGTTTGATTTGAATTCGATTTTGGGATTATTACCCATCTATGATGGACCCACGGTTTGGACCGTTTGATTTGAATTCGATCTTGGGATTATGACCCATTTATGGTGGACCCACGGTTTGGACTGTTTGATTTGAATTCGATCTTGGGATTATGACCCATTTATGGTGGACCCACGTTTTGGACTGTTCGTGTTGAGTTCTGATTTTGGGGTTGTGACACATTTATGGTGGACCCACCTTTGTTTGAGTTAGGATTATGGGATCATGACCCATTCGTGGTGGACTCACGGTTTGGACCAATTGGGTTGAGTTTTGGTTTTGGGGTTACGGCCTATGGACGGCGGATCTACGGTTTGGATGGTTTGATTTGAGTTATGACCCATCTATGAAAGGTGTGGTTTGGACCGTTTGATTTGAATTATGTGCATGCTCATCGTGTCCACTCTCCGTCTTGGTGCATTAGTGGGACCCACATGGGCGATGCCGGGGACAAAAAAGGAAAAAAAGGATGAAATTGAGCCTTACACCAAATACTCGAAAAGTCAGTTTGATCCAAAATTCAGGTGGGCCACACGGCATGAACGTAGATATTTTAGGCCTGATTTACATTGCTGTTCTTGGAGTGGCCCACCTGAGTTTTGGATTGGGCTGATTTTTCATTTATTAAATTCTGCCCTTGTTGTCCACTATTCTCCTCTTGTTATATGTAGGAGACTTTCAGATTTTCAAAGGACATTGGAAGGAATTTGAACTGAATGTAGGGCATTTGGGTAAATTTAGAGGCGACTGCGGCTCGGCATTCAATGATTGATATTTTACCTGCTGAACCCCATCAATGCTATTGATTTTACCTGCTCCATTAGCAATAGCAATAGGGGCATTTTATACTATTGATTTTACGTGCTCCACTAACAATAGTGATAGGGGCATGTTTGGCATTTTAAAATGTTAATCCGTCTTATTACTATAAGATATGAAGTTTGCTAGAATACATCCCGACGTATTACTATAAGATATGTCAGGACTTAAGCCTTTGGATATATCAACTTCCGATGATCCGAACCGCCATTTATATGATGGGTCTCACCTTAGAGGAGGTATCTAAAAATAAAATAAAATCTAGTGGATTGATCATTTGGCTCTTTTCTTTGAATCTTTATGGTCTCATAACCTTTATATAATTAAAGGGTTGAAATACTTGAATACGAAAGCTCCTTTGGATATCCCACACTCATAATTAGGCCCATCATATAGATCGTTTTCGTTGTTGACAAGTACCCAACTCCAACCGTTGGTGTCCCGACGTGCATTTCATGTGCCACTCACTCCATGTCCTGCAAACAACTTCCTCTATCTACATGCGTTGCACTTGAGAAAAACTCTCCCATGTCTAGCAAATCGCTTCCCCTACCATAATCCTAGAAAAGCAAAAAGGCAGAAATCATTATCTATCAAAGAAATTAAAAAGAGAGAGGGAAGGATGTTACCAGGATGACGACACTCGACTAAAAAATAATCCTACAGTAAAAACAAATGAATGGTAGTAGCGATGAACTAAAAAAAAAGCTAGCCTAAAAACAGGAATTCTATTTGCACATTTAATGTGCTACATGAAAAACTAGATCATTTATGTCATTCCCTTTCAATATAAACTCGATCATTTAAATCATTCCCTTTCAGTATGGACCATCTCTTAACCATTGCTTTTGGGGGCCACAAATCCAAAGCTTGGGATCTTCCAATCTTGAAGAGTTTACCACCAACAACCATCAGTTTTGTGGCCCATCATATAAACTCTCCAGATGACCTGACATGTTCTCAAATCCACCCATGGATTTAAGGTTCAGCGACTTGTCTCGGCTAAGTGGGGGGTGAATCAGTGTAAATTGGCCAACTCAAGGGTGACATGAAATGTCAAACTAGATTGGGTCAGACAAAGCCTGAGTCGACTCATATGAGTCACATCTGACTCTTCTCAGTCATTAATCCATTAATCCAACTACTATAGTCCTAGTTTATCATATAAGACAAATCTCTCCTCCGATAAAGATAGGATTTTAGATGGAGTAACTGGTTGAGCAAGACTGACCTACAGTTGTTGGCATTGACTAGAAAGAGTGCTTAAAAAAACTATTAAAGGGGCGCTCTCTTACATGGGCCCACAATACCGCTAGAGTCCTAGATGGAGCAAAAGATACTATGGTGGGGTTTTTGGTTTTCCTTGAAGAGGAAAAAGGAAAAATTGTAGCCCTTGTATGAATGGGGATGAGTCCACCAATTTGGTGCAGTGGGTATATGTTAAGGGGGTGAATTAACTTGTCTTTGCCGAGTGAGGGGTGACTCGCAATGTTGAACTAGATTGGGTCAGATGGAGCTTGAGATGATTTATATGAGTCACATCTAGTGTCGTTGTGTGCAATTGCATAAGTGATTATGCAATCGCACAATTGCAAAAGTGGTCCACATCATGTATGCGTTGATGACATCAGCCATATGCATCATATGTGATCGCATTTGGCTTTATGCCGAGAGTGATCGCATAATCATGGCATACTATGCACTCCAATGGTCATAAATATGACCGTTGGACCATTTATTTGTTTATCTTTCGAAATAAATCAACTTTTGCCAATAAAAAGGCACTTCTAACCCCCCCACCCCTCTTCACAATCTTCTAAAGGCTTCTCTCTCTCTCTCTCTCTCTCTCTCTCTCTCTAATCACTTCTAAGGCTAAACTAGCTTGTGCTCTCATAATCTCTCTCACAATCCTAATTTTCTTGAAGAAGAAGAAGGCAAAGACCAAGAAGGGCCAAGGAATGCCCAAGGATTTGAAGTGAATAATCAAGATAAAGGATTGTGCTTGTGGCTTGTGCTCTCAAGCCTCTCATTCTTATAATCTCTACCATTCTCTCATAACTATATCTCTTTCTCATTCCCTCGTTATATCTTACCAGTTAGTAGTTACCGTCTTTCTCTTCCTTCTCTCATTCTCTCTCTAATTTCTATTCTCTACTACATCATTCTATAATACATTTCTTTCTCTGTCTCATTTCTCATTCTCTTTTTCTCTTTCTCACTCTCTCATTCTTTCTTTCTCTTTCTCAAATCTCAATATATCGATAATTTGCTATTTGCTAATCCTTTTTAAGTTTAATTGTGGTGTATATTGTATGTGTATTTGTGTATTCTTCGTTTATTCTCTTTTTTCAAGTTATATATATATATTTTTTAATAAGAGTTTAAGACAAGACGAGTAATCAAGATTCAAGACAAGAAACAAGAGTTGATATCAAATATCAACTAGATTCAAGTTTCATTCTTTCTTTCACTCTTTTTTCCCAAGACTTCAAGGAATCGAGATTGAAGACAAGTATTTAAGAGTCTTCAAGAATCAAGATTTAAGAATCAAGACAAGTTAAAGGACTCAAGATTCAAGACTTGTATTTTTTTCTTAATGAAATAGGTATAAAAAAAAAAAACAAATTAGATCACTTTGAGTAATACAAATTAGATTTTTTATTTTATTTTGTACAAAATTTTCTATTTTTCCCTTTTTTTTCTAATTATAAAAAAAGATTTGTATGGGATCAGTAATGCGATTGTGCAATCGAATAAGCGATTAGGCATAGCTGATCACATATGATCGCTTATGCCACAAGAAACAAGAGTTGATATCAAATATCAACTAGATTCAAGTTTCATTCTTTCACTCTTTTTACCAAGACTTCAAGGAATCGAGATTGAAGACAAGTATTTAAGAGTCTTCAAGAATCAAGATTTAAGAATCAAGACAAGTTAAAGGACTCAAGATTCAAGACTTGTATTTTTTCTTAATGAAATAGGTTTTAAAAAAAAACCAAATTAGATCACTTCAAGTAATTACAAATTAGATTTTTTATTTTATTTTTTACAAAATTTTCTATTTTTTCCCTTTTTTCTAATTATAAAAAAAAAACTGTATGGGATCAGTAATGCGATTGTGCAATCGAATAAGCGATTAGGCATAGCTGATCACATATGATCGCTTATGCCATTTAACAACACTGGTCACATCTGACTCTTCCCAGTCATTAATCCATTGATCCAACAACTATAGTCCTAGTTTATTATATATAAAAATTTCATTCATTCCACAAAGATTGGATCTCAAATGGGGAAACCGGTACTCTCAAGCAAGATTGACTTGTAGTTGTTGGCATTGATTGGAAAGAGTGGTAAAAAACTATTAAGGAGGCCCTCCCTTGCATGAGCCCACAAGACTGCTAAAGTCCTAGATGTAGTAAAAGATACCATGGTAGGGTTTTCCTCAGAGAGGAAAAGGAAAAATCATAACTCCCATACGAATAGGGATGGCCCATCGATTTGGTGGGTTGGGTACATGCTAAGGGTATGTTTGTCTAGAAAACATTTAAATATGCAAATGCTTTATAAGGTAGTCTTTTCCTAGGAATCCATTTGCATATGTATTTAAATACTCTATTGTATAAGCAGTTCATCGTGTTTGCATTTTTTTAAAATTTATTATTCCTATGCGTTATGTAAGTCATTTTCCCACTTTTTTTAGCCACTAAACAAGTGTGAATTTTTTTTGTGTTTAAAGTATGTATGCAAAAAGTAGATATAATCTGCCTTCTGCTCATTTTGTAAAGCATCCATCATGTGGGGCTCAACTTTGATTTCCCATCATTCTCAAATCATTTTGATTAAATGATCCTAATAATTTAATTAGTGGTTTGGAAAATGGTCAATCCATATTAAGTATGCTAGAGAGCATGGTGTGTCGTAAAGGCCATTATAGGATTGTAAAGGACATCACATAAAGGTAACGGTGGCAACCGTTACACGTTACGAGGTCGTAAAGGCCGTTATAGAAAAAATGACATGTAAAGGCCGTTACAAAAAAAAAAAAGACCTGTAAAGGGCATTACAATCCCCGTAACGCCCTCCGTAAAGGCCCTGTAATGGCCCATTATGGGGTTGACATGGGTTTTTTGTTTTTTGTTTTTTGTTTTTTTTGTTTATATAATATATATATATATATATATATATATATATATATATATATATAAAGAAACCGTAACAGCTGTTGTGGCCCTTGTAACAACCGTTACACCCTATATCGTAAAGGTAATAGTGGTGGCCGTTACGGCCACTGTTACCGTTACATAATACCCTGTTAGAGAGGTCGAAACATTAATATGGACTATCCATTTGGGGCCCACCTTTAGTTGGCCACCTATCTCAATTCACTTTTATTGGATGATCCTAACAATTGGATTGGTGGTTTGGGAAATGTACTATCCATATTGAGTTTAATAGAGAGGTCTTACATTGATGTGGACCATCGATCATGCCCACCATTGGTTTCAATCCCTCTTAAATCACTTTGATTTGATGTTCTAATCAACCTAAGCATCGGATTATTGGTTTGGGAAATGGACCGTACATATTGAGTATAATAGAGAGGTTTAAGTTTTGATGTGGACCGTCCATCATGTTGGGCCCACCGCCCACCTTTGATTGGCCGTTACGGCCACTGTTACGATTACATAATACCTTGTTAGAGAGGTCGAAACATTAATATGGACTATCCATTTGGGGCCCACCTTTAGTTGCCCACCTCTCTCAAATCACTTTGATTGGTTGATCCTAGAAGTCGGATTATGGTTTGGGAAATAGACTGTCCATATGTAGTTTAAAAGAGAAGTCTAACTCGATGTGGATTGTCCATCATGTGGGGCCCATTTTTTATAGCCCATCCTTCTTAAATCACCTTGATTGGATGACCCGATGATATAGAACAGGCCGCAAACCTATTCTTGGCATAGATGGACAGAAAGAAGCTCGAACGGAAGCAGACCTAGTATGTCAAATTCAGGCCCATTCAAACATAAGGCATGACATAATTGGGCCCCGGGCGCATCCGGATCGAAGAAATTTATTTCGAATAGGGAGAAATTATCGTTCGAAGTGCAAACTGTAAATCAGCTATAACTTCTGATCTAGGTATCGCTATGGGACGCACTACCTATGAATTTTGACTAGAACAAGCCATCCGGAGCCAGCCAACCCTCGTACGTAGGTCACATCGCTCCGTTTCATGAGAAAACATTTCCAATTTAAAATCGCAAATTTAGGAAAAACTTATTATTTTTAATATGTTTTTAGGTTGAACGTATTTCTTTTGTTTTAAAGTTTTAGCATATGCAATCTTCTTACGATTTTCTTCCAATCATGCTGGGAATCATCCGGCATGGTTAAATTAGGACATCCTATTTTTAATAAATTTTACTATTTCGGGTAAATTTTAGTTTAGTCAAATTAGGACTCCTAATTAAGGTTTTACTTTTCTTTATAAGTGATGTAATCAGAAAGTCTGAGCATTATTGATTAATAAAAATTTTGATTTTTTTTTTTTCTTGTGGATTTAAGAATAACCTTGTGGATTCAAGGTTTTGCACACTTGAGGCAGACAATGATCTTCCTAAACACACCCTTCCCTGCGTTAGTTGGTATCAGAGTGAGGCTTTTCCTTGGCTCAATGGCATCTAACCAAGGTTCGAGCAACAATCCCATGGACGGTGCTCCAAGGGATTATCCTTTGACAACGTTTGTGTTTGAGGCGGCATAGTGGGAAAATCTGTTAGCCATGCAAGGACTGCAGACACCAATCAACCGCATGACGAAAGCCTTCGAATGGACTCGTCTTCATAATGACAAGCAACACCAGATCGACGATGGAGCTCATGGTCAGCCTATCCAGTACTAAATTGCAAACCACCACTTGTTAATGGTGATTCAAGCGATGAGGAGATTGATAATACGATTCTTTAACGAGAAGAACCAAGAGGTGCGAGGCAGGATCGCGATCAAGATTATAGTATGAAGATCGACCTCCTAGCTTCAATGGCCAGCTTCACATTGAGGACTTCCTCGACTGGCTTTTTGAAGTTGAGCAATTCTTCAATTACATGGAGATCCCTGATGAGAAGAACGCCAAGCTCTTGGCCTACAAGTTGAAGGGTGAAGCTTTGGCTCGGTAGGAACAACTCCAACTTTCACGAATAAGACAAATGAAAGTGTCAATCCGCACATGGCGGCGGATGAAGCGGTTAATACGGACACGATTCCTGTCAAACGACTATAATTAGGTATTGTTCCAACAATACTAGAATTGTCAATGGGGTAGCCAATCCATACGTGATTATGTAGAGGAATTCTATCGCATGTCCATGGGAAACGATCTAGTCGAGATTTGAGTCACAATAGGTCACCATATTCATCGGTGGTTTACGTATGGCGATCCAAGATCGAATACAGATGCAACCCGTTTGGATGATGAATGAAGCAATCAAATTGGCCACCCGAGCGGAGATGCAATTGGAGCATTTGAATGCACGAAACTATGCTTCAAGTAGGGTGTCTACTTTTGAACCTTCGCGGGATGCGACACAATCCCGAGGGAAAGAGCTTGTGGGAGGGCATCCTTAACCCCCTCCCACTGCGACCCGGGATTCGGGGCCCGACCAAGTTAGACCTTAGAGGGCAACGACCACTCCTGTTGGTCCAAGTAGAATCCTTAACCCTTACATCCCACCTCTACTGAACAAGTGCTATCGATGTGGCCAACCTGGTCATCGATCTAATGTGTGTCCTCAGAGGCAAATGGCTAAGTTGACCATTAATGATGGGGGAGCAGATGATGCAGAGGATGATCCAAAAATCGATGACGCTGAGCACACCGAGGATGATGGATTATGAGATGAATGGACTCACGGAGATCACGACAAGTCTTTGATCGTAAGGAAGTTATTGTACACACCAAAGAATGAACTAAATCCATAATGGCACAACATCTTTCGAACGAGGTGCACCGTTAGGGGTGTACACGAACCGAGCTAGCTCGGTTAGCTTGCTCGACTTTGCCCGAAAAAGCTCGAAACGACTAGACTCGAAACTGAGTTCGAGCCGAGTCGAGCCGTTTTTTACAACTTGAAAATGAGTTCGAGTCGAGTTTGAGCTAACCCAGCTCGACTCGACTCGGATCGATACTCGGTATATATATATATATATATATATTAATATATATATATAATATATATATATATATATATATATGTATTATATATAAAACTAAATCCATAATGGCACAACATCTTTCAAATGAGGTGCACCATTAGGGGTGTACACGAACCGAGCTAGCTCGGTTAGCTCGCTCGACTCGGCCCGAAAAAGCTCGAATCAACTCGACTCAAAATTGAGTTCGAGCCGAGTCAAGTCGTTTTTTACAGCTCGAAAATGAGTTCGAGCTAACCCCAGCTCCACTCGACTTGGATCTATACTCGGTATATATATATATATTATATATATATATATAATATATATATATATATATAGATATATATATATATATAGTTAAAACTTAAAAACCCTAAATCCTTTTCCATTTCCCCCCTTTTCAAAATACGCCCGCCCGACCTCTCCCTGCTCCCTCTCCCTTGCCTCTGCGCCCTGCTCGTCCCAGAATCCCGCCCGGCATCTCTGCCAGAGACCCACATTGTCTCCATCTCCTCTCTGTCTCTCTGTCTTCAATCTCCTTCCGATAATCTTCCTCTCGTGTCTTTCTTCTTGCCAGAACTGCTTTCCCTCTTCGGTGAAAATCTCTGCAGGAAAAGAAAAAAGAGCTTTTGGCTTTTGGAGTTTTCCTTTGGGAGCATTATCAGATCTGCGACAAACTCTGCTCGCTTTTGAAATTCCTCCGCTTCCAGGGGCATTTCAGGAAAAATCTGGCCTTTTTCTCTTGGCGATATCATCGTCCGCTAGTAAAAAGATCCGTTAGCTCAGAGCGTTATTATTATTATTTTTTCAAAATGCTTCGATTTCTAGCGGGGCTTTTGCTCTTGTTTTCGGCGCTAGGGACGCTGACGAAATGCGGGGCAGTGATAACGTGCACCGGTGTGGTGGCGATGAGCCAATGGCACGACTTGATATCCATAAAGGACTTTGGAGGGGTCGGTGATGGAAGGACTCTGAATACTGGAGCATTTCGGGAGGCGATATATCGGAAAGAGCGTTTGAGAAGAAGGGGCAGCACGCTTCTCTACATAACTGCTAGCACGTGGCTAACAGGTAACTTCAATCTCACCAATCATATGACCTTGTACTTGGCCAAGAACGTTGTTATCAAAGCTACTCAGGCATGCTTCTCTCTCTCTCTCTTTCTCTCTCTCTCTCTCTCTCTCTCTCTCTCTCTTGTGCTCGAACTCGGCTCGAAAGCTCGAAACTAGCTCGAACTGGTCCGATTGCTGACCGAGCCGAGCTCGAGCTGGATATGCTGGCTCGGTAACCGAGCCGAGCTAAGTGTGCCTGGTGACCGAGCCGAGCCGAGTTCAAGCTGAGTGTGCCTGGTGACCGAGCCGAGCCGAGCCGAGCTGAGGCCATCTCGACTCGGTTCGGCTCGATGTACACCCCTATGCACCGTGAATAAAAAAGTATACGATTTGATTATAGATGTCAGGAGCAGTGAGAATATTGTGTTGAAGATTATGGTGGAGAAGTTGCAGTTGAAGACGAAAAACACCCCTCTCTGGACATGATTAAATAAATCAAGAAGGTCAGTGAGACAAAGGCAACCGAATGATGCTGTATTTCCTTCTCCATTAATAAATACCAGTGTTCGAAATATCGGTATCGCACAATGTATCGCACCCTTGGGATATAGATACGTATCGGTTATCGCACAGGATATATCGTTTGTATCGCATAGTTTATCGCACTTTTTGGGAAACATGGGGAAACATTGGAAAAATGTTGAATTTTTTAATGAAACTTTGGGGATTGTTAAAAAGGCCCTTAATACACACTTTGAAATCATAACATCTCAAAAAAAAAGATGCACATAATAAATTTCCTTTGTATAGGGTCCTAAGCTGTGTGATGTTTAACTGAACTAATGCAGCTATATTTAAATTAAATTAGATGCATGATATTTATAAATATATCATATTCATATATGAAAATACAAATAATTCATTGAAAGCAAAAGAAGAACCAAAGAAGTAAAATTTGAAAAATACACGTATCAATGATGGAGACATGAAGTAACGTCACCAAGTTTTGAAGGGTCCACCATGATGTATGTGTTGTATCCACACCGTCTATCCATTTGAAGATATCATTTTTGGCCATGAGAAAAAAAAAATGAGTCAGATCCAAAGCTCGAGTGGACCCCACCACAGAAAACAGTGGAGAGAGTGATGCCACCATTAAAAATTTCTAAGGGCCGCAAAAGTCTTTGATAAAGCTGAAAGTTGTTTTTTTTCCTTTTTTTCATGTTTGTCTTAACTTATAAACAGGTTGGATCTCAGATAAACATCACAGTGGACTCATGATTAGGGTTTGAACATCCATAGTTGAAATATTCGTGGGGCCATAAAAGTTTTGAATCAGGTTAATATTTGTGATTTCTGTTCATCTCAGCTCCGTGGGCCCCACCATTATGTATTTGTTTCATCCATTCCGTTCATCCATTTTTATGGATCATTTTAGTGCTTGATACAAAAAATTATAGGGATATAATCTCATGTGGACCACACCACAGGAAAACAATAATGATTGGATATCCACCATTAAAATCCTCCTAAGGCCCACTGTACTGTTTATTTGACATCCAATCTGTTGATTGGGTCATAAAGACCCAGATGAAGGGAAAAAATAAATATCTGGTTGGATGACAGATAAACATCACTGTGGGCCTTAAAAAGGTTTCAACGGTGGAAATTAACTGTTCCACTGTTTCCTGTGGTATGGTCCACTTGAGTTGTGGATATGGTTCAATTTTTGGCTGAACACCTAAAATGATCAGTAAAAATGGATGGACGGCGTGGATAAACCACGTGCACTCGCAGTGGGCCCAAGAGAGTTTACTCAGGTACGAGCGTACCCATGTCGCCCATCATTAACGGAAGGATGACGACGATTTCCTGCGAAAGCCTTTCGCAGGAAGTTCCTGCGCAAGGATGCCGGGTGGGGCCTAGTGCAATGTATGTGAGAAATTTATTCTGTACATCCGTTTTGCGGGCACATTTTAGGACGTTATACCAAAAATGAGTTGGATACAAGACTCAAAGGGGTGACAAGAGAGGTGAAATTGGGGAAAGAAATTCCCACCGTTGAAACCTTCATGGACCCCACCTTGATGTTTATATGCAATCCCAACCGTTTATAAGGTCATTCCAAATTGGATGAAGTGAAAACACTAAAAATATAGCCTTACACAAAAAATTTATGGCCGTAAAAATGTTTCAACGGTGCTCACTGAATAACAACTATTTCCTCTCGTGTGGCCCAATTGAGTGCTTGATACATCTATTTTTTGGTCGCACATCCTAAAATTATATGTCAAAAAGGATGGATGGGGTAGATTTCACACAAACATATTGGTGGGGCCCACCCAGCATCCTTGCGCAGGAACTTCCCGCGAAAGGCTTTCGCAGGAAATCCACGCCAGAGACGGAAACGGATTGGCTACTCCACCAGCCAATGTCTGATGGTCGGTGCTCTGTGGGCCCTAACATGATGTATGTGTTTCATCCATGCCGTCCATATATTTTTCTAGATAATTTTATGGTATTACACAAAAAATTAGGTATATGCCAATATCAACTGGACCACATTACAAGAAACAGTGTGGAATGAACGTTGACCATTAAAAACTTTTTGGGGTCCATAAAAGTATTGGATCTAGTTGATATTTGTTTTTTCCCTTCATCTAGGTCTTTATGACCTAATCAACAGATTTGATGTCAAATAAACAGTACAGTGGGCCTTAGGAGGATTTAAATGATGGATATCCAATCACTATTGTTTTCCTGTGGTGTGGTCCACCTGAGATTTATATCCCTCTCGTTTTTTGGGATAAAGCCCTAAAATGATCTTTAAAAATGGATGAACAGAATGGATGAAATACATACATTATGGTGGGGCCCACAGAGCACAGACCACCATCCACGGGCTGGTGTCAGGGGAGTAGCCAATCCGTTTCCATCATTGACGGCCCCAATGCCACATGACCAACTCATGTGGGTCCTACCATGATGTATTTTTTGTATCCACACCGTCTATACATTTGAAGAGATCATTTTATGGCATGAACCAAAAAATGGGTCAGATCCAGAGCTCGAGTGGACCCCACCATAGAAAACAGTGGAGAGAGTGACTCCTTAAAGGTAGGCCCTTAAAATTCTTAAATTTAGGGATCAACCCCTTAAATTAGATGGGAAAATGGATGGACGGCGTGGATAGACAACATACATTAAGGTGGGCCCAACTGAGTTTACTGAGTACGATAAGAGCGTACTCCGTAACCCACCGCACGACCGAAAACCCTTTTCTAAGCAATCCGATTTCCCTTTTCACCCCATCTCGCACCCATCTTCGTCGTTTTCCCTCTCCTTCACGCATGCAGAGGTTCCGACGATCGCAGCGGCGACGATTCTCGTTCCGGAGGAAGGGGTTCCTCAATCTGGCCCGATTTCTTGCTGGAATCTCCGAGAAATCCCCACAGATGCTCTCCAATCAGCGATGGAGGAGAGAAATTGAAGAAAATTGCAAGATCACCAATCTTCGCGGGTACTATCCGATTTCTTTCTCTCTCTCTCTCTCTCTCTCTCTTTTTTTCTCTAATTCAAATTTTCGTGGGTGTGCGATATCGCACGCTATATCGTGCGATATCTGAATTTTTGCATTTTTGGTTATCTTCCGGGCGTTATCGCCCGGGTATCGTCTCGCTGGGGGCCGATAACGATAATATCGGCCGATAGTATCGATATTTCGAACACTGATAAATACTATAAGGACAAAGTAATGTGTGATGTCGTCGACATGGAAACTTGTCACATGTTACTTGGTTAACCATGGCAATATGATGTTGATTCTATGCATAAAGGCCGAGATAATATATTTATTTTTGTTAAAGATGGTAAAAAGATCATCCTTGCCCTTATGGGAATGGAGAACCAACCTACGACTTATAAAGTGAAGTGGCGGTCCCTCCTAACCATACGGGATTTCGTGAAGGAATTCAAGGAGATGGGAGATATATATGCATTGGTCGTAAATGGGGAAGAAGTAGAGCCCACGAGTATTCCTGAGAAGTTGAAACCAATGTTGTAAGAATTCAAGACAATCATAGTTGATGAACTTCCCAATGGGTTGCCCCCAAGTTGGGATATATAACATCATATTGACCTTGTCCCAAGGGCACGTTTGCTTAATCGCTCTTATTATCAGATGAGTCCAAAAGAGTGCGAGATCTTGCAAAGGCAAGTAGAGAGACTGATTCGTAAGGGTCTAGTAAGAGAGCATGAACCCATGTGTTGTGCCAGCCTTATTAACGCCTAAGAAGGATGGGAGTTAGTGCTTATGCATCGACAATCGAGCCATAAACAAAATAACTGTGAAGTACCAATTTCCTATACCACGATTAGACAACATGATAGACATGCTGGAACGGGCAAAGATATTCTCCAAACTGGATCCGAGGAGCAGTTACCATCAGATTCATATTTGGCCGAGTGACGAGTGGAAAACAATGTTTAAGACAAAGGAGGGTTTATATGAGTGGCTGGTTATCCTCTTTGGACTCTCGAATGTGCTTAGTATGTTTACGAGGTTAATAAACCAGGTTCTGAAATTGTTTATTAGGTCATTTGTACTAGTCTATTTCAATGATTTTCCGATTTACAGCCAGGGTGAGATAGATCATATGGGGCATCCCAAGCAGGTGCTTCTAATGCTTATAGAAAACAAACAATACCTCAATATGAAAAAGTGTAATTTTATGACAAATAGCCTCTTATTTTTGGGCTTTGTGGTGACGTCCATGGGAATCAAGGAGACGGTGAAATCCATTAGGGAGTGGTCGGTTTCGAAAAATATTCATGAAGTGCGAGGTTTTCACGGTTCGGTGACTTTCTATCGTTAGTTCGTGAGGAACTTTAGTACCATTGTGGCTCCTATTATTGATTGCATGAAGAAAGGTCAGTTTCAGTGGACTGATGAGGCAGATTGAAGCTTTGCAGAGATTAAGGAGTGATTGTGTACCACCCCGGTTCTTGTGCTCCCTGGCTTTGACAAGCTATTCATGGTAGAGTGCGATGCTTCGTATGTGGTTATTGAAGGAGTGTTGTCTTAGGAGGGCAGGTCTATAGCATTCTATAGTGAGAAGCTATGTGAGGCTCGTAAGAAATGGTCAACATACAAGCTAGAGTTATATGTAGGCCTTGCGCCATTGGAGACACTATTTGATCCAGAGGGATTTTATCCTCTATACAGACCATCAAGTCCTCAAATATATTAACAATCAAGCCAATGTCAATCGTGTGCATGCCGGATAAATTTCTTTCTTGTAAGAATTCACGTTCGTGTTGAAACATAAAGTAGGGTAGCAGAACAAGGTTGCCAATGCACTTAGTAGACGAGTGACCTTACTGGTTACCATAAGTAACGAGGTCGTGGGGTTCGAATGCCTCAAAAAATTATATGCAGATGACGATGACTTCAAGGATGTGTGGGCCTGATGCCTGGTGGGTCAGTCAAGTGACCTACATATTCAAGGCGGTTTTCTCTTCAAGGGAAACCAATTATACATTCGACGTTCACTGTGAGAGTGCGTCATTCAAGAGTTACATGGCGGTGGCCTCGGCAGTCACTTGGGGTGAGACAAGACGATAACCCTTTTGGAGGAACAATATTTCTGGCCACAGTTGAAGATGGATGTTGAAAAAGTTGTCCAGAGGTGCCATACATGTCAAGCATCTAAGGGGTTGTCACGTAACACATGCCTTTACGCCCCTTTACCCGTACCTGATGGGCCTTGGGAGGACTTGTCCATGGATTTCGTTTTAGGTCTTCCACGAACTTAGCGAGGTCTGGATTCGGTATTTGTTGTGGTTGATGAGTTCTCCAAGATGGACCACTTCAACCTGTGTAAAAATACTCTCGATGCGACCCATGTAGACAATTTGTTCTTCAGAGAGGTCATGGTGTCCCCAAGACTATCACCTCAAATCATGATACCAAGTTCCTTAGTCACTTTTGGAGGACTTTGCGGTAATTTGATACCACATTCCAGTTTAGCACTACTTACCACCCTTACATGGATGGACAAACAGACATGGTGAATTGTATGCTTGGGAACCTCGTACGTTGTATCTGTGGTGATAATCCTAAACAGTGGGATCTTGCTCTAGCTCAGGCAAAGTTTGCCTTCAACAACATGTAGAATCAGTCCACTGACAAGTCCCCATTCAAGGTCGTGTATGGTCGAGTTCCCAAGCATACACTTCACATGTTCCCGTTGCCTAAGTTGTTAGGAGTGAATGTTACTGCGGAAAATACGGCAGACTAGATTGTGACTATGCATGCCGATGTTCAGAAAAAATGATAGGCATCTAACTTCAAGTACAAGGAAGAAGCTGATAAACATCGGCGCCAGAAGGTGTTTGAAGTGGGTGACAATGTGTTGGTTCACCTACGCAAGGAGCGGTTTCCGACTGGAACATATAACAAGCTGAGAATTAAAAGATAGGCCCAGTTCCGATTCTCAGGAAAATCAATGATAACGCTTATGTCGTTGATTTTCTCGAGGACCTGGCTTGCGGATGTTCAATGTGGAAGATTTATACAAGTATTGTCAGCCGAATCCGATGGGTAACTCGGGGACGAATTTTTTTCTAGTGGAGGGGACTAATGTAGAGCGGGCCGCATACCCATTCTTTGCACAAATGGACCGAAAGAAGCCCGAACGGAAGCGGACCTAGTTCATCAGTTTCGAGCCTAGTCTCCTACATAGGGCATGACGTAACTAGGCTCCAGGCGCGTCCAAATTGAAGAAATTCATTTGGATAGGGAGAATTCACTGTTCGAAGCGCGAACCATAAATCGGCCATGACTTATCCAGGTATCGTAATGGGACACACGACTTATGAATTTTGACTGGAACAGGCCATCCGGGGCCAACCGACCCTCGTAAGCCAGTCGCGTCACTCCATTTCGTGAGAAAACGCTTCCTTCCAATTCAAAATCGTAGTTTTAGGAAAATCTTAGTATTTTTAGTAAGTTTTAGCTTGACGTATCTCTATCATTTTAGAGTTCTAGTATATGCAGTATTCTTACTGTTTGTTTCTAATCATGTCAGGAATCATCTGGCATGATTAAATTAGGACTTTCTATTTTTAGTTTTAGTAAAATTTACTATTTCAATAAATTTTAGCTTAGTTTAATTAGGACTCTTAATTAGGGTTTTGCTTTTCTTTGTAAGTGATGTAATAAGAAAGTCTGAGCATTATTTTTTAATTAAAATTATGAATAGAGGTTTATGCTTTGATATGGACCATCCATCATGCTGACCCACTTTTGATTGCCCATCCTTTTTAGATTATTTTGATCGGATGATCCTAACCTTTAGATTAGTGGTATGGGAAATGGATGGTCCATATTGGGTATAATAGAGAAGTTTAAGCATTGATGTGGATCATCCATCATGTTTGATCCACTTCTGATTGTGTAGACACCCCACCCAAAATGAGAAATAAACTACTCTTCAAGCTTTAGTTGGGCTTCGATAAAACCATCTTTGGGCAATTCGAGAAACTTCAAATCGATCAAATGTAGGGTTGTCAACAGGCCGGGCCTGGGATAGGTCTCGACCCGAATTTTGAACTATTTTGGCCCAGGTCGTTGGGCCGACCCTATTCAAAATTCTGATTTTTCAGGCTCCCATTGACACCTCTAATCAAATGGGTAGGATCCTCAGCACATCATGGAAGCACCAACGGACTTGGTTGGCTGATCTAGAACCTGACAAATCAAATCCTAGCCAATAATCCAAACTCCATGGAAACCCAAGAAGCATCACAAATCCAGACAGGGCAGGTCGAAAGGGTCCCTGGCATTTTTCAGAAATAACCAATGGACCTGATCAATTGATCCCAAACTAGGGCAGCTAGATATCAGACAAACATCCGGCCCTCTGGGACACCGAACACCCTCTGTACATGGCAAACTGTGCACAAAAAAGGACAAAACAACCCCATGCTCGTGGCAAGTTGACGATCCACCTGGCATACTTTTACCAAACAAACATGTTTCCTAGCTCTTACTAAAAGAAAAAAAAAAAAAAGAAAAAGAAAAAAAGTAGGGGGTGTGACATCATTGTTGGCTAGCCACAAGCTGACGATCCATGTGGCTCACCTTTACCTAATGGGAGAGGTTGTCTAACCCTTACATAAGCAAAGTCATTGATGGGCAATTGTAACATCATTATCGGCCATTCACAGGCCAATGGTTGAGGTCTATAAATTTTACACAATAGCTACCATTCTAGGGGGTTGGAGGTCAGAGATAAGCAGAGAGGGTCGAAGGAGGGTCAAAGTGGCAAAGCAGTTTAGGCCAGTTCGAGGATTCGGAGTGCCCTGAAGATTCCTGACATGCTGACGTGTTGCCTAACTTAGGAGGCCAGTTAAAGATGAGATAACCCACTGAAGTCCAGAGTAGGGTTGGAACCGACGATATCTGACCATCTCTTTTGTAAAAAACGGTTGTCTTGTCTCCCCATGGTCTTTCTCACATCTCAATCAAAGCTCATATTACATTCCACTCCGCACATTTCTAGCCTATCCGCAACATCGACTTGTAATTTTATTTTATTTTTCTTTACTTTATTTGTTTGCCTGGAGTCTTAAACTCCGTGAAGTAAAACTGAGACTGCATTTGCATCTTATTTGGCTACCTAGAGTTCTAAACTATGTAAAGTAAGGCTAGCATTGCATTTCATTTTATTTACTACATTTTACTTTATTTTACCTACTCGGAGTCACTTGGCTCTACAAAGTAGGACTAAATAATTCTTTTTATTTTGCCTGCCCGGTCCTTATGGCTTATGTGAAGCACGATCATATGTACTAACTCTGAAACTCTATCGAATCTCAAAAACAAAAAAAAAAAAAAAAATGTAAAATCCCATAAAGTAGAGACCACACGACGTGCAGGCGGAAAAGGGCGCCTAACCCCTTTCTTCTGTAACTAAGGCCCTTACTCATAATCTATGGTTGCAGACCAATCGTGGGAGTCACTTAAGTTGGGGAATCTCACAATTCCTTGACTCCTAAGTGATTCTACAGCCTTTCTTCTGTAACTGAGGCCCTTACTCATAATCTATGGTTGCAGACCAATCGTGGGAGTCACTTGAGTTGGGGAATCTCACAATTCCTTGACTCCTAAGTGATTCTACAACCTTTCTTCTGTAACTGAGGCCCTTACTCATAATCTATGGTTGCAGACCAATCGTGGGAGTCACTTAAGTTGGGGATTCCTTGACTCCTAAGTGATTCTACAGTTTTTAGCAGCTGTAGACTCAAAGCTTCATTTGGTTAGTGATAACTCCAAATTACATGCGTATCATATCTAAGTCAATACCACTCCCCATCCGCGCAACTAAAAGAAGTTTGGTGTGCGCTCTGCCGTGACGTTCACAGATTGCCTATTCCTCTCAAATCACTTTGATCTAATTATCCTAACCATTAATCAGAATTAGTGGTACGGGAAATGGATGGTCCATATTGAATATGGTAAAAAAAGTCTAACTTTGATGTGGACCATCCACAACGTTGGTCCCACCTTTGATTTTCCATTCCTCTAAAGTCACTTTGATTGGATGATCCTAACCATTGGGTTAATTGTTTGGTAAATGGAACGGTCCATATTGATTAGACTAGAGAGGGCAAAGCATTAATGTGGACCGTCCATCATGTAGGGCCCACCTTTGATTGCCTATCTCTCTCAAATCACTTTAAATGGATGATCCTGGCCATCCAATGAGTGGTTTGGGTAGCGACGGTCCATATTTAGGTAGTGAAACAAAAGGGAGCAATTTACATAGGAAAGTGTTTCCGTGTTAGAGGAGGTGTGAATTTTTTTTGGCCATTATATAAGAAATGGGTTGGTATAAAAACGTTTATAGACGAAAATTGGTGGAAACATATGGGCATAAATTAGGTTTACTTATGCAAAATGGAATTTACGTAGTAGAGCTGAGCAAACAAACGTCCCTTAAAGGATTGAGGGTCCCATGGGCGGGGGTTCTCTAGGGAAATTTTCTGAAATTTGGTGATAACATGATGCATTCTCTCTTGTTCCCTTTGTTGATTGCTACCCTAAATGACTCACCAGTATGGTATGCCAAAACGGTTACGTAACAACCGATAACAGTGGTGTTAAGCGTTCCAAGGCCAAAATGGCCATAATAGTCGTTATAGAAAAAATGGTCCATAACGGTCTTGTAACGGGGCCGAAACAAATGTTTTCAAAAATACAGAAAACAAGGCCATAACAAAACGATAATGCTGGTGGCAGTTACGACCACTGTTACTGTTATGAAATACCTTGCTCACTAGTGTTCTAGATTTTTACTCTAAATTGTGTAGTGCATGACTCTATAATTCCATATCGGTACCATTAAAATGGTAGGCCCCACCACGAAGATCGCTTGTCTTGGATATTATGCTGATCCACTCTTTAGGTGGCCCATATCCATTTGTTGAGGCAGAAAATTGCTCCAATAGTGTGGCCCACTTGATGAGTGAACCAACTCGATTTTGTTGCAAGGTGACCTCTCACTTGTGTCTTACTTTTAGGGGGGATATGCATAGAGGGGACCATTGGATGAACATTTGATCTCCCACACATGTATGTCATTGGGTTTGCAGGGTGTGCACATTTGACGCTTGAAGATCATATATCTAGGCTTAACATTCCCATTTCGGTGCCATGCCACTCAGGGCACATTTGTACCAGATCTGGTTTGCTCATTTGGTTGGCCTTACTTGTATCTCTATAGTCAGATTTTGTGTTGAGTGTTACATTTTTGGAATATGTGGTTACTGGTTACTGGTTACATATCGATCCACAAATTTTTACTAATGTGTTTGCACTTTTTTGTTTTTGTTTAAACAAAGTTCGGTGAGATTTGACCATTAACAGGGGAAATCCATTTAATTGGAATTTGTTTCACACATAAAAGGAGTCAGGTTACACTAGTGCCGGTTTAGAAGAAAGTAGGGCAACACCATAAAAAGATAATGTAGACACCCAAAAACTCCTAATTTACATGTGATCTCTCTTTTTTACTTTTTTTTTTTTTTTTTTCTTTTTTCCTTTTTAGTTTCCAAAATATCCTAATTTACATGTTGTCACCTGATGATTGGTTCAGGTTGATTTTTTGTCATGCTTTCATCATGGTGGGGTGCACTTGTTGGACGCTTTAGGTGCAATGCTCGACTTGACCATTCTTTTAAAGAAGTAGATGTGTATTTCAGTCATGTCACCCCTAAATTAGGATAATCCCGGGGATTATGATTATACCGAATAATGCCTTCACTAATTCAGTCCCAAAATGTGCTTTTCGAGGGTTAAACGACTAGGGTTGTCAATGGGTCAGGTTCGGGTCAGGCCTTGTTATACCCATGTACTCTTGTTCGGTCAGGTCTAGCGGGTCAGGGTATCATGTTTGATGTCTCGTGACCCCAATCCCATCAAACCCAGGCACTCTTCAGGTACCATCGGGTCTCACAAACTGTCCTTGGTAATTTTACTTTTGAAACATGGGCTGTCCATGATTGGACCAATTAGTTGGACATGGAAATATCACCCTACCATGTATACGCAAAGAGATTTCTCTTCCATGCCCCCGCTGTTCATCTTCAGTGATCCCCACCCACCCACACACACTTTTTAAATTAATCTTCCCTGGGTGATTGCGAGCTGCAACTTTGCAATTTTGGAGGATGGTCTTTGGGAGAGTTCTTTTACAATTTGGTAGAGTAAGACGACTGATTTGCAGGTACTAAAAAATTGTACAGGTGGCATGTGCTAATTCAAAATAAACCAACTAAAATTGGGGACCATTGCTATGTGAAAGTTCCAAAATCAGATTGGTTGAAACAATCCTAACCTCCAATTCATGGACACTTTTTTCTCGAAATAGGGCCATTGGATATTTTTTATTTTAATTGTCCAATAGATGGCCACAAATCCAATAGTTAGATAATTAAATAAGCAAAAATTTTGGTTCATGATACATTTAAACTAGGACCCATAATTCTATCAGTTCAAATCAAATACTTGGATGCCACGTACGCAATTTCTAAGTGTGCATGCATATCATCCATCACATTCTGCTAGAGCATCGAAGTTTCTCTCCTAACTTTGTCCTCTTAAGAGGAAATTCGCTTACTCATTCTCATCCAAATAGAATATCTCATTGATTGTAATCAACTCGTTGATTGCAATCAACTCGTTGATTGCAATCAACCTATGTAAATGGACTACTTGATAGCACTTGATTGTAATTAACCTATGTAATAGTCTATTAAATTGCGCCTATGGGAGTTTTGTGCTCTCATTGTTGGTCCCTAGCTTGGATAAAGGAGGAGGGTTGAGTCAGGTTGGTGGCTAGTGTCAAACTTATGCCATAACTTTGATCATGAATCCAGACAATATGACATTCCAAACTCATACTAGGGTGTTTCCTATAAGCAACGCACTTCATTGGAATCCGGGTGCAATGAGAAATGGGCATGGGTTGGCATGAAAGTCCAACCAACGCTCCATCTCTTAAGTAATTTTTCCTTTTGAAATCCAATGATTTATGGCTTGAAATGCCTTAATCTTAAAACTAATGATTGCATTGGGTATCCGATAATGAACCAAAATACATCTATTTTTTTAAACGGGTATGAAGCGGTGCACCTATATCATTTTTCGAAGTATCCTCGATATTATCAAAATATCCCGGATATTTTCCGTTTCTCCAGCTTGGTGATACCAATGATGCTGGTAGCGATACCAATAACACTAGTAGTATTAGAAATTTTTAAGGTATCGGTGATGTATCACTAAGTATCGCCAATAATTTTTACTATGTAAATTTCAGGTGTTTCTTGTATTGCCAATGTATGGTTATTGCCAATGTATTACCAATATTTTTGAATGTGTAAATTCCAAGCGTTGCTTGTATCGCCAATGTATCGGCAATATTTCAATAATATCGCCAATGTATCAATATTGCCAAAAACCTGTTTGTTAAAAACATTTCCATTTCAAATTTTTGTGGGTGCATGGTTGTATGATGTGTTTAATTTGTTGACAATAGTATCGATAATATGGTGACATTATCGTTATCACAACATGGGCTTTATTGAGGCTACAATCTTTCGTTTTCTTTCCAGTTGTCGACTATTTCTTGGCAAAATATCATGTGTTTGTCAATATTTTGAAATATTGATGAATGTTTGGATGCTTGGGTGGATAACTGCGATGGATGGGATGGTTGGACTGATTTCTTACGACATCACATACTTTTAGGCCTCCATTAAATGGAAACTTATTATATATGCATTCTTTTTATAATTTTTTGATTCCTAAATATGTGAATGTGTATTTCAGCATCTCCTGAAGTTTCACTAAAAAAATCCACTGTTTTCCTTATGTTTTCCCAATGTTTCCCCGCATTTCTGGTTATTGGCTATATTGATATTGTTTTTATATTCCCAGCCAGTGAAACTTGTAAACTTGTAGTGATATCGATACTTTGAACACTGCATGTATCCGACTCAACTTCCAAAATGGGGGCCTAATATCAGACCCATCTCCTTTTACCCAGGCTGGGTTCCTCAAGTACTGTCAGGTCCTGATACCCCTTGACAACCTTAGAAAAGATGAACTCAAAGAAAAAAAATTCCCTCTTACTTCAGAATAATCACAACCTTTACAGCATCCAGGATTGAATTGCTAGTGGGAACTGTTGTTACTACTACTACTACTACTATTATCCTTTGGGGAAGGATAGCATAATTTCCCCTGTGATATGTATATGGAATCCAAACCTTGCATTTAGTGTGACTCCTCATGTTCACCGCATATTATACAACTCACTTCGATCCATATACAACTCACTTCGATCCAAAACTTAAGTGGGACGCACCATAGGGTGCAATGTATAATCATGCCCAAAACCTATATATTCACTTGCTGTGGTGCACCTGTTTTTTGGAATGGCTTGAACTTCAGTGTGTCCCTTCGTCCTAGTGGGTTGCACTTGATAATTAGGTTGGATGACATATGCACAAAATGGTGGACCCCGCATTTCATCTGGGAGTTTTATGGTGGGGCCCCCCTCCCTCATTCTTTTCAGGCTGGATTTTAGGAACTTGTGAAGGATATAAGTTGGTGTATGATTTTCTTTTTAATATTTTGTTCCTTTCCATGCATTGTTGTTTTTTAGAGAAAAGATCAAATAATCAATGTTTTAGAGAAAACGTGTGGCCCTACCATGAATGGGTAACCAAAAATTATAATCAAGATCGGAATATCTTATCAATGGCCCACAAAACAATGGTTAAAGGAGATGGTTCATGTTGAAAGAAAAAGAGTTAAATTATAAAGGGGTTGAATATTTCAATTCAAGTATCATTTACACCATTCATTGTTTTCATAGAGTGTGGCCTGCTTGATGCGTGGACCCCTAACTCTTGTGTCAGGTGATCACAAAGCAGAGCAGGGGGAGTTATTTGATACTCTGGCAGTGTCATGGTTGATATACATGCACTTAGAATTTGTACATGTGGCATATGTTGATTTAAATTAGATAGAACCTCAAAATCAGATAGAATGAATGATTCCGAACTCAGATTAGTGGACGTTTGTTTTTTGAATTTGGACCTCTTACTATTTTTCATTACGACTGTCCGTTGAATATTCACCGACCTTCCAGTTAGAACACCAAATCAATGAGCTTTGGGTTGCAAATATCTAAATAAAGGCCCATGATTTGGAGTAATTTGAGATACACATATGCCATGCATAGAATGTCTTAGAGCCTCTGTATCAACCATCACACCTGGCAAGTGTATCAAAGTTCTTCTCATTCTTAACTTCTCTTCAGTTATTTTTGCAAAATAATAACCATTTGGTATATCTTGTCCCTTTTCCATGACCTCTAATTTCCCTAATTTTCTCATCTTCTTATTCATTGGCAGGAACTTGTGAAGATCCTGAAGGGGAGGTGCGAGGAATTGTAGGTTGGTTGATGCTTTTTTACATGAGGAATGATCATATACAAATACAACCATTTCATGTTACCATGCTATAACATTTTGCCCACTGATGCGTCATTCGTTTGGGGCAGTTAACCCATTCCAAAGGTGGGCCCTGTCATGAAGATCACCCGTTGAGAAAATCAGGCCAATGCACCGATCTGGGTGGAACACAACTGTACGGGGGTCTGATTTTCAGCCATCAATTGATTTGGGTGGTGTGGCCCCACATGATGAGTGACTTGGACTGGTTTATGCTCCAGGTGATCACCATGGAAGGGCTCAGCAGTTTCATGGCTCTGTCTTGCACATGTGATGCATTAGGAATCATGTAAGGGCATGTTTGGATACATGGATTCCACAAGGAAAGGATATTGGATTCCTTTGACAACTGGGGCTGTTCAGATAGATAGAAAACCATGGTTTCCATGACATAATCATTGCACTTATCCACAGTGATAGTTCCCTGGCACATGAAACAAGGTGACCGTTGCACACAAACAGACCCCTTTTTCGGAATTCAATTTTCTCAGGTAAGAAGGAAAACCATCATTAGATAATCATTACGAATCTCGGTGGATTCCACATATCCAAACATGCCGTAGTGAGTTTCCATGAGACTCGGCTCGAAATCCTGCCGGTTCGAGTTGAGGCACCGAGTTCTAGAACCATGTTTTGATCTTCCATCACAGTAGCTTCAATGCAGGCTTGATGTGTAAGGTTTTGCAGATTGTTGATGGCTATTTCGCCAAGCTTACTCTGAGAGAAACTGCCCCAAGCATGCTCTGCAAGACCCACCTTCATGACAACATCTCTAATAGCCGTAGCAATCGATCACCATCATGGATTCAAGCCGTTGGGCTGGGCCCAGAGATGCAAGCTTCCCTCCTTCGCACACCTCGAGTCTGCTGCGCTGGAACTCGACCGGACCAACCGCATCCCCTCCTTCAAGATGGCCATGGCCTCCGCTAGATTCCACCGAAGAAGCTTATCCACACCTTGCTTATCTGCCAGCACCAAGGCAGATGACGAATTCAGTAGCGGCCCCAGGGTAGAAATTGTCGCAGGTCACAGTGGCCAACATGTCCGTTCACTTGTAGTGGAAGCGGCCATCGCGTTGGCATCCGGCGTGGACCTAGTGCCGGCACGTGATGGGCTTGGTGGTGCATATTTCCTGCACAGCCGCACCAGCGAGAGCATTGCTGTAGTGAAACCCATCGATGAGGAGCCGCTAGCCATGAAGAATCCAAAAGGCGGCATTGCAGGTTGGATCCTTGGCCAGACCAGTTTGAGACGTTCAGTTCAAGCCAGCGAGACTGGTATCCGTGAAGTTGCTGCCTACCTCCTTGACCATGATGGCTTTGCCGGGGTGCCCCCAACCGCCCTTGTCAAAATCTCGCACGTAGCATTCCATGTTGACCGCTCCAGATCATCAACCGCAATCGCACCCCAACCGTCAGTTAAGATCGCCTCGATCCAACGGTTTGTGGCTAATGACTTCAACGCAGGGGACCTTGGACCATCAAGCTTCTCCATTACATCCGTTCATCATATCGGCATCCTCGACATAAGGCTCTTCAACATTGACCGCCATGCTGGAAACATCCTCGTAAGGAAATGCGCCCATGGTGGTTATGCAACTTGCGCCAACCATAGATGTGAAAGTGGGGCAGCTGAGCTCGTGCCCATAGACCATGGACTCTGCCTGCCTGAATCGCTTGATGACCCTTACTTTGAGTGGTTGCATTGGCCACAAGCCTCCGTGCCTTTCGCCGAGTTGGAATTGAACTACATAAGCAGACTGGATCCGTTGAAGGATGCCGAACTTCTTAGATCTGAACTACCCTCATTGAGTGAGTCATCTCTTCGAATTCTAGTCCTTTGCACGATTTTCTTAAAGTGTGCAGCTAGTGCAGGCCTTTGCCTTGCCGACATTGGTGACATGATGACCCGAGAGTTCCATGGCATGGAAGAGGAGCCGAGCATGTTGGAGAGGCTTTGCAAGGCAGCGATGGTGAGAATGAACACTGCATTCAATAATGATTCCGACGAGCAAGGATCAACAGAGGAAGAGAAAGAAGAAGAAAAAGAAGATGAGATCGAACAGTTCCAATTTGATATGGCCTGCAAAGATATCTGCACTGCCAATAAGGTTAGTAACAATAGTTTAGATCATCCACTCCTTAAGATGCCATTACGGTATCCATCTGCGAAATTGGTGGGGGGATTCTCTATAGACGACACCTTATCTCCATTGGATGAGGAAGATGACGACCGCAATGACAATGGTGAGGATGATGACGGCATGGGGTCTGCCACCGATCGCAAGTTTCTAGGCTTGACGAAGAGCATGAGCTTTGCGGTCATGGAGCATAACCATGAATGGGGGGAGATATCATTCAGAGCCATGGGCAAGGAGGAATGGGAGTTGTTTCTGGAGAAGTTTGAGGAGCTTCTGCCAAAGGCGTTCGAGTCACGGAAGAGCATGAGATTGAGGCTGAGGTTGGGAACTTCTTGCAGATTTTGAAAGAGAACTTGGAGGGACAATGCCTGATGACAATGAGCTTATTTAGGCTCTGTTTGGTCGTCACTTAAATACGATTTCATACTTTTCTAGTTTACCATAATTACTTATTAGAGATCATAGCTTATATAAAAATTAGAGCTTCTGTGAACCCACATGCATACAGGAATACAGCTTATGTGCATGTCACACTCATGCTAGAATGGTACCTTAGTTCAAGATCCAATCCATCCATCAGGTTAGTCTGTCCCATATAACTACTTGCTGCTCCTGCTTCCTGGCTATTTATACTAGAAAACATTTTGAAATAGATGCCTCCCACTCTCACATTGTGCAACTATAGTCCTACCTTCTACATGCTTAAATCTCCTCCACTCAACAGGTGGGCCCCAATGTTGGAAACAGGTGGATGGATTAGTCAACTTCAGCTAAGCTTTTTCACGGCCATACATTTGTTTTTGTAAACTGTGGCCCACCTGACTTGATTCTTGGGCATCAGCATAGTAGTAGCCTTTTGATAGATTGGATCTTAGACCTACAATGGCCATGCCGGCACATGTGTGGCGGATACATGAACTGTATCGCACCTGTGTGTGGGCTTAGCAAAGCTCTATAAATTATATGGGTTGTGGAAGATTATTTTTAATCCTTGTCAAAATCTCTAATATATAATTATTACCATTTAACTCATGTAAATGAGATGAGATGAACTCATTTTTAAGTGGCAACCAAACAGGACCATTTATGCATGTACATGTATAGCATATTGTATGTTATCACCCATATCCCATGTGGTGTAGAAATTGTGAGGGCAAAACTGTCCTTTTCCTGTATTTTTATGGGTATTTATTCATTGGCATTGTGTATGTATTGGCTGTGGGAAGCTTGTAAGTTGGGGAATTTCAGTTGTGGAGAGCATTGTTCCAATGTGAATCAATGGACATTGCATTTTCCTAGCATATGAATCAATCTGAGCAGGTTTTGGACACACCCAGTGTCACCGATATCGCCAATATTTTGAAATTGCTGTGGTATTTTTGTGAAAAATTAATAACATGATACCATCGTGCAATTTTAAATTATCGGTACTTTCAATTTTATTTTATTTTTGTGATTTGAGATATGTTGATATTTATGCAAAAATTGTTTAAAATTTTAACTAATTCATTAATAACTATATATTTAAAAAGTTTATATTGTTTATGCTAAGAAATTCCTGTACCGAGATGTTCTTGAGAATGAGATTTGTCACCATGGACACACCAATGTTGGCATACTTGGGACTCTTACTCAGTTATGTCCGCCACGTGATTTTAGTTGTTTTAGGCATGATCGGGCACTCTTTCCTTTTAGTATTGCCCGCACGGACCATTTTCTTCTATTTCTTCCAAAGGGAAAGTCCTTTCTTAGGGTGTTGCTTGGATTTGGGTAAAGTTGTGTTGCGACCAGCAATCCATTTCATATTATCAAGACTAGTTAATGATGGACAAGTTGTTGTTTATTGCTTGTTTCTTTCTTTGTTTGTCAAACACTTGTGAACTAAAAGATTGGTTTGCCGCACATTTATAAATATGCATGTATATTTGGCATGTGCGCAGAATTTTTTAGTGCTTGGAGATTGATGGTGTCACATATGCATATGTGGGATCTTTGGACTTAGACTATCGTACTCATGGCACGTTGAAAAGTATAACCATAGACACCCCACCTAGTAACAGAAAAATCAAAGTGCTGATTTTTGTCCAGCAACCCTCTCGACTCACCCTAGCTATTTTTGATCGAACCGAACATTCGTAGGTCTGACCGACGATTAGCCGTTATAGATCTATTGGAGCCTTTTTCTTACAGAATGGGCACTCAAATCTTTGCAAATGAAAGGTCACACACACAGAGAGAGAGAGAGAGAGAGAGAGAGAGAGAGCCTCCATGCTTACAATAATGACATTTGTAACTCCAAATGGGGTTTAGGAGAATAAGCCCCCCGATCCTGCATTTGTAGGAAAGTACTCAAGTCTCTATCAAAGAGATTCACCTCCAAAATAACCTCCATAGAAGAGTGTAAGGAAAAGATAGCATGAAAGTAGACGAACTTATAGGCTCTCTACATACATTTGAACTGCACTTTAAGACCCCCTCTACACATTGTTTTAAAATCTTCACATAGGCAAAAGAAAAAGGAATCCGAAGATCATAGTGATGATGAAGATAACGATGAAGAAATGACTTCAATTACTTAGGAATTTTTTAGATTCTTAAAGAAGAATAGAGGAAAAAGTTGTGACGAAATTGGTAAATCGATTGGCCCTAAGTGCATAGGATCTTTCAAAAATTGAAAGAAACCCAAATTTTCAATTGTGAGGGTTATGGTCATGTTGCCTACGAATAAACTAGTAAAATTAAATCAAAAGGAAAGGCAATGGCTACAACATGGGATGATTTTAAGGATTTTGAGTCAGAATTTGAGGATTTACATAGTGATGAAGACCTCAGATCTCTAGGAGTTCTAATGGCCTCAACCACTACTACTCTCCCTGTGACTATGGGAGGAGATTCCGACCATAACACCTCGGAATAAGAAGATTAGACATCTTTTAATGAAGAAGATGATGAAGGGGATGTTAAGTTGCAAGAAGCCTATAATATGCTTTTCACTAAAAGTTTGAAAATCATTAAAAAGATAGGTCTGGTAAAGGCGGAAAATAATCAATTGACTAACCAACTTGAAGAAGTAAATTTTGAAAATTTCTCCCTAATTTAAGTAAAGGAAAATCTTAAGTCTTATTTTGATGGGACTTTGGGGAAATACGCAGGTTTTGAATTTGAATTTGAGAAAGTTAAATTTAAAAATCAAAACCTAAGACTAAAAGTTAGCTAATTTGAATTTTCTCTTGCTAATGCTAAGGTTAAGTTTGTCCAAAGAGAAGACCAATTAGAAAAATCTATAGGAAAGGGTAAACAACCTAAGCATATGAGAGGTCTTGAATATAATAGGAATATTCATAAACAACCTCTATCCCTTCAATGATAAAAAAGGACTAAACAACTTCTAGAAGTAGATCCAGAGTCTCTCCAATGTGCTACAATTGTAGGGATGTTGGCCATATGAAGTTTGAATGTTTAGTCTCTAAAGGCCCACGATCCACCTCAGCTCTAAAACAAATAGATAAATTTATCACGATTGAGAAAATGACACACTTAAAAAGGGTCCTCATCAAAAAGAAGAAGAAATTTTCCACCCTTTCAAGAATGAACAATCATATGAGGGAGATTGTCAAGTAGAATGCCCTTCTAAATGAGAAAACAAGGAAATGATTAGTAGGGGCAATAACCATAAGGATAGAAACCAATTATAGGAAAATCACCAACCAAGCATAGATCTCCAAATAGGAACTCACATGATAGAGTTGAATCCAGGAAAGAAGATCTCTCTCCCAAAAACAATTCGGGTCCTAGGAAATTCACACCCTAGTGGTGTGTGAAGAAGGATATGTGATTTTTATAAATTTATGTGTGCTTAATAGGTATATCTGATTATTACAACCTCTTAATCAAATTTATTATATATATATGAGTCATGCTCACCTGCGCACCTACGCACGTGCGCACCTTTGCACATATGTCATGGGTGTCTAATCTGAACGGTCCATGTGATGCCGAATCCCATGAAACCCCATTTGACAAATTTTCACCCTGATCTAAAATTCTGGTGGGCCATAGCAAAGAGAAATGCAAATCAAGGGAGGAAACTGTTTTCATTTTTCATGGCTCATCAAAGTTTTAGATCAAAGTAAAACTTGGGCCCGGGAGGTTTCACGAGGTGCTACTTCACATGAACGGTTCAGATTTTGGATCCACATCACGTATGATGGGTTCTCAAAAAAGTTCGCACCAATTCTGTGCGAACTGGTGCGCAGGTGAGCATTTCCATATATATATATATATATATATATAGTTTTACTTTTAATTGTTTCATTTTCAATTTGTATTTTACTAAACTATCTTAGTTATGTTGCTTATAGGTATATATCCTTGAATGGCCATATCCTACATGTTCCAATAGACCCCAATGTTTATATGCACCTAATTGCATTCCTTTACTAGTGTGTGCTTATTGGTATATTTATGATTTATAGAGCTTTACATTTCTTTGTTTATTGATTTATCCACGAAATTGACTCTTTGTCAATTTTTGACAGAAAAGGGGGAGAAAGATTAAGATCCCACCAAGACATGTGTTACATTATGTTTTGCAATTTCTCTTTGTTTCATGGATTTGATGAACTTAGGGGGAGCATTTTAAGGAGAGCTTTGCTATGTGTCCACATGTCATATCCATGTATTTATGTTGTAAATATATGTAATTTTTGAGTTATTTTGGTCTGGCATTAATGTTCACCATGATAAGGTTTAGTTTAGGTTTTGTCATGTGATTGACAAAGTAGGAGATTGTAAGTATCTTGGTTTGTCAATAACGTGTGTCTGTGTGTCTCGAGTTGGTTAAGCCCCATTGGAAGATGAAGACAATTGAGGAGTTGAAGATTTGCAACATGAAGGCTTGAAGACACAAGTAAATTGAGGTGACTTAATAAACCTAACCTTAAACTCATTTAGTTCCAAAATAACCTACATTTATATGATTCGATTTAATAGGAAAACACTTGATTGATCATCAAATCCTTATAACCAAAATTGCACAAGTTCATCAGGCTAGCAGAGGTATTCTAGGGTTTTCGGTTCAATTTGAACCATTTCGGTCCAACCAAAAATGACCAAAATAGTTCGACAAACAATCAGAAAATCAAAGCATTTTCAGTCCAACTTGGTTCAACCTTTGGCTGGACTCGGTTCGATCGAATTATCCCTTCGCATCCTCCCATTACCTTGGCATCCTCATAGATTAATTGCAAGGTTACTAATCTTAGAGTTGAAGAAAAACACCTTAAAGATCGGGGGAGCTAAAGAGAAACCGCATCAAGATTAATTGAGCATCTCAAGAAATGCGCTATCAACATGACTCATCCAAACTCGTAAGAGTTTAATTTAGAGTCTATTGTATATTCAAGTCTTGTGTAAATTGAGTATAGAGTTTGAAATGCAAACTCGAAATTAAGTCTCTATGAGAGCTTCCGGCAGGAGTATATGTAGTTTACGTGTAAGCCTCTAGTGCAGGAGTGTACATGAGTTCTTGTGTAGGACCATAAAGGTTAGTAGCGAACCTATAGAAAACCATTATATTAATGATGAACTTATAAAAAACAATTATAGTCTCTTTATGAGCCTTTGGCGAGAGTATAAGTAGTCTATACGTGAGCCTTCGACGAGAGAGTAAGTTGTCTCTATGTGAGCCTTTAATGGGAGTACATAAATCCTTGTGTGGGATCGTAAAAATTAGTGGAGAACCTATAAAAAAAACCATTGTAAATGTTAATAGTATACATATAGAAAATCATTGAAATAGTGAAATTCAAAAAACTTGAGTTTGAGTTCATCATCCAGAAGTGGAGTGAGAATTTAGTTGAACCACTATACATCATTGTGTTTGCGATTGTTAATGCGTATGCAATTCTATTATACTTGTGATTTAATTTGTTCATTGCCACACCCTTTCATTTGAACAAGCCACCGTACCACAGGACATCTCGTTGATTCAATGGTGCCATCCCTTGCCTCTCTGCGTTTAGTGATTAATCCCAAAAAGGACCGGAAAGAGAGGAAGCAGCCGATCCAATCATGTAAACGCCCATATGGATGAATGAATAGATTACATGCTAGGTATTAGTTTAGTGCACACATACTTGATATTTACTCTCTCATCACAGACTACTTTGCACATATATTTGTATCCTTCGTATTCTATGATCTTGGATCTTTTTAACATTGTGGCTTAAATTATATTAATTGACAAACAGTTTTAAAATGTCATATTCTCCATTCCTCTAAGATTTAGCCATAAATCTTAGCTTATTAAGCTTCTGCATTGTGGTATCGTATTAGGTAACCACGCAATTTCATCAGGCAAATTGTTGTGCGCAAGATAGGAGGAAGTCCCATTTCAGACAGGACTCACGTTGCAAGGAAGCGGTTTTCCAGAACTTGGGTATCGAGGTGTGTCCATGTAATGGCTGGAAGAACAATCTAAGCTGTCCATTAGGCTTTTCGAATTAGGATAAGACAATGTCTAAAAGATGGGCTCGAGCAAGGGTTTAAGGTTGGCCCCACCAGAGGTTTTGGTTAGGGATTTCAATGGATGGGATTTCATAATGGTCCAATTTCAATGGATGGTTTGGATGGTTAGATGGGTCCCACTAGGATGGATGACATGGCATAGATGGATGCAATTCGTTGGTCGATGTTTCAAATAGAATGGGAAGGGAGGAGATATGGAGTCAACTTTGGTCTACGAGCTAGCAAGGTCACACGCTAGCTGTTTCAAGTGTTTTATTTATTATTATTATTATTTTATATATAGTTAGGTAGCGGGCCCCACTAATGTGTTGGTGAAAGATCAACTCCGACCATTAGATTTGTCAGGTCATGATGGGCCAATCACTCGAAATGAGGAAGATCTGAAGTTGGGGGATTGGGAAAAAAAGCAACTAGTTGCAATGGCTCAGGTTTATCTTGAAATTTTGTGATGATGACCAGGTTGGGATAGAAATCAAACGGTTAAATAGGTTATTTGGTCTATAAAGATTATTTTTAATGGTTTAGATTGATTATAGGTCAAGCGTGTTGTGACGTGTAGGCTCAAGATTTGCAGTAGGATGTGCATGTACAAGCATTCGAAGGTGGGGTCGTTAGCTATAAATCTTTATGCTTAGATAAGCTTAAATGAGGGTAATAAGTAATGTAGATGGTCAGATTTATAGATGGGCATGCACATGGGCAGATGGGAGAATCTCGAAGTTGGTTTGACATGATCGGCGGTCTAAAGGTGAAGTGAACGGTTGGATTTCAAGATCTAATAATGGATAGGGTTTTCAACGGCTGGTTTAACGAACAGTCAACTATATGAAGGTATATTGGGCTTTGAGTGCAGTTATAAAGTGTACGATAGTCTAAGGTGTGTATGTCTCATGATAGTTGCACTTAGATAGACCTATATCGGTTGTCGGAGAATAGTGTCCCATGCTACCAGCTAATGCTGGGTTGCCTTCATTTTTCTAGTCATTTTCTACTTATATAAGCACATTAGGCAAAAATAATGTTAGAAAAGCAGGTAATATCATCTCAAATAATTATATATATTTTAATTAAAAATTAAAATAGTAATTAAAGAAATCATTGATATTTTTTGTAATTCATAAATTTATTAGTATATTTAATGTACTAAATACTTGCACTAAATCTATACTACAATGTATGGTGCATGTATTTTATAATTTAAAAATAATTAATTTTTTTGAATAAATAAATGAGTGTGGCGGTGTTAATATATATCAGCATACACTCATTTTTATTTTTATTTTTAACACACCCCCACACACTCACCCTAGTGGGATTTCACCACCTATGGATACTCGACCCCTTGACCGGGTGTTGAAAGTCCTAAGAGTCTACCACCCGGGTGTTAATATCAACATACACTCATAAACGCATAAATATTAGCCATAAACAACGTTTGGCCGATCCTTTTTAGAAAAATATTATTTATTTATTTTTTATATATTTAATTAAAAATATTATTTTTTTCAAATCCCAAAATTTTTGGTTAATATGTAGGTCACTCTCCAAGCACCCTAGTGTATTTTTTCACACATTAATTGTGAGTTAAATGTAAAGTTGAATTATTTTTTTAATTTTCTCTAAATTTAAAATTTAGAAGTCAAAATTTATGTTCAAACACTCAAAACACAGACAATTGTGGATTACTAATTTCATTTCATTGAAAAATTTAAACAAAAACCATTCAAATTAGCAAGAACTTAATGATTGGGTTTTTGATACTACACACTCTGTTATTTTAATTCCAACAACCAAATCTCCTTTCCTCTCCAAACAAACCAAAGCAGTAGTTTACATTTCCTTAAGATTGTAATCATAACGAAAAAATAAAATTGGATCCTTGCTCTTGCTCCAACAGTAGATTCTCAGGAGTTTCAACACCTGGTCAAGGGTTTCAGTATCTATAGATATAGATGGTGAAATTTCTTTTGGGAAAAAATCATTTTCTGATTTTTGGCGAATATTTAAATTCTTTTCACAAGTGGTCTAACATAAGTGTAACATTACCAATCTCTACCAATGCATACCACATATAACAATATTATTAGGTAGCTTATAAATGCCATATTTTCAAAATATCACAATATATCACTATATCGCTAATAAATGCGCTGTATCACAATATCGCAGGATATACTGTGACACATGCTGATAAAAATGGTTGGTGGCACAGTTACACACGTGTATATTCAAATTCGACATATCTGTACGATCACACGTGCTACATAGTTTTAGTTACTCTAGCTGCTTGTTGCAATACAACTTTGCCCAAATCCATACAGCCCCTTGGATGATGATTTCAGCCGTTCGTATTCTGATTTTTATGCTACTGAGGCCATCCTATGAAAGATTTGTTGAATGGTCTAACTTAGCTTTGGATCTAGCTGAAATTTTTTGGGTATCACATCTGGATGATGGGGTACCTCTAATCCACGGTTTGGATGTTTGACACACATCATGGTGGGCCCCACACAGCCGTAGTGTAATGTCTCCATGGGATATTCTCATGAGACAAAAAGCAAAAAGGAAAAGGTGCCCTTAGGCCTTATCCATGGGAATGTGATAAGCTTGGACGGTCCAATGGGTGAGAGAGAATCTTTGGTCGTTTATTTCGGTATGGTGGTCTTCTGGAATGATAGAGAAAGAACATGAAATGGGGGCTAATAACACAGAATTTTGTGAAATCTAGCATGTATGTGCCTCATCATGATGATCCACACCGTTCATCCAGTGTGAACTATGTCGGATGGGGTGCCATGGAAAAATATCACTCATCGGACGGTTAGATGACCATGGCCATGGCCTGCAAGCGTATGGTTAAAACTTAAAACTAAGCCTGACCGTTCACATTTAATAAAGCAGAATCCTGTTAATTAGATGGTAAAGATTGTACTAATGAGGCAATTTATGACATGATCATCCATGGTGGGGTCCACTAGGTGAACGGTTCGGATCACCAAGCAGGCATGTGGTCTTTTGTTATTTTCTTACTAGGTCCACCAAACGTCCTTGTACAAGGCCATAACCTTATGAATAAGTTAGATGGCAAATAAGCATCGTGGGGATCATTATCTCCACTGCTTTATGTGATGTGGTCCGCTTGAGCTTTGGATCTGCCTCATTCTTAAGCCCATGCAAAATGATCTCGCATAATAGATGAGTGGTATTAAAATAACACATGCATCATAGTGGGGCCATAAAACTTTATGACATCACCATACTACTTAGGTAGGTGATCAACACTATCTGCTTTCCTCAACTTGTTATATTCATTTTGAATTTGAGGGTTTCTGGTCAAGATAACTTCAAATTTTGACGTAGTCGTCGTTGTAGGAGCATGTATAAACTAAAGTTTTTTAACTTTGAAACTACTTTATCATTTTTTTAATGATGAAAATGCCACTCTGCTACAACTATTATGTGTTGTAACGGTGGGTTCTTCTTTCGAAAAGAGAAAGGTCATTTTAAAAAAGGGATGTAACCCCTAGTAAAAGTTAAAATTTGACCCATCTCATGACTCCTATAAACTCATAGGAAAGTTTTTCCAATTTTCCATTTGAAGTTCTCTTCGAGCCACAATTACACTAATATTGTGTGATAATTCTAAATTGTTTCTTTCGATATGGTCCATCTGTAATGAGTTTTGCCCCTAAACTTGAATCGATGATATGAAATTATAATCTCTTATATATGGGCAGGTTGTATTTGGTTTACGACAACCTAGTGGGCCCCACGTAAGATGTGAATGGATTTAAAGTATAAGACCCTTCTGCACTAGGGCTATTTGGCTATTTCCTTCATCTTTTTTTTTTTTTTTTTTTAAGAAAAGTATGTGAAAGGGAGGATAGTGTTTTTTTTTTTTTTTTGTTCTTTCTTTATTCATTATTTCTACTTTCTTCATTTCTACTTATTCATTTCTTGATTTTCTTCATAATTGTTTTTTGAATTTTTTTACTGGGTATAAATGGTAGGAGTTTGTGAATGGGAAGAAAGTGTTAAATAATATTGTAATGGATGATTTTTTATAATGAAAAGGATGTTGTAATTAATAAATTTCATAATGGGAGAATATTGTAATAGATGGATGGGATGAATGTTTGAATGGATAAATGTTGTAATGGATGACTGTTATAATAGATGAATTTTTGTAATGGAAGAATGTTAAGATGAAAGTATTTTGTAATGGATGAATGTGGAATGGTGGATCATCGATATTTATTGTGAATCACCCATATTCATTATGAATTGCCGATATTTATATTATAGATCGTTGATATTCAATGTAGATCGTTAATATTCACCATGAACCGTCGATATTCAATGTGAATCGTCGATATTTATTAAGTATCACTGATATTCACTGTGAATCGCTGATATTTTTACTATGCATCGCTAATATTCATTATGGGGATACCGATATGACAAAAATGACCATAACTCTCTCGTTACATGTCTAATTTGGGTAATTTTATACTCGTTGGAAAGGTAATTTGATGAAATTTCAAATGAAATTGAAATTATTTCATTCAGATACCATTTGATTTCCTAAACATGTGCCCAAATTTTATTATTCATTATGGCCCATCGATTTGACGAAAATGACCATAACTCCCTCGTTAAATGTTCGATTTGAGTGATCTTATGCTTGTTGGAAACATAATTTGATGAAATTTCAAATAGATTTGAAATTATCTCATTTGAACATCATTTGATTGCCTCAAAGTGGGCCCAAAGTTCATCATTTATTGTAAATTATTGATATTTATTGTTTTTTACTCTTTAACAATTAAGATAGTGTTCAAATGAGATGATTCCAATTTTATTTGAAATTTCATTAAATTATCTTTCCGACGAGTATAAGATCAACCAAATTGGATATGTAATGAGGGAGCCATAACTGTTTTTATCGGATCGGTGGCCTAAAGTGAATAATAAATTATGGGCAAACTTTTTGGTAATAAAATATGTCCAAATGAAATGATTCTAAAGCAATTAGAAAGGTCATCAAATAACATTTCCAACGAGTATAAGATCATCAAAATTGAACATATAAGGAGGGAGTTATGACCATTTTTGTCGGATTGGTAGCCCATGGTGAATATCAACGATTTATAGTGAAAATATCAGCGTTCCACTATAATATTGACGATCTACACTGAATATTGGCAATCCGCAATGAATATCAACAATCTACACTAAACATCAGCAATCCACAGTGTAAATATCAATGATCTATAGTGAATATGGGTGATTCATAGTAAATATTGATGATCCACCATAAAACATTAATCCATTACAACATACTTCCATCTTAACATTCTTCCATCACAACAATAATCTTTTACAACATTCATCTACTTATCTATTAAAATATTTTTCCATTACGAAATTGATCCATTCAAATATTCATCACATTCTTCTATTACAACATTATTCCTTATAAATTTTATTAATTACAATATTATTTCATTATGAAATTCACCAATTACAACATCCTTTCATTATAAAAATTCATCAATTACAATATTTTTTTACACTCTCTCTATTTCACAAACTCCCACCATTCATACAAAATAAAAAAACAATAAAAAAACAACTATAGAGAAAACCAATAAATGAAAAAGGAAGGAAGAATGAAGAATGAATGGAATTAAAAAACACCACCATTCCTTTCACACCCTCCACCCCCTCCTATTAAAAAAACCAATGAAGGAAGAAGTAAACGACCAAATGGCCTCATGAAGCAAATGCTCCATGTTTTGAACCCATCCACATGTAAGGTATATTATTTTCACGTTGTCAGTTCAAGTCTGTGGGTAAAACTCATCATAGATAAACCACATCGAAGGAAGTGATTTAGAATTAACACACAACATTAATATAGTTGTGGGATTCAAACATTTCTATATAATAAAAAAACTAGAAGATCCCCTATGTAAGTTCATGACTATCCAATTAAAATGTATGGATTAGATCGACTAAAAGGGCATGCCAAATTTCAATTTTTAGTGGGCCTCACATCCATTTTTAAAAAACCTTTTTGATTTCAAGACGAAAACATGCTGTACCAGAAGAAGCATGTGTTAGAGGGATATTTTTATCTTCCAAAAAATGAAAAAGTAATTTTAAGACTATAAAACCTTAAATTTAGTACATGCTATCTAAACCAAAAACCCTTAATTCAATGGACAACATACTTCTCAATCTATCCCCTCTGGCATGTTATGATCAAACGGTCATGATACAGCTATATAAAAGTTTTTATGTTTTGCATGTCCCTCATCCAAGGTGTGGCCCATCATAAGTGGTTTGGATCATTCAAAATACCATCAAGAATCCAAATGGCTAAAGTCCAGACATGCATGTTGACACTCATAGTCTATGAAGAATGAGAACCAACTACATAGCATTTACATAAATAATTCAAATATTGTATTAAATATTTATTATTCCTAACTTTACTTTACCTTAATTGTTATTTAAATAAAAAGATCACAATCCACTTTGGATAAAAGTGATATTTTGATCCGAAAGAAGATAGCATTTCTCTCATGCATGTTGAGGTAGGAATTTATGAAACGAACGACACTCCTTCCTATAGGTAAGATTCAAGAATCATCTATAAAGGTATGGTTACTCATCGCGCGTGTGAGCCAGACCATCCACACGCAGGCACGTTTGTAAATACACAACACGTGTTGAAATATCTGAACATTCTACATTGTTTGAAACAACGGTCAGATCATCTGTCTCAAGGCCGTTTCACTCCTCAGCTGGTACACAATGTACAAACTGACGGTTAAATACAATTTTTCTAGACCGTCCATTCATTTCGTACCCTAAGATTCAACGTGATATGGCATGGATTTTTGGAAAGAATATTTTAACATCATGGCCCACCTGATGGAAAGATCGGATCTCAAATTCGTGCTAGATATTCGCACGTACGAAGCTGCGTGTGTATGGGAAGGGCAGCCGCACGCGTGTGAATAACCAACCTCCAAAAATCCTTCTCCCTCCCGGACGCGCGTCCTACCCCCGCCTGTCTCCAGCTGGGAACGGGCAGGTGCTTTGAGTGGCCACCGTGATGTATGTGTCTTATCCACACCGTCCATCTATTTTTTTGTATCATTTTAGGGTATAAGCTCAAAAATGAGGCAGATCTAATTCTCAATTGGACTACAAAAATGGGGATTAAACTCTCACCGTTGAAAACTTCTTGGGGCCACAGAAGTTTTTGATGGAGCTGATATTTGGGTTTTCCCTTTATCTGAGTCTATGTAACTTTATGAAACTTTATGAATAGGTTGGATGGAAAATAAACATCGCGTTGGGCCCTAGAAATGTTTCAACGGTGAGAATCATTATCACCGTACTTTCTGTGGTGTGGTCCACTTGAGAATTGGATCTGACTTATTTTTTGGATTATAAGATAAAATGATACGAAAAAAATGGATGAACGGTGTGGATAAGACCTATACATCACTGTGGCCACTCAAAGCTCCTGCCCATTCCCAGCTGGAGACTGGCGGGGGTAGGACGCAATCCGCGTCCGGGAGTGGAGCTCTCTCTCAGAAATAAAAGCCACAGAATCCCACAAAAGATCAAGATCCAATACAGAAGCAAAGACCAAAAATCAAAACACTAGAATCTTCCTCTCCTCCACTCTCTATCTCTCTGCTGTAAGAAAATCTGCAAAACCCAACTGAATTTTTCTTATTTATTTCTGTATTTTCTTGCTGTAAGAAATCCTACAAAACCCAATTGAGTTTTTCTTCTTTATTTCTGTAGTTTCTTTCTTGAATTTTTATATCCAAAGAAAAATGACGGAAAATAATAGAAATGGTAGGAATGTTAGTCTTTGCTGTGATTGGTAACTGTGCAGATAGTTTCACATTTTGCCTTCTCTCCCCTTTCTTTTTCTAATATTCATGAAAAATTTATCTTTGCATTTTTTTGTTGGGTTTTTTTTTTTTTTTTTTTTTTGGGGGGGGGGGGGGGGGGGGGGGGGGGGGGGTTTTTTCCCCTTATTTCTGGTTTAGTGGAATTATATATGGTAGTCGGGCATAGTATAGTGGACTGTACTCACACATCTACTCTGTACATGGCTGTTAGGTATATTACTCCAGACCATCTAAATGGTTGGGCCATTAAAGAGTAAGAAGATGACTGGACGACCCCATTTGGGCCTTGGATCATCTTACCTTTCAATGGTGCATTTGCTGATCCATGATCCAATGGATAGGATTGTGCCATCCATGTTATTTTCAGGCCGTGCCCAGTCTGTAATGTGCACATGATCTGATGATCCTAAGTATTCAATTTTGCCTGTTGGATTTGGACCGACAATTGTTTCTTATCAACTGTTGATTTGGCGTGCACTAGTTGGGTGGCTAGGATCATCTGATCATTCTTTTTCCGGCAATGCCTATCAGTGTGGGTTCACTAATATGTGTTACATACATGGTCGATGTGCGTGAAAGCATGATCCACTGAACTCTTGGCATAATTCATTTCTTTCTCTATTGCTTTTGATCAGGTTCTGCTTCTTCACTTATGAATTCTGTTGAATCTTTTCATTATTGCTAATTTATGGGTGTGAAATTTTTTTTTAGTGTTTGCGATTTTTGTTTTTTGCTTTCACCGCACTTATTAAAAAATGGTTATGCAACAGCTCTAACGGCTGTTACATAATGGTAATGGTGGGAACCATTATGCGTTAAGGGGCCGTAACAGAAAATGGCCCATAACAGCCCCATAATGGTCATAAATTGTAAAAAAAAAAAGCGGTCGCAATGACCATTACGGCATGTATTGTAGTGGTAATGGCGGTGGCTGTTATAACCACCATTACTGTTATTGAATGCCTTGGTTGTTGGGAACCAGACAAATTAAACCTTAACACATTGGGGGATTTTTTATTATTTTTTATGATTTAAACTTGTAATTTGGATGTTCAAGCTGCAAATATTAGTTGGTGAGTTTATATTAGTGGGTTTGCATTAGCATCAAGAAATGCCATTGCAAGATTTGTTTTTGTAGGTAGCTTGATTTTGGGAGGGCTTTGATTATTCGATAATCTTGAGGATCACTTAGTTCATTGCTTAGCTAGAAGATCTCTTGTTTCCATATATAGAAGTCTGGGTACTAACCATATCAGGTGTTACTCATTTTGATGTGAGAAAAATATAATATGATCTACTCGTTGACTACTTGTCGAGTCTACTTTGGCTGAGCTATATGGGGTCTATTTAGTTGTGCAGTTTTTCATTTGTAAAGTTCTTCCTAGTATTTAAGGGGGTGTTTGTATTGTAAGTTACTTTAGATAAGCTATTTATGCCTTAAGTAGCTTTAAGTACCTTATTTTGGGTTATACTTATTTAGTAAATAAGGTTGTTTGATAAACATCATAATCGTCAGCTAAAAAGTAGAAAAGCTTGTTTTGTTTCCAACATCACATAAGTGTTTATCCCTCGGGTTTGTTTGGTCCACCCTCATATTCATTGTCCATCATGTGGGGCCAACCTTTGATGTGGATTGTTCATTGTGTGGGGCCTCACCTTTGATGCGGACCTTGGATGTGAGCCATTCATCATAAAGGGCCAACCTTTAATGTGCACCACCCATTATGTAGGGCCCAACTTTAATATTGGTCATCCATCATGTGGGGTTCACCATCGATGTTATTATCCATCATGTGGGGCCCACCTTCAACATCAACCGCCCATCATGTGGAGCCCCCCTTTGATGTGGACCATCAATCATGTGGGCCCCACCTTTGACGTAGGCCGTCCATCATGCGGGCCTGACTGCAATGACCACTACCCATCATGCGGAGCCCACCTTTGATGTGGGCTATCCATCATGTAGGCCCCACCTTTGAAGTGGGTTGTCCACTATACTAGTCCGCCTTGGATGTTCGCTATTTATCATTAGGGGCTGACCTTTAATGGTCCCCATCCATTATGTGGGTCCACATTAATATGGGGTCACCCATTGTGTGGGGCCCACGTTTGATGTGGTCTGTTCATTGTGTGGGCCCCACCATTGATAGGGATAATCCATCACGTGGGGCCTCCTTTGATATGGATTATGAGAGAGAGGCTCCTTTGACATGGACCATGATTGAGAGAGAAGTAGAAAAGTAACAAGTCAAGAAGCTAAAAAAGAAACTTATTGAAATAAGTAGATTTTAGCATTTAGTTACTTCTATGATGATGCTTACCAAACTAACTTTAGTGTAAAAAGTAACTTAGGGGGTGTTTGGATTTTAAGTTACTTTTTTTTTTTTTTCATTAGCTTGTTAGTACACCCTACTGTCAGTTCACACTTCACTGTTAGCTATTCACAACCCCAAGTGCAGGGCTGCGATGTAGTAATAATTTCGGTGAGACCGAGATCGAATCCACAAGGACTAATCTCGTGTGTTTTCTGAAAGCGACTAGAACTAGAACTAGAAGAAGATGAAAACCTAAATCTGGAATATGTGAGAGACTAATTGTGACAACTTAATGAAAAACTTGTGAAATTCAAAAGTGGGAAAGTAGGGTTTCCAAGGATCCACTTGTAGAGATCAGGGAGATCTTTGCTTGATTCACGAACACAACTGGAATCAGAGTCCCATCTTCATCCAATTGGAAGATATCTCATTAAAAATCAAATACGAACTTCCTTTGATCTAGTTCTCAGAGGATGAGAGGTATGAGAACTAGAAGTAATTCCATCACAAAACCATGCCCATGAGACAAAGCAAACAACAGAATTTACCAATCCACAACCAATCTGAGAGAATTGTGAGGGTTAGGGAGGATTCCATCATCTAAACATGCCTAGGGGATGATGGTGAACAACAAGATTTCCTAAAATCACAATCTCAATAAAAAGAACATACTCAAAGCTATCGCAGATCCATTGTAATTTAAGTCACAACAAATCATTAGAAACTAAACGTATTTCTTATAATCAAACTAAAATCAAAGAGAGTTCAACAACAGGAATCAAACCAATAGAAAATAACCTATCACGCTACAAGCTTCACCCCTTAGCCCTAGCTAAGAGGTTTAGCCAATCATAAACATGATTGAACTAGAATCTCTTAAGAACAAAACTAACTAAGAAAAGGGGAGAAAAACTCCTGATGATGGCCTCTCCATGCTTCTACTCATTCCTGGTGCGTCCGGCTATGAACGGCCGACTGTCTTTTTTTTTTTTCTCTCTCTCTCCCTTGCTCACCTTAGATGACTCTCTTTTATAGTAGCAGAGAGGGCTTTCTAGATATGTCCTGCGCAAGGGGTTTACGCACACAACAAAGATTCAGACGAACATTTTGCGCGTCTTGTTTCTGCGCATGGCTGATTGGAGACTGCGTGCAACCCATTGTTTTCCTTCTGATCACTTCTGCCATCATGGAGGTGGTCGAACCTCACGTTCCTAGCATCTGGATGGTCCGGATCATGGCCACGATCCGGACCTTGATCATCCAATGGCCTGCGGTTTTTAGGGCTTCGTTCGCAATTTCTATTCGCATGCTCTGCGAAATTTCTTGGCTCTGTGATGGTTGATGGGCCCATGATCGGTGCAGGCGGGGAAATCCACTCCGTTCACTGGATTCCTCTCGTCATTCTCGGTTAGGATGATGTGGTACAGTTCGGATTTGGTGTGGCCCACGAAATTCTTCTTGGCGCCATCCATCTTGCGTTTAATTCTCCATGTACATGTAATATCTGAGGAAATCGAGCAGTAAATTAGGGTACGGTCGGTTTGACCACCTGGTTGAATGAATGGCTTGGATCATTGAATCTGATGATGATGGTGGGCCGAAGACCATCTTAGCGGACGTTCGTCCGGCGCTGGCGGGAGAAGGATTTTGAAAATCCTTTCTTTCTGTGAAAATCATCGGGTCAAACACAGTTTGACCTGACTTCAGATTTGGTGCGTCGCCAGTGCACGTGTACTGTGCACACGCCCCTGCAAGTGGGGCCCACTTTTGGTGAATCTACACCGCCCATTCGTTTCTCCACCTAATTTAAGGAGTTGAGTCCAAAATTGAGGCATATCCAGAGATCAGGTGGCCCCAAACTATCAATGGTTGATCTGTCCACTGGCTTTGATGATTCTTGAGCGTTAAATCCATGCTTTTAGCATCCTTTTCAATCCAAGCTCTTGAATTCACCTTGCAACACAAACATGATTAGAAGAGAACATTAAGCATTATCATGTGCATAAAACCAAGTGATGAATGGGGTTCAATATGCAATATTTGACCCTCAACATTAGCCACCCCCACTAGGGATCGATACCAAGACCTTAGTGTTGAAACGAGGTATTTAAGTTACTTAAGATAAGCTACTTATGCCTCAAGTAACTTATCTTGGTTTCTGTTTATTAAGCTGAAGTGATTAAGTAACTTTAAGTAAAAAAGTTACTTATAATTGATCATAAACCAAACATGCTTATCTCAAATAAATTAGTTACCTACTGTCGTAAGTAGAAAAAGTAACTTATTTGGTGGTATCCAAACAGGCCTAAATATCTCATTCCAAGTACAAAACTTTTGGACTCTTTGTTTTTTTGTTTTTTTTGTTTTGAAATAATCAGCTATTTGATGATCTATTTAGCCAATCTTTTATCCACTCAATTTGGCTGATCTTTGATGTGTTATGTTATAACAAACTCTGTGAGTTTATTGGTCTGTGGAAACTGATGAAGACATGATTTATATTTTTAAAGCCCATATTTTAGCTTTTTGAAAATTTATTTAGGTTGAGGGAATGGAATGGCTAGTTTGAAACTCTTTTACCTGTGCAAATGACAACAGTTTTTCTTCACTCTAGAATATTTGAGAACACGTTTTCCCATTTTTATTTTTTATTTTTTATTTTTCCATTAGAGATCTCTTTTCGGCAATCTTCGCTTCTTAAACAACTCATCTCATTTCGCCTCTATTTGTTCATCCTCAATACCTCTTTCTCTCTTTTCCTCTTCCAAACCCTAGATTTCTTTGATCTCTTCTTCCAACCCATCATTTCTATCTCTTTTCTTGTCCCATATAAAACATCATTTTTTCTTCAGTTCTCTTTTGGTATTCGTAATTTTTGTTCTTCTCTATTTCCATTCAGCCATTCAAGTCCTTACACAGGTCACCTGTGACTGGCGGTTATTTACAAGACAATGTTGAGATTTTTAGCATATCCCTTTTCATGAATCTAATCACCAGCAGACCCTTGGAAATTGACTCCCATGTTGTTGTAACTTTCGGAAATAATTATCCAAAAAAAGGAAGACTTGGAAAACGATTCCCATTTTGTTGTAACTTGGAAAGTGAGTTGTAACTGTAAGAACCTACTATCCTTGGTATTGCTTTTGCTCTTTCCCAGGCATTTAAAACACTTTTTCTCCACACCTGAATCAACTCTTGCTTTCCTAGTGCTCATGCGAGTAAACTGAAAATTTATGCACGCATCTATACATTCTTGGGCATTACATGCATGCTAGAGATCACTGTCTTCTTCCCTACAATAATATTTGACTACATAAGGAGAGAAATCTCTAAAACGAGATTACAAATACCATTATTGAATGAAGTGTGTCGTACAACCTATCTGAATTCTGATGTGCTTATATAATAAAGAGGCCCTAAATTCCTAATCTCAGTCAACCTAGGCAACTTTCCTGAAACAGTAAAGGTTCCAAAGTAGTGAACTTACTAAAACTGGTAAAAGATGTCTAATCCTACCCAAACTCGTAAAAAACTCTTAGATGACCAAAACAAAGGCTTTGGACTAGAAACATACTCTTAAAACCCTAAAAATAACAAAAAAGGTACTTACGCGTGAATCCAATAACTAAGCGTGAATACTAAGCTTTGAACTAAAACATGATTTTGACCCAACAAATGGCCTTTTTTTTTTCTCTCTCCCTTCGGGCCAACTGATTCCACCAGTTTCCACGTCGTAGGGTTTGTCAATAGCCTTCCAATGACATATTATACGCGTGAATCCAATAACTGGTCATGAATTTATGGGCGTTGGAAGCTGAAGTGTGTTTAGGCCCCTTTTGCCAGATCATGGCCATTCATGCCCGAATTTGTGCGATTGTGGCACTCCATTTAGTCATCCATGATCCATCCTACATTACTTATTTGTGTATAGCTGTCTGTATGGACATGTGAACTGGGTAGCGAACATTGCTTTAATCAAGAGGAAATGAGTGAATGACAAAAAGTCACTGATGTTTCGTACTATTCATAATGATGAAGTGGGCATCAAATTATGGTTAAATTCCTTTCAAGTGCAACTTGAAAAGTGTCAGGGAGAGGAGTATTTCAATGTTATGTTACTTGTTTGGTTTGTTGCTCCCTTGGGACACCATACCCTGTGTTATTCTTCTCTAACTAATAAATTAGGTTAGGGAGGTCATTAGATCCCTGACACTCAAATTTCTTAAACTCTTCTCTCTTCACAACAGAAAGCAATGTAACTGCAATTTGTAGCCAAGACTCTAAATGTGAGCACTATGGAAATCACAATCTGGTCTTTTCCATGTCGTCAGACTAATAGGGGCATTTCAATTGGGTAGTGCATCCAATTGCAATGTATATGTGCAGATGCATGGTTTTTTCAATGCTTCCAAATTAGCTTTCTCACAGCTTCTAAATTAGCTTTCTCACAACAATTTTATAAATTCACAGGCATGTCTTCCAGGCATGGGCAGCCTGCATTCTTGTAATGATCCTGAGGTCTCTAGTGCACTCTAACTATTTGATAGATTTCCTTATCCTATGATGCTTTAAGAAGTTCCAGCTTTTGTAGGTTTAAGGCAACGGCTACTTGTTGGCAATGCTTCTAACTAGTCATGGGTGCATGATTCTTTTTATTTGAAAGCAAGAAACACAACAAAAGATGCTCACGAAAGTGAGCTAGGGGACAAGATGGCAATGATCAACAAGTCCATTGCAACGAGAGTCCCTCTCCCCCAAATCCTTCTTTTTGATCTTGGCTATAGGCCACAAAGGCTTTTGAACCTGCTGCCCAATTAACCACTCTCGCTTTGGCCTTACAGAAGGTCACAAAACATGATTCTGACAGGCTGCAAAAAGTCCTACAGTTATGCTCCTCCCAAATCAATCCCCTTTCCAGCCCAAATCATGACTCAATCGTTGTTTCATTATGGAGTATTGATTAAAAGAAGTCTTCGGTACTTTCTAGGAATTTCAAAGATATCCTTTTGTCTCCTATGGGCAATAAAATGTATAATATGAGAGTTGATAATCATTAATTTTTTATTGATTCCGTAAGGGGCACATCACTCAAGCTTTTGATGTTGGGAGTGAGGACCTTGATTGGAATCCCTGCCTAAATTGGTTGTTGCCCATCCATGCATCAAAGTGTCAATGCCTTGTAGTTCGTGGTGGGCTCCGTGGCGTTAGGTAAACCTAAGCTCTCACAAACAAAATTTACAGAGAATGCGGATGCACTTTTAGGGGTTTGAATGGCCTTAACAGCTCAATGTGCCTATAGTGGAAAGGGTGATTGTGATGCAATCAGGTTATCCAACCAATGGGATTTTGACACCTAAATTGATAGGATGGACAAAGACACACACCACGCGGGAGTGTGCTGCGGGACATGAGATTTAAATATGATATGCGAGATTTTAGGCTTAGATCATATCAATTCAGAAACAATTACACAAATTCCATATCCCACATGAAAGTCCAAACATTCAATTAAGAGGAATCTATGCGGGTCCAGGCCTACACATTATAGGGCTGGATCAATAAAAATTATGAACCAAACGATACTCAAAGATAAGAAATAATCATCCACACATGCATAGTAATCCGTCCCTAATCCAAGGGATTCATAAATTCCAATTCGGGGAACCCTAGGGTAAGAAAAGGGGCATAAAATTGGAGATTTGAGTAATATAGGGTTAGTTTAGGAATTTTGGGTGGAAGCGGAGTGAAAGAGAGGAGAGAGACGAACCAGAGAAGTACCGCACGTGTGGATAACAACAATGACCCAGACGCATGTGCGTGTGATCCCGACCGCACATGTGTGGGGCCCACTATTGAGACCCTGGTCGGCCAGGGATGGACTACAAAACCCCCAAATCTCAGCTCGATCTGATGTACGGTTTGTGCGTGGTGCTTCGTCGAAGTTTCAGCCCTCCCGTAGGGCCAGATTCTGAAATTCTGCTGTGAGGAAGAGAATTGCTGCAATAGATGATTGATTCGAAGTGTAGATGATGGGGTGAGATGAGAAGAAGAGATGGTAGAAGATGGGTAGTAGAGATGACGATGGATGAGGGTGAATCGGGATAGATGTGGCTTCGCACTACGGTAGTTAACCCTTCGATAAAGGGAGGGCTTCGCACCCAATTAGGCTTCACAACTCAGAGAGTAGGAAAACGCAGAATTTTTATTACTCTTCAATGAATGAAAAAAGCTACAAGGGGTGCCTATTTATAAGAAAACCCTATACCCCAAAAAGTCGGGCCATGTGCGCAACATATTACTTGGCGATGAAGTAAACCAAAATAAAAACTAATCAAAGAAATCTAAAGCGTCTATAATGTTCTAAATAACATTAATAAGCAAAACCTAAAATATAAAATCAATCTGACTAGTGGGCCACGATCATGAGATCGCATGATGGACTTTTCTTGACTAACGAGCCCACTCTTTTGAATCAAAACTTCGTCTTCTAGCTGGGAGGCCCTCCCTGGACGTCGTCATCGATCCAGATCGACGGTGGGGCCCTCCTTCTGGCGTACGAGCATAGGGGGGTTGGAGTGCGTGCACATGTGGACGGCGGGCGCGGTATGTCCCCATCAGAGTGCTTGAATATAAAGCCTTAAACAGCTAATCAATATCAAAGTCTTGCAATTCATCCAAAAAAAGTTAAAAAAAAAGAAAAAGAAAAAGAAAAAAAGAATCAAATTCTTACACTAGATACAACTTGAATAAAAACTCCAAAGAAAAGTGTAATGCCTTCCTGATGCAGGACAATTAACCACTTGCTCTAAAAGCTCGAACTAATAGAGCATGGTGAATTAATCCCTTTATCTCACAGCCCTGGCCCCACATCTCATGGGTTAGGATCTCGGCTGAGCCTCCCTCATGGCCCCCACATCGCATGCGTACCACCTCACACGAGCCACCCGCCTTACACGGGTGGGGCTCGCCTCACACAGGGCCGCCCGCCCCAAGTGTGTCCCCGCATCCCACAGGCTACCCCATTCGAGCTCGGTGTGAAAATGCCCTTGCATTAATCACCCCCGATGAGGAGTATCGAACACGAGACCTCCCGCTTTGATACAATTTGATGTAGGACAATTAACCATTTGTTCTAAAAGCTCGAACTAATAGAGCATGACGAATTAATCCCTTTATCTCATAGCCCAGGCCCCACATCTCATGGGTTAGGACCTTGGCTGAACCCCCTCGTGGGCCCCACATTACATGGGTACCACCTCACACGAGCCACCTGCCTCACACGAGCCACCCGCCTCACACGGGCTGCCCACCCTGAGTGTGTCCCCGCATCCCACAGGCTATCTCACTCGAGCCCTGTGTGAAAATGCCCCTGCATTACTTCCGCCCAGTGTTCATATTATCGGCGAAAAATCGATAATATCGCCGATATTATCGGTGTTGCCGGAGTTGTAACACCGAAACTCACTTTTTTCGTTTCTCTTCCAAATATCGGCGAATATTCGGCGATTTTATCGATTTTTAATGTAAAATACAGTTGTCGACCAAAAATTGCGGCCCTGTCAAGGGATAACTGTAGCCGACAACTCCTATTCGACAATAAAAGGGACGATAAAATCGGGAGCTGCGTAAATACCAAAAAAAATCAAGAAAAAAAGGAGAAAAAAGAAACTTTTGGAAGTATGTACCTATAGAATAGGATCGTTGATCGGAATTAATGGCCAAATCTCGGTGAAGAGCGAAATCAGAGATTTTTCGAGATTTTAGGTTCCCTTCTGGAACCTCTTCTATCGGCGGCTTTTTCTGCGATTTTTTTAGGGTTTCGGGTTTTGAAACCCTTTTACGAATCGGATTGCGTAATGTGTAGCTTTTATCGTGCTGAGTAAACTCAGTTGGGCCTACTATGAACGTGTGTGGGTTATCCACACCGTCCATACGTGTTTCCAGCTCATTTCAGTGGTTGAGTCGAAAATTGAAGAATTCCCAAAACTCAAGTGGACCACACCACAGGAAACAGTGGGAATAATGACTTCCACCGTTGGAACCTTGTTAGGGCCCACGGTGATGTTTATTTGTCATCCAACCTGTTCATAAGATCACACAGACATGGATAAAGGGAAAACACAAATAAAAGATTCATCCAAAAGTTCTGTGGCCCCAAGAAATTTTGGACGGTAGAATTTCAATTCACACCGTTTCCTATGGTGAGGTCCACTTGAGATTTGGATGCACTTGGTTTTTCGTTTGGAGCCCTAAAATTATTTGTTAAAAAGGATGGACGAAGTGGATAAAATATGTAAATCATGGTAGACCCCACAGACTTTACTCAGTACGCTTAGCGTGCTGAGTTACTCAGTATGCAATCCGTGTCCCCCTTGCGTCCTACCCCCGCTCAGACGATAATCCATCCGAGCAGGGTTCTGTGGGGCCCACCGTGATGTAAGTATTTTATCCACACCATTCATCGCTTTTCTTAGATCGTTTTAAGATATAATTACAAAAAAAAAAAGCAGGTCCACAGCTCTAGTGGATCACACCAAAGGAAGATACAGTGATAATGACACCCACCATTGAAACCTTCCTAAGAGCCACCGTGATGCTTTTTTACCATCCAACCTATTCATAAGGTCATGTGGACGTTGATGAAGTGAAAAAACAAATATCAGCTTAATCCAAAACTTCTCCAGCTTCCAAGAAGGTTTTAATGGTGGGCGTTCAATCCCCAGTTTATGGTCCACTTAAACCTTATCCATTCTCATTTTTTGGCTCATATGTTAAAATGATCTTAGAAAAATGATGAACGGAATGGATAAAACACTAACATCACGGTGGGCCCCGCAGATCCCTGTCTGGATGGTAATCCGTCTGGGCAGGGGTAGGACGCAATCAGCGTCCCTTTTACCAGGAGTGACAGCGGGTGGGCTTGCCGACCTTGGTGGCTTGGATGTCACCAAGTTCCGTGGACCCCACCATGATGTATGTGTTATATCCACACCTTCCATCCATTTGGCGAGATCAATTTAGGTCATAAACCCAAAAATTAGGCAGATCCAAAGCTTGGGTGGACCACACCATAGAAAGCAGTGGGGACAATGATTCCTATTGTTGAAAACTTCCTAGGGCCCACAATGATGTTTATTTGTCATCCAAGCTGTCCATAAGATCACATAGTCATCCATGAAGGTTAAAAACAAAAATTACATGGATCCAAAACTTCTATGGCCCCTCAGAAATTTTCAATGATAGACATTCAAATTCACACTATTTACTGTGGTGTGGTTCACTTGATCATTGGATATGCTTCGTCTTTGGAATCAACCCCTATAATTATATGGTAAAGTGGATGGACGGAGTGGATAAAAGTATATAAATCAGTGAGCCCCATAGAGTTGACTTGGTCCGCATAAAGTATTATATGAACCCATTTTGATTACAATTGGAGTGATTTTGATTACAGTGGGCCCCATAAAGTATTATATGAACTCATTTTGATACAATTGGAGCGATTTTGATTATAGTGGGCCCCATAAAGTATTATATGAACTCATTTTGATTATAATTAGAGCGATTTCTTATGGCAGCGTATGCTTTTTGGGCCCCATTAAATGAAAACTTATTATTTAGTGCATTGTTTTGTAATTTTTTTTAATTTCTAAATATGCAAATATGTGTATTTAGGCATGCCCTAAAGTTTTACCGAAAAATTCCATCATTTTCCCCATTATTCGCCATTTTTCTTCGCATTTCCGGTTATCGGCGATAACGATATTATATCTTTATCTCCCGTCAGCGAAACTTGTAGCGATACCGACAACTTGAACACTGCTTCCGCCTCGTAGAACATCCATTTTATCAGCCTTAAAAGTCACACCCCAGAATCCTTATGAATCTTTAATCGGGAATTTTTGCACTCTTAGATTGAATACAAATCAATCTAATAAGATACTAAATATTAACAACTCTATTTGCAAAGTTTTGGCCATGTCATAATGGCCTAAACACAGTAAAGTAAATCCATCAAATCATCCCCTATCTTCAGAGAATATTCAAAATCAGCAACCATAACCATTAAAATTAGGAACTGCAGTCTTCCAGAAATAGTAAAATTAGTATCTGAAATTTAGCCACCAAAACTAGCAGCACATGTTGGGTCTTGGGCGTGCATCAAATTCATCATCTTGAGCACGTGATGGCAATGTTTTATGCAAATCTTGTGCAGGTGAGATGATGGTTTGAGTGCGCAGATAGTATTTTGGAAGAAACAAATGCTTCCTTCTGGGTTAGCAGACCCCTTGATTTCTGTAGCTGATGTATAGGCTCATCGAACAAAATATGCATTCCATGTGACCTACCGACCATACATCCATCCATATAGATCATTTCAGATAAATCCCTTCGACTTCTTACTCTTGGACATTCTTTGCAACTTTTATCTCCTGCATCTTGGGGCATATGATTCAGGTTCTGCATTCTTTATATTGATAGTGTTCATCCTCAAGCCAAATCAAAAAGAGCAGATTAGTGGGTTTTGGATGGGTCTGGGCAGTACAATCCAAATCCAAGAATGAGTTTGGACATGGTTGGGATGGCAACAGGTGATCTATGGCTGAAATCAGAAACGGACCGATGATCCTCTCTGATACCGTGTTAAATTAGGGTCTAGATTGTGGAAACTGTGTTGTGTATGTTACCCACTGAAAATGACAAGAATATATACAAGAGGTGGAAAATCTTGACAGATACACATGTACTCATCCATATCCACCCATATACCAATCAATAGTATATACAACTCTACATATACAAATGTTGAACATATTCTATACTCTAACAATAACAAACTGCAGGGTGGCACTGGGAGGAGAGACCAAAGCCACAGGTAAAATCAGGATGGAATCGTCCAATATTGATCTACATCTCATGGGTAATGGCAGGGTCTATTGACAGGCTGTTTAGGGCCTGGCAAGGAGCTGATGGTGGAACTTTTAGCTCCCGGAAATGGAAGCTTGTGCTGCTTGCACTGTTGTGGTCTATTTGGTTTGAAAGAAATAATCTGGCCTTTAGGGATATCCAGAGTGCAATGACGGTTGTTCATAACAGGGTTGTTTTGCTCCTTTCTGAGTGGTTGCCTTGCTTTGTATTGAGTTGGGTCTTGGGGTGGGGTTTATATTTTTCTTTTCCCTTTCCTTTCCTTTTGGTTTGTTGTCCTTGTTTCTTTTTTTGGCCTCTGGCCATAATAATATTCATCTTTCAAAAAAAATATTGATCTACATATGGATTGAACTCTCATATGCATATATCTATTATTTATTAGAAAATGGTTTTGTGGCTTTTAAGAATGAAAGGAAATTGGAAAAGGAAAGCAATGAAAGAGGAGAGGTTGAAAACATAATCAGAAGTTGCATCAAGAACTGGGTAGAATTGGGGAAGAGGGTTACAACTGGAGCATCGACAGGAGAGATCGAAAACACCTAAATCTATTCATTGGTTTGGTCCACAAACAATACATAACAACAGTTTATTAGTATCAAAGGCATTTCTATAAGGGAGCTATGATATCTTAATTAGGAATTGCTGCTGGGGGATGTGTGGCAAAGGCCATCATTCTAACCCACAAATATAGTTAGGAGTTAGGACCCAGTATGACTTCTTATAAGCACATTTCAATCATTCATTAACGGATCATGCATTCATCTAGGAGTAATTATATGATCCCCGACCTTGGGATGCTATAGTAACTTTGTTCATTGATCTGATGGTTCTCATTGGATGGACCATGTTCCAAGAGCTTGTTGATGGAATGGAACAACTTAACCCATTGACTGGTGGCCTGCAAATAGACAGGCAGGAAAATAAATCCAGCAACTGTCTACATTCGGCTGAAAGAGGAAAAAAATGGATGTATGGGATCTTCCAATCTGGGAGATCCAAGTTGCTGAACCATAGGCCTCACTTGTGCATATCAGCAAGTCGAGGATCATATAAACCCTATTATCTTTGAGGTTTATCTGAGGTTTTAGTGCTTTACGTGTTCTTCCTGCAGTTGTACTTGATTTTTATTTAGTTAGATTTATATCTCTTCAGATGCTCACCTATTTCTTGCTGTTCACCTCATGACAGACCGAATATATAACATCTTTTCGATGGCCCAAGATAATTCCGCGTTGGAGTCACCCCGACGAAGGCCGGGTCTCTTAAGAGATCAGGTCCAATTGGTAAAAAGAAAGGACTCTGATCGGTATGAAATCGTTCCGATCCAAGAGTCACTGTCATTTGAGAAAGGATTCTTTATAGTGATCCGTACATGCCAGCTGTTGTCCCAGAAGAATGATGGGATAGTACTGGTAGGGGTTGCCGGCCCGTCTGGTGCTGGGAAGACTGCATTTACTGAGAAAGTGCTGAATTTTATGCCCAGCATTGCTGTTATATCAATGGACAACTACAACGATTCTAGTCGTATCATCGATGGCAACTTTGATGGTAATTTCTGCTTTTGACAAGGAGTTTATCTTAAGCAATACCAGAGTCATTGATTGTGGGGTTTTCACAGGCGAGGGATTATAGGGTTACAAGTGGCACATGATTCCAAAAAATGTGGGGCCCATGTGTAGGAGATCCAGACAAGTGACCTGATGGACTCAACCTTACAAAGGGATGCACCAAAAATCTTTGAGGTCAGAAGAAGATTCAACTCGATCTTTGGACTATTTTCTGCTGAATGTGGGCTGTTGCTATTTTCTTCTTGACCCTCTAAATCGAAGGGAAAGACTGGCTCCAATCTTGGAGTTCTTCTTTTCAGCATCCCTTATCCATGGTGAGGCCAATGAGACTGAAAGTCGATATGGAGTCTGGATAACCAAACCATGGCCCCCACATGTACAGAATCTTGCTCCTCTCAGCACCCATAGTTCTTTATATGCATCTTTTGCAATTGTGGGGTTCCTCTATGTGTGTATCTTATGAAGCTTCTAGATTTCTATTGATGACAATTTTTTTTTTTTTTTTGAATTAGTAGAAATGTTAATGATATTCGCTGTTTATCACTTCTCTAGTAGTTAAATCTTTTTCCCCTTTCTGAAATCAATTTGACTTCAAATGAGTCATTTGGCAGTTATTCCATTGCCTTGTAGTCGGAAATATGCCATATTTCTATCTGAAGAAACTTCTGTGGTGAAAATGAGTGATTAAGACTCATCAACTGCAGCCATGATGTGGCTTAACAAATATAACTAAGGTTCTTTTCTCTATAAATAGCAATAGCCAAACTGATTCTTGGGTACTGGAGAAAAAAACGGAAGTTGTTTCCACCGTGTTTATTTCTTTTCGGTCACAACAACATTGCTTGAGTGAAAATTAGTCAATTGCCCTTAACATGCTCATATAACACACAAGCACATGTATAAACTCTCTAAGATCGGCTGATATATGTCTGCAATATGATTGCTTAACAAAAGTCTGCATTTTATGTTCTTGGTGGGCTAAGATTACTATTTACTTTTACCACCAGTTCATAAATATTTGTGATACAATCACCTTCAGCGTGTATGTTTGTTTGTCAATCCATACCTTGCAAATTGCGGGCCTCACTGTTGAATGGATGATATCCTGAAAATGACACCTATAGGGTGATCTAACCATCTAAGTCCGATCAAGAACAGTTAAAAAGAAAATGGTCAGTTGTAAAAATTCAGTATTTGGAATCAGATGGTTTAGATTGTCCATCGGTGTGATTTTAAGTCCCTACTCCATTCTCAATGGGGCCCATGATTTAGGTAGTCTGGATTGACAAATATATGGTGGTCGAATCATATTAGGAATGAGGTTACCTCTAATTTTATTGTCAGATTACGAATCATGTATGTAGTTATCCATGGGCATCCAGGGTTTTCAAAGGAACTTATGTTTTTGCCATCTTTTGTTTGATTATCTAGTCATTGTTGACTCATTGCAGTTAGGAGGTAGCTTGAACCAGTTGTAGGTTTCCCTGTAAAAAGAAGCCTGAGTGTATACCAATCATATCACTGACTTGATATTTCCCTTATTCTCAATCATCTATTGCATATTTGCATTTCATTTAAGCTATTACTCTGATAGTTTATGGTTGTTTTGCTGTTTTATTGGAGAAAGAGTCACTTATTAATGCCAGAGTGATAAAAAAGCATATGTAAAATGCACGGTGGCACTCTAATGATTGTAGTGTTGAAACAGACCCACGCTTGACAGACTATGACACTTTGCTTGAAAATATACATCATCTAAAAGAAGGAAAGCCTGCTCAGGTGCCAATATATGATTTCAAGTCGAGTTGTCGCTCAGGATACAGGTTGGATATCTGCTACCTGATCGGACCAGATTAGTTTTGTATTTTAACAGATTTGATTTAACAATCATGTCCATTTCATAGCCCACTTGCGCCACATGTGCCAATGTGGAATACGTGTATGAGATCCAAGCCATTCACCAGGTGGGTAGATGCCCTCGCCAACAACCAGTCTTCTGTTTCATTTGGTAGCTACACCTGTTTGTTGGATGTGGATTGCAGCTGCCCGTTTCTTTTGCTCATGTCTCCCACCTGATGCGTGTTCAGCTTGATCTTCGGCTACTTGATCTAATTGGTGAGTCCTACCTGATGTGTATGCCATGTTGGAACTTGTGGTCCACAAATGCACTGATTGGTGTAGATGTGTGAATTTGTTAGGAGTAGTGTTACCTGGACATGTTGTGCGGTGCCAAGTGTCAGTGTCCTAAATCGGCACAACAAACTCCAAAAATCTTGGCACGAGGATACTTTTACACAAATGAACAATATTTTAATTAAATAGATAAAGTCAACATATAAAATTAAAAATAAAATAAATCTATGAAAAATAGGGTTGTCCATGGGTTGGGTTTGATCCTGTCGGGTTTGGATTTGGGGCAATGTTTTCCGTATCGTTGTTGCGTAGTGTATCGCACCCTTGGGAGATGTATCCTCCCTTGGGATACGGATACATATCGGTTATCGCATGGGATACATCGATTGTATCGTGTAACTTATCATTGTTGTTGGGAAACATGGGAAAACATTGGGAAATTGGTAGAATTTTTCAATGAAACTTTAGGAATTGTTAAAAAAGACACCAATACACACTTAGAAATAATAATAAAAAATCACAAAAAATAAGTGTACATAATAGGTTTCCTTTGTATAGGGTTGTAAATTGTAATACATGCACCGTATGACTGAATTGATTCAACTATATTCAAAGTCAATTAATAAAATTTATAAATTGCAGAAGATGTATGGAAATACAAGCATTACGTTCAAAAGCAAAAGAGGAAGTAGAAAACTAGAAATATACCTTTGTATTTCAAAAAAATATATTTTTAACATTTTTAATTAATAAATTATTTTTTTCCAAAAAATCTCCAAATTTCAAAAAATGTGTAGATTAGGCTATATACATGTTTGATTTCGTGTTCGGACACTAAGATTGCAACCGATTTGGAAAAAATTGGAAAAAAAATGATTTTCCCCCAATTTTCCGCTACTTGGCCCATCTTCCCCAAATATCAAAATTGAAACTCCAAATCCAAAATTTTTCATGTAAAATGTGAAGAATCATGGATTTCTTACCATTTGACACTATTTACAACGTATGGAAAAAAGTAAATCAAAATTAAAAAATACGCACCTTTTAGAATCTAGGCCCAAGAAGCTTCTGATTGCAATTTCAAAGAAATTTCAAAGATTTTCTTCCAACAAACTAGAGTGGATTGGTCGAAGTCACTTTACAATTTACTAGGAAAAAGTTTTTTTTTTTTTTTTTTTTTTTTTTTTTTTTTTTTTTTTTTTTTTTTTTTTGAAAAAGAAAAATTGATTTTTGTGATTTTTTTGAGGATTTTCCTTACAAAACAGCGCTAGTTTCCTTTTATCCCTTTTGATATCGCACTCGGTATTGATATATCACATGATACATAAAGAATTTATAAAGGGGGAATGTGGATATATCGCATGATATTGTGATATACATGATATATCACAATATCGTGCGATATATTGCACGAGACAATGAAAAATGGATATTAACGCTCGGTTTTGTATCGCCCTACTGGGATTACTGATATATCATGGGATATATTGGTGATATTCCAAGAATCATGGGATATATTGGTGATATTGCAAGATACTGAAAACACTGGTCTGGGGTACCATATTTAGGTCCCGGACTTGCATCCAAGTAGGTTCAGGTATCTGTTGGGCATCCTTTGTGTCCTTAGATGTTGTCTTCGGGTTGGGTGTGGGTTGGACAAGGGCATGTACATAGTCTGACCCACCTAAGGTCAGTACTCAGAACTCACACGTGTGCAACATTGCACATGCAGGGTGTAGACTGGCTCTTGTACACGTGTGGGCTTAGCGAACCTCCTTCAATTAAGGGAGGGAGGGAGTCCTTATCAGTAGTTTCTTCAAGAACAATAGAGTGGAGGCAAGCCTGAGGGTTAAGGGTGAGAGATTTTTGACTTGTAAAAGTAACTTCACATGATTTAAAAAAAAAGAGCAATTGAGAAATACAAAAGTGTCCAGGTAACACTGGTTAGGGCTCATTATCCTTTTCTGCAGCCATTACTCACTACATTTGATATTTTGCATATTGTAATTTTCATGATTCTGACTCTGATCTGCCACTTTTGCTTGTATTATAGGACACTTGAAGTCCCCAGTTCTCGCATTGTAATCATTGAAGGCATCTATGCTTTGAGTGAAAGGTTACGACCCTTACTAGACCTTCGAGTATCTGTGACAGGAGGCGTTCACTTCGACCTTGTGAAAAGGGTCATGCGAGACATACAACGTGCTGGTCAAGAACCAGAAGAAATAATTCATCAAATCTCTGAAACGGTTCATTCACTTTCCCCATATTAGATTTTATTCTTAACATGCTGGCAATTAGTGTCTGAAAATGAAGTAGTCCAAGGTGGCCACAGGCCTAACCCATCCATTCGAAAGCCCAATCTTGTAGTTCCTCTCTCTACTCCAAAATACCATCAGAAAATTATATGTAACTTGCACTGGTACTCAATTAGACTTACAGCTTCTGTGTTCTGAGGGAAACATAGCATTGAAACTCAGTCTTCTCGAAACTTGGCTGATCAACTCAACTCCATCAATTTTGATTTCAATCCATTGTAACTTTGTCTAACTAAGACTTGCCAGCACTTGGTCAGCTGAGCTCACCGAGACTCCACCCATCAACTGAGTCTTGTTACTGCCTTTTTAAAAACCAATTAAGATGTTAGAAAAAAATTGGCTCAATGTCCTACTATCATTTATATTTGAATGAAAGACAAAGCTATATTTTGAAGAGCTTTACTAAGCGCAAACACATGGCCAATAAAGCTACATGCCAAATCTAATCCATCCATTAGGTTGGTCCAACTTTGTGCATGTTTTCTCAAAAATAAAACTGGTCCGATCGGCATGTGGACCCCAATATTGGAAACAAGTGGATGGGTTAGAAAACTTCAGCTAAGATTTTTTAGAGCCAAACGTTTGTTTGGCATACTGTGGCGTACCTGACCAGTGGATCTACCTGATTCTTGGAATAGGGCATCGATTTAGTGGTCCTGTTCTGCTGGATGGATTGGATCTCGGACATCATGCCATGCTGGCACATGTGTGGCATGTACATGAACTTTATTGCATACCAATGCGGGTTTAAAAGCTCTATCTCGAAATATTAATAAATAAGGTCTTACGAAGACTCCACTGAGTCTTCGAGTTGGCCGACTTGGGTGGACATCTGTGGGGGGTTGGGTTTCAGGAGCTTGAACAATGGAAAAGAAACCTAAAATGAATCCATCTCGTCAATAAATTTCTAATTCCTGTCACTAACACTTCTTGACTGTTGTTATACACAGGTATACCCAATGTACAAGGCATTTATTGAGCCTGACCTACAAACTGCACATATAAAAATCATCAACAAGTTCAACCCATTCACTGGATTCCAGAATCCTACATATGTTTTAAAGGTTAATCTCCTATCCAATTTTTTGAAGTTTATACGGATTATCTGAATGTGCCTTTAGTGATGGGTTTTGTAATTGACCACATCTAGCACTGAGTGCTCTCTATTATTGTAGTCACGAAAGACTCTGACAGTGGATCAAATCAAGGCCGTTATTTCCCAAGAACATACTGAAACTATGGAGGAGACTTACGATATATATCTCCTGCCACCAGGTGAAGATCCAGAAGCTTGCCAATCATATCTGAGGATGAGGAACAGGGATGGGAAATACAATCTTATGTTTGAGGTTGGTTGTTTGGGAACTTTGCTGTGTAACCCTTATGTGTCAATACAACTTTATGTATTCAGACATGCAGAATCTTTATGTAGCTTGAATGCTTGTCTGATTAGCAAGCATTAAATTGTGAATGTGTTTGGTTGCTAAACTGAATCAAGCTGCAATAATTCAATTCAATGTGGTGGAAATGACCTAATTGGAGCTAGCCTCTCTCCATTCACAATGAGGGAGAAAGCCCCATATTGCAATCTGGATCGTTCAGTCCAATTTGAAATGCATGGAATTGAAATTAGGGGTATATCACCTTCACGAAATAAAATGTTCCGACCTCTACTTTGGTTGTTTGCTATTATTGCAATTCACACGTACTGACATTGTAACACACCCTTCTGAATTGACACTGGCTTTGATGGGTTCACTTCTGAATGTTGGGCTTTTTTGTTTTTGTTTTTTGAATACAATGTTGGACTCCCTTGACCTTTACATGCTGCTAAATGTGCTGGAGAGAATTCAAGCAAGCTGTAAAATTTTAGGTGGTGTTAGAGAGTCATGTAGAAGGTGCGGCATTCTATCATTGTGAGTGTAGACATTCTATGAATTGTAAAATTTTTTCTAGTACACAAAAAGGAGGAGGAGGATCATTAAAAAAAAAAAACAAAGAAAAAAGGAAGAAGGAGAAGAAATTTTACTTTGTGGAGGAAACAACTAGGATCAAGCTCTCTTAGGCCGGTTTGGAAATAGCCCAGAAAAGGTGCAAATTTATTCAAGGAAACCAACTCTTGCACATATTTTGTCAAAGATCTCCCCATGTTTACTGCTCTCTCTTTGGAAGATGCCGGCATGTTATTTTGTCCTGCCTGCCCTTTTGCAAATGTGCATGCATGCCACACAAATTAGTCACATGCACCTTTCTTTTAATTCAATTTGTGAAAGCTACAAAGCTCCCCTGTATGCTTGACCTTGCAACTAGCCCAAAATGAATGTTACTTCTTATTAGCAATTGAATTACATCTGCAAGAACTTTGTTGAGCACACGCGTATTTGCAATAAAGCTTGTGTACGCACAACACAGTATCAACAGGGCGTTTATGTGCGAGATCTAGTCCATCCATTAGGTTGGTCCAACCTTGTACATGTTTTCACAAAAATAAAGTCAGGTCCAATCAGCATGTGGGCCTCAATAATGTAAACAAGGGAATGTGTTAGAAAACTTCAGCCAGGTTTTTCAAAGCCATACATTTGTTTTTCAAACTGTGGGCCCACTTGAACAGTGGATCAACCTGATTTGTGGACTAGGTTATCAATATAGTGGTGCCATTTTGATGGATGGATTGGATCTATGTTTTCAGTATCGATGATATTTGTTGATATATCCCACGATATATCTTGTATCCCACCTATCCGATACGAAATACACAGGTAGTGTCGATATATCTCACATGTTCGATTTGGTGAGCATTTCCGATTTTCGATCCATTTTTTCTTGTAAATCATGTTAAATTAATGTCAAATGGTTACAAATCCATGATTCTTCATGTTTTGCATGAAAAATCATGGATTTGGAGCTTCGAGTTCGAGATTTGGGGGAGTTGGGCCAAGTTACGAAAAATTGAAGTTTCCCAATTTCGTGCAAATCGTTGCAATCTTTTTGTCTAGACACAAAATCAAACATGTATGTAATTTGATCCAATGATTCTTGGTAATTTGGGGAATTTTTGGAAAAAAAATATTTTTTAATTCAAAATTAATTAAAAATGTTACTTCTTTTTTTTCCTTTCAAAATTCCACTTTGATCAGCGGTCAATTGGCCCCCATTTGAGAGTATTTAGGAGTGTTTGATGAAATCATCATCACATATACTTTAATTTTGAAATTTGGAGGAAGATGAGCTAATTTGTAGAAAATTCGAAAATTTCTCAAATCGGAGAGGATGTGTACCAATTTTAGGTTAGAGTATCTTTACTGACATCATTCTACTATGACATGGGCATAATATTATTGGTTTGTGGAACAACAATACCATGCCCAACCCTGTTGAGATAGATATGATGATTTTAAGTCACCACGCAGCTTTATGTGGGTTTGAGACAGCCACACACTTTATTCACAAGTATATTTCTAGTTTTCTACTTCTTTTGCTTTTGAATGTATTGCTTTTGTTTCAATATGTCTTTTTACATTTATAAATTATATGAATAGACTTTGACTATACTTTATGACCCCATACAAAGGAAACCTATAATGTGAACTTGTTTTTTGTGATATTTTGATATCTAAGTGTGTATTGATGCCTTTTTTTAACAATCCTTGAAATTTCATAGAAAAATTCGACCGATTTCCCAATATTTCTCCATGTTTCCCAACAACAATAAAACATTACACGATTCAACTGATATATCCCATGTGATAGCGGATATGTGTTTGTATCCCAAGCACGCGATTAGTGTTTTAATTATTGACAATATTGGCCGATATACCCTATGATATATCTTGTATCCCACCTATACGATACGAAACCCACAAGTAGTGGGATATAACCCACATGTTTGATCCGGTGAGCATTTTTGATTTTCGATCCTTCTTTTTTCTTCCTGTAAATCATGTTAAATTAGTGTCAAATTGTAAAAATCATGGATTGGGAGCTTTGTTTTTAAGATTTGGAGGAGATGGGCCGAGTTGCGGAAAATTGAAAAGAAATAATTTTTTTCCAATTTCTCGCAAATCAATTGCATTCTTTGTGTCCAAACATAAAATCAAACATTTATGTAACCTGATCTAGTGATTCTTCTTTTGCTTTTGAATGTATTGCTTGTGTTTCCACACGTCTTCTTTCATTTATAAATTATATGAATAGACTTTGAATATACTTGCATCAATTCAGTTAGACAGTGCATAGATTAGGACCCCATACAAAGAAAACCTATTATGTGCACTTGTTTTTTGTAATGTTTTGATTTATAAGTGTATATTGATGTCTTTTTTAACAATTACTAAAGTTCCATTGAAAAATTCGACCAATTTCCCAATGTTTCCCTATGTTTCCAACAACACATTACGTGATACAACCGTTATATCCCATGCGATAATCAATACATATCCATATCCCAAGGGTGTGATACGTAACGTGATATTGATATTTTGAACACTGGGTGCGATACATTACGCGACAAAGATATGAAAAACATTGGATTGGAATTGGATCTTTGAGTTATTGTACCATGCTGGCATGTGTGGCGCGCACATGAGCTTTATTGCACACGTGTGTGGCTTAGCAAAAGCTCACCTTCTTAAATCTGTGGCTAAGGTATAACTTGTCAATTATCATCTATAAAAATTTCTTCTTGGTGCCTCTCTATGTAGTTTATGTGATCATTGTTTCTATTTTCAATAATCATCAAGCATTTCTCACGTGCACTCCATCGTCTAATATACATTTGCTTTCTTTGTTGATTTAAGGAATGGGTTATGGACAGTCCCTTCATTATATCTCCAAGAATCACATTCGAAGTCAGTGTGCGGCTTCTTGGTGGGCTGATGGCATTGGGATATACAATTGCATCCATTTTGAAAAGAAGCAGCCATGTTTTTTCTGATGATCGTGTGTGCGTGAAGATTGATTGGTTAGAACAGCTGAATCGCCATTATGTTCAGGTATGCCATCTGCATATACCACTTATATATCCATATATATTGTTATTGTCATGCACATGAAATTCCTCTCTTACATTTAGATCAACAGTTCAGGAAAAGTGTTTATAGATCAAATGCTTGTAATCTGATCGCTACCATCTTTTACACTGTCCCATTGTGAGGGCATATCAGTTGGCCAGGCAGATTGAGAGGTGGCTTCATAGATTGTGTCAATTAAAGGGTTGATTCCATTAACTAAACAGTAGTGAAGTGGACTTACAATAGTCCACCACTAAATACATGTAACCCACATTTATGGTTCGAGAAACATAAGCTCCTTGATAAACATGTCAAAAGTTCCTGGAACCTACCTTTGCAGAACAGTGCCAAGGTTAATCCTACCTTTTAGTGGACACATAAGCTACAATGAATTTGTGAATCTGTACTAAAGGCCCGTTTGGACCCACCTTCAAAGAGGTGTTTGAGGCGTAAACTCTCTTATGAACAGAACTGGGGTTTTTGCTGTGCGTCGGATGCACTTTGCAAACCCCCGTTTCACCATCCCACTTGACAAAATAGACATTAAAATGCCAACTATGAAAATATGTGCTCAAATGCCGACTGGTTTTCATCAAGTCGACTAAAAAAGCAGGCTTGAAACCCCTTCTCCAGAAACCTCCTTTTACCCAATTGCACCCAAATGGGCCCTAAAAGCATCTTCTGAATGAACTATTGTTGCGGCCTGCCGTCTAGAATTTTCTTCCCTCTAGAAAAGAATTTTCCTGTTAATCACTATTTACGCATCAAAACAATGACACGGGGGATATAGACAATCGGAATTCTTTTCCTTACCTTCTAAAACTATTTATACCTTGAGAAAATTGTTACCTACGAAAACAGTTTTTATTCATTCCATTTTTTTTTGTTGTTTTTACATTCCAAAAAAAATATTTTCTTTTTCTTTTTTGTTGATCTGTATAAACAATGGAAATTATTAGACTGACAATTCTAACGATGCTCATCACTTAGTCAAAGGAGCATCTTTTTCATGAAAATAAATCTTTTGTACAGTTGCAGTACATGTTTGTATCTTTGACGCTGTATAGCAATTTAGTAATGCAAATTTTATTGCTAGATCGTCGTTACAAAGTTCTATAACTTAAAATTTGCTGATTTGGTGAAAGGTGCAAGGAAGAGACCGTCTAGTCGTAAAATTCATTGCAGAGGAATTGGGTCTGGAGGGCTCTTATGTTCCCCGTACTTATATTGAACAGATTCAGCTTGAGAAGCTTGTAAATGATGTTATGGTAGGTTGTCTTTTGAACGCATCTTAAGCTAAATATTTAGTTTCCCGCTTCAATTTACTATCGTAAATTGATCTTGATACAATAGAATCTCTGCACAGGCACTACCAGATGATTTGAAGACAAAGCTCAGCATTGACGATGATATAGCATCGAGTCCCAAAGAAGCACTTTCCCGGGCCTCTGCAGGCATGATTGCCTTACGAAATAAGAATCTTAAGAGGTACTGTTTCTAATCCCTTTCCTCCATATTTCCAGACATAGGTTGGATAGAAGAGTTGACTGAGCAAGTTGGGGACCAGTCAGCTGTGTCATGGGATTTACATTTATGTTTCGACTGTTAGTCAAGTTCTCTAGCTCAATAATTTATATTGCCTCTCTCTCTCTCTCTCTCCTCTCTCTCTCTCTCTGTTGCCAAGCAAATTGTTGTGGATGTAGTGCCATGTTTGGCATGTATTGGGGAACATTTCACATGTTAGACTTAGTTGCAGGATCCTTCTAAGTGGGTGTTATTCCCACTTCGAATCCCTGCTTTGGACTCTAGCTCTTGCTCCTGTTCCTGCTCCTGCTGCCTACCTATTTATACTTGTTTGCATTTTTAAAGAGATGCTTCCCTGCTCCCACAGCCAAATTTGTTGCTGCTTTGCTTCACACTTTGTGTAGAGGCTATACAACATGTGGATACTTTTGTTATTTTTATTATTATATTATTATTAGTATTATTTTTTTTTTTTTTGGGGGGGGGGGGGGGGGGGGGGGGGGGGGGGGGGGGTTCAGACCTCGATTGGGGGTGATGATTTTCTTGACATTATAGCTAATACAACCATAGCTTAACTGTTTTTTAATACCACAGTAATGGTACTTAGGACACTGTGTTGTCACCTACCCAGTCCAAAACGGATGTCCTGTCTCTTTTAACTGGCAACAAGTAACAGTTTTGTTGTTGACTTCCCTATATTTTCCATATACACCTTCAATTAACTTTGTTGGTTTCTCTCATTTATCCTACAAAAAAGAAACAATGCAACCCTACTTTTGGCCAATGTTAATGTTGAAAACTTACATTAGTATTCCTTTTCTGTTAAGCATATTTATGGGCTAAAAAAGTCAAGCTTTTACATTCCCTCTCACTCATTCATGTGAGTGTCCAACTTTTGCAGAATGGGAAAATGGTTTGGAGTTTGGATTTAAATGGTACTCTTATCCATGTAATGAATGTTTGGCAGCTTTATTAATTATTTTGATTAATCTAGTAATCTTGAACTTGTACATAATTTCATTCAACCTTTTGAACTACTTATAAATCATACACATCATCACTTATTTTCAGCACTTATCACTGAAATTTGATATTTTCAGTGATCTTCACTGATTCAGATTGTTTGGCAAATCCAACTTATTAAGTGCTTAAATTAATTTTCACGGAAAATATGGGTCTTTTTTTTTTTTTTTCCAGCTCCCCTCCCTTAACTTAATGCTGTAGGCTGAATGCCGAAAGTTGTGGTGTGTTAAAATTTCTTTTTGCTTTTGACTAAAATATCCCTAAAATTATTTCAAAAACACAATTCAACACTTTAATTAATTTCAGAGCTTAATTTTCAGTTTATCAAGTGGCACCTAAGTCTACTTTCCCTCATCTTAGTACCTATTGGTGCTTCTGAGTTCCCTCAAATGCATTCATTTCTGATTCTAACCTTCCTTGTCTCACCATTCATCCATCTCTACATACTCATTTCAGCTACATTCATCATAAGAACATGCTGTTCCCTAACTGCTCAACATTCCAATCCATAAAGCATGGCTATAAATTATAAAAATTACATAAATGAACTTATATGTACTCACACACTCGTACTCAGAGTCGTATCTGGGAAATCTTTCAATCTTGATAAGTTCTATTTGAAACTCAGATAAAATGCCAATGCGTTTTACTGATGCTGTTTGCAATTGTAAAAAAATAAATAAATCAAGGACTGCTGTTCTATCTGTCAATAAAACTATACTTTCTCCATTTGGTGTAGATATTCAAATTTTCTAAAAATTGATGCTCTCATCAACCTTAGCCAGCCAGATTTACCTATTATTCATGCTAGTTTTGCGCAGTGTTCGAGTTGTCGGTATCGCTACAAGTTTCGCTGGTCAGAGATAAAGATATAATATCGTTATCGCCGATAATATCGCCGATAACCGGAAATGCAGGAAAAAAGGAGGAAACATGAAAAAAATGGTGGAATTTTTCAGTGAAACTTCAGGACATACATGAATACACATATTTACCTATTCAGGAATAAAAAAAATTGCAAAAAAAAATACATTACATAATAAGTTTTCATTTAATGGGATAAAAAAAACATGCGATGCCATAAAAAATCACTTTAATAACAACCAAAATGAGTTTATATATTACAAATGCAGCTGGCATACAGTAATTAAGACATGTAAAAGTGAATGAACTCAAAGATGCCAAATCAAGGATGGATTGGATTATCCAATCGGTGTAGTTTTTTGCATGATAGAGATGTACGTCACAAATCCACTCCTACCATCTGTTTTGAAAGGCCACAATAGGATAATGTTCTAAAAGTTAGGTAGATCTAAAAATCTGATGGTGGGCCATACCATTGTTTTTAATGGTGGGCATTTAATCACCACTGTTTCCCTTAGTGTGGTCCACCTGAGATGCAAATCTGTCTCATTTTGGACTCTATGCCTTAAAATTATCTATCAAAATAAATGGACGACATTGATAAAATATTTATCATTATGATGGCCCTACAGAGCATTGACCCATCAATCCAAAGATACAAACAAGTGACACATGTGCACCATATAAATCAGTATGCTTATCGTACTGAGTCAACTATATGGGGCCCATTGTGATTTATGTATTTTATCCACCCCATCCATCCATTTTACAAGATAATTTGAAGGCTTGATCCCAAAGATGAAGTATATCCAATGCTCAAATGGACCACACCACAGGAAACAATGTGAATTGAACATACCTACCGTTGAAAAATCATTAGCGGCCACAAAAGTTTTGGATTCATGTCATTTTTGTATTTTAACTTCATCCATCTCTGTGTGATCTTATGAACAACTTGGATGAGAAATAAATACCACTGTGGGCCATAACTCTTAGGATGGTTTCAACTTGGATGACAAATAAACCTCCCTGGTCCACCATGATGTTTATATACATTCAAACAGTTCATGGTCCCATTCCTGCTGGGATGAATTGAAAATAATAATAATAATAATAAATAAATAAATAAATAATAGCCCCGGCCTACTAAATCCCACCCACTTAGTGGTGCAGGGGGAGTAGAGTGGATTATCTGCAACACTTATGGTGGGGCCCACCTTGATATATTTATTGTATACCCATCTTGTTCATCTATTTTTAAAATCAATTTAGAGTATAATCTAAAAAATGAAGCAGATTCAAATCTTTGGTGGACATTTACATAAGAAATAGTGGTGATAGACCATTAAAACCTTCTCATGGGTTACAAAAGTTTTGGACCAACCTAATATTTGTTCTTTTCTATACAAAGGATTACGAGACCTTATCAAAGGGTTGGATGACAAATAAACGTTACAAAAACATAAAAACATTAATGTAGGCTCAAAGAAGTTTTTAATGGTGGAGGTTCAACCACCACTCTTTCTTAAAATATGGCCCAACTTAGATATTGATATGATTCATTTTTTGGGCTAGTGTCTTATAATGATCTGGAAAAACCTATGGACGGCGTACATAAAAAATAAATACATCAATGTGGGCCCCACCGTGAGAGACGCACCACCGTTTGTAAAGCCATTGCACGAGTTTATTCTCCAAAAGAGCTTTCGGCTTGGCTGGTGTACCAAGTATTTGGGTGTATTGACGTTAGCAAGTTCTGTGGGTCCCATCATGAGGTATGTGTTATATCCAAACCGTCCATTCATTTTATGAGCTCGTCTTAAGGCTTGAGCTGAAAAATAAGATAGATATAAAGATCAAGTGGACCACACCGCAAAAAGCAGTGGGGGATTGAACGTATACCATTGAAACCTTTTTGGGGGTCACATAAGTTTTGGATCAATATTATGTGTTTTTCCTCTTAATCCAGGTATTTTTGACCTTATGAACAGATTGGATTGAAAATAAACTTTATGGTGGGCCCTACGAATGTTTTAACGGTGAAAATCATTACCCACTGCTATTTCTAGTGTGGTCCATTTGAGATTTGGCTATGATTTATTTTTTGATTCGTGCTCTAAAATTATTTTGAAAAATGAATGAACGGGATGGATGTAATAAATACATCATTTTGGGGCCCATTTAACTTTGATATCCTTTGAACCGTTCGTACAACTCGGAGCTCGAGGAGCTTTAGCGCTCGTCACCGCATGACACGTACCCACGCTGGCAATCCGCTTGCTTCCCTTTCGTCTCATCTTCAACGAAAAAGCTTTCATCGTTTTTTCCGCCAAAAAAAAAAATCCCGAATATCTTTCCCCAAAATTCTCTCTTTTCAAATCCCACCCCAATCCCCTTTAACCTCGCCGAAATTGGGTTTCTTTCAAACATGATTTCATTCAAAGAAAAAAAAGAAGAGATTTCTTACCTCTGAAAATCCGGCGCCATCAACCGTGATTGGCCCACCAAATCCATCCGAAAGCCACTCCCGCGGGCAGATTTTGAGAAAAAAATGGTAAGAGATTTTTTTTCTATATCTGTTTTGTTTTTTTTTTTAAATAATAGGGAGAGTTGTCGCTGATATATTTTTTTTCCTGATAAAATCGAAAATATCGCCGATATTTCGTCGACATTAGGAAGAGAAACAAATTTTTGGTGTTTCGGTGTCGCCGGTCCAGCGACACCGATAATATCGGCGATATTATCGATTTTTCGTCGACAATGGAAACACTGGTTTTGCGTTTAGCCTGTGGAACTCCAGGATTGGTGGCATGGTAATGTGTATAACAAAGGGTGATTAAATTGGTTTTATCCGGGCCCACCAACATTGGTGACTCTAATTTACAAGAAATCATAGTGTGGTGAAAAATAGATGTAAGCCATTTTAAAGAGTCTTTTGAGGGCTATCTAATCTTTGGATGCAACTCTAGTTGCACTACAGATTGGGGTGCGGAGAAGTGTTCTAATCCTTAGTAATTCTTATTAATTCTTATTCGTTGAACTAAATTAGGGCCAACCTTACAGGTTGCCTGAAGGCATGTTTATGGGAGCCAATGTCCTACTGGACTCCTTAGTTGAGGCTACCTATACTTTTGACTGGCCATTACCTTGATGGATAGTTTCCTTTTTCTTTTCTTTTTTTCCTTTCCATCAATGAATTTAGTTGCATTTCCAATGAAAAGGTCTTCGCATCATTAGTTCAACTTAGAAGTTAGAAGTAAGATGTTGCATCATGTTTCCTTTTTTTTAAAGGAAAAACCATTGTTGTAACTTTAGAACATGTTTGTATTTTGAGCAGTGGTTTATCCCATTCTTATTCAACACAAAGGGAGAAGAATATAGCCAAGCTAAGCAAGCTCACTGTTACAAACAGAAGGTTTGATGGAAGAGCTCTAGAATCACCCTCAACGCTCACAAACCAGGTAAGTTCATGCAAAATGAAACATGTTTTTCTTTCTTCTTCTCCTTTTTTTAAAAAAAAAAAAAAAAAAAAAAAATCTATTCCAAATTTAATCAATTTGGCTAACTTACATGGTTTCGAATATGTTTATGGTTTCGAATATGTTTATTGTATTGGATGATACATGCATATTGTATTTGTATAATTGTATCAACTGATGCTGATACCCGAAAAGTCTTAACTACAGCCTTGAATATTGTATCTGTATCGGTAGATACGGCTGTATTGTATCCATAGTGGCCTGTTATGAAACACGATACATGGCCGAATCAGCCCACCTTAAGAAAAGGGCTGTATCGGCACCAATATGGGGTATGATATGGCCGATATAAAGGTCCATTTTCTTAATTTATTATTATTATTTCAAAATTTCACTCATTTTCCCTCTCTCTCTCTCTCTCTCTCTCTCTCTCTCTCTCTCTCTCTCTCTCTTTCATTTAAAACTACGGAGGGAGGAAGCTTAGAAATCATTTAGACTAGATCTAGGCCTATCTTAGGGATTGAAACAAAAGATTTGAATGGGATTTGGCCGTTCAAAGTAAAATGGACTATTATAGGAAAACTTGGAAAGAAGGGTAAACCTCCACTTTTATTTTCATGTTTTCATCTTCTTCTTGTTATATTTCAATGTAATGGGCCATCATTCACCAACGTGTTTTTGATTTGTGTTAAATTAGGGCCCATTTGGTTGACTTTTAGTGGGTCAAACCGACAGATAGCATTCTTATCAAAGAATGGTCTAATACACCATTATATACTTATTCCAAAATACAAAAAAAGAAAGAAAAAAAGAAAGATGGATTCTTCAATATCTTATCTTTCCCTTTTTTTTTTTTTTGGTGATATTTTCCTCAATTCTTTGGCTTAAAAAAAGGCTAGTACACACCAATATTAATACACAATGCTTGCATCATTTCATTTTGGCCTGGGCTGATACGCCCGTTGACACTGATATTCAAAACCATGGTTGGTGTAAGACGGCCTAATCCAACCCTAAATGAATGTGAAATTTAAAAGGGGCAGATTTATACAAGCATTAAAAATAAAAATTCAGCATTATACATCATAAAACAAGAAGGAACTAAGGAAAATTCAGCAATGATCATAGCCATCCATCACAAACACGTTGTATTGAACTTTAAAATTTGAATTTAGTCGGATTCATTGAAAGGTAAGACTTTCGTCTTGCAACGGGTCCATCTAATGATCCAAGTGAATTTTCTAATCCAAGAAATATGAATTTTCTGGATTGGGAAATATGGAAAATTTAGAAAAATAGATGGTTCTTTGGTTATAGTTCAAATCTAGGGCCTTGGGTGATGGGATTTGAAGAAGATCAAAATATGTATGCGTGGATTAAAATATGTATGTGTGGATCAAGATCTTCCAAGATCTAATGATTTGGATTGAAAAGAAAAGGGATTGGCTTCTAGATCTAGAGAATTTAGAAGAAAATGAAGAAAAGATGTTTAAAGAAGAGAATACCTTGAGAAAAGAAAGAAGGAGAAAGAATGAAAGATGGGAAATCACTTCCTTGGGCCTCATGCCCTCTTCCAATCACTGGAAATCGAAGATGGAATTATCCGACCTTAAAGAAGCAAAAGCTCTATTTTTCATAAACATAACATAGTATTACCTTTTGAGGTTTAGGGAAAAACACCCTTATAAATTCGAAATTACATTAAATGACCAAAATAATCCTCTGCTAAAAAAGTTAAAAAAAAAAAGAAATTTGTACAAAAAATTGTGTGCGCACCGTCTTAAAACTTAAATAAATAAAATGTGCATAAAATAAACTCAAATCCAAGATGCTTGATAGGTCCCTATGATGGCGCAATGAAGGTGGGCTACGGCGATCCAATGGTCTGATCACACCATCATCGCAATCCAACGGTTCAAATATCTCCTCCAAGCAACTTACACACGTCATGTAAGGTCTTCAACCTCTAGAGCAAGGTGTTCTGTATCTGTTACGATACACCCATAAAAGCTGATACGTATAGGTAATGGCCATGACCGTTATATGATATGGGGGTGAAATGGGGCGGTTGGTTTTTTAGGATCGTATCGACCGTTATAGTGGTCGTAAAGGCCGTTACGGGGTATAACGACCGTTACCCCCATAATAGTCGAAAAACCACCACTTTTTTTTTTTCTTTATTAAATTCATTTGTCCTCATTTTTTCACTTTTCTCATTCCAAAAATTCTCATAGATCATTTATAACAGATTTCGACCACTCTTACTATAGTTTTTAAGATTAAAATCATAGATTAAAGTAATTTGAGTGAATAGAAGCTCTGAGGGATTTTATATATTTTTTTTTTTCAAAAAATTGAAAAAGTAGCATTTATGCATTTTTAATGATTTCTAGTTCTAATGCTTGATTGTGATGTGTAAACATTAGAGACATAATCATGTTCTCAAATTCACTAAACAACTTGATAGGACCAAGGTATTCCAAAACGGTAACGGTGGCCGTAACGGCCACCACTGTTACCGTTATGATACGGGTCGTAACGGCCGTTACGACCGTTTTTTATTTTTTGAAAAAACTGTTATGGACCGTTACGGGGCCGTTACGGACCGTTACGGGGCCATTATGAACCGTTTTTCTGTAACGTCCGTTTCGACCCCGTAGCGCATAACGGTTATGACCGTTACCGTTATGTAACGGCCGTTACGTAACCGATTTTGAATACCTTGGATACCACACTCTTACCAAAGAGTGGACCGTTACACTACCATAAGTATGTTCAAAACAAAAAATGTATACATATTTAGAATATTTACATTATTCTGGATTTTTTAGATAATTTTTCAGAATTTTTCGAGCAAAAAAAAAAAAAAAAAGTTCAACCGTTACAGGTGCAGGTCGTTATGCCTTCGTATTGGTTGTTACGCCCCCGTATCGTCCGTTACCCCCTTGTATCGGACGTTTCACGTATCGATAATGGTGGTGACCATTACGGCCACCACAACCAATACGGAATATCTTGCTCCAGAGACCCGACCCGTACCTGTCATCTAACCACATTGACACGGGCAACGCAAGCCTCCTACGTTGATATACTTTGAATGGTTTGATGTTCACATCAATGGTCTTAACCTAAAAGTTGGTGGTAGTATCAGCCTATATCGGTATCGATATGCTCACCCTGTATTGGTTAGTGCTGATACACATATGAAAGCCCTTTCTTTTATCTTCTCTCATTTTTTCTTCATTCAACCTTAGATGGAGCTTAGAAACCCATTTTCAACTAGATCTAGGCCTATTTTGGTGGTAAAACATGAATTTTGAGTGAGATTTGATGAATTGGAGCCGAGTGGATTGCTGTGGGAAAAATCAGAGAATAGGCAAACCATTTTTTTTTTTTTTTGGTTTCTTCTTTTTGTTGTGTTTTAGCATCGTGGGCCCTAATGCACCTAATCATACTTAGTGTTTTAAATATCGATGATATTGGCCAATATATCCCACAATATTTCTTGTATCCCACCTGTGCGATATGAAACACACAAGTGCTGGGATATATATCCCACATGTTTGATCCGGTGAGCATTTTTTATTTTCGATATTTATTTATTTATTTATTCTGTAAATCATGTTAAATCAATGTCAAATTGTTACAAATCCATGTTTTTTCATGTTTTGCATGAAAAAGCATGGATTGAGAGCTTCAATTTTGAGATTTAGAGGAGGACTGAGTTGCGGAAAATTGAAAAAACATTAAAATTTTCCCAATTTCTCGTAAATCGGTTGCAATCTTTGTGTCCAAACATAAAATCAAACATGTATGCAACCTGATTTAGTGATTCTTCTTTTTCTTTTGAATGTATTGCTTCTGTTTCCACACGTCTTCTTACATTTATAAATTATATGAATAAACTTTGAATATACTTGCATCAATTCAGTTAGACAACGCATAGATTAGGACCGCATACAAAGAAAACCTATTATGTGCACTAATTTTTTGTAATGTTTTGATTTGTAAGTGTGTATTGATGTCTTTTTTAACGATCACTGAAATTTCATTGAAAAATTCGACCAATTTCCAATGTTTCCCCATGTTTCCAACAACAACGATACATGACGCGATACAACCGATATATCCCATGCGATAATCGATATGTATCCATATCCGTATTCCAAGGGTGCGATACGTAATGCAATACTGGTATTTCGAACACTGATCATACTTGATCCGCGTTTGATTAGGCCCTATTTGGTCGATTTTCTCAATTTTCATGTTTTTGGTAGTTTTAGCTGATTTTTTGACCAATTATAAAACATATAAATTAATCACCTATTTGTGCATATTAAACAAATAAATTGTGTTTTATTTATTTATTTATTATTATTTACAGAGTAAAACATCATATATTACGAAGGATAAAATCTTCGTGCTCTATTGGAATTGGCTTGTCAGGACAACTTGTACCGTGGTGCTGCCATTAGTAGTTTTAGCTGAATTTTGACCAATTAGAAAATAGATAAACTAATCACCTATTTTTGCATATTAAACAAATAAATTGTGTTTTTTTACAACATATTGAAGGAAAAAAAAAAAATCGTGCTCTATTGAAATTGGCTTGTCGGGGCAACTTGTACTGTAGTGCTGCCTTCCTAAATGCCATTGTCTTGCTTGTCATTTTATTTTGTCTTTTGTTCTGTTTCAGGGAGTTATCACTCAACTCTCGGAACAGATAACCACACTCAATGAGAGGATGGATGAGTTCACATCTCGCATTGAAGAGATGAATTCCAAGTTCACTGCCAGGAAATCTTCTACTAGCCAACAAAACCTGGCGCCGCAAGCTGATGCCTGCAATGGTTCTGCACCCATGGCTCTAATCATGCCCAGCTTGGGGAATGGCACCTTGACTGGATCCTTGCTACCAAATTCATCTTCTTCGTCCCAGTTGGCCAAGGAATTTCAATTAATAGAAGAGGTATGCTGAAAATTTCACCTTTTCTTTCCTCTCTT
>JAJHSJ010000015.1:17185847-17285431 GCA_021015155.1 Magnolia officinalis
TTAGGTAAATCCACTCCGCCCAAAGCGTTCTAAGGGTCGAAACCCATCAAATGAGTCCAATATGCGCCATTTTTGGGGCGTGTAGAATCAGAAAGGCGGGCCCAAAAAAGGTGTTGAACAGTAGACTTACGGTTTTTCTATCGTATGGCCCGCCTGATCATCAGATTGACCTCATTTTTGGGTCAACGTCTAAAACGTTCTTGTGGAAGGGATGGACGGCGTGGATTGAACACATACAACAAGGTGGGGCCTAAAAAATGGGCCAACCCATAAGCTAGAAACAAAGATTATATTTTGTTTTTCTTTCCAGGAAGGAAACGTCCAGGCGCTGGACGTTTTTGAACATGATAAGTAGCATTATGTGGGCCCTTGTTTAGGTGGGCCACCATATGATATGTGGTGTGGGTTCAATACATATAAGGTGGGCCCCACAAGTAGATGGTTCGGAAAATACAGCCTCATGGTGGGTTCCACAATACAAGAAAGAGAGGGAGAAAGAGAGAGATAGAGAGAGATCGGTGAGAATGGAGGGACCCCCGCCACTATGGGCCCTCATACAAATATACATCAAGGTGGATCCCACATTATGGGCCCTAATCGACAAAAATGAAGGAAAACTAACGATCTACAATCACCCACCGCTTCCTTCTTGCTCCCTTGGCTTGCCGGTCTCCTTGTGCTCTACTTTGATGGTGGAGATGAGAAATGGAAGGCTAGGATGAGAGATGAGAGGTGGAGAGGTGGGACGGACACATTTGTGGCTTGGAAGGAATGGGGAAGGGCTCACGTATGGAAATTTTCTCTCTTGTTTGGGAATGAGATTTGGAAAAAGAGAGAGAGAGACTTGTAAAGGGAGAGAGATGGGTGATGTTTGATGGAGTGATGGATGTGGTGGTGATGGGTGTGTGTAAGAGACTTTTTGACTTTGGAGGCATTTTGTGTAAGAAAGGCATGGGCTTGTAAGAACTTTTTGACTTTTGTGGTTGCTTGGAATTGGGTGAAAAGTGATGTGTACTTGACATGATGGGATTGATTGATGGGTGATTGATGTGACATCTCGTTGAGATTCTCTTGGGTTTCGCAACGCGCGGCGTTTTCCTCGCACCGAACGCTGGCCTACATCTCCTAGCCAGAGTATCGCCTCGGCGCGCGAGTCGCGGCATCGGAACCGCGGCGACGTTGCGGTCGCAATGGTACAAGTCTCGGGTTGAGTCGACTCGGGTTGACAGCGTGTGAATCAGGGTCGCGCGCAACGCCGGTTAAGGGTCGAAGGTTGCCGGAATTTGACCGGAAAGACCGCAGAAACCTACGGAACGGTACGGTTTAAGATGCGGGTCTTACAGCTGCCCTAAGCAAACTTGGTTCAGTGAGATCCGGACTGAGTTGTAATGCTTGCATGGCACCAGATCGTTGCTTATTTAAAGCAACTCAGTGTGAAGGTTCAGACAAAGGAAGAGAGCCAGAGATGTAGGGGAGTACCGAGCAGAGAGTAATACAGAGGAGAGAAGAAGAGCGTCGTCAGAGGGTTTGGCCAAAGAGAGTAGGCTCTGTCCAAATATAGTCAAACGACAATTGACTTTCATTACTTCGAAAACAATACATGCCTAACCCTCTGTCCTCTCTGAACTATTCCTCTCTCCACGTTCCCCAGTCTGTCAACGTGAAAGTGAAAGCCACCATAAAAGTTACAAGTAGGGTAGGAATTCAGGACATCCGGTCATCCCTTTTGACTGAAAAGGGTATCTAACTTTTCATTATCCCTCTCATATCTCAAATCAAGTCATATTCCAATCTAAACATAAATTACAGACTTGCAACATCAACACCCACTCACGCTTTTATTCTACTTTCATTTTTTTAATATTTCGCCTACCCGGACTCTAAAAAGTCTGCAGAGTATGGCTTAACTTTATGTTCTTTCTTTACTTTGTTATTGGTTTATTGTTTTTTGCCTATCCCGGCCCTACGACCTACCATAGTATGGCTTAACTTTGTTATATTTGAAAGTTTTTCTGAATCCCCAAAAAAACCATACAACCCCATAAAGTAGAGACTGTGCGTCGCATGGGCAAAAAAGGGTGTCTAACCCCTTCCTTTCCCATAACCTAAGCCCTTAGTCAAAATTAACGACCGCAGACCAACCACACGAATCACTTGAGTTGGGGAATCTTACAATTCCCCGACTGTTAAACAATTCAATGGTTTCTAACTGGTCATAGATTCCAAGTTTCTTTTGACTAGTGGAGACTCTAAGTCAAATGCATTTTTACCTCTGAGTCAACCTCACATTTCAATCAAATCAAAGTCAAAGCCGACATATGGGAAAAGCCAAGAAAAGTATGGGTATCATTCTGCCATGTGTTGCTTCGCTCGCAGGAGATGTAAACAGAATGGCGACTCAACTAGGGATTGCTAGCCACTAGCCAAGTCTCGACTCAAAACATGGGACTTTAGAGTTTTTTAGGAGATTCCTTAACTTTTACAATTACAGCCTTTAATGATCCCATGTTGACCTGCTAACAAACTAACCGACTAACTTTCCAATATATATTGGTCCATTTTACTTCCTGCTTGAATCCACATCTAGTGCAATCTAGTCCCATTTACTTTCTTACGAGCATCCTGCATTCCAATGTAAACTAGTCCTTTTAGTTTCCTGCGAGCATTTGCATTCCAGTGCAAATTGGTTCTTTAAGTTTCCTTCCAGCATCCTGCATTCTAGTGCAAATTGGTCCATTTTACTTTCCTACCAACATCCTGCATTCCAATATAAATCGGTCCTTTTACTTTCCAGCAAGCATTTTGCATTCCAGTGTATACTGGTCCTTTTGTACATTTCTTCCATTTACATTATGTATATTTGCTTCTTCAAGCAAAAAAGAGAAAAATAGAAAAATAAAAGATTAAAGATTTTTTAAAAAATTAGAAAAAGAAAATACAAAAAATGAATGCAGTGAACCAAATCAACAGATGGTGGGCTGGTCTGCAACCATTGTGCCCAAAAAGCAGTTGAAGGGTTGTCGTCTTGCCAAGTCAACGAGCACATACCAAAGCATCATCCGAACTCGTGCACAAACAACCATGTCAGAACACATCCTTAATTCCCCTAAACAACGAGATCTTCAACCTGCGGCCAATCTTTCAATGGTCGACCTCGCCTATATCAGGCATAGGCTGGAGGATCTAATTATCCTCTTGCTTTAGGAAAGAGCTACCCAATCCATTCACAGTGTGCAACAGCCAAGCACTCACATTGGTCTTTCTGACCCAACCATTAACCAATCTCAACCCATTCCCCTTGACAGGAATCGGGTTCACTTTCAATACCCTCCAATCATGGTATCTCAAATTCTGGCACATCCTCCACCTAACGAGAGCCAACAACAAGTCTTGGTAAGGAGTTAGTTACTAGTCCATTTTCCTCCCTCTAACGGGAGCTAGCCAGTGCCTCAATAGGCACACTCCAGCTAATCTCTAACGGGAGCTCGATGCCATGACAAGGGATGATAGAGCCTTAATCCGCTTATTTCAAAAGTCCTTCAGAGGTGATACACTCTAATGGTACACATCAATCAATAACCACCAGATTAGGACTTGAGAGGACATGTCCTAAGCATTCATAGATCGCTTTGCATACAATCTGAATGTAGCACCTCGAAGGGAAAATTTGGTTGCCCTTAGGCAAAGAAACAACAAGTCGTTATCCACATATGTTGGATGATGGAGAGCCATAGCGGCGAGAATGAAAATGCCCATCGACGACGAGGAGCAAATCTCCATGATCATCCACTTGGTCAATCCAAACATATCAGGATATCTGATTTCATACCCATACATCAACTTCTCCCAGCTAATCCGTGCAGGGGAATAGGTGGAAGTTGGAATAAGAGCCGGCACAATCGCACTACCAATAGCAGAGGCTAAAGAAAGGGAAGGCATGTATGGAACTAGAAACAAAGATACAGATGCTCCTCATCTAATGGAAACCAACAATCTCATCACTTCAGCATAGGGGGCACCAATCACCCCTCAACAAGGACGATAGCCGCAATAGCAATATCCCGGGTGGAATCTGCGATATCTAAATCAAAATAGGCAGACAGGTGCAGCTTAGGCACCTAGGCAATTCACTCCACAGCCTAATCGTATACTGACATTTTAACCACCTTAATTCAGAGGCAGATTTAGCGCCTCTCTAGCCTAGGCCTCTACCAAACCTACTACCTCCAAACTACAATGAAAGTGAATATTGCACATTCCAGTAAAGAAGGGGTCACACCACAAAACAATGTTTCTCTTTGAAGCATGCGGTACAGAATCCGATTGATCAGAAGAAAATCACGATCATGACACCTGACCTAGTTGCCACAAGCAATAACAGCATACTCCATAATCCCTTGCCTTAGCATCAGGCAGGTCTCAACACATCAGGAACCCCCTCCGTTAACGCCATCAGGGAGATTATCCGCCCCATGCCTTTCAAGCAAACTCAGCCTTGAGTTACGACCAAGAGTTTCCTCATCTCGTCCTACAAGGGGGCACCACTCCCTCCTCCATATATCCTTTGAGGAAAAGCCCCCGAACCATCCCGCCATCTAATCTATAATGCACATTAATCGTGGGACCAACCACTGGTTCCATAAGGGCGCGCCCCGACAACCAATCAAATTGCCAATCACAGCCAGTTTTAAACCCAACAGCCAATGCTTCTCTTGGGGAGAGCCATGGAACCACCACATGTTGCCAGTCATATCTGTCAGTCACCTTACAAGGAGGATATCCCTTCTCAATCTTCATGCCACATGAATGTGCCAAATCAGCCCAGATGATCCTTATTTAGGAAAATCCACCCCCATAGCCTCTCATTCTCTTGGGGGCAAGCCCAGCACATCAGCCAAGTCACCTAGCCCCTATCTCCTACCAACTACTACCTCCACCATCACAACCTCCTCTAGTTCTTTAGGGAAGAGAGGTACCAATATTTGATAATAAGGTAGTCTTATGGCACTATTCAGGCTGAGCAACATTAACATCAAAGCATTTGATAATTCCTGGAGACAAGCCCAAGGGGAGATCGACATTGAACTGTAAATCGGTCTAGATACATCCCCAATCACATTTCAAGTCTTTGACATCCCTTCATCATTCAATTTCCTCCTCGGCCACCCCTGGCTATGTAAGGTTGGGGTTATACCTTCGACCCTTCACCAAAAAGTCAAGTATATCTTTGGGGATAAAGTTCTCTCCATTTTTACTGACCCTAAACGACTCCTTCCCGCAGAAAAAAGAGTCGCCTGAGGTAGAACCCCATCCCTCTCTACCAACATGCCCCCAAGAAAAAAGAAAGAAAAAAATGTGTTAGGAAGGAACTTCTAATTCATACTTTTAAGGGTCACACAAAAAAATCATCAAAAATCAGCTCAAATCTCATGGAGGACGGATGTTAGAACGGTCAAGTGCCTGATCCCCACAATCCAAAGCACTAAAATCCAAACCACGGATCACATAGACAAAACTATCACAAACAAGCTTTTCATTTCGTCTCTTCCGTAGGAAGTTATGTTTGCCTAAAAAAATGGGTGCACATGTATGTATATAAACAAACACCCACAAAAAAAAAAAAAAAAATCATCGTTTACAAGCTGCATCACTCAAGCCATAGGCGTCTCTCAGAAACACCTAATCAAATAACAACCTCAATAAATCGCCTAGGTGACTCTCGCTCCTTCTGGTCCAACTCTTCAATCATTCAGCTAAAGCGATTCTTATTCTCTACAGGTATAGAAGAACCCTTGATAATGAAGAAAAGATCGTTGCGTTGACTAACAACACACTAAAAGTTGGACACTGAGCAGCGAGCCCGTCTCAATAAAAGTTAATCTTGATCACATCCACTGGATTGTGAGATGATAGGTTAGATATATTTAAATAATTTTTTTAAAAAAAAAAAAAAAAAAAAAAAACCTCACTCTGATCGCAACCATTGCGATCTTCAATGGAAACAAAAGCAAGTCAGACTTATTTAAAAATTCAAAAAAAGATGCCAAAATAAAAATCGCCTAACAACACCCACTCGTGAGATCGGGCGGATATCTTAAATGACCCAAAAAAAAAAAAAAACTTTCAAAAATATTTTGCAATAAAACCCCCATGTAACCATATTTTATAGGTAAGGATCTTTCACAAAAATCCAAAAAAAAAAAAAAATTGTTAAAAAAATCTTCAAAATATAACGCGCATGGCATCTGAGGCACTAAGGCTCTTCCATAACTCCCAGTGGATGCCAACGCAACACCAATAATTGATTTTGGTTTTTTCCGACTTGTCGATTTTCTTCGAGATCGTATGCGAAACATGGGGTGGCCATCCTGAACTCTCAGTGTCACCACAATCGTCTCAGAATACGAAATGATTACTTCTGGATTAGCATAATCGTACCTCCAGCTACAAAAAAGTCTATTACAACTAAAGTGACAAAATCGAGAACTCGAATGGTGAAAGAATAACTGTAACATCCCGGATTTTCACTGTTTTGGATTTCTAAAAATCCTTAAATTTTTTTTTTTTTGTTATTAACTTATATTATTACTTACTGACCATTGGCACTCAATGCTAGCTTATACATGGGTGATTGTAACGTCACGTCCAACCAGCACAGTGTCCTGCGGCGTCCACGTAGGATTTACCGCAGGACCATCCGTTTAAACTACTCAAGGTGAGGTACCACCAGTAAATTAAACTAGGGTTAGCCCATTAGATTAGACCAGTCTCATCATGAACGGACCAAGTGAGGGCCGCCAAGCCAGATGGCCTATTTGCACTTAACAACAGCCCGTGTGGACCACCCAGCGACCGAGGAGGGTCAGAAAAATCTAAACCTTTAGGAAATCATAGATCTCACTGGGCTTGTGGTCCATCGCGGACTGCGGACCCAGTGGACACCCAGAATTGGGATCTGGCACTTGCCAAATGCACCCCACCAATGCCAGAATTGAAATCTGGCACTTGCAAATGAAATCAAGATACCAGGATTTTCAGCCGTCGGATTTCTTCTAAATTTACAAAGAATGTCTAATGTACTGTCCTACACCCGTCCACAAAATCTGGGTCCCGATCGTGGCCCGATAACCGTTGATCACAAATCTGACCCGTACGACCCAACCCCATATCCGATCGTTTTCAAATTTTGCATGGCCCTTCATCAGGCCATGAACCACTTATCCTATAAGTTTCATGGGCAGGGAACCACCAGAACTGCCTCAATCACCAAAATGGGCCTCTCAGGGCCATTTAAAGATCGGAACCCTATGCTCAAACCCCATGTTTGTTCATCCGTTTGATCTCAGATTTTGCATGGCCCCTCATCGGGCCATGAGACACCTACAACCCAAATTTGGTAGCCGGAGGGGTGATAGGGCCGCCTCAACATCAGATAGAGTCCTAGTAGGCTATTTTGGGAAATTATGAAAACTTAAGGCCAAGGGGCCTAACTCTAGCAAATAAAATCCCTAACCCTTATCCCATAACCCTCACCACAACCATCATTGCCAAGGGAGAAAGAGAGAGTTAGAGAGCAAGGAGAGAAGAAGGAGATAGTGAAGGAGGGCAAGGTGGACCGTAGATCGAGGTGGGGCCCAAGGAGATCAAACCCCACAACTCCATATCCATTCTCCAAAAGGAAACCCAACACCACAACCACAAGAAACGTCCATTGATCGTTTAGGTAAATCTCTCATCCCATTTTCGTTGAAACCCTTGTGATGAGAAGGGATTTATTTAGGATTCTAACATGTAAATGTTGCTTTAGGGATTCCGCCCGATCAACTCCCGAAATCCATCTTCCTAGGTCATTCCCAAGCATTCATCGAATCCGAAGGTGCGGACTATTGGTCTTAGGTGGCCTAGCACCAACTATAGTATGAGTTTAATGATTTTGTTTGTGTGAGTGGTTGTATTGGAAAATCTAGAGGAACCTAGCTAGGAATGGTGTGTTTGTTGAAACTACATGGATTTGCATGTTTAGTTCTTGGTTGATGTTGATCTTGTCCCTCACATGTTTTATTTTACGGATGATTACATGTGCTTGTTTGTTGATTGATTTTTCTCATATGAGTTACTTCATAAGGTGTAGGAATCTTGACTCTTGTGTGTGTTTTGATCCCTTGAGATGTTGGAAGTGTTTAACTTCCTCTCTAACCCACAACACTCACATGCACTTGTTTACAATAATGTATCATGCTTGTTAGGGACATTGAGTTGTATGATAGTATGTATGCAACATGATACTGTATGTTGGTTGATAACCTTGATGTTGGCATGTTATGAATTATCGTCGAACCCTTGGATTGGTCAGGAACACGAAGTTAGACAATAGTCTCATTGGTTGGACTACCCTAAGACTAAACCCGCAAATTGGGTGGGTGCGTACGGGCGGCAATAGTTCGACTACATGGGTCTATTGTACCCGATGTCGTTCGTCACGTGCTCGCATGACTCGTGCGGTTTAGCCTATTACTGACCAATCTTGATTGATAACCATGTTTGCTCACATATGTATGGAACCTGGACCACCCTACCACCGTTGCAACACACCAATAACCACTTGAAGTTGATCCACTGCCTCGTGAGCCGGACATGGTGGAATGGGACACTGTGTCCGAGCTGTCGGCCTACACTGGGGTGACGCGCCTCCCCGTAGTGACCGCGAGTGATCCCTTCCTCTCTACACTCCCCATGTGCTTGGAGCCGGAGATGGGGAACCCGACGGGATCAAGGATCGCAGGGGTCTCGGCTTCACACGTTGGGGGCCCTGGCCTCGCAATCAGTTTAGGGCATTGATACGTGGGGTGTACCAGATTCCCAAACCTCCTGAATAAATGACTTAACTAAGACCCGGTCCCGGTTAACATTATCATTGCATTGCACTAGTTAGGTTGACGACTCGGCAGTCGAGGTCGCTCTGAGGGAGTGTTGACATACGCGATCGTTAGACGGAGTCGCTCGAGGGAGTGTTGTGGCGAGGGCATGCATCATTTCATCCATCATGCATGCGCATTAATAAGATTAGTTTAGTGACTGTGATTGATTGTTTTTCATTAAATCCGTAATATAACTGATGCTTGTGATAACTTGAGACTAATAGTTCACACTGAGTTGATCACTCACTCCCACTCTGGAACGGTGTTTTAAAACACCAACCAGACTCATTCATAAATGCAGGGGATGCGGAGCATGGCGATGCCACTCTCAACGAGGAGGAGCTGTCATACTTCCAGATGATGCGCGGGACTTCACCGGACCCGTAGTTGGTCTGATGGATTGCTGAGCCGTGGGCTCGACCCTATTATTTTGGGACCTACATTCTTTTTGTGAGTTTGTCGGGCAGCCCATTGTGCGTCGTTCGTATTCTTTTATATATATATATATATATATATTTGATCTCTTTCAGTTCAGTGGATGTATACGGTTGTGCTCCATGCTCCAGGTAATTTTAGATTGCGCATTTAAACTTGATTAAGCGCATATTGATGAAAATTGGATATAAGTGACCCCGGGAACTCGGGAGTCGAGTGTATGCATGACCCCCGATTTTCAGAGCGTTACAATAACTCATATGACTCTAGTCCGGGACACTTGTAAGCTTAACGCATTGTAATATGGGATATCCATAAACCCGCATAATGCGCAGGCTTGTCCATTACAAACGACCTGTATTATAAGTAATCCTAAAGGATCGTGCGGCATAAAAAAAACTATCTTTCCATATCAAAGTTTGTTATCGTCTTAGGGCTACAGAAAGTGTAGGGGCTTAACCACCCTTATTCTAGACTCGTAGACTCATTCAATGCACACATGCATATTACCGTATGAAAGGGTTGTAATTTGATGCCCTATAAAACTGCAACACACGCAATTGCAATATTTTCTCCAACCCTCATGAGATATCGAGGATAATTTTTAACCAGGCAAGCCTCTCTATAACAACTAAAGTAATAGACAAGATCACGTGTAAGTCTAATACAAGGATGAGGTGTCTACTTACTTTGGCATTCAGTTATATTCTAACCTCTAACCTCTGTCAAAAAAGGTGCATATATAGAAACCCCACTTTGAATGGGATTAGATCCTACCTGTTAACTTCAGTTGAACCTGACCAAGACATGTGTGCAGCTAAAATTGCACTCTAAAGACGGGCATCGGCGAATCAGCCATTCCAAGCCAGGTGGTAGGACGACAACATAGCATAAATCTAAAATGATCAAGCAAAGCGCACTTGAATTATTCGAAAGATGGCAGGGTCTATTTACAGTGTAGAAAGGATTTCCCTATACTGTATTTGAGCATATACGGTCCTCGCGATACCATATCTACGCATAGCCGCCCCATGCACCAATCAGGAGCTAACCAACACAAAAAGCCAAAAATAAATATCCATCAGGTGCGACTTCACACGCGGGAGGGCGTTCACATTATCAACGGAAAACACAGTATCACCTTGATCCGAAACTTTTGTGGCCCCAAAAAAGAAGTTTTCAGTGGTGGGCATTCAATCACCTCTGTTTCCTCCCGTGTGTTCCAACAGAGAGTTAGATCTGCCTCATTTCCCGTCTTTTGCCATAAAATGATATGAAAAAATGGATGGACGGTGTGGATAATTCACATACATCATTGTAGGGCCCACAGAGCACCGACTGGCAGAGTCAGTATGCAATCCTCGTCCTAAAATTTCTACTTGGAAAGAAAAAAAAATCCACGGACGCGGATTGCGTCCTACCCCCGCCCGGACGGTAATCCGTCCGGGTAGGGCTATGTGGGGCCCACCGTGATGTAAATGTTTTATCCACGCCGTTAATCGTTTTTAAAATATCATTTTAGGGTATGAGCCAAGAATATAGGCAGGAAAAGATCTTAAGTGGACCACAAATTTGGGATTGAACGTCCACCATTAAAAACTTCTTGGGAGCTGGAGAAGTTTCAGATCAAGCCGATATTTTTTGTTTCGCTTCATCCACGTCTACATGACCTTATGAATAGGTTGTATGGTAAAAAATCATTACTGTGGCTCTTAGAAAGGTTTCAACGGTAAGCGTCATTATCACTGTAGCTTCCTTTGGTGTGGTCCACTGGAGCTGTGAACCTACTTAATTTTTTGGATTATATCTTCAAATGATATGCTAAAAACGATTAACGGCGTGGATAAAACATTTACATCACGGTGGGCCCCACATAGCCCTGCCCGGACGGATTACCGTCCGGGCGGGGGTAGGACGCAATCCGCATCCACACGCGGGAACACGTGCCAATATGGAACACATTTACTGTATATATATGGCACGTACGGAAAAGATCCAGACCATTCATACCACTGATTCCACAGTTGATTGGCCAACAACCAAAAACCCACCTTGATAGCTCAATCCTAACCATCAAAGCAGTGAAAATTCTCTCTCCTTCAATCTGAGCCATGTCCTTTTGTGTTCATTACAATCTTCAGACAAATGTTTTTTGTTTTGTTTTGATTTGTTTTTAGTTTCTGGCCCATTCACTACTAAACCTATTGCATGTACGGTCCAGATCTAGTCCATGCATGCCACAAGTACTGTCAGTGCAGGTGCACGGAACTCCTGTGCTCCAAAAGCACTAAATGATCTCTCTGTGGAGTCCACCGAAGCCGACACGTGCCAAACCCTGGTCCCACGTGAAAGCCATGAATCATGCCATTGAAATGGATATCACCCAATGAAATCCAGCCTGTCATTCTGATCTTGACCGCTGATGGCTTTTAGCTCCTTTTCAAGGACAGTCAAATGACAAAACCATACAGCAATTCTCTTGTCCCACTCTCATTGGCTTCAACGGCTTTAAATCATTCCTTTAGAACTGTTACCGAAAGCGATTGGATTAGATACATCAACAGCAATTAAAAGAAAAATGCTAATGTGCATGTAGCTGCACCCAAAGTTATACACAGTTCCTCCTCATTGTACATCTGGAAACATTTTTCTGGTGATCCTAGCGGTTGATCTGATGGGCCACTATGTCAATGGTCTATAGGAAAGAGATTGCAGTGATCAGATAATTCTACCCGTTTATTTATCAGTTTTTAGAACGGACCGTTCTCTGACCGTGTATTTTACATCACATTGTTCTGATGGCTACCACAGTCCAATCCCCATGGTGGCCCACCAGATCAACGGCTTAAATCAGTGGACGTGTTTTCCATGTGTACATAGAGTAGTGAAATGCACAGAACATTTGTGCAGCAGCTTGCACACTAACATTCCCCTGATTAAAAATCAGCCCCTACATGAGCTTTTTGTTAAATTATTGTTAAAAGCTGATGAATCATGACCGTTGGTTTAAAGCTATGGTCGACGATGATAAATAGATATGGGCTTGTTTCTTTTTCCGGCATGGGAAAGCAATCCACGTCTAGGGTCTTGATTGACGGTCTATCTACCGGACGCGGATTCGGTGGATCTTTGACTGTTTTACCCACGGGAATGTGAAATCGGATTGCCTACTGACTCAGACGCTCTTATCGTACTGAGTAAACTCAGTTGGGCCCACCACGAATGGATGTGGTTTATCCATGCCGTCCATTCGTTTTTCCGGATCATATTATGGGTTCAACCCAAAATTGATACATATACAAAGCTCAAGTGGACCATAGCACTGGAAAAAGTGGAAGTATTGATTTCAACCGTTGAAAACTTTCTAAGGCCCCAGTGATGTTTATTTGTCATCCAACCTGTTCATGAGATTAGAAAGACATGGATGAAGAGAAAACACAAATATCAGCTTGATCTAAAACTTCTGTTGTCCCAAGAATTTTTCAACGGTAGATGTTCAATTTACACTGTTTCTGGTGGTGTGGTACATTCGATGTTGGGATATACTCCATTTTTGGGATAAAGCTCTAAAAGTATGTGTTAAAAGAGATGGACGGAGTGGATACAATGCATGAATGACACTGGGCCACTGAGTTTACTCAGTACACTTACCGGACTGAGTTACTCAGTACGCAGTCCGCTTCCCAGGAATGTATGTGTAATACTGTGATTATGTGAATACCGCAGGGAGCGCGTGCTCATGACCCCACACTTTCACTTGCACGTGAGTTCACGATACCATGCTTTTCCTTGCACGTGTCATACTTGTGTCTCGGTTATTAAACATGTGTTTAAACAGGAGTAGTATTGGTTGGCTAAATGAATCTTGAATTTTATAACTTCAGCTAGAAAATATAGAATCGCATATTAAAAAGTTGTAAGACGGATTCTTTCTACGTGATTCCAACAATAAATTTATTATAAGAGTCTAGGTTACGAAAAAGAATAAATTATGTACTCTTTTATGTTAATATAACATGCGATTTCTACTTTATGAAAAATTTTGAGTTTTTTAAAGAAATCAATGGTACTTTAATGATGGTACATCAAGCCATGCTTCACTAGCTGTTCGAAACCCACATAAGCAAAAGTGTTTTTTTTTTTTTTTTTAAAGTAAAGGAGCGCGTAAATGCATGAATTCTATGAATGTCTTAAAATATGTGGAGTAGAGTTTGGCTTGATTTGAGATATAAGAAGAACAGGAAAAACTAGACACCATTTTTCAGCGAAAAGGGATGATTGGATGTCCCCATTTCCATATTTATTCTTTTGAGTTTAATAGCTTCTCTTGCTTTGTTTTAATACACTCTTTAGTTGGGCAAGTGGACAACATCTTCAAGATATTTAGATCAAAACAGAAAATTACACACGTAATAGCCTTTTGACAGTTGCAAGTCACTCCTAACAACCCCGAACTTCTTCGAGTCAGTAGTACTACTCCTATAAGCGGCCACAACTATTACCTCTACCCTTTAAATGGTATGTTACGATGGGTTTAAATAAACCTTCAACTGATGCTTCATGCACCGGCTGAAGACCCTAACCTTTATTTATTGTAACTTTGGTAGGCCATCCCGGAGAGGTTATTATTACATCGGATGGGTTATGCTTTTGATAACTGGTACCTTTGATATTTATTGTAGAATTTTCACAATTTTTGCCCTATAGTAGCTGTATTCGAGAGTTTTGAGGTTTTCAGGGGTCCATCTATCACCAGACTTGGATGTCAAATGATCAGGTCCGATAATTATCTCTAGGAGGTGCAAGGCTCTTTCGACTTGATGTAATCCACATGGCCCAATGAAATGCTATAACGTGTTGACACTATATACAAATGACGGACGCAATCTCACTCGCCCTTAAGAAAATCTCTAATCCTACTTCCTTCGGTGACACATAGCTTGCCAAAATTAGAATGACTCAGAGCTATATGCACATTTGCAGTCAAGAGAATAAAGACACTGTGAGAGGAACACGTGATCATCATAGAGAGACATGTGTGACCGAACAGCATGCTCAAGAAGTTTATAAAGCTTCGTCGATACTGAAAATCTTGTGATACAATATACGCACGGCAAGGTTGTCTCGCACAATCATACCAAAGAGGAAAATAAAAATTTCCAAAGACGACTACTGCTTTTGCGGAGACTACAGAGGGTTAAGAAATGGATTCTTCCAAAATTAGAAAGGGGTCAAGGCATGCGATGAAGAATTTGAATCCAGCTGGGATATGACCTCGTAACCTTTGAGTATAAAAGCATCCGCCAATAAGAAACCTTGACAAACCACCATCTCTCCACGTCTATATAAACAACACTCAAAAAAGAGTTTGAGGCCCTCGTCAACACACACAATCTCTTTACACAAAGCAAAGCTATCCATTAGCTTTATTTCCTCCACTTTTGTCTAACTCTACTGCAACATGTCTAGAGTTTAACATATTTTATATATGATATTATCCAGTTTCATTGTTATAATATGAGTAGTGTTAATATTCACACCACCATCGTCGAATCTTCGATCAATTGAATCTACACTTGGAAGATCACACAAGTCATTTCTTGTTAACCACACGTCTCGATTGTTTGTAAATACCGACGATCATAGGTAATTTATCTTTTATTTTATCTGCTTTATGTTCTCACTAATTATAATTACAAATTTTGCAAATCAATAAAAATCGACTATTATCCTTTATTTTTAATCTTATTTTTTGTATTAGTGAGAAACATTAGAACCACGATCACCATTAAAAGAAAAGTTCTTAGCTTAAGCCAAATAGTCTCATTGAAGAACTGACCCTCCATTTCCAAATCACCCAATCACTATAACATTAGTGGGTGGACAATCAAGTCAATCTTCATAAGTCTGATCAATACATCCTTGTGGCTAGTTTGGGACGTTGCATTACAGTAAATTAAAAGGGATAGAATTAGATTTAAGGTAATGAGAGGATTGTCACTGGTTGTCTAAGAATTCCAGTGGATTGGAAGAGCTTGGGATGATCTGGGTTTTCTGTTTGGATGGATGATGGGATTCGGCCCTCCTCTAGCTAAAAACTCGTGGGAGTCTTTGGATATGCAAACATTTTTTCAAAAGTGGGAGTCCTTAGCACCACTACTTCCTACGGTGTGGTCCATGCAGCCTTGGATCTATCTTTGTTTTGCTTCGATTTTCTATACTGAATGGACCTTAGGTACGGACAGTGTGGATTGAAGTTATACATCGCGATGGGCCGCTTGTGAGGCCGCCTTTGGTCCCATCTTGTATCACATGCTGTATCGAGGGATGGGCGAAGTCTGAAGGAAGGATTTCACATATCCCTTGAGAGAGGCCAGTGCAGTTTACAAGGCATTATGTGCCACGTGACATCCGGCCATCCAAACAAACTATTGGATAGAAATCGGGATCAAATCCCACTTAATACCATCTGGTGGGTCGGGCCAAACACGCCCTTGAAACTTCTAAACACCTTAAGAGATCGGTTATTATATAAGTTGATTGGATCATAGGCCACTCGTTCCAACCCATTAATCATCTTTAGGTCATGTTATGGATCTTTTCTAGCCTAATCTCTTGGATCTTTGGGCCGTTTGGACCCGAGAGATGCTTCATCCATGATATGCATTTTTAGATTTTCGAAGGACCTTGATAATTTGGCCGAAGTCAGTTTGGCTGGGCCCTTGATCTACTGATATGATTAGCCAATCTCTTCCAAAACATGTTTGAAATGTATCATCCTTAACTTGCATTGTCTCTTGACATATGTAGAATTCTATCAAGGTATTTTTATCAAAGCTTAAGGTGGAATAATAGTTTAAATCTCATTTTGGATGAGGTGTATACGTATTCCATTCTATTCATAAAAATAAAGCACATACAAATCTCAAGTGGACCACACCACATAAAATAGTGGTGATTGAACGCCCACCGTTAAAAACATTCTAAGGTCCACAGTAATGTTTAATTGCCTCAAACCTACTTATAAGGTCACACAGACCAAAACTTTCCCGGCCACATGAAGTTTTTAATGGTAGGCGTTCATTCACCACTGTTTCCTATGGTGTGGTCCACATGAGATTTAGATCTGCTTCATTTTTTACCTAATCCCCTAAAATGAGCTTGAAAAACAGATAGACGGCCTGGATATAAAACACATACATCCAGGTGGGCCCCACAGTGATGAATCCACCGAGTCGTTGGTTCCCGGATCCACCGAATCGGCGTACCAAAGGTTCGAGCCCGCTGGATGCTGTACAAAGCTGCTGAACCCTTTCTGCCTTTCTCGTGATTGATCCAGGCCGTTCATCTAAAAGGTCCAGATATAATTGGTCGTACGGAAAATCTCGGTCATCAGGAACCTTGATGTTGGTAAAAACTTCCAAGTGAAAGAGTTAAAAACAACTGTCCAAAAAGCCTGGGTATTACCCCGCCCTACCTAGCTAGGAATGGACTGGGGCTCTGAGGAGCCATCCTGATGTATAGATTTTATCCATACCGTCCATCCATTTTTTCATATCATTTTAGAGTATAAGACCAAAAATGAGGCAGTTTCAACCCTCAAGTGGACCACACAGTGGAGATTAAACACCTACCGTTGAAATCTTTTTGAGGGCCACGGAAGTTTTGGATCAAGCTGATATTTGTGTTTTCCCTTCATCCAAGTCTATGTAACGTTATTAACAGGTTGGATGGAAATTAACCATCACGGTGGGCCCTAGATAAGGTTTCAACGGTGTGTGTCTTATCACCACCGCAAAATGGATGGACGGTGTAGATAAAATCCGTACATCGCGGTAGCCCCTAAGAGCCCCTTTCCTAGCTAGGGACAGGCGGGGGGTAGTACCCAATCCGCGTCCCTCTTTAGATGCAGAGGATATCTGATCAGTGAGATTTTTTCTGTGCAGCTGGAACAACAAGATGAACGGTCTGGATCATCAAATGGTGGGGATGATGGGGCAAGCATCATTGGCATACCTCCCTACCCTTTTTATCCAAAATAAACGGTTCAGATTTTATCATTCTGAGAATAATTTAAAATAGGGTTTTGCTAACGTCCATTGGGGTGTCTATTGTCAATCTGAACCATTCATTGTTAGAATGATCAAATCAAAGTTGAATCTATCTATTTAGATGGCTAAATATTTCACGGTGATGATTGGACCCATTTTATTTCTCTCATCCATCTTGGCTGTCCACGTTCATGCTATTGATCGGAAGCTTAGGATCAATCGAAATGAACGGTTCAGATCGACAATAAATCACCTGATGTGACCTTTGAAAGGTCTGGGAGTGTTGCTAACCTCCATGGGACCATTTACTTTTAAATAGATGTATAGACTCTTCTTTAAAGCTGTACACGAGCAGGCTAAGCTTGGGTACTAGCTCGACTCGACTCGGAATACTAGACTCGATGCTCGACTCATCTGAGTTAAAGCCGAGTACGAGCAGTTTTTTCCTACTCATTTTGAGTTCGAGTAGAGTACGAGCAACGTAGTACTCGACTCGTTGCTCGACTCATTGCTCGACTCATTACTCTACTCGTTGCTCAACCAGGGCCATATATATACATTTGAAGCCCTAGTCCCAATCGCTTTCAGCTTTCGCCCGCCCGCCCAAATTGAAAAATCAAACCCTCCCCTTTCCTTCCCTCTCTCCCATCGGTCAGCGCCCGTCCCTACGGACCCTACCCATTCGGCCATTCCCTCTCTCTCTCTCTCTCTCTCTCTCTCTCTCTCTCTCTCTCTCTCTCTCTCTCTGCCGCTCGTCCCTGCGGCCTGTCCGGTGCCCGTCCGCAGCTCGTCAGTCGTCACTGCCCTGCCCTGTCCGCACTCCGCAGCTCGTCCTTACCCTGCCCGGTGCCCCTATCCCTGCTGCAGCTCGTCCCTGGCCTGCTCGACGCACTTGTCCGCAGCTCGTCCCTGCCCTGCCCTGTCCGCAGCTCGTCCCGCCCCTGCCCGGTGCCCCTGTCCGTCCATCAGGTAAGAATTTCATTTTGATTTTAATGGATTACAGAATCTATGTGTTGATTTTGATGGATTACAAAATTTATGTGTTGGGCCCACCATTTTGTGTCCGGTGCCCCTGTCCGTCTGCAGATATGTTGTTACATACGAGGTTTGCTAAGCAGCCCACACACGTGTGAAACGCAGGTCACTCATTACCAAAAAAACATGTCATGTGGCATGCTCGTGCAAGATCTTAGCTTTCCTTCAAGTGGGACCCACTATCTAGATCTTTAGGCCTAAACTTCATACCGTTTTTCTGAGGTGGAGCCGTGGAGGTGGTTTACAAAGTATAAAAAGTGGATGGTCAGACCATTGTTTTATATACTGTGGCCCACTATGAGGAGTGAAATAGCCTGATTTAGGCCTGATTCGTAAACATCTAAACAGCATGCTGCATGCCCCACCTGATGGAAAGCTTGAATCCTATGCATGTGTGCCATATCGGCATGTGTTTTCTTCACGTAGATGGGCTGGACTTCACACGCGTGCTAGTCTATCATACTCTGCTGCCAGTAACATTGTTGCTTCAAGTGGACACGGTGGAACTATTAGACGGATGAGACTGCAACCCAGTTTAGTACTCTGCCGTTAGTAGTGCATCAACTCGAAGTATGTTTGTTTTCTTGGTACTAGATTCCATGTGAGGGATTGTATAGGATGTCTATCATGTCTTCAATATGCTTGTCTCTGCTACATTACATTACATTCACATTACATTCATATACTAAACCTATACATGTATATTTTATCTTTTAGTAAAATAGAGGATTCATTTCATTAGAGAGTGGAAATTCCATTTGGAGAAAATTCTTAATAGGATTTGGCATTTGGGTTGAGGAATGCTTAGTGCACACAAGCTAGTACACTTAGAATTCATTTTTCAGATTGCACTTTCAATTTATTTATTGTTTGATTGTTAGGTTTTATTATTATTTTTTTTGTTCTAATTGTAGTATAAGGTAATCAGTTGCTCGTTTGAGGTTTTCTATGTTGCCAGACATAGATTCAGTGTGTTCTTGGATGCATAGAAATTGCTCAAATTGTCCATTTTTGAACAGTTCAGGGTTAAATAGATTGTAATGTCTTCATTTATTCCAATTTAAATGCATATGCCTATTCTGGTTTTGTCTCTCCTTTTTCTCTCTGGATATATTTCATGTATTTATTTCCGTCGTCAAATGTCAACATTTTGTGTTGATGATTGACATGGGAAACAAATACAAGATTAATATATTCTGGAGAGATAAGGGGAGATGCTGCCGGAATTTCGGTGTAGCATTTAAATTGGAAAATGAAGCATTACAATCCATCTAACTTTGAATGGGTGACTAATTTAGACAGTTAAGTAATTATGCCCATCTAACGGTCTAGCCGTGGGACCCTAAGTATAGCCGTATAACATATCGAGAACTTTATTTTATAGATGGCTAGTCAAGACGAAAGCCCAAATACCCCTGGAATGGGTACATTGGCCACATCTCCTCTAATAGTAGAGGGAGACACAGACACATCAACCGCATGTAAAGGGAAGAAGAAGAGATCAGCAGTGTGGGATGATTTCGAAGATGTGACAGTTAACGGTGTACAGAAGATAAAGTGTAATCACTGCAAAGGGTTATTCAATAAGATTCCAGGAGGATCTACGACACATCTAATTAGACATTTGAAGACGTGTCCTAAGAAAGCAAGACTCCCTCCTCCCGGCCAACAGACGCTGTCATTTACGAAATCAGAAGGGGACGACTCCCAAGGCGTAGTGTCCACTCATAAGTTTGACGAGGAGAAGCTGAATGAGTGGTTTGCTAGATTAGTGATTTTAAAAGAAAAACCTTTCAGAATGATTGAAAGTAAAGGGTTTAGGGCTTTCTATCAATTCCTTAACCCTCGGGCCAAGAATGTTTCCCACGTCACAGTGCAGACAGAAAGCATGAAGATGTACGCAAAGGAGAAGATGAAACTGAAAGAAGTTTTGGCTTCAGTGACTAGAATAGCTTTGATTTCTGATTTATGAATGGCGTCTAATCAAAGAAAATGATACATTTCATTAACCGCTCACTATATTGATAAAGATTGGAAACTATGCAAGAGAATTTTGAACTTCAAACACCTTCCTCCTCCACATACTGGTTTACTTATTTCAGATTGCATCTATAGTTGTCTAGAAGGCTGGGGCATTGAGAAGAAAATTCCAGCAATAACTTTAGACAATGCTTCAGCAAATGACAGTGTTATTTCATGCTTACGTAACTGGTTCAGGGTTACAGGAAATTTATTTTTTGAAGAAAAAATATTTCAGGTCAGATGTTGTGTCCATATTGTAAATTTGATTGTACAAGAATGGCTGAAAGCAATTAACAACACTATAGAGAATATAAGAGAAAGTGTGAAATATATAAGGGGGTCGCCATCGAGACAGAGTATATGGAATGACTTCATCCAACGTTTGAATGTGCCATTTAAAAAAACGTTGAAGTTAGATGTCTGTACACGTTGGAACTCGACGTTTGAAATGTTAGATGCGGCAATGGAATTACAGCTTGCATTTCCTGAATATGCGGCACGTGACAGAACGTATTTTTGGTTGCCGAGCACAGATGATTGGGCCAAAGTACAACAAGTTCACACATTTCTCAAAGTTTTCTACGATTGCACGAAGATTTTTTCTGGGAATCAGTATCCAACCGCGAATCTGTTTCTTCCGTCTCTTTGGAAGATTAAGGATGCTCTACAGAAAAATGCCAGTGCGGGTCCAGATTTCATACGCCAGATGACAGTTGGTATAAAGACGAAGTTCGATAAATACTGGGACGAATGTCATCTGTTGATGTCCTTAGCAGTTGTTCTTGAATCCTCGTTGTAATATGGGATTGGTTAGTTTTATTTTCATGAAGCTTTATCCTACTGAAAGAGAGGCAGCAGAGACGTCTAAGGTTCGTCAAGCCCTTGAAGATTTATACAAATCGTATGTTAATACTTAACCTGCAGCGGGTGTTGAAGAAAGTAGAGATGCGGATATTTCTGTACCTGGTAATCCGGATGTGCTAAATGAATACATATCATACTTGGCACAAGCACGAATAAGAGTTGATACTAAAGAATCAGAGTTAGAAATGTATCTCAAGGAGCCAATCTAGTGCGATCTGAATTTGATGTGTTGGAATGGTGGAAGATGAGGGTTAGTGAATCAAAATACCCTACATTATCTGTGATGGCACGGGACATATTATCAATACTAATTTCAATAGTGGCATCAGAATCCGCATTCAGCACAGGGAGCAGGGTTGTCAGTAAGTATCGAAGCTCACTTTCGCCAAATATAGTTGAAGCGTTGATTTGTACGCAAGATTGGTTGCGCCCAATATGGGGAGATATGAATGATGATGATGATAAATAAGAGGAGATTGAGATTCGTGACGAGTCTCTACCTACAAATCAGTAACTATTTTTGGTTTTTCAATTTTTTTTGGTTAAATGATGAATGATCTGTAATATTATTTCACTGCAACTACAAATACGAAAGTGTTGGTCCTTTTGGAATGTGGTTTGAAAGACTTTTAATCTTTGATATTTATTTACATATGTCTGTTCATTTGCTTTTATTTTTTACTTTTGATACATTTATATTGTTTTTTTTTTTGTTTCTATATCAAGTTCAATTTATTTATCAATATTCTGATTTTTTTATTAAAAATTGAATGTAGATATGTCGTCATCTGAGTCATCGACAAACATTTGGGACTATGCTTCCCTAGTTGAATCACCACCAAGGTCTAGAAAAACAAAGATTAAGTGTGGTTTGTGTGGCGCAAATTTTGTAAACAAGACTAATCGCTTTCACTTACACTTGTCATGTCGAGGTGGTGATGCAAAACTATGCCCCAATGCCCCTAAGGATGTCCAAATTCTTTTTCAAACTCTGTTAGATTCGAATAGAAAACCTTCCACTCCATCCAAACTTTCTACTTCTGGATCTAGTACACGAATGACATCCACAGAAGATGCAGAGGAGGAAGTCAGATTAAAAGCTTTGGAGGAAGAACAATTCCAACTCGCCTTAAAACGCAGTATGGAAAATGTTTCTAGACTTCAGCGATATTCGAGTCAAAGATAGCACGATGTTGAAGCAAGGTCGAGTTACTCGAGTACGACAAACAAGAAGAAGAAAAAGAGTAATAAATTGAAATTCCTGACTCGTCTCGGTGAATTTTATAGGGCATTGGGTACTATATACAATTCTTCACATAAAGCAAGTTTGAAAAATCTAGTTTAAAGTGTAGAAGAGCACGAAGAAAAAATTTCTTCGCCTTCTGACTCAGAGGAAGTGAACCAATTTGTATATGAAAAAATAGATAGCAGTTCCGATGGATCAGATGACAATATAGGAAGACACTCCTCTTATAGAGGTTATTAATTATAAATTGTCATTTTGAAGTGAACAATGTAATGTAAATATGTTAATGTAATTATCGAAGTTTTTTACTTTTTTAATCATAAATTATATACATTTTATATATTTTATTTTTGTATTTATATATTTTATTATTTAGTTTAACTTCAAATTCCAATTGACTCGAACTCGCCTTGAAAACTCGCACTCTACTCGACTCGATTTCTGCTTGTACTCGGACTCGACTCGTTTACTACTCGTACTCGGCTCGTACTCGGGCAAGTAGAGTACTAACAGGGACTCCCTGCTCGTTGGCCGAGTAGAGCCGAATACGAGCAGCACTCGGGCGTTAAGAGCCGAGTAAGAGTATCGCCCTACTCGACTCGACTCGTGTACAGCTCTACTCTTCTTGCCTTACAATTTCCATAGAAAATCATTATTTTAAAATGGTGGTGACTGGGCCGCCGCACACGTGGCATGCCGTACAGCAATACAGCAATATGGGCCATTCAAAATTGTGGGTCCCAATGTCCCTGGAACAATGACCATCGATTTGTGCCTGTTGAGTATGGACCGCTCACTTTTAACCGTCCAATCTAGATTTTCTTCAATCAGCAACATTCAAGCTATGATTTGGACTGATCAGATTGATTTACATGCATCTCACGTGTGCTTTATGATAGGTACGCTCACATGCACACGGACACATGTGGGAATCCAATAGCCTCTGTACAAAGAGAAAAACCTGGATACTCTGGCAAAGTGTGATGGATTGCATACAAGTCAAATAAACGGTCCCAATTACAGGTCCCAGTTTTTAATGTATTATTAACTAATATTTAAGATTATTTGATAATCGGCCTGTGAGGTTGGCTTGTATTTATTGGACGGTTAAAAATGAAAATTATCCAATGGCCCTATTTCAACAAGTACCCACCAATCAGAGGCTAGGATTGTTCAACCAATCTAGTTCTGGACTGTGAGTTAGCAGCGGGGGCTCCACAATTTAATCCGAGTTTATGTATGCCACGTGTATCCTGAGTGCCTGCATGTCAGGCATCATACTCTCCCAGAGTATTAAATAAGTATGGTAAATAAGTATGGAATCGGTTATCAAAGGGTATCAAAAGTGTTATAGGGTTATCAAAGGGTGTAGCAAGGGCGAGATTTGAAGTTGTTCAAATCGGGTAAGTCCACTCTCTTGTAATTTTCTTTTCATAATGGATTTCTGTCGCTTTGTGCCGTGGTTTTTTTCTACAAGTATTTTTCATGTTAAAACTTTGTGTTCTCATGTGACTGCTTGAGGTTATTAGATTGCTATCCTAGATCTAGATTGTGTAATTCCTCAGCACAAATCCCCAACATGCTGTTCATCCAGTGGGACCCACCACGGATGGCCCATATTTTAAATACCAATCCTACCCATCAATTTTCTGCACTGAATGCCTACCTGTGACCCCTTTTAAGGCTATTTATCATACGGCTACGATCATCTGATCAATCATTATTCTTAAACAATTGCCATCCTTGATCGTCCATTAGAAGGACGGTCCAGATTGACATGATCCCTGCCATGGAAGCGGATTGCTTACTGAGTAAACTCTGTGGGGCCCACCGTGATGTATTTATCTTATCCACACCATCCATCCGTTTTACCACCTCATTTTAGGGCATGGACCCATATGCAGAGCTCAAGTGGACCACACCACAGGAAACAGTGGGACTTGAACACCGACCGTTAAAAACTTCTTGGGGCCCACAGAAGTTTTAGATCAAGCTGATATTTGTTTTTTACCCTTAATCCATGTCCGTATGAACTTATGAACAGATTGGATGACAAAAAACTTCACAGTCGGCCTTAGGAAGGTTTCAACGGTGGACATCATTATCCCCACGGTTTGCTGCGGTGTGGTCCACCTGAGCTTTGAATATGCTTCAATTTTGGGCCCATGTCCTAAAATGATCTGGAAAAAAGGATGGACGGCGTGGATAAGGCACATACATTCATGGTGGGCCCCATAGTAACTCAGTACGCAATCCGCTTCCCCCCTGCCATGCTCTCTGACGAATGGGCTCACATTCTGCATCTACCGTCCCACGCAAGATCCACAAGTCGCAAACCGTTCATCTGTTGGGCCCTACCATTGATCAGCTGTGCCTGAACGGCAACCGTTCATCTGTACCATCCGCTTCTAATCCTAACATCAGCATTCGAATGGTAAAGATGCAATTTCAGTAAGGCCAAATCCATGGTAGGGCCCCATATATCAAACTGCCTGGATCAAATACATGCTTGCCACCTGAAAAAAAAAAAAAAAAAAAAACACACACACACAGGTGGGCCCGGTCCCAGATCCTTTCCCAAAAAACACAAACCACCTTTCAAACATGAAAAAGAACATTCACCAATTAACAAAAGATAAGGACCACCACCTTAATCATGATCCAACGGTTGCAAATGAATCCTTCAATGGCTCAAAAAAAAAAAAAAACACAGCTATATTATGGGAATGAAAAGGCATCTGGTCCCAATCCTTTCCCAGAAAACACAAACCACCTTTCAAACATGAAAAAGAACATTCACCAATTAACAGAAGATAAGGACCACCACCTCATAATCATGATCCAACGGTTGCAAATGACTCCTTCAATGGCTCAAAATAAAAAAAAAAAAAACACAGCTATATTATGGGAATGAAAAGGCATCTGGTCCCCACCCACCCACCCACCCACCCTACACAAGCTATGCTCATACAAGCATGACAAATGACAGTGGCATAAAGCAAAAGCAAATGCATGCATATAAAAAAATTCCTCAGGTGGGCCCCACTTTGTTGATTCCCTGGCCCAGAAACCCGGCTGGCCCGCTCCTCCGGTGGGCCACTCCTGTACAAAAAGATAAGGACAATTGGTGGTTAAAACGTAGGCAATGGTCCCACATTGAACGACACCGGTGGGCCATCCCGGACGAACGACGAAGTTCTCATTTACCAACTCTGGATATGATCACAATCTTTCCAGAAATGCATACAAGATAGCAAAAAGCTCAAGCAAGCGAATCGGGCTTCGGTCTTCAAAAGAGGCAGGATGTAAGTTCATTTACGTCCGATACGACTTGGGTGTAATCCGCCTTCAATTTTTCCTGCTCTTCCTGGCCGATCTCTCCCTTGGCGGGTTTCGTTAGCACCAGCACGCAGCATGTGGGCTTCTTCATGGCCCCTGCAGTAGCAAGATCCTGAAAAAGAAAAAGGGTGGACCCCACAAAGAACGGTCAACATACGGAAGGCTTTGTTCCCAAGTTTTCAACAGCACCAAGGTGGCGTGTGGCACAATTTAGAGGTGGCAATGGGTCAGGTTCAGGTCCAATCAAGGTCAATCTGAGCATGACCCATGACAGCAGATGAGATGACTATGGTCGACCCATAACCTCATTCCTAAGCCCAAACCCAAGCCCAAGCCCAAGCCCATCCCGACGACGGGTCACTCGGCATTCTATTTCAATGTGTGGTACCCGGGTAGGATTATGTGTCTGCTCTGATACATATACTAGATATATACAGTATATTTTTATGTACAACATACCAACCCTTCCAATAAGTCCACCCAACCATGACGATCACATAGTGCAAAAATAAGCCCCATCTGCTCATCAGGTGGGCCACAGCATAGTAAAAAAAATATATTATAGCCATTGACAAATAGAAAAATACAAGTGTGGTCCACTCAACAAGTGGACGTGGCTGATTTTTGCCTAAGGCAATCCTCATGGTGGGAACCCATCGGACGAATTAAATGCCACACGCACACGAATGGTCAGAAGTAATCCATTAGGTGGACCATAACCTAGCAGTCCAACCGATTGGACATGTCGCTGCATAAATAAAAGTATAAATATCTACATTCTAAATATATATTAACATTACAAGATAAATCTATAATAGGAGCATAGGGCCATAATTTTGGACTGCTAGGGGGGCTGGCAATTTAGGTAACATGAGTGGGCTACATTTTCTGACACGAACCCGGCCCCGAACCTACTAAGTTTGACCCAAGCCCGGCTTCTAAAGTAGGTAGTGTGAGTCGACCTATTGCTAGCCCTATGGGACATGTTAGCAGTGCATAGGCCAGCCCCCACCATGAAGATCATACGTAGAACCCGGCCAGTCAACTCATCAAGTGGGCCACCCCTTTAAAAAATGGATGGTTAAAAAATGCCAACGGTCCACATTCAATGTGTTTGTGCTCTCCATCAAAACTGAGTTGAGCCAGTCACATTCCAAACATTTTTATTTTTATTTATTTATTTATTTAGATGTTGCATGGGAAGTGGGAGCGGATTAGGTGCAGCCCTTACTGTGGGGCCCATCTTGATGTCTGTATTCTATGTCCACCCCGTCCATCCATTTTTCCCGATCATATTATTGCATGAGCCCAAAAATGATGGGAAACAGTGGTGATTGACCATTAAAAACTTCTTGCGGGCCACAAGTTTTGGATCAAGCTGAAATTTATATTTTCACTTCATCTAAGTTTGTGTGACCTTATCAATAGGTTGGATGGCAAATAAACATTAAGGAAACATTACGGTGAGCCCTATTAAGTTTTTAATGGTAGAGCATTCAATCAATCACCACTGTTTCCTATAGTATGGACCAACTTTATTTTTGGGCTCATGCCATAAAATGATATGGAAAAATGGATGGACAGCGTGGATATAGAATACATACATCAAGGTGGGCCCTACAGTAAGGGCTGCACCATCTTGGGTGAGGCTAGGGCCGCACCTAATCCACTCCCCATTCAACTTGAACAAGACAGTATGCAGCTCCATCCCAATGGTAGACACGACGAATGTGTGGTTATTAGAACTGTTGATCTGTTGGGCCACCATGTTCAAGGGCCATGTCCCAAAACACATTATGTTAATCAGGCAAAACTAGCAATAACTTCGACTATAGCCCACATGCATGCAGTGACCCACTAGATCAACAGTCCCAATCAACACACATGTTTGCAATGTGTAACATGGGGAGTGAGATGTATAGAAAATCTACTATGCATTCTGCATGCATTTCTCAATACCTTTGAAAATTAAATAAATAAATAATAGTAATAATAATAGCATTTCTCAATACCTTTAAAAATAAATAAATAATAATAATAGCATTTCTCAACTTGGACAATGATACATGCCAATATTGGACATGCCAACTTCAAAAACTGATCAGCGGGTCAATAGAAACAAATTCAAATTTTAATTTATTCATTTATACATTAAAAAAAAAAATTATCACAAAATTCCTCGGATATTTGCATTTTACTATAAAATTCCTGGGAGATGTTTTTTGAAGTGTGGAAGTGTACAAAAATGTCCATGTTTAGTTTTTTCTTTGAAAGGTAATAAAGTCGAGAATTGTGGACCCCACATGGTATTTGTACAACATCCAATCTGTCAAAACATATGAAACCCACCATGATGTTCGCGCAACCCAAAAATCTGGCCGATCGAATCAGGAGAATGGCTACAAATGAATTTAGATGTTTTTGAGCGGTGTATGTTAGTTTTTATGGTTTGGCCTATCTTATCATTTGATCTGCCAATGTTTTGGTCTTTGGGTAATCATGGTCTGGTGCATCTATTGGATGGGTTAGATGCTAGACATATAACTTGTGGGCCCCACAATTCTCGATTCACCATTTTTTAAAGAAAAAACTAAAATGAGTGTTTAGGTAATTTCTCTCCTCAATAAGCATTGGTCGGTAATTTCAGAGGTTGGAGGCATTATTTGGTAAAATCTGATTTTAAGGAAATTTGCCATAAAATCCCCAAAAAATAAATAAAAATAATAATAGCAATCCCCTAAAAGAAAAAACTAAAATGAGAATGTTTTGGTGAGAACCAACCACCTACAGCCGGCTGCATGCTAAACTTGTGCAGGCACCCATCTTTCCCATCAAACATGCCACTTGTGTAAGATATCATGCAAACAGTGGGGCCCATCACAAAGATCACCTCTCAAATCAGGCAGACTCAGTCGTTGGGTGGGCCACTTTTCACAGTGGCCCACCTAACGACTGGATCTGCCTGATTTTTTAAACAGGCAATCTTCATGATGGAGCCCACCGTTTGCGTGGTATGCACGTCCTAATGTGACATGTTGGTGGCAACAGCATAGTTCGAAAACCCAAAAACTCTACTTGACTCGATATTCAGCCGGGTTTGGTCGACCGGAAGAGTCAACTCGACTCGCTAGTTAACAATTAAATTAAGAGGTTTTAGGCATAGGTGTTTGGGATATGTATGATATGAGTACAAAAATGGTGCAATCTCCTCCAAGCATAGCACATGGCAAGCTAGTAGCTAGGCACACGTTTGACGTTCAGGTCATGCACTCTCACTCAGTTCAAGTCATGCCTTCGAGTTGACCGAGTTAGCGAGCTGACTCAATAAGTCTTGCCAAGTCAGTACCCAGTCTCGCCGGGCAGCGAGTTTCTTAGTGACCCGACTCAATATCTCTTCAGTGACTGGGCCGAGTTCCGAGTCAAGTCACTGAGTTTTCGAACCATGGTTGGCAGGAGAGATGGGGGTGTATGACAAGCTAGATACAGCCAGCTGTAGGTAATCAGTTCATACAGAGTGGTGTCTAGTGCTGCCAAAAACACATCTATACCAAGATATGTGGACCCCACCTTGATGAATAAAATGACCAAAAGGGGAGATGAATCGAATTAAAAGTGAAAGGAAGCACTGGCATCGATCGTGACAGGCACTAAATGTATTTATAAAGGGAAATGACAGGCAGACTAATCAACAGAAAAGCATGGTTTGGTTGTTGCTTCGAACACAATAAAAGACCAAAAACAGTTTCGGGACGAACCAAATTGCATTATCAAAAGACAGAATTTCCCCACAGAGAGACGCAATTATAGGGGGACTGAAAAAGGCAGCACTCATTAAAAGTAAATGACGGTACGTAAACAGGATAACGACATGTGCCGTGTCAATCAGGAGCGTGACTTGGCTACAACCGTGGAACCAGGGATGTGGGTGAGACCCGAATCGTGGAAAGAAATGAGGTGTTGAACAGGAAGACAGTATAATGCTTCAGAATGCAATGATAGAGAGAGTACAAACTCTTATAAGTGATAATATATATATATATATATATATATATATATATATATATATATATATATATATATATATATAGAGAGAGAGAGAGAGAGAGAGAGAGACTTCGATACTCTGGTGGTGCGATGGACGATACGCAGGCACTTAGAAATTACTTCGAAATTGCACAAGGGCATACTAGTAGTCAAATTAAACAGTCCAAACTATGGTATCCAGAGTAGATGGATCATGAACCCAAATTAAGCTTATTTGATTGTCTGACTATTGGATTCCTGAACATTTATTGGACAGTTAAAATGGGGAAGAAGAAAAAATCCAACCACAAACAAGTGTCCACGAATCAGAGGTTTTGTTCAACCAATCTGATCTTAGGATTGTGACTTGGCAACAGTGGGGTGCACAATCTAGTCAGTTTATATGAGTTAATATGCCACATGCACAATTTCTGTATGCTTGTGTATCAAGCATCATATGCAGCCTGAGTATCATATAAATCCTCAAATAAAAATAAAACAAAATAAATTCATTATAGACACATATATAAACTGCGCAAGGACATGAGGCATCAAAAGGAAGATACCAAACAACCTGAAATTCTGAGAATTGTAAAATGCTTAAGAACTCAATGGAATAAAAATACAAACCATTTAAACATATCGATTAAAATATGTTAAATACATCCACATCTATAAAAACTTAAGGAAACGTTACAAACTAGTACCTCATTAATATGGTATTTACAACCCGGTACCCTTTTAAATTAAATTTTCATTAAGGTACCTCATTAATCGAGTTATTGTCAAAAGGGTAACTTTCCGCTAGTTTAAAGTATGATTTTTCCTAAAATGACAAAAAAGCCTATCAGTTAATGAGGTTGCTTAAGAAAAGTTACATAGTTACCTAGATGTAAATATAATTAATGAAGAGTTATTATCCAAGAATTTCTTAAAAAGAAGGGAAAAAAAAAAAAAAAAAATTCAAGAGTTTTACTAGTAGTGACGTGGCTATTGATCAGTGTTTTGTGGGCCCCACCATGATGTATGTGTTTTATCCATCTGTCCATCCGTTTTGCTAGATCATTTTAGGGCATGAGCCCAAAAATGAGGCAAATCCAAAACTTAGGTCAACCACACCGCAGGAAACAGTGGTGATTGAATGCCCAACATTAAGAACTTCCTAGGGCCCACTTATGTTTATTTTCATCCAACCTGTTGATCGGGTCACATAGACCTTGATGAAGGGAAAACACAAATATCAGCTTGATCCAAAACTTTTGTAGCCCCCAAGAAGTTTTTAATGGTGGGTGTTCAATCACCACTGTTTCCTGCAGTGTGGTCCACCTGAGATCTGGATATGCCTCATTTTTGGGCCATAACCTAAAATGAGCTGGCAAATTTGATGGAGGGCATGGATAAAATACATACACCATGGCGGGGCCCACTGAATTTGGCTGTCATCAACGTGGTGTGATTGCATGTCGCAAGTGTGCACGATTGGCTGTTTAGTAGAGGCATGTCTGGTCCATCAATGCTCTTTTAGGGCCTGTTTGATCCACTATGATCCACACAAAAAAAAAAAAAAAAAAAAAAGCGCAATGGTACCAAATTCACATCCATCAACTGGACGGTTCTGATCATTCGACGATATATTGGTGGTCCTATGTCTGCAAAACAAAAACTTAAGTAGATAGAGGAGAGTAATTATGGACATTTTTTAAAGGACGCAGATTGGGTACTACCCCTGCCCGTCCCTAGCTAGGAAGGGAAGGGCTATGAGGGCGGGCCACCGTTGTGTATGGGTTTTATCCACACCGTCCATCCATTCTTCCATATCATTTTTAGGGTACAAGCCCAAAAATGTTTGCATGTGTGCCTAAATGTGGATTGGCAGGCCACAGGGCCCCATAAGCGTGTGGAATTAGGAAATCTCAAGATAGCTGTGTTTGTGACGTGGCAGGTATGAAACTTGGAATCGGGGTAGGTTTCATAATAGAAGCAAAGCAGGAGTATCTGAGAGGAAACGGACTGATTGTATTGTATTATTTTTGGTAGATGATCCTTAACTTGCAGTACTAACGTCACTATTAGTCAGTGCTTTGTGGGCCCCACTATGATGTATGTGTTTTATCCACACCATCCATCCATTTTGCCAAATCATTTTAGGGAATGATCCAAAAATGAGGCAGATCCAAATCTTAGGTGGACCACACTGCAGGAAACAGAGGTGATTGAATGCCCACTATAAAAACTTCTTAGGGGCAACAAAAGTTTTTGATCAAGCTGATATTTGTGTTTTCCCTTCATCCAGGTCTGTGTAAACAAATCAATAGGTTGGATCGAAAATAAACATTACACTGGACCCTAGGAAGTTCGTAATGGTGGGCATTCAATCACCACTGTTTCCTGCAGTGTGATCCACCTAAGATTTGGATCTGCCTCATTTTTGGGCTCATGCCACAAAATGATCTAGCGAAATGAATGGATGGAGTGGATAAAACACATACATCATGGTGGGGCCCCACAGAGCACTGACCAGTAGCCACGTCACTACGAGTATGCAATCTGCATTCAGAGAAAAAACTTTTTTTTTTTCCTTCTAGGAATTTTTCTTATAATAACACCTCATTAATGATATTTACATCTAGTTACATATTAACTTTTCTTAAGCAATCTCATTAATTGATGGGTATTGTAGTCATTTTAAGAAAAATCACTATACAGTTAGAGAAAACTAACAGAAGTTACCCCTTTGACAATAACATGATTAATGAGGTAGCTTAATGAAATTTAAATTTAAAAAGGTACTGGGATGTAAATATCATATTAATGAGGTACTATTTTGTAAAATTCCCAAAACCTAATCTCGGGTTGTTTCCTTAATGTGGTGTTGACATGCATGGCGGCGAAAGGTTTCTAGACTTTAGCACCGCAATGGTTTAAATCCTTACAAGGGTCGGCCCACCACATTTGACAAGCATAGCCTTCCATAAGTAGGGCTCAGGCCTGGACTCCTAGACCCATTGGGCTGGTTCAGATTGGGTTATATACAACCTGAACACGGGCCATGCTAAAAGTAATTTATATAAGTTGTATACATGATTACATACACTTACTATAAAAGTAGAAATTGCTTAATAGGCTGGGCTGGGGCTGGGGCTGGGGCTGGGAAGAAAATTTATTCAGGTAGCTCTGGTTTAGAAAAGATAAAAAGAACTCGGCCCGGTTCAGGCTCAGGCATAGGACCTTGTATTATCGGGTTGGGCTCAGGCTCAACCCAACCTGGCCTAGTCAATCAACCCTGTTAACATCCATATGAATCTCCACTAATTATATAGGAAAAATGAAGGGGAAAGAAAAAAAGTCTTGAAATGCATGACAAAGGACTTGAACTTACCTCCTTTGAGGGTACATATATGTATGGGATTTCAGCTTCTTCACATAAGACGGGGACATGTGTGATCACGTCAATTGGAGAAATATTTCCAGCTATTACGCATAACCTGCAGCATTGAAAATCATCTCAATAGTTCAACTCCACATTCCATATAAGGTGCACGGAAACAAGAAAAAACTGAAAGACGACTGCCAAGATTTAAATTTTCAGATGTCTAAAAAATGAATAGAAGATTAAAAGAGGATCAAGGTTGAAATTATCAGGAAAATCATGGTGCTAGATTAGAATGTGCAATAATCTGAAGAATAGGAGTGCCAATAAGCTGGGTCTGGGCCATGCCAGGGTAAGCCTGAGCCGAGCCAATTTAGTAACTGGCACCACCCATGATTTGTCGCATGGATACATTGACATGGTGTTGGAGACAAATCCCATGAAGCTTGGCGGCCACCGTGGGTGGGCCCCTCGTAATGATATGTATGCTTCCTCATTTGTTGACCCCTCGTCACTTTGATCTTATTGTGCCACCTCATGTTGTGCTGACACATCACACTTACCATGTGTTGCTTCCTCATAGGCTATCAAAATCCAATGCCACAAGTCAAGAAGGGATTAGCCATGAGGATAACTGCCTTATCTTGTCTCCCTATAATAAGGGTATTACAGTATTACCTTTCTGAAAAAAGGAAAGAAAGATGTGTGAAAGAGAAAGGAGGGGGGTGAAATGAGCATGGATCTCCACCAGCTGGTGGAAGCATCATGACAACTCCCAGCCTCTCACCTGCTACATGCATCATTTTGGGTAGTTTGGTATTACAACAGTCTCCCTTATTGTACATTCTTCCCTTTTTTGCACTCGGGGGATCCAATTGTTCCCAACATGCACACGGTATCCATTCCATCTTCATGTACTCGGGTATTTGTTTATTGGCTGCATGCACATGGTACCTCTTGCATCATACATTTACTTGTTGCATGTACATCATCCGAGGCCGACCAAGCCAAGTCCATTGCGGGTATAGGAGAGGATGCCGAAATATCAAGGACACACCATAAACAGTAACCTATCCTTGAGACGGTGTTCATTTGAAGTGTAAATGTGCAATTCTCTCTTTTTGCTGCCCCTTTTTTTTTCTCTTACGGGATCATGTCATTTGAAAGTTCTTGGACTACTCAAGGGACATTAATATCACCCGCAAAATTATTGGGCAATCAGTCTTATAGGGAATCCTCACAAATTCTAGAGTTCACTAGATCCTTTGGGGATCATCTCAAAGGCCCTTTGCAACATGTTAGATCAGGCAACAGATTAAGGCTTAATCAATGACTTTGAGGTGGAGCCTGCTGACTTTCATATCTCACCCCTCCAATTCGTTGATGATACACTTTTGTTTTGCAAGGCAGATAAGGTGCAAGTTGATGATCTTAATAAGGTTCTTGGTGCTTTTGAGGTTGTCTGGGCAGGAAATCCATATTCAGAAAATGTAAAATGTTGGAAGAGTGTCTTCCTGTTGTGTCTTTGGGTGCAATCCAGATAATTTCCCATCCACCTACCTCAGTCTTCCTTTAAATGTCAGCAAGACGGCTAAACATCTTTAAGATGTGCTAGTGGGGAGGATGGAGTAGAAGTTGTGTAGTAGGATAAGTCATTACTTAAAAGGTAATCTAGTAGAAAAAGTCATTACTTATATTTTGGGTTTGTATGAACTAGATCGAGTCATCCTTGTCTAGCATGACGTACATTTTGTCTCTATTTTAGTGCTGATGCAGGGACATGTGATGACCTAATCCTACATGCATGTATAATCAGGTTGAAGAATGTTCAAATAAATACACCAATTAACTAACCGTTTTCAGTCAAAGGATTAGGTAAATTTCAAAACAAAGATGAGGTCATTCCGTCAGGATCATGCCCCTAAGCATAAAATCGCGTAAACAGTAAAAATGGAGGACCTAGGGATATGAGGATATCCCATATCTAATATAAGTTAGTCTACGGTCAAGTTCGGATTTGATTCTACTGACTAACCATCCATCTTTTCCGTTCAAATTAGAAATAGGATATCCAGAGAGGAACGAAATGGGTGAAGAATGAAGGGTTCGAGATGAAGAAAGTACAGGTCCTTTTGTCGTCAAAAGAAAAGGAGGGTGATTCTTACCTTTTCCTGCACCTCGAAGATCTAGAAAGAAAGAAACCTGAAATCGAGGTGGAATCCTCAACACCCAAGAGCCAATCCTGAAACCCTAATCTCTTGAATAAAGAGGAAGAAAAGTACAAATTTCTATTCTTTCAATAATAATGAAAATAGGGTTTCTCACAACGTATATATAAGCCATGGAAAAAGTAAAAGTGCACTAAAGCCCCTGAAGAAAACTGGAGCCGCGTACCCAAAAGATGTCAGAGAGTCTTCCAAAAATAACTAGTAAACCTAGTATCTCTGTCAAACACGATGAATCTACGTACTCCACAGAGTCACACAACCTCCTGAAAGAATAACTTAGCAACGTGGGAGGCATCTGAGGTCTTATAACAGGGTAGGAAATGGGTCATCTTAGAAAATCAATCAACAACCATGAGTATGGAGTCATGCTTACGAATAGTCTTGGGAAGCCCAAGCACGAAGACCATACTGACGTCTTGCCACGGGGCATGTGAAACTGGCAAAGGAGTATATAAACCTATATTCTGCTTCATCTGCTTCGCCAATTGATATGTCCGACACTGCCCTACAATCTTAGCCACATCTCGCTGGAGATTAGGCCAATAGAAACGATCAGACACAAGGGCAACTGTTTTATCTCGACCAAAGTAACCCACCATCCCTCCAACATGCAGCTCCCGAACTAGAAAATCGCAGAGGGATGTTCATGGGATACAGAGCTTGTCCCCTCTAAAAAGATATTCATCTGTAAGGATGAACTCCACACTCCTCGAGGGCAGGTCACTAGACAATGACGCATAAATGATTCCAAAATCAGATAGTTTGAGTACTCACCCTTGAGTTGCTCAAAGCCTGTAACCTTAATACTCATGGACCGCAACATCATGATACGACAGCTAAGTGCGTTAGCAACCCTATTCTCTTTTCCGGTCTTGTGTTTAAGCACAAACGTGTACTTTTGAAGAAATTGTGCCCACTTGGCATGCCTGGGCTCAACTTCTTTTGAGAGCTCAAATATTTCAAGGCCTCATTATCAGATAACAAGACAAATTCTTGCGGTAATAAATAATGTCGCCAATGGCGCAATAATTGCACAACCGCATAGAACTCCTTGTCATAAGTGGAGTAGTGTTGTTTAGCCTCGTTCAACTTCTCACTGAAAAAGGCCACATGATGTCCCTCCTGGCTTAACACTCCGCCTATGGCAATTCCTGACATGTCACATGCTACCTCAAAGGCTTTGGTAAAGTCAGGTAGACGCGTGACTGGCGCTTCCATTATCTTCTTTTTAATTTCCGAGAAAGCCCGTACCGCAGCTTTAGTCCATTGAAACTCCCATTTTCGTATGTAATCTGTGATGGGAGCCATAATCGAGCTAAATCCACGGATGAACCGCTGATCGGTTACGTATCGGCCGTAACGGCCGATACGTAACGGTAACGGTGCGGGCCGATACGCGATCGTATCGGCCGTTACCCGATTCTGTGTGCGTATCGGCCGATACGGGGCCGGTACGGGCCGTAACGGTCGAAAAACGGTACTATTTTTTTTTTGCATTTTAAGCACCGTTTTTGCCATTTTTTTATAACTTCTTGCTTCCAAACTGTTTCTCATTCCTTCTACTACTAATTTCGACCAACCTTGGCTGGGTATTTGAGATAAAAACACATTATATTATGGATTTTGTTGAATCAAAGCTCGGTGGGCCATTTTTCAGAAATTCGTCAAAATTACGTATTTATACTTTTTTTAATATGTTTTGTTGTTTTAATCATACCATATGATGTGTTAATCATAGTAGAACATGTTAATGTGCATTTTACAGATTTAGGGTGCCATTTTATATTTTTTTAATATTTTTTTCTATTTACGCATGAATTTTGACCCCTTTTTTTAAAATTCAAAAAATCAAATTTTAATGGTTGTTTTGTTGTTTTAATCATGTCATATGATGTGTTAATCATAGTAGAACATGTTAATGTGCATTTTACATACTTGGGGTGCCATTTTATATTTTTTTATTTACGCATTTATTTTGGCCCCTTTTTTTGAAAATTCGAAAAATCAATTTTTAATGGTTGTTTTGTTGTTTAATCATGTCATATGATGTGTTAATCATAGTAGAACATGTTAATGTGCATTTTACATATTTGGGGTGCCATTTTATATATATATTTTTTTCTATTTACGCATGAATTTTGGACCCTTTTTTTAAAATTCAAAAAATCAATTTTTAATGGTTGTTTTGTTGTTTTAATGATGCCATATGATGTGTTAATCATAGTAGAACATGTTGATGTGCATTTTACATATTTGGGGTGCCATTTTATATATATATATATATATATATATATATATATATATATATATATATATATATATATATTTCTATTTACACATGAATTTTGGCCCCTTTTTTTAAAATTCGAAAAATCAATTTTTAATGGTTGTTTTGTTGTTTTAATCATGTCATATGATGTGTTAATCATAGTAGAACATGTTAATGTGCATTTTACAGATTTGGGGTGTCATTTTATATTTTTTTTATATTTATTTTTTTTACGCATTTATTTTGGCCCTTTTTTTGAAAATTCGAAAAATCAATTTTTAATCGTTGTTTTGTTATTTTAATCATGCCATATGATGTGTTAATCATAGTAGAACATGTTAATGTGCATTTTACATATTTGGGGTGCCATTTTATATTTTTTTCTATTTACGCATTTATTTTGGCCCTTTTTTTTTAATTCGAAAAATCATTTTTTAATGATTCTTTTATTGTTTTAATGATGCCATATGATGTGTTAATCATAGTAGAACATGTTAATGTGCATTTGACATACTTGGGGTGCTATTTTATATATATTTTTTTATTTTTTTTCTATTTACGCATGAATTTTGGCCTTTTTTTTTTAAATTCGAAAAATCATTTTTTAATGATTATTTTGTTGTTTTAATCATGTCATATGATGTGTTAATCATAGTTGAACATGTTAATGTGCATTTTACAGATTTGCGGTGTCATTTTATAAAAAAAATTTGTATTTTCGAATTAGTGACTTTATATTTTTATTTGCTTATATTGGACAGGTTTTGGAGCTTCTTAGGGTTTAGTTAGAACATAAAATTATCTTTATTAACATAGGTCATACACTCATACTCGTATCCTAAACCTAAAGAAATGTCTGGGTCTGGCCAACAACAAGTAAGTGAGGATATTGGATGGCAACATTGTGAGAGGGTTGGTGGTACTAGGCATCAAATGAAGTGCAAGTATTATGATAGACTAGTGACTGGTGGAATTACCCGTCTCAAACAACATTTAGCACATCGAAAGGGTCAAGTTGCGTCATGTGTCAGAGTACCGAAAGAGATAATGCTTTTAATGCAAGCTAGTCTGGATGAGTCGAAGGGTAAACATACTACTGTACAAAAGAAGAAAGAAGATATTTTGGATGCAGCTCGACAAGAGGTGTTTGGTCCTGAATATATGGGCGTTCGTGATAAAAATATTATTGATTCTGACGAAGATTCAAATCGGGAATTAACTATAGCTAGGAGAGAGAGCGTGCGTCTAGCTTGTGAAGAGGAAGAACGTCGCCGCATGTTTGGCACGCGTGGGTAGTGCGTGATACCGGGGGGGTGGGAGTGGGACAGGGAGTGCAACTGGAAGTGCAACTGCTTCTGCAGGTGGGACTGAGGGTGGGGGGTAGGTTTGGTGGGTTATGACGTGTGTTTGGGAGCCAACGCCTGACATCTTCACGTGATGCCCCTATACGTTTGGATGAAGAAGTAAATGAGCCTAGGAGACCCTCTATTGATCCAATCCTATTTAGGAAGGAATCAACTAAACAAAAGAAGATAAAACAAATGTGGAGTAGAACTTCTGTTGAGAAATTAGGTAGAGCAGCAACAAAATTATTTATACATGCCAACATACCTCCTAACGCGGCCAATTCTCCATATTGGCAGGTGGTAATCGATACAGCAGCAGAAGCAGGTGAAGGAATAAAAGCTCCCACGGCTAAGGAAATTAGGAGAAAATGGACAGATGCAGAGTATGCGGATGTGAAAGCATACGTGGCTACCTTTAAACCTGTATGGCAAGCCAGAGGATGCACGATCATGTGTGATGGTTGGACTGGCCCAACCAGACATAGCATGATCAACTTCATGGTGTACTGCCACTTAGGAACTATATACCACAAGTTAATTGATGCCTCAGAAGCAACAAAAGATTTTAAATATATTATGGGCCTAATGGATAAAGTTGTGGATGAGATTGGAGAAGAGAATGTAGTGCAGATTGTGACAGATAATAAAGTATCATATAAGCTTGCAGGACATATGTTGATGGATGAGAGAAAACATCTTTTTTGGTCACCATGTGCTGCCCATTGTATTGATCTTATATTGGAAGATATTGGGAAGAAGAATGTTAAGAAAATGGTCGAAAGGGCAAAGGAAGTGACGACATTTATTTACAACCATAATTAAGTAGTCGCAATAATGAGAAAGTTCACGAAAGGACGAGAGTTATTGAGGCCTGCGGCGACTAGATTCGCAACAAACTTTATAGCATTAGAGAGTTTATTCCAGCATAGGGGAGAGTTGAGTGAGATGTTCGCTTCCCGAGAATGGCTCAACACAAAACATGGGAAGAAGACATCAGGCACACCGGTCGACGTTGTGAACACCATACGGGACAACAAATATTGGAAGAAGGTCAAGGCGATCCTAAAGGTAATGGAGCCACTAATGAGGGTACTCCGTCTTGTTGAAACCGATGAAGCACTTACAATGGGCTTCCTATATGATGTCATGGATAAGGCAAAGCTTGCAATTCAACGTGATTGTAGAAGCTGAGAGACTTATTGAAAGATGATCGACAGGAGATGGACAAAACAACTCCATCACGATCTTCGTGCAGTAGGTTACTACCTAAATTCTAGGTATAGATATGCCCAATCATTTGTTGCGGATAATAAAGTTCGTATCGGGCTAAAAAATGTGATAAAGAGATTAGAGCCTGACTTAGATCTGCAAATAAAGGCGTTGAATAAATTAGATACATTTGGAAATCGCCTTGGTAGCTTTAGATATGCTCTTGCACAGCATGCAATATCTAGGTTGCAACCGGCCGAATGGTGGATTAATTTCGAAGAGAGTACGAATGCTCTCCAAAAAATTGCAGTAAAAGTTTTGAGCCAGACAACATCTTCCTCTAGTTGCGAAAGGAATTGGAGTTGTTTTGCGCTCATTCATTCAAAGAATAGGAATAGATTGCAGACTAGAACATTAGATAAACTTGTCTTCATGCACTACAATATAAAACTAAGAATGCGACGACATCATAAGAGCATTACAGCTGCCGATGACGGAGACTACTGTCCAATAAACTTGGACAATATTTATTATGAGGATGACCCACTTCTACCTTAGTTGGAAACAAGGGAAAAGCAAATTGAAGAGGATAGTGAAGAATTGGAAATTGATGACCCAGAAATACGCAGAGCGTAACAAGAGAGTCGTGCAGATGTGTTGGACCCAGTAAAAGGGGCAGCGTTTATGCCACGTACGGATACGGCTCAAGATCAACAAAAGAGTACGAGCAGTGGTAGCATGACCGTGTCGGATGATGACGACCCCCTTGCCCCTGGTGCTGGCACTTCTGGTGTTGCTTACCCCCCTATACAGTCGTCTACAGATCGCGATGGCAATGAACATCGACGACGTGGTACACGAGGTCGGACTTACGAGTGTACCGAGTCACGATACAGCCAGCCGAAGGAGGGTACATCTAGTGGTGCACGAGGTCTGGGAGGTCCGGAACATCAGCAGGCTCATGGTCTTGGTTATTATGATGGATATTCTTATGGTCAATTGGATTATGATTATGATGGTTATACTGAGCCTGTTCCATCACATTCATGTTGGAGTAGCCCTCTCGATCAATATCCATATGATTATAGATATCCAGATCCAAATCCAAGTTACTCATCACAGCAGACGCACTCTCAATCTCAAGATTCTCAACAGCCTGAGTATGGGCACCAGTATGGCTATTCGACGGGCACTGGTGGATATCCTTACTCGGGGTCAGAGTCGTTGCCTAGTCAGGATCAGTCATCCTTTGGTTTCGTTGATCTAGTATTTCCTTCTGGCACTAGATATTATGGATATGCAGCACCTACACCTATTGGACAGCCTCAGCCTGATAGTGACGATGACGATGATGTGGAGGTCGAGCAACCACAAAAAAGCAAATTTTCATTTTGGTGGTGACTTGTGATTGTGAGTATATATTTGTATTAAGGTAAGTACTTACAGCAGACAGCTCACAGCAGTATTATTGCAAGAAGCCATGCACACACTTGACACTGCCGAACTTGTATTTAAAATAGCTCCCCTGACAACCAATCAAGTAATCCTTAATCAAGTTGCAAGGGAGTATATCAAACACTACTAATTTTATTTTTTTTTAAATATTCTTGACTTGAGGATGATAGGTCATAGACAGGAATCACAGTCACGTGCACAGGTATGTTCGAGAAATTCCTCAAAAATAATTGCAAACACCTAATGTAAGATATTTTCATATTACATTCATTCTAATATATCTATTATTGTAATAGTAGATAGTTAGAAAATTAAATATATGAATTTTGTAGTCAAATTCAGGTTATCTGGTTTATAAATTCATCAGACAGTCCGATACAACTTCTCACCAAAGAGTGGACCGTTACACCACCATAAACATGTTCCAATTTATAAATGAATGCATATTTGGAATGCTTAGAATATTCCGGATTTAATCCATATTTTTTCATATTTTTTTGGCCAAAAAAAAAAATTGTGCCGTTACGGGCCGTTACGCCCCCGTATCGCCGTTACGCCCCCGTATCCGTATCGGTTTTGGAGGTCACCGTTACGCCAACCGATACCGATACGGGATACCTTGCCGCTGATAGAATGTAGTTAGGCTGTGAAAGCTTCGCACGTCGTGTATAGTACGCAACTCAGGCAATTGACAATGGCCTTGACTTTCTCAGGGTCTACAGACATACCCTCTGACGATACAACGAACCCCAGGAAGATAACACAGGAGGTCAAGAAGGAACACTTCTCGAGGTTCGCACAGAGCTTTTCTAGGCGCAAGGCGTTGCAAACCTACCTCAAGTGCTCGATGAGCTGGCTAAGGGACGTACTATAGATGAGGATATCATCAAAGTACACAACTAAAAACTTGCCCATAAAGGGTCGCAGCACCTGAGTCATCACCCTCATAAACGTACTTGGGCATTGGTTAACCCGAAGGGCATAACCAGTCACTCGTACAGCCCGTCCTTCGTCTTGGAGGCAGTTTTCCATTCATCTTCCGGGCAAACACGAATTTGGTGATAACCACTCTTGAGGTCAATTTTGGAAAAGATAGTAGAGGTGGTCATCATGTCAAGCATGTCATCAAGCCTCGGGATGGGAAACTAATACTTGACAGTGATCATGTTTATGGCTCTACTATCAACACACATGCGCCACGTGCCGTCTTTCTTGGGCGTAAGAAGCGCGGGCATGGTGCATGGGCTCAGACTCTCACGAATGAATCCCTTTTTAAGCAATTCATCCACCTACCTCTTCAACTCGGCATGCTCGATGGGATTTATTCTGTAATGAGGGAGGTTTGGTAAGGTCACCCCTGGGACGAGATCTATCGCATGTTAAATGTCTCACATTGGTGGAAGCTCGTCTAGAAGGTCCTTAGGAAAGACATCCCGAAACTCCTCTAGGACCGGACGAGCCTCCTGGGGTATCCTCATAGCAACCTCAGGTGTACTCTCCCTGGCCAATAGGTCGTACACCATAGTCCCCGCCTTAGTCTCTCTCTCAAACTCCTTAGCATCTATGATGTAGAGAGACTTCGACTGAGACACACTTTGACTCTTAGGAGCGTCTGGGGACGCAACATCTTTCGCTCCTGTTGACAATTTGGGAGGGAGTGGGCTCAAGACAAGCATCTTTCCTTAATACCCTGATCCATAGCTCAAGTGGTAGACTGAGTGAAGATACCTCGTTTCAACACTGAGGTCTTGGTATCAATTCCCTAGTGGGGTGGCTGGCTAACAGTGGAGTGTGTACTAACAAGCTAACCCGAAAAAAAAAAAAAAAAGCTTCTTTCCTTCATGCTTAAATACACAATATTCATACGCCCGAATATTGTGACGTCTTTGTCATAGAGCTATGGCCTTCCCAAGATGGTATGACCAACGTCTATCGTGACCACATCACACCACAACTTGTCCTTGTATGGTCCAAACTCAATCGGAACAAGACATCGCTGGGTCACAAGGAGGGACGTCACATCCACCCAAGAAACTCTGTATGGGTTGGGGTGAGGGACTGGCTTCAACCCCAGGCGACTCAAAGTAATTGGGAAACTACATTCTCACAGCTCCCGCTGTCTATGATCACTTTGTAACTCTTCTCCGCACTTAGTGTAAGTGTGGAAAATGGTGGTTTTGTGCCAATATTTGGTTTCCTTCATCTAGGTCAAGGCGCACCTCACCACTGCAAGTGGGATAGTCTCAACAATATCATCCTCGACATCACTAGTCGGTGTCAAGGGAGGGGATAACGATCTCCTCATCATCCTGGTCACCATCAACTTTACCTGTCACTTCTTCTATGGGGTGTTTGAAAACAAAGGCAATGTGCCCACCCTCATTCGAACACTCGGCAGCGATGTGACCCATGCCACCACAGCGGTAGCACTGCCCTAGCATCGCGGGCCTAGTACTTCGTCCAGCCATATTATTACTTCGATTTCTGTTGACTGGCTAGGTATCACGTTGAGCTCTAGGTTGAATTCCAACCTGGGGTCTCGCTTCCTATGGAGCTACTTTAGGCATAGTAGGTCGAAAATCAATCCCCCTCACATTGGACTGGCGCACACAGTGCTCCAGTTCCTGCACCACCTGGTAAGCACGTTCTAGACTAGTGACCATGCGAAGCGTGAGCTCCCACTGAAGCTCAGGCTTGAGGCCCATACGGAAACGGCAGAGAACCACAGTATGGTCTTCATCCACATCGCACCTCATCATATATTCATCGAATTTGACGATGTATTTTGTCATCGTCATGGATCCTTGGCGCAAAATGTGTCATTGATCCAACAACCTCTGCCTGTAAGAAAGGGAAATGTACTTCTCTTGCAACAACTCTTTCATCTCAATCCAAAAGAGAATCGGCCCCTCTCCAGATCGCTCACGGCGACGCTCCGCATTTCCCCAATATAGTTTTGCTCGGCCCACCAATTTCATCTTGGCGAACTCAACTCTTCGTGGGTCTAGCAGACCGTGCCACACAAAGAAGTGGTCCATGTCTGCTAACCAGTCGGAAAAAACTTTGGGGTCCAATCTCCCATCAAAACTGGGGGTGTCAACCTTGATGCCCTTCATGACCCTAGAAACAGGGTTCTCATGCGCACATGATATCTCTAGGGGTGCTGACGATGCACCCCATCATGGCCCTCCCATTGGGCGGAAATAACAGGATCATGATTGTGTGTGGGTGGTAATGGATATACCCCATCGTGTCTGTTGGCAGGCTCACGGACATCGCCTACGCCCAAACCATCCGTAGGCGGATCAGGGCCAACAACTTGGGACTAATCAACAATCCCGATGTCGAGGGTCGCCTGGGCTCCACCTACAGTGGCGGTTGGAATATCAGCCTCTAGATGCACAACTCTCTCCTCTAGACGCGTGAACCTACCATCCTGATGCGCAAACTGATGCACGATATCATCCCTCAAGGTTCGAAACTGTTGATCCATTCTCTTATTTAAGCCCTCCATAGCCTTGGCAAATTGATCGGAGTCCATGGTGTAATGGAGACCGAATCCACGACCAGTGCGCGTGGGCATACACCAGGAATGACGAGTGAAGATCTATGTGCGAGAAAGGGTAAAAACGATGATACCAATGCAATGCAACTACCATATATGGCCTAGATCTATATGGGGACTCAACAAAACCTAGAAAAGGGGTTAAATAAACTCAACAAAAATGTCCCCTTCACAAAGCCGGTCACGCGAGCCCGAAACCTAAACGATTTTTAAGATTCAGGTAAAGGGTTTCTGTAGAAAATTTTCACCACAAAAACAGATTGACAATAAACTGACCTACGCTAAAACTGATCTCTGATACCAAATTTGATGCAGGGACATGTGATGACCTAATCATATATGCATGTATAATCAGGTTAAACAATGTTCAAATAAATACATCAATTAACTAACCGTTTCCAGTCAAAGGGATTAGGTAAATTTCAAAACAAAGATGAAGTCATTCCGTCAGGATCATGCCCCTTAGCAAAAAATCTCGTAAACAGTAAAAAGGGAGGACCTAGAGATGTGAGGATATCCCAGGTCTAATATAAGTCAGTCCACGGTCAAGTTTGGATCTGATTCTACTGACTAAACATCCATCTTTTTCGTTCAAACTAGAAAGGGGATATCCAAAGAGGAACGGAAGGGGTGAAGAATGAAGGGTTCGAGATGAAGAAAGTACAGGTCATTTTGTCGTCAAAAGAAAAGGAAAATGATTCTTACCTTTTCCTGCACCTCGAAGATATAAAAAGAATAAAACCTGAAATCGGGGTGGAATCCTCAACACCCAAGGGTCAATCCTGAAACCCTAATCTCTTAAATAAAGAGGGAAAAAAAATACGAATTTCTATTCATTCAATAATAATGAAAATAGAGTTTCTCACAACGTATATATAAGCCATGGAAAAAGTAAAAGTGCACTAAAGCCCCTGAAAACAAGAAAAATAACAAAAAAAGACAAAGTAAAGAAAGTGCAATAAAGCCCCTAAAATAAGGAAAAGAACAAAAACGCCTAAAACTAAAACACCCGTGTGGTAGGGTGTGAAATCCGACACATGGATCTATGGTTGGGGTGCAGTCATGCCGCTCCTGCACTCGTTAGCGCATTAAAAATTAGGTCCGATGGACCCAACGTCCATCCACATCAACTCCTCCGCTTCGGTACTCTGTCGACGACGCCTCCTCCTCTAGTACACTCTAAAGGGTGCACCACTAATGTCTGCATCAAGTGCCCAGCTAGTCATTCAAATATTAGAGAGGATTCAAAGGGATTTCCTTTGGCTAGGGGCTGACAATAAAAGTTCCACTTGGTTAGTTGGAAGAAGGTTTGAAAGCTTAAGAAGTATGAGGGATTTGGCATTAGAGGTCTCAAAGTTCATGAATTTGGATCTCTTGGGCAAATATGGTTGTGGAGATTTAGGAAGGAAGAAGGCGGCCTACCGAAAAGCATGATAGCTTGTAAATATGAGGTGGAAGGTTGGTCATCTTGGCAGTCTTCTCAGTATAGAGCTTCTGGTCTATGAAAAGATGTGCTCAAAGTGAGTCCCCTATTTCGCAGAGATATCTTTTGCGCCAAGGGATGGTACTCGGATCAAATTCTAGATGGACAGGTGATTTCGGGACAGCCCCCCTAGTCTCTTTCCCTAGCCTTTCAGGCTTAGCACCCAAGTAGATGCCCATTTCTCCTAATGTGCCACTTAAGGTGGGAGACCAAGTGGCATGGGATCCTTGATTCCCAAGAAACCTGACTTTCAAGAAGAGTAGTGACTTTGTGGGTCTCGTGGATCTTTTTAATGCCCGAGGAATCACTTTGTTGGTTCAGGTAAGTGGGTGTGGAATGCCAACAGCTCAAGTCGTTTCTATGTCGTCGTCCTATTTAGCCATCTCCATCCCCATACCCATGGTTCTAAATTTCGGAATCGGCGTACATATCGGCCCGGCCGAAAAACAATACGATACGGCATTGTGTATTGGTATAGGCCCCATATTTGACCGTATTAATCAGAATTATTTCCAAGACAATCATTTACAGGAAAATATTAGAGAAAAGGGAAGCAACAATTCAAGAATGTATCACTTTTTTTGAAACATGACATTTTATTGAAATAACCCGACTCAGCAAATTTAAGACAAGGAAAGAATTATTCAAGAATGTGTGTGTGTGTGTGCATATATGTATGTATGTATATGTATATGTATATATATGTATGTATGTATGTATTTTTGACATGTATATAATGGTGTATTGGACTTTTCTTTGATAAGAATACCTTCGAACTTTTCAGTTGCCTTTCAAACATCAAGGCAAAGTCCCTTGAGAAACCCATTGTGGAAGACGAGGTTAAAGTAGATGCAGTGTCCTTGGGAAGGGACAAGGCCTCGGGTCCTAATGGGTTCCCGTTGGCCTTCTTTCAAGAGTTTTGGAACATGGTTAAAGATCTTATTATGGGCTTCATGACGGTGTCTTTCAAGGAGGGGCTGGTATTAGGGACTTGGGCATGATGAATTTAGCTCTCTTGGGAAAGTCACTATGGCGATTCGAGCTAAAGGAGGATGCCTTATAGCGAGAAGTCATAGTAGAAAAAGTATGGGTGTCAAGGAGGGTGGGGGTTTAGGGACTTGTCTCTCTACTGAGCTTCATATGTGTGGAGGGGGATATCTATCCTAAAGGCAAAGTTTAGTGAGGGGGTCGGATTCTCTATTGGAAATGGAGAGAGTGTCTAGTTCTAGAAGGATGTGTGGATTGGAGAATGCCCACTCCTGTTAGTGTACCCGAGAATTATTACCTCTCTACGGGAAACATTATCATGGTCTGTAAATGCTTTTGCATCTTCAAAAATGATGTTGTTTGGACCCCACCTTGCCGAAGAAACTTGCAGGATGAGGAAGTTGAGGAGTTTGTGAGGCTTCTTGATCGCCTCCAACATTGCATACCGGTGAGGAATGAAAGAGAATGATTTGGTTGAAGGACAAATTAGGGAGCTTCTCGGTCCGTTCCTTTTGCGAGTTCCTTAGATCATCGGATGGAGGTGGCACGCCCACAAACAAGACCAACGTTTTCCACTATGTTTCAAGGATGCATAAACAATTGAGTATCCATCCACACAACGTTCCCTTAGGTTGGGGATCTAATGGAACTTCTTCAATCTTTTCGAGTTGAATGGAATGGGTGATGCAAGACATGAAAATTAAATATGATATAAGAAATTTCAGGCTTAAGAACACGTTAGTTCAGAAACAATTACACAAATTCCATATCCCACATGAAAGTCCAAACATTCAATTAAGGGGAATCTATGCAGGTCCAGGCCTACACATGATAGGGCTAAATCAATAAAAATTATGAACAAAACGATACTCAAAAATAAGAAATAATCATCCACACATGCATAGTAATCAGTCCTTAATCCAAGGGATTCAGAAATTCCAATTCGGGGAACCCTAGGATAAGAAAAAGTGCATAAAATTGGAGATTTGAGTAATTTAGGGTTAGGTTTAGGGATTTTGGGTGAAAGCGGAGTGAAAGAGATGAGAGAGACGAATCAGAGAAGTACCGCATGCGTGCACAACAATAATGGCCCAAACGCACGTGCGTGTGATCTTGGCCGCACGTGTGGGGGAGCCACTATTCAGAAAAAGCCCACCTTGGCCCTGGTCGGCCAGGGATGGACTCCAAAACCCTCAAATCTTAACTCGATCCAATGTACGGTTTGTGCGTTGTGCTCCACCGAAGTTTCAGCAATCCTGTAGGGCCAGATTCTGAAATTCTGTTGTGGGGAGGAGAATTGCTGCAATAAATGATTGATTCGAAGTGTAGATGATGGGGTGAGATGAGAATAATGGATAGTAAAAGATAGGTAGTAGAGATGGCGATGGATGGGGGCAAATTGGGATAGATGTGGCTTCGCACCACGGTAGTTAACCCTTCGATGAAGGGATGGCTTCGCACCCAATTAGGCTTCACAACTCAGAGTGTAGGAAAACGCAGAATTTTTATTAATCTTCAATCAAATGAAAAAAGCTACAAGGGGTGCCTATTTATAAGAAAACCCTATACCCCAAAACTCGCGTCATGTGCGCAACATATTACTTGGCGATAAAGTAAACCAAAATAAAAACTAATCAAAGAAATCTAAAGCATCCATGATGTTCTAAATAACGTTAATAAGCAAAACCTAAAATATGAAATCAATCTGACTAGTGGGCCACGATTATGAGATCCCATGATGGGCTTTTCTTGACTAACGGGCCCCTCTTTTAAATCAAAACTTCGTCTTCTAGCTATGAGGCCCTCCCTAGACGTCGTCATCGATCCAGATCAACGGTGGGGCCCTCCTTTTGGTGTACGAGCGTAGGGAGGGTGGTGTGCGTGCACGTGTGGACGGCGTGCGCGGGATGTCCCCATCAATGGGTCATGTTGCTTTCGATCGGGAACTTTTTAAGCATGGCACGGTGGCCACAAGGATTGGAAAGGGAGATCTTCCTTGTACCAACACACTTCTTGCCTCTTTATGGGCAATTTGGCTCAATCAGAATAGGTCCTTTCAGGAAAAATCACTCGTTGTGGTCGTTTTGAAAGCAAAAAGGCTACTCATAGATTGGACTATATTTTTGAAAGATGATAATTTTTATTAGGCAAAGCCAAAAGAAAAGAGGTACAATGAACTACAAAGTAAAAACAAAACAAAAGGAAACAGAAGCAAGAGAAGAAAAAAATACAGCAACCAGCCCCTCAGCTAGAGAGTAGACCCCGGAAATCCAAAAAACTAAGGTGCCCAATCCCTGAATAGAACTAGAACTCTAGAAAACACCCCAACCAAGGAAATACTTAGATTTCTTAAACAACGATTATTTCTCTCAAGCCACACAACCCATAGAACTGCCAAAAGAAGGACCCTCCATTTCCTTTTCCCTAAAGCTCCTCCCGGATCCGCATGCCAAGTGCAGAAGAGGTCATCTATAGAATTGGGCATAGCCCAAGAGACCCCCCACCAAGCAAAGAATGCTCCACCAGATGTCTGAGGAAAATGGGCAGTGAATAAAGAGGTGATCCACTGTCTCCTCCGCCCTGAGGCAAAGCAAACATACATTCAGAAGAGACATTCCTCTTTTGCTCAAATTATCGATCATCGGCACACAATTCCAGCCCACGAGCCATCCGAACGTTGCAACCTTTGGGGACACACTATAAGACCACACTAGATTCATGTGACAACAAGCCGAAGAAACTAGAGAGGCTACCATATATCTATAAAGCGAACGGATAAAGAAGAGGCCAAAACTCTCTAACGACCAACGCATGGAATGTTTCAAGTTTGAGCACAGCAATCAATCCTACAAACAAAAAAGGTAACTGAGTAAGCGTCAAGATTTCAACTTCGGGAAGATTTCTACGAGGGAGGGGGGAGTCAAACGCCTCAATATTTTACTTCCACAAAGCAGCCAGCCACTAGAATATTAAGTTTGGGATTGATAGCAAAGAGAGCAGGAAAAGATTCAACCAGGGTGGGGTATCTGCAGCACAAATCCAATCAGAATCTAATTTTGGATCCATTACCTAGGTAGAAAGATATCCTATCAAAGACTACAGGGGCCACCTTGGCTATACCTTTACAGAGAAAGGAAGCACAGTAAAGAGAAGAGGATTTGATCCACAAGTCTTGGGGAGTTAAACCATATTTAACAGCAATGATCTAACGCCATGGATTCTCATCCTCACAACCAAATCTCTAAATCCATTTTCCGAGGAGAGCCTTGTTAACAACCTTCAGATTCTTCATACCCGTGTTCCCCCTTCTTTGTAGGGAGAACATACCTCTCTCCAGTTTAACAGGGGAAATTTCTTAGTGGTTAAACTTCCTTGCCACAAAAAAATCCATACGAAGTTTGTCGATCTTCAAGATAACAGACTTCGGGCAATGGAATATGGACGAGAAGTAGATCAGAATATTAGAGAAGGAGGCCTTAATCGAATTCAACCTTTTACCCAAGGACAGTAAATTTAACTTCCAGGCAGTGTTTTAAGTATCGACGATATCGGCCAATTTATCCCACGATATATCTTGTATCCCACCTGTGCAATACGAAACACACAAGTAGTGGGATATATATCCCACATGTTCGATCCGATGAGCATTTTCGATTTTTAATCCTTTCTTTTCATGTAAATCATGTTAAATCAGTGTCAGATTGTTACAAATTCATGATTTTTCATGTTTTGCGTGAAAAATCATGGATTGGGAGCTTCGATTTCGAGATTTTGAGGAGATGGGTTGAGTTGTGGAAAATTGAAAAAACAAAAAACAAAAAACAAAATTTCCCAATTTCTTGCAAATCGATTGCAATCTTTATGTCCAAACATAAAATCAAAGATGTACGTAACCTGATCTAGTGATTCTTCTTTTGTTTTTGAATGTATTGCTTGTGTTTCCACACATCTTCTTACATTTATAAATTATACGAATAGACTTTGAATATACTTGCACCAATTCAGTTAGATAACACATAGATTAGGACTCCATACAAAGAAAACTTATGCATTTGTTTTTGTAATGTTTTGATTTATGAGTGTATTGATGTCTTTTTTAACAATCGCTGAAGTTTCATTGAAAAATTCAACCAATTTCGCAATGTTTTCACATGTTTCCAACACCAACGATACATTACACGATACAACCGATATATCCCATGCGATGACCGATACGCGATACCAATATTTCGAACACTGCTTCCAGGTGAAAAGTTTCCTCTTCATTCTTTCAATAATCTTATCCCACAGGTATAAAGGAGGTTTCCCTATACATGGGCAAACCCAAGCAAAGCGTAGGGAGAACCTACCTTACACCCAAAGAATTCAGCAAGAGAAGAAATTACCTCTGAAGCAAGATTTATCCTAAAGATCTCACTTTTCGAGAGATTTAGCTTCAAACCTGAGACTACCTCGTACCAACAAATAGGCATACTCAAAATGGTTACCAAGTTCTCGTCAGCCTCACAAAAAAGAAGGGTGTCATCAGTAAGTTGAAGATGACAAATACCAAGGTGGGAATTTTCCACCTAAAAGCCCCCAAAGAGGCCCAATTCCTGGCCCCTAGACAGCATACCACTCAAGGCTTCAGTAACCAGCACAAAGAGAAAAGAGGACAGGGGGGTCACCCTGCCGAAGACCCCTGGAGGCCCTGGAGAAACCAAAAGGAGATTTGTTTATGAGAACTAAGAATTTTGGAGAAGAAACACAGATTCTAATACAAGCCCTCCATTTAACACCGAAACCCATCCTTTTCAACATGTAGTCAAGAAAGGTCGGGTCAATATGATCATGGGCTTTCTCAATATCAAGCTTACAAAGGATTCCCAATCCCCTAGCCTTTGAGCGAGAGTCCAGACATTCATGTGCAATAAACACACAATCTAAAATCCGTCTTCCTTCCACAAAAGCAAACTGAAATAGGAAAATAATCTTAAGGATTATCATTCTTAATATTTGGCTCAAGATTTTAAACAGAATTTTGAAAGGGCTACCAAGAAGATTAATTGGACAAAAAACTTTTATGTTTTGAGCCCCTTCCAGTTTCGGGATTAGGGCCAGGAAGGTGCTCTTCATCTCTATGGGCTACCAATTGTGCCCAAAGGATTTTCTTCCTATATTGCAATATAGATTGGCTATATATTGCACAAGGATTTTGCAAAAAGGCCTCTAGAATTATTATAGGGTTTTTAGGGGGGGGCTTCTTCCTCTATGTAGGGTTGAAGCCACATCATCTCTTTGATTCTGCCTGTTTTCTTCCCTCCAATAAAACTTTTGCGCACCCTTTTATAAAAAACAAAGGGTCCAACAGGCGCTTAATCTGCCCAGAACCCAACCAGCCCTTGAAAAAATCAGTTCCAGTCTCACTGCCAGACAATTCTGCAACAGCCAACTAAACAACCTTAATCTGTCCCCAATCTTGCCCCAAAACCCGGTCCATAGACCAGCCCCTAACAGACCATAAAACGAAACTGTCTCCAATCTGCCCTTAACCTGCCCCTAAATCAGTCCATAACCATAGCCAATTCACTCTTCCCAACATCAGACCACATCTCAACCCCAACTCAGCCCAAATTTAACCTGCAAAACCCTAAGTACTGTCCTAAATCTGTCCCCAGTGTACTCTCATTTTTGTGCCTAAAACAATCCCAAATTTTGCAACAAAAAACCAGCTCCAAAACCCATCCCTAACTGACAATAACCAGTCCATAAATCTCTGCGAACTTAAATCCATCAACTTCCATCCATGGTTACTTATTGGTTTGCTTGTCTTATATCCTCCATACACACTTTTCACCTACATGAGCCCATTCCGGTTATGCGTTCTTTATTGAGATGTCTATGAGCAGCAGTCATTCCTACACTTCTTACAACGGCCCCTATGCATGGTGGCAATTCCAAATGGAAATGCTAAGGCAGCAGGATCTAAACCTCTGAAGGAAGAGCAATCTGAGGAAACCGTGACGACCATTGGAGAGAAAGATGAAATTCAAATGGATCAATTGATGAAGATACGATAAATCAATCAAGGAATCGTATAAAGGATCAACAAAAATAACTTCGGAGATGCAGGAAACAAACGAAATGGACAGGTCGAAGGCAAGATTGATGGAAAAAGTTACAGACTGGTTAGCGGTCCGATCAGCAAATTTGAGGTGCGTTTGAGTTTGCAATGAACTAATTAGTTTCCTTCCCAACAACAATCAAAGGAGACAGGTTGAAGATCAACGGTCAGAGACTCAGATGAACACATAGAACATCCCAACTTGCAATGAGGCACAAGAAGAAACAACTCACGCTAGTAGATAATCTAATGAAGATCCAGTCAATCCGATTGATAGGATTGCATCCCCAGCTCCCGCCATAGCCGGTAAGGCATGACACAGGTGAAATGTGGCAAGTGATTGGTACAAACTCAAGGATGAGATCTTTCAAGACGAGGGGGGAATTGATTCGAGACCACCAGGCACTAGATCATTGAAAGTGGTCCATGAATGGCCAGATGCTGCTTATTTGAAGAACGGGCCCATCCAAGTATACAGATTGAAGATTTGGACCAAATCAAGGTACCCAAAGGAAGACTGAGACCAAATCAAGGGTCTAAGCAGAAGGTGAGGCCTACACATCCAATGGGATGGCCTAGTTATCAACCAGTTGGACTGTGCGTCCCACTAAACATTTTTAGCTAGATATAAAAACCACATAAGTGAAAATGGGGCCATTGCACAATTGTGCAAGATATAATACAGTCTTCTCATGTTATTGAGAGTTTTTTATTTATTTCTTCTTGGATTAGTTTCTTTATTTAATAACTCCCATCTTTTATTACAAGTCTTTTAGGAGAAGTTTGAGACAATTAGGAAATAATGAATGGATGAAAAGGAATTCAGCTAAGGCTTCTTTAGCTTTAATTAGGATTCTTATGAACATGAGGCTATATAAGCCAAATGCATGGAACCAGAAGAGATGCTATGGAGATTATTTTATTAAAATATTCTTTTTTTTTCTTTTTTCTTTTTTTTCTTTTTTTGGTTTGAAGGTTGAAATAAAGATTTTTTTGGTTAATGCAATGGGAATTGTTATGGGTAAAAATGGACTGGCTAAAGAGAAAAGGTTAGCTCGGACATCTTTGCGAGACACGAGGTCGGCCAGCGTCGGTCATGACCAATGAGCTCCTCAATGACTAAGAGAGGTCGGTCACCCACTACATATGAAGGCAGGTCAACAGGCCGGCCATCTACTCAATGATAAGGGAGGCTTGAAGCTCATCCGAGTATCCAGGTCGGCCAAGACCACCTCGAACTCTTAAGGCAGGTCGACCATCTACCCAATGATAAGGGGAGGCTCAAAGCTCATCCGAGTATCCAGGTCGGCTAAGACCACCTCGGACTCTTGAGACAGGTCGGTCATCTACCCAATAATAAGGGGAGGCTCGAAGCTCATTCGAGTATCCAGGTCGGCTAAGACCACCTCAGACTCTTGAGGCAGGTCGGACATCTACTCAATGATAAGGGGTGGCTCGAAGCTCATCCGAGTATCCAAGTCGGTCGAGACCACCTCGAACTCTTAAGCTCGACCCCCTCACAACATATGTCATCCGAATTCTACTAAAGAAATGAGCTCGGCCTCACTGCCCTAACACGAATATGAGGAGAGGTCGGCAGGTCGGCAATATATACGGCACTGGGAGAAGAGTCAAGGCTCACCAGAGAATTCAGGGCGGCATACTACCCCCAGGTCGGGTCGACATACTACCCCAGGTCGGGTCGCCCAAGACCACCTCGGCCTCCTACTGCACATCTCCGCTGATTCCGAATAATCAGATCATATCTAAGAGAAATCCGCCCGAGATCTTCTCCAGAGATGTCAGAGGATACCTACGACACGCTCGGGATCCCGATATCTTCACCAAAGATCTCGAGAGATTCCCCCACGCGGATCTGAATCCCTCTATAGTACGTCCCTACTAAATAGGGAGATCTCCTCTACGTCACCGCCTCTCCTCAACTATGAATAGGAGCATCTCTAATGGTGAAAGGTACGCAGAATATCTCACCCAAAACCCCTCGATACTACTAGACCTAGATTCCTAGCCTGACTTTGGCACCGAAGGGTCCCTTACTCTAGCCAGGGTCTCCTTTGTCTTCTTCCTGTGCGGCTACTCGAAGGTCTAAAAAGAGTGGACCAGATTTTTGCATCAACAGGAATTATTCCTTGGAGAGGAGATGCTTCTAAACATCTATATGGGAGACTCTAGTATGCTCTTTTCGTGGTGGGACTCCATAAGCATGTATCCTTCTGCCCTTTTAATCCACTGTTTTGCTATCTATTCCTATGCGACTGTTATCACCATTTTCTATTTTATTTTTTGAGACGATAACAGAAAATTTTATTGAAAAAGGCCAAAGGACAGACAAAAGAAAACAAAGAAAAGAGAACCCCCGCAGATCCAACCAGCTAATTGGAAATTGACCTACAAGGAAAACATTAGTTGCATACGCCCACTTAATTACATTCATATTTGCCCTAATAAAAACCTTAAAAAATAAATAAATAAATAACTAAAAATAAAAATAAAAATAAAAAACTGCTCTTTCGATTTCAAAGGCAACATTTATTTCTCTCCAACCAAATGCTCCAAAGTCCTGCTAATAAGCATAAATGACGAATTCATTTCCCAATCTTACTTCCCCCTCCATGCCAAGCCAAGAAAACCAATCGATCGATCTTGGAGTAACCCATGAAACTCCAAATAGATTGAAGATGTTGAACCACATATTTGATGCAAAGAGACAATGAATGAATATATGATCAACCGACTCCTCATCACTATAACATAGAAAGCACACGTTAGGCATTATCATACCGCGCCTATGCAAATTGTCAACTGCAAGAACCTTTCTCATACCCACCAACCATGCAAACACAGCCACCTTAGTAGGAGCACCATATCGCTAAAGAAGCATTGTATGACACTCACCTTGCTCAATATAACCCCTATCTAGTCTCTTGTATAAGGACTTTACCAAGAATTTTTCACGTTTTTTGATGAGCCACACCAAATCATCTTCCTCTGAAATTAAAGGGAGGTGATTCAAGAAAAAGCCAGCATCCTTAACAATTCTTCTACCTCTTCATCGATCAAACTTCTTCTACAATGACTCCAAATAACTTCCTCACCATGAATGGAATAACACCTCTCAACTGAGATATTTGAATCTAAGGCGATACGAGCTAGATGAGGAAATAATGTACTCAATTTTTTATTCCCCGCCAACGCCTTCCCAAAATCAACCTTCTTCCCATTCCCAATCCCACACATTCGAAGACCTTATCCTTTAATAGATTCACCGACCTCCATAATGATGAGGCCCTATACAATGAAGAAACTTTTGTCCATCTGCCCCCCTCCTCGATGTCGTATTTTCTACACAACACATATCTCCAAAAACCACCTTCCTCAACCCCAAATATCCACACCCACTTACCCAATAATGCCATGTTCATCGTCTCCAACTTTCGCAAGCCAGCTCCTCCTTGAGACATTGGTCTATATACTTCTTCCCATACAACCCCGCTGGTTACAAATCCACTGCTAGAAATATGTTTGGACATCAAGGATTAAATATGCAATCATCCGATAAGTTGTCCTATGCTTTTGCTCACAGAGATTTCAACCTCAAAACCAACTTCAAATTGGGTTTTCTATTCTTTTACTCAACCGATCCTGCTATTGTTCCAGCGCGTGGTGTCACTGCTACCATCAACAAAACCTTGCTGGTTGCAAATCTACTAATAGAAATATGCTTGTACATAAAGGACTCAATCTGCAACAATCAAGGAATGTGTCTTACACTTTTGATCAGAGAGATGAAGCAACCAACCCTGCTTCAAAAGAGCATCATCTTCTCCCAACAATTTGGGGTTGTTTCTTAAGGGCCTATTTGGATACGTGGATTCTGTTTGGCTTACATGGATAATGTAATGATAGCCCAATGATAGTTTCCACAGTCATTGTAGGAATAGGATTCCAAAAACGGATTCCAAGAAACTAAGCTGCAATCGATCGATAGAGGTATTGTTAAATTCCCTTTTGAGGAAAAAAGGTAGGGACTAGCTAGCTCTTAACTCTGTTGATTCAGATGGATGTATTTTGGTAATATGAGACTCTTCCAGTAGAGTAATGGAAGATAGCTAGATGGGCCAATTCTCAGTTAATGTGGTATTCCAAGAGTGCAATCAGGGTTCCGATGGATTTTCTCTAGGGTTTATGGCCCATCCAGACCGTCACTTCGTTCCTCTTCTAGAATGAGTTGTCTTCTGTAATTGACAAGTGGAATCTTCCTTGGTGTGGGAGGTGACTTCAATGTGGTGTGGCTTACTCATGAGAAACTGAACGGGTTCTGTGTCTCTTCCTCTATCGTGGTTTTTCAAATTGGGTGGGCAAACACGGATTGTTGGATCTCTCGATAGGGAACGTAAAATACACTTGGTGTAATGGTAGATCTTCTCTGTCAATGTCCCTTCTTGATATATTCCTTGTTTCCCCTAACTGGATCCATCAGTTTTCATTTGCCCGCCAAAGAGGTTTGCCCAAACCTATCTCTGACCACTATCCAGTGCTGCTGGAAACTGAAGAAATTAACTAAGGACCAAAACCTTTTATATTTGAACTAGCATGGTTGGAAATGGAAGGTTTTAGAGATTTGGTGTTTGACTGGTAGGTTTCTTTTATTATTGAGGGTCTCCTGAGTATCAGGCTTTTTAAAAAAAAACTTCAAATGTTGAAGTATAAGTTGAATGCTTGGTACCGTGAGATTTTCAATCAAAGAGAAGCGAAAATGTCTTCCTTGCTTGGTGCAATTCAGATCTAGATGTAAAGGAGGAAGGGGGCCAGCTGTCTGAGGAAGAGATGGCATCCAGAGCTAAGTTATATGATGATTATTGTGTTAGACTAAAAGAGGAGAAAATAAAGTGGAGTCTGCAATCCCAAGCGATTTGGCTAAAAGAGGGTGATCGTAATATTAAGTTTTTCAACAAAATAGCCAGTGTTAGGGTGTGGATTAATTCTATTTCCTCCTTCTGTATTGATGATGTTATTGTGTCTGATAAAAATTCCATATGCAGTTCTATAGTTGATTTCTACTTGAAGTTATTGTCCTTTGATGATGTTTCTCGACCACGTATTGATAATCTACCTCTTCATTCTATTCCTAATGAAGATGAGGCGATCCTTGAGAGACCCATGGAGCTTGAAGAGATAAAACAGGCAGTCTGGGGGCTAGCGAGATAAAGCTCTTGGTCTAGATGGATTCCCAATTGCTTTCTTTCAATCGTTTTGGGATTAGTTAAACTGGACTTATTCTGGTTCATTTTAGATTTCTTTGAGCACAATCGGTTGCCCATTGAGATGGGGAGCACCTTCCTAGCCCTAATCCCCAAACTGAAAGGGGATCAAAATATAAAAGATTTTCGTCCAATTAGCCTTCTTGGTAGCCCCTACAAAATTATGTCTAAAATCTTGAGTCAAAGATTAAGACTGATAATCACTAAGATTATTTCCAGTTTGCCTTCGGGGAAGGAAGACAGATTCTAGATTGTGTGCTTATTGTCATGAATGTTCGGACTCATGTTTGAGAATTAGGAGATCGGAAATCCTTTATAAGCTCGACATTGAGAAAGCCTATGATCATGTTGATTGGGCCTTTCTTGACTGTATATTGGATAGAATGAGCTTTGGTGCTAAATGGAGGGATTGGATTAGAATTTGTGTTTCTTCTCCAAAATTCTCAATTCTTATCAACGGATCTACTTTTGGTTTCTTCAGGGACTCCAGGGGACTTCGGCAGGGTTACCCCATATCCCCTTTCCTCTTTGTGTTGGTTACTGAAGCTTTGAGTGGCATGTTCAGGAAGTGTGTCTCTTTAGGAGCTTTTGGTTGGATAATTTCTCCCCGAGTATTTTTCATCTCCAGTTTACTGATAACACTCTTCTTTTTGTGAGGCTGACCAAAACATGGTAACCTTCTTGAGTATGATTATTTGTTAATTTGAGGTAGTCTCAGGTTTAAAGGTTAATCTCTCGAAAAGTTATATCTTTGGGATAAATCTTGCCTCAATGGTAACTTCTTCTCTTACTAAATCATTTATATGTAAGGTAGGTTTTCTTTCTCCCCACACTTTACCTGGGTCTACCCCTGTGTATAGGGAAACCTCTTTTACCCAAGTCTACCCGTGTATAGGAAAACCTCCTTTATAACTGTGGGATAATATTATTGAAAGAATGAAGAGAAAACTTTCCACTTGAAAGTTCAATTTGTTGTCTTTGGGTGAAAGGTTGAATTTGATTAAGGCATCTCTCTAATCTTCCGATCTATTTCTTGTCCCTCTTCCATTGCCCGAAGTTTGTCATCTTGAAGATCGATAAACTTCGTACGGATTTTTTATGGCAAGGAGTGACAAGCTGATAGCTGCTAGGAAATTTTCCCTTTTAAACTAGAGGGACGTCCCTACAATGAAGGGGGAGCGGGAATTAAGAATCTAGAGGTTATTAACAAGGCTCTCCTTGGAAAATGGATTTGGAGATTTGAATGTGAGGGCGATAAACTTTGGCATCAAATCATTGGTGATAAATATGGACTAACTCCCCAAAATTGGCGGAACAAATCTTCCTCTCTTTACCATGCTTCCTTTCTTTGGAAAGGCATGGCTAAGGTGCCCAAGTTTTCTTTGAAAGAGTGTCTTTCTCCTTAGGTAATGGATCCAAAATTAGATTCTGGTTGGATTTGTAGTGTGGATCCCCCACCATGGCTTAATCTTTCCCTGCCCTCTTTGTCATCAGCCCTAACCCTAATATTCTCGTGGCTAATTATTTCGCAGTAGAAAGAGATAAAGGTGTTTGGCTTCCCCCCCTTTCGTAGAAACCTCTCCAAAGCTGAAATCCATGAGTTTTCTTACTTATTGTCACGTTGCAGGATCAGTTGTTGTCTTCAAACTTGATAGATTCAATATATTAGTCATTGGCGAGTTCTGATCTCTTCTATGCCCATTCGTTGTATCGATCTCCAGCAACCTCTTCATTTTCTTTGCCCTGTTGTCACACAAATCCAGTGTGGTCTTATGGAGTGCCACCAAAGATAGCAGTGTTCAGAAAGCTCGTGGGCAGCAATCGTGTGCTGACGATTAACAATTTGAGGAAAAGAGGAATGTCTCTTCAGAATGTTTGTCTGCTTTGCCTTAGGGCAGAGGAGACGGTGGATCACCTCTTTATTCATTGCCCCTTTTCCTCATACATATGGCGGAGCATTCTTCGCTTGGCTGGGGTTTCGTGGGCTATGACCAATTTTATTGATGATCTATTCTATGCGTGACATGCGGATTTAGGAGGAGCCTTAGGGAAAAAGAAATTAGGGATCCTTCCTTTGGCAATTCTATGGGTTATGTGGGTTGAGAGGAATAATCGTTGCTTCAAAAATCTTATTATATCCTCAACTGGAGTATTCTCCAGGGTCCTAGTGTTGTTCAGGGATTGGACTCCTTAGCTCTTTTTTTTTTTTTTGGCGGGGTCTCCAGCCGTGGGGCTGTTAGCTATATTTCTGTTCTTGCTTTTGTTTTTTGTTTTGTGTTTTCTTTGCTAATCTTTGTAGTTCCTTCTTTTGGCTTTGCCTAATAAAATTCTCATCTTTCAAAAAAAAAAAAAAAAAAACGGTTGCAGGTTTGGACAGCAAGTGGAATCCTCAAATTTAATAGACAACTGACACCTTATTTCTCGTGCCAAAGAATTCTGACCATGAATAACGTAATGATTACTGTGGAATCCATGTATCCAAAACAGCCCAACTGTGTCGTCTATAGAAAACAATTTCCATTTCCGCATGGATTCTGTGTATCCAAACATGCCCTTAAATTGTAGATTACCAAAAGTTTACAATCTGCTGCTCACTAAAAATCAACTTATCTTTTACCCAAGATCTTGGAACCAACCATGGCATATGCTCGTGTTGACACCACTCACATGTACAGTCCCACTCAGTATTAACTCCCAGCCCAACTACCACACACATGCCTCAAAGGGCAAGCAAGGAAAGTAGGATCATGGAGGGGTAGTTGCCAATGCTAGACAAACAGCTAATATGCACGAAGCAACCCCATGCATTGAGGAGCAATCATCAAGTAGTTTGCTGCAACAAATAGGAAGGAAACCGCCAATCAAGGCATACCATAACGGTAATGGTGGTCGTAACAGCCACTGCCGTTACCGTTACGATTCGGGCCATAACTGTCATTGCAGGCCCCATAACAGCCGTTACACCTTTTTTTTCTGAGAAAACCTATTTCAGCCCCATAATGGACCGTTGCAGGGCCTTTACAGCCATTGCAGGCCATTTTCCATAATGGCCATTACAGCCATTACAACTCCGTAACATGGAATTGTTACCACTGTTATCATTATGTAATGGCCGTTACAGCTGTTAACCATTTTGGAATACCTTGCTGCCAATACATGTTTATCAACGGGGCTAAAATGCCAACATGGTCACACGGCTAAAATGCCAACATGGTCACGCCCCATGCTCCATCTTAGCAGCACAACATGAAGGAAAAGTTACAAGTTTCATGTCTAGAGTTTGCAATGCCAAACAAGCCCGCTAACGAGAATGAATACTACTTGAAAAATATGGAAATCAATTACCATTCAATTATAGCTTGAAATTTATTCTCAAGAGGAACGAAATCCTATTGATATGTTCTAGTCACAAACATCAGTTGCATGATTTCCCCCAAATCTTTGCTAGCAATGCTGTGACTGTAATCTTCCAATAGTATCAACCGCTAAGAGTAGGTTCTGTTGTAATCTGTTGCTATCTGAGCCTAATTTATTCCAAAACCTGGATAAGTTCCGTTTTCAATTAATTACAGATCCCACTCTTGTTCATTTGGAGATGAACTATCATAAGGAATAAAGAACATAACTGAAAAAGGAAGAAATATTTATTCAGAAGGTTCCAAGCCTGTAGCAGTGTAGCTGAATTGAAGGCACTCATCGCTTCAACCTTCTTCAGGTTCAAGGCTGCTTACCAACCGAAAAGAAAAAGAAAAATAAAAAATAAAAAATAAAAAAATAAGAAAGAAAGAAAGATTTACTAGGAAGAATGAGAAATCTAACCCTTTGTTACCGCGTCGGATGCTCTTAACCACTTCCTTCACTCCTCTTTTCAAGCATTTTGATTCAGAAGCTGAAAAAACCAGAAGCCCAACACCATATTTTCAAAACATAGTAAAAACTGGCAAAAGAAAGGACCAAATGGGAGGAAAATATGCATGAGAACTAAACCTCCAACACCACGGTTTCATTCAAAAGAAAGGATACATGTTGATAGTCATGACCAAGTTGGAATGTACCCAACCAGCTAGTTGCCCTCATTAAAACTATGCTAGAAGCTGCCTTTAATTGAAATTTGCATGTTCTTGATATTTTAGGTGGAGGCATTAAAATAAGAAACATTCTACAATATGAAAGTAGTTCTTAGCTAGTAGAATCTATATGGGTGACTGTAATCTCTACTAGATGTAACACAAGTGGTTAGGGGCAATTATTTTCCACACAATTAGTTTTTCGAGTCATAAACTTTGGATTTTCAAAGAACATGGGAAGGGATTTGAACCAAATATAAGAGGATTTAGGCAACTTGGAGGTGGCTGGCTTCTTAGCAACTAATGGATGAGATTTTACCCGCTTAGCATCATCGATGGTGTACATTTTACCCACTCTATAGGAGCACTTTTGTCATTTTAAAATGTAGATGTGAGTAGCCCGCACAACCTACACCCACACCAAAACGAGGCTTACTAGAATACATCCTAACATATTGATATAGGATTAGTCAGGACTTTAGCCTTGTCATCTTCCAATGATCCAAACCATTTACATGACAAGTCTCGCCTAGATGGGGTATCTAGAATTTTTTTTAAAAATATCTCTTAGACTAGGATGAATTGATCCATTCGGTTGCTTGACTTTTTTCCTTTCAATATGAGAGTTATTTTTGGGCATCCCCATCCATAGTTAGACCCACCATATAGATGGTTTTGGTCATTGAAGAGGACCCTGATCCAATGGTTGATGTCCCGTAATATCCTTTCAGGTGTAATACTCATAGAGTATCAAATAACTCCCCTTTACAGTGCTCCACCTCTCCCACATCTTGCAAACCACTTCCTCTCTTGCACTTGTTAACAAGCTAATCTATACTACTACTAAAAGCCAAGTTGTTCCTGTTTTTGACACTCCTATGAAATTACACAACTACCCCTGTGAAATTAAGGAATTACCCTATTTACACTTCACATATTAAAGGTATTAAAGTAATTTTCTCTTGTACCCATAAATTCACATATATGCCCTCTGAAAATCAAAATTAGGAAAGGGTATTTAATATTAAGTGATTTAAATATGGATGTTTTATATCTACAATGAAGCCCTCCCATTTCAGGAGTTACGAAAACTAGGTAAATGCAATATGATATTCTATATTTTACCAAACAATGCCTCCATGATTAGAAAATACATGGAGGTGCTTGTTGAGGGATGAAATTACAAAAATGCCCTCATTTATTTTATTTTTTAAGTAGTAAAACTCAAGATTTGTGGGGCCTACGTGGTATGTGTATACCATACAACCGGTAAATGTATGCACCATACCATGGTGATAAGAACAAAACAACTTGTCAATCAGATCATCAGATGGGCTACACTTGAACTGGGATATTTTGAATGGTGTATATTATTTTTTTATGGATTGGCTCACCTTACAATTGGATTTGCCATGTTTTTTAATCGTCTAATAATAATGTTGGCATGCATCTGTTGGACAGGTTGGATGTGAGACATACCACGTGGGCCCAGCAACTTCCAATTTTCCAATTTGCTATAAAGAAAAAGCAAAGGAGGGCAGTAATGTAATTTCACCTCTTAAAAAGCGTTGTCGAGGCATATCAGTTATTGTAGGTATTATTTGGTAAAATCCAATTCCTAAAGGAATTTTGTAGTAAAAATCCCTATAAACAATAAATATTAAAGCCAATTGCCTCTTTATTTTCTCCAACCCCCTGAAATTACTAAAATGCCCTTCAAAAGTTATTTTGGGTCAACATATTAAAGGATTTTGGGTAATTTCATTATACTTCACTATTTAATTTTATTAAATATTTCTCTACATTTAAAAATTCCCATTCACTTCAGAGCCTTTATTTTCCTTTGCATTGAATACTAGCATTAACTAGAAAATGACTTAATGTTGAAAGATTTTAATCAAGGCACATAGTCATTTCATCATTACAAGTTTAAATGTTTCCCAACATATCTAAAATGGAGAATTATTAAAGGGGTCACACGTTCCCTTTCCTGCAGTAGAGAAGATGCTACTTCCGTTTTTAAGGAACTGCAATCCTCTACAACAGGCTCACTGGTAAAACACCCAGGTTGTGGGGCCCACCATGCTGTGACTGATATCCACTCCATCCATCATATGCGCCTCCAAATGTTAGTCCATGTGGACTAAAATAAACATGATCCATAACCCAAGGGCACCACATTGCAAGTAAAAATAGGAGAGGACACCCACCATAGGTTTGCATTCAGAACCCACCATGGTGGATATATTTCATGTGATCCATTCATTAGATATGAAACAAACAATTCAACAATAAGCATGATCCAAAACTAAGATAAGCCAAACCACTTGAAATCAACAATGTTTTAGCCATGATTTTGCATTTTCTCTCATGGCCACTGGAGTTTTGGATCAGGCTAATTATTGGCATGTATGGTATGCATTAGAAAGCACAATATGCACACGGTGGACCCCACATAGCTAGGGTGCTTTACCCACTACATACATAGGTTTTGCTAAGGATTCTGGTCCATTTTAACGATTTTGATTGTAAACTGTATACTTATAATACATCTCTCGTTTGCATTTGGATACATCGATATGCTAGACATTGGATTTGGGTTTGTTTCAAATTTTCATTGACCCAAGCCATTATGTGATAGGGATCCTCTTGGACAGAGGTGCCAGAAAAAACTAAAACTTTTTATTATACAAATGTAGAGTTGTACATGAGTCGAACCGAGTCAAGCTTGGAATGGCTCGGCTCGGCTCGGCTCGGCTCGGCCAGTAGCTAACCCCAGCTCGAACTCGACTCGGCTCGGTCCTCAAGCTTGTCTTGCTAGCTCGGCTCGGTTCAATCAGCAGCTCGAGCCAGTTCGAGCCGAGTTCGAGCCTGTTCAGCATTTTCTCAAACAGGTAGAATGCATTTTCGATTTCTCACAGAATGTAAAACAGTAACAATATTTTACAGGTATTTCATCAAACACCTAGAGAGCAGCATCAAAATGAAACACCTTGGGCGAGCGGCATCAAAATCAAATAGCCGACGTATCCATTCCTTCCTCGCCAACACTTTGCTGAGTCATTTCATCAAACACTCGGCAAGCAGCATTCATATCAAAATAACCGAGTCACCGAGCCGATTCGTGAGCTCGGCTTGAAATTTTTTCGAGCTCCAAAAACCAGCTCGACTCGATCCAAATCTAATTACAAGCTGAAGCGAGTCGAACTTTTCCAAGTCGAATCGAGCGAGCTGACCGAGCTTACTCAACTCGTGTACAGCTCTATATAAATGTTACGGCGACCATCCAATCCACATTCATGTAAAGAATCCAATATATCAAAGGGTTGAAACTATCCGATTTCAGAGCTTTTTTTTCTATTTACCATACTAAGTGAGACTTGCCATGTAAACAGCTTGGATCAATGGAAGATGACCCAGATTGGCTAAAGCCATGATGTATCCTATTGCGACATACATCCAAATGTATTCCAACCAACCTCATCACACAGCGACTTGGGAAGTTTCTAGCCAAAGGATGCCTGTAACACTCCTTCAACCTCCCCACCCTGAAAAATTAAGAGTCCTCTACCTTCTCAAAATGAAAACTATTCAAAGAGGCATGCTAAAATACATTGCATATTCCTATATGATAGATCGCTACCATAGCAATTAGCTTTGAAGTTATGTCTGTTGATTCAAACATTTACATTGGTGGGCCACACCATAGATTAGGATACATTATAATAGAAGTCTCAAATTAGAATAATTTGCTGCTTTGATCATTTAAACTCTTTTTCTTTGAACATGGACCCTGGCTTAACCACAATTTCAAATCTTCCAATCTTGAATATTTTAGAGGCAGTCATTTCATCTTTGTATCTCATCAGATCAACCATTTGGATCTTTCAAATCCAACATCCAAAGTCAACCTGTAGCAATGGCTCTAAGTAAGAGAGGAAAGGCTCATTTATAGATGTCTAGGACTCTAGAACAGTCCAAGCAAAATTTCGTTGGGGGCCAATCAAAGGCTATCCCCACAATACGTTTGATTGGGAAAATCATACATATGTGCCACTTGTGTGGTACACAATTTGAAGGCACGAAAATATCCTGGGTTTGGAAACAGGTAACCTACACGGTTACACCCTTCTTTTCTTTTTTTTGAGAAGTGACGATATATTATATAAAAGGCAAAATACAAAACAGCAGAAGGGAGGCATGACCCGCTGAGCTAGCGAGCCATGACGCCTAAGAAAACAAAGTCAAATTAGGTCAACAGGGGGGGAATTTTTAGCTACACGGTTACACCCTTTTTAGCTAGAAGACTTGGCTAATTGGGTCAACAGGGGGGAATTTTTAATAATTTGGGGACACTGATGGATGATAAGCAAGAACTTCAAAATTGCTGAGAAATTGCATGCTTGGATTATATCCAAGTCAAATTAAGCCGTCTAGATTATGGGCCCCAGTTTAGATGTAACACCAACCAAAGGTTAAGCTTATTTGGTTACCTGACTATCAGATTGGTGATCATTTTTTGGGCAGTTGAAATGAAAAATAGCCAACGATTCTATTTCAATGAAACAAGTGTAAATGAATGGGGGGTCATGATTGTTTAACCAGCCTGATTTTGGAACTGTTATTCAGTGAAACCACTTTCCACACTTTAAACTGTTTAATTTTAGCTATTATTTTCCACTTATAAAATTCATGAGTTCCTGTGTATCTATCGAGTGTCATATGCACCTGGAATATCAGATGATTTTTTTTTTCCATTTAAAGGTGACTTCCATACATAAGTGGAGGAGGGTTCCTCTAGAAATCCATGTAGCACTTATTCTACAAGTTATTCACCTCAGTGAAAGAAAAATTTTTATTTATATGCATGTATATTATTCAAATGATTATTCACCTATTCATTGACCTCCTTATTCACCACTGCCTGTGTGTGGCCCACCAAATTGTGTGAATGACATCCAATACTGCATAAAGTGACACCCACTGTGATAATGGGATGACTCAAAATCATGCCTATCCAAGTGAGCCACACCATGGAAAACATAGTCACATTCACATGGTGATCCACAAGACAGTTGGATTCCACTGATTATTGAAGCATCCAACTTTCATGGTGGGGCAAACCGGACAGGATAGATGCCATACACATGACACGCCACACGCAACCCTTGTAGAAAAGGCACAGGGACCTCTTGTGTCCCTTAGGATATCTGGATTCTCTGTCCTATTTTTTCTGGATAGAGAGAAGAGCGTCTGACCAGTTGTTACCATTTATAGGCAATGCCCATGAGATATAATCCAATGGTGGAAACATGTCCTGTGCATTAGCTATGGTAAGGAACATTGTTTCCAATCAAAACTCATTTTTAGATTAATTCGATAGATGCCCACCAATAAACATTTAGGATCTTGATATGCTCAATCAGTACAAGTGAGTTGAATAGTTTAGTGGATGGTTCTGATGGTCTGAAGAGTCTCGCAATATATGGGAATGCAACTTAAGGGTCTATGAATACCAAATGCCTGTGCCCCACCCTTACCAAAATGGCACAAACCTGTGAGATCTGCCCATTCTGACATTGAATTCAGGCCGCATGTGCAAGGAAAAAATGGGTGGTTAAAAAGAATAACCAATAGGTCAGTTCACTAAAGGGTGGCCCCACGATGAGTGACCATCATCCACGATGATCAGAGCCATTGATCTGGTGGGCCACCATATGTAAAGGTCATAGAAAAGGTTATTAGACAATCCTAGCATTTAACATCTACTGAGCAATCATCATGTGCAACGCACGTGCAATTCACTAGCGCTTATTAAAATGCTAATACGAGCATATATACAAAGGGGAGTTATTTGATACTCAGGTGGAGTGTGATGGTTGATGACCAGGCACTCAAAAATTGTACACATGGCATATGTGAACTCAAAAGTAAAATGTCCAAATTCCGGAACCCATTCTAGATTGTTCATCATCTCAAAATCAGATGGGTTGAAGGATCCTAACCTCTGATTCATGAACACTTGTATGCTGAATCTGGACCATTGGCTATCTTCAATCTCAACCATTCAACGAATGTCCACCATTGACTAGTTAAGTGATCAAATTATTCTAGTTTTTGTTTTATGATCCATCTAAAGCGTGGTTCGCCATAGGGACGGTTCAATCTGAGTTATACGCCACATATACAATTTCCCACTGCCAGCGTATTGAACGTCACAATCTGCCAGAGTATCAAAGATTTTCTTGTATAGAAAACATCAAAAAGAAGAAAACCCAACAGCAATTTTCGATGAACGAATATAAATACAAAGAAACACACAACATTCTCATCAAACAAAAGAAGTACACAAAGAAACCCAAAACACCCATTTGGAGAAAGATCGTGAAAAACAACAAAAACCCAACACCGCATTTGCATTGAAGAAGAGAACAATACAGAGAAAACCAAGAAAAGGAATTGATAGAAAAGGCGTATATTTATGTACCTTTTCTGACGAGCTTGAGTGTCCTTTTGGAAAGCTTCTTGCCTGCAAGAGGTTTGGCTATTGGGGCCAGCACCATGACCTTCTTCTCTTTCTGGGATTTCTCTGTCTCGCTTTCGCTTCCCATCTCTATCTCTCACTCTCTCTCTCGGGGTTTTGAGAGGGTTTTAGCCTTCTGCCAGGTTTACCAAAAAATGCAACGAGAAACTCCATTTTATTTTCATACTCTGGAAGAGAGTGATGGTTGATACGCGGGCGCTTAGAAACGGCACCGCATTATCTATGTTGTGGGTCCCACCCAATAAACACCCCGGGCCTCTTAGGAAGCGGATTAGTTGCGTTCCTGACCGTGGGGCCCACATTGATGTGTGTATCGTATATCCATGCTGTCCATCGGTTTTTCCAGCTCATTTTATGACATGTGTCAAAAAAGGGAGCAGATCCAAATCCCGGGTGGACCACACCATAGGAAACAGTGTTGATTGAATGCCAACCATTAAAACATTCTAAGGCTCACCTTAATGAACACCGGAATGTTTATTTTTCATCCAACATGTTGATAAGGTCACAAAGAACTTGGATGATGAAAAATTATAATTAAAAAAAAAAAAAAAAAAAAAAAAAAAAAAAACAAATATCAGCTTGATACAAAAAATTTTTGCAGCCCGCAGGAAGTTTTTAACAGTCAATCACCACTGTTTCAAATGGTGTGGTCCAAATGAGACTTAGATCTACTTCATTTTTGGGCTCATGCCCTAAAATGAGTTGGAAAAAAGGATGGACGGCATGGATATACGATACATACATCAAGGTGAGCCCCACAGTCAGGGCTGCGCTCTAATATACACGTGCCACGTCTCAGGTGGGGAGCTTTTTACCTACCGTACGACTCACTTTTAAGCCACGTACCTTATTAATCCCTTCCAAACCTACGTTCTCAAACTAATCCCTTGCTGTAAAGACGCACATTTATTGTACCTAAATGCCTCTACTTTATCAGAAATGTCATTTCTATGAGTTGGGGTTCCTTATGGCTACGGATTATAACCGTAACTATTGAAATCGACCATGAAGTGAGGGAAAATTCACCACGAAGTGTGAATGGAATTGGCCGGAAGTAAAGGAAATTGACCGCGAAGTGAAGGAAATTGACCGCGAAGTGATGAATGAAATTGACCGCGAAGTGAAAGAAATTCACCGCGAAGTCGATGAATTGAATGGAATTCACTGCAAAATGAAGTAAATTCACCGCGAATTGAAGGGAATTTACCACAAAGTGAAGTAAATTTACCACAAAGTGAAGGAATTTGACCGCAAAGTGAATGTAACTGACCGCGAATTGAAGGAAATTCACCACAAAGTAGATGAATTGAATGGAATTCACCTCGAAATGAATGAAATTCACCACGAAGTAAAGGAAATTCACCGCGAAGTGAATGGAAGTAACCGTAAAGTGAAGGAAATTCACTGCAAATTGAAGGGAATTGACCGCGAAATGAAGGAAATTTACCACGAAATGAAGGGAATTCACCACGAAGTGAATGAAGTGAATGTAATTGACCACGAAGTGAAGGAAATTCACCGTGCGAAGTGAATGGAATTGACCACGAAGTGAATGAAATTGACGCGAAGTGAGGGGAATGAATGTAATTGACCGCGAAGTGAATCCATGAAGTGAATGAAATTGACCGCGAAGTGAATGAGGTGAATGAAATTCACCGCGAACTGATTGAAATTAACCGCGAAGTGAATAAAATGGATTTTCGATCATCGACCTGATGGACTCTTATAAAATAACAAGGTTGGTTGGCTAAAGTAGCTTCTCCTACACTAAAATCATATTTGGTACGTCAAGTAACTCATTCTGATTTAGGAGATATGCTTGTTAAATGACTAAAGAAATAAATGAACAAAAAGAGAGAAAAATATTTTTATATGCTTATATATACATATTTACATAAATATGTATTTGAGAAAAATGTAGGGGAAAAAAAGTTCTCCCTCTATTATTAAAAAAAAAAAAAAAAAAAAAAAAAAAAAACCTGAACAGACTACGGTGGCGGCACTACCACTAGACCGGTGGTACTACCGCCGCTGCCACAGTTTGTCCAGTTTGTGTTTTTTTTTTTTTTTTTCGGTGCAATTTCCCACTGCTTTTGTGGGTTTTATCATGATTTATGTGTTATATCTAAACCGTCCATCTATTTGGCAAGCTCGTATTAAGGCTTGAGACGAAAAATAAGACAAATCTAACTATCAAGTGGACCACACTGTAAAAAGCAGTGGGGGATTGAACATCTACCATTGAAACCTTTTAGGGGTCACAAAAGTTTTGGATCAATATGAAATTCGTTTTTCCTCTTCATTCAGGTCTTTTTAACCTTACTAATGGATTGGATGGGAAATAAACATTATGGTGAGCCCTACGAAATTTTTAATAGTGAAAATCAACTTCCCCACTGCTATTTGTGGTGTGGTCTAGTTGATCTTTGGATATATGGATGTATGTTGTGGATATAATAAATACATAACTATGAGGCCCATATAACTTTGATCTCTTTTGAACCGTTCTATTTGTGGCGTGGTCTAGTTGATCTTTGGATATATGGATGAATGTTGTGGATATAATAAATACATAACTATGGGCCATGTAACTTTGATCTCTTTTGAACTGTTCTATTTGTGGTGTGGTCTAGTTGATCTTTGGATATATGGATGAATGTTGTGGATATAACAAATACATATCTATGGGGCCCATGTAACTTTGATCTCTTTTGAACCGTTCATACAACTCCGAGTTCAAGGAGCGTCAGGCGCTCGTCTTCGCACACCAGCCAATCCGCTTCCGAAAGGGAGGCATGGGTATTTTGTTCTGGTGAAAAGTCATCCATACAGCTGGGGAGTAGTACGTTGCTCAAAAGTGAGTAGTACAGTGGTAAAAAACTCTCAGGTGGGAGATATCAGAGATTGCTTTCAAAGCGGTAGGGTCGCCAATTGGGTCTTACGTGTCTTGATTTGGGTAGTAATGGATTGGACCTTATACTCGTACATGGGCCTCATAATAAAATGCCCATTTACCACTCAAAGTGGGATCAGGCCATGTTTGGGAGCCCATAGGTAGAATGGACGATCTGGATGATTCTACTCTCTTTCCGCATCCTTTTAACTGTTTTCATAATGAAGAGTGTTTTTCAAATTCCGTCCATCCGTAGCAAAAGGCCCATCAGATCAATGTCTTGGATCAGCTAACCACTGTGGACGCCCATTAGATTGATGTCTCAAATCATCAAGCATCAGTCCACAGTTTCAGAAATGTTTCTTGAACTGGCGTCCGGCTAGAGGCTGTCATTGTTAGCAAGAGTCAGGATGAAGCATTTCGGTTTAGACCGAGATTGGGGTGAGGACCTTGTGTCCATCTTTCTACGCTTGGGCCGATCCTTACTCAGGTAGGAAACATAATACCCATTTGGATGTCCATGTTACTGTTTTCTTTAGGTTGTTTTAAAAATAAATCGGTGTTTCACTAATGTATCTTTTCATCTGTAAGTCTAATAGGTGGTACCCTTTTATATTTTTTATTTGGACAAGTTGTCTTATCATATCCAAGGGTCACATATTGAGTTTAAACTCGATAGTCAGAATCCTTTTTGAAAAGCCATCTCCACACCCTAAAGGGGATTCTCTCAAAGTCTATTAAAAGAATCTTCCATATCTGATTTTTGTGTGTAAAAAAATGAATATAAGAAAAGATCTGATTTTGCTTTTAAAATATGATTAAGTGTTTTTTCATTAAGATAAAGACTACAAATGGTTCAAATCCTGTGGATAGTCATTGCATCCTGAAGGTCAATTACTCAAAGAATTCCGTTGTACTTGGGACAAGTCCATAGAGAGCAAATTCAATTTAAGGGAGTGATTCCAAAACACACGTCTGTCTTCAACATACGTTTCATCCTTTGTTTGTCAAACACCATGGACCTAGGATAGAATAAATTGTGAAATTATATTACAGTTGATTATTGACTATACATTATAAATCGTCCATGTGCATCAACACCTTGGGATTATGGACAGCATAGCTTGCAGCACATTTGAGGAAATTATAATTGTTTGGTGATACACTTAAAACAGGCGAGTCCACATTTTACATATTGATACATGCCCTTTATTATTATTATTATTATTTAATAGAATGGTGGTGAGATACGCTTGAACTTGCTGTAGCAATACTTGGCCCCAAATTTCTCAGGAGATTCAAATTTTCATGTTTTTCTAGGAAAATCTTGCCAGAAATTAAAATATTTTTTTTAAAAATTCGTGTAAATTATTAAATTAGCATAAATTTTAAATAATATATTCACATAAGAATTTTTTTAATGTTTATGATTTAATCCTCCAACAAAATCACAATTATATCATTTCTGCGTATTTAAGGGACACAAGTATTTACTAATAATTGAAAACGCAGAGCATTCAAATACCAAATATCCTGAAAAGGCAAAGCATCCAAACAACATATATCAAAATGCAAACGATAGCTAAGTCATCCAAACAACAAATATCAGAATGCAAACGATAGCTAAGTCATCCAAACATAGAGGCCATTTCTGCACCCCATCACATCTCCTCAACTGATCCCTCTTCGTCGTATCCATCTCTCTCTTCCCAGCACTTGAGTATAGACCTAGGCGATGACCCACACCCGCTGCTAACTTCAAAGCTCTGGTATGTCACTGATCCACCTTCTCCAAGCCACTGATAGCTCCTCCCACCACAGGTGTACCCCATCAGATCCAGACCATCGATTCTGACATCATCAACATCCACATGAACGGCGACAGAAAACTCCTTTGGGTGGAAACACGCCAACACCCTCTCAACCAGCTGGTTCAGGTCCAGTGCTTCCATATCATAACCTGCTGCCTCAAAGCTCGCGTAGCTGAAACCGTCCTCTGGAGTGACGTGGATTGTCGAGATTGCGTCACCTTCAATGCCATTCATGGAGTATCCACAGGGATCAAACTCGAATTCGGATATCTCTGAGCATGGGAGAATCTTCCTTATGCCTGAGATGTCAGTCATCTTGGCTGCTGAACCTGTATGGGTCTTGTAGAACACAGAAGCCCGCTTTGGATCCAGCCCAGTCATGCACATCTCGAGTGTGTAAAGTGGGCGGGAGTTCGTCTGCACTGCAGAAGCAGAGTAGATGTGCCATTTCTGGGACTCAACGAGACTGCCCATGACATATGCCTGGCTACCAGAACCGAGTTTGCCAAAGTAGCTGTCGAGGACAGCAACTTCTTCTGAGAAGCTGCGGTGAGGGAATGGCTGTGCTCCAGGGAACGTGAAATTCCCGCGTGTGTACATCACAGCTTTGACAGTGAGGGAGAGAGCGCCGGCCAGCTCGAGGATGGGCGGGATTGAGAGGAGCAGCTTTGTGGTGCCACAGGTTTTGATGATTAACTTGTAAGAGTAGATGAAGAGGCTCGACTCGGAGAGGATGTATGAGTCGACATGGTGATTGGACAGAGACGCAACTATTGTGCATTCTGCAGGTTTTAGGATCTCATTGATCTGTTCTCGGCATAGAGCTCGGAGACCATTTCCACCCGGGTCAGCAAAGATGGGTGGCTCAAAGAAAGATATCTCAAGCCTCTTCTCATAGCCTTCAAATCCAATTGCAGAGACGGGCAATTCCATCTTGGCAGTGAAGAGGAAATAAATAGCAGAAAGGAGAATTCACAGGAAAGGAAAACAGACGACGAAAAACGGAAACAGAAAAACAAACTACAGTGAGTTTGTCAGATGACTATCAGCTCGGTGGCATATCAGGATGGCTTGCGCGGGCACTGCACATGAGAAAGAAAAGATATTCATTAGCAAAATCATAACTAAGTTTGCGGTTTTAATACATACATCATTAGGTATTAGGTATAACATAGTTACGATTCTTAAAACATCAGTCAAGAAAATAGAACTAAAGATCATTGCGAATAGTGAAGTCTTTTGAGCAAGAGATAATATAAAGATTGTGGGACATACGTTGGAGTAAGCAGCGGATCTGAACTTCTTGATTCCACCGTGAGGACGAACGTCTTCAATGCCGTAGCCAAGAGGAGCTTCGTAGAATAAAGATTTACTACTGCTGGACTCTTCACCACCTTTGTCTTCCATCAGAAGAACATTCAATATTCCTGTGAAGACCGTTAAGAAAGAAATCAGAAAATGTAGAAAGGGAGCTAGGCCAGGGTAATGCAGGAGCAATGGAAGTAGCAAAGAGTAAACCCCAGGAAAAAATATATATAAATGGTGATGATTGAAATTTTGGAATTAACCAAAATCACATGAGCTGAGCACACAAGAACCCGTGCTTGCAACAATTACAATCTTAGCAATGAATGTTAAATTTATTGGTTATGTTAAACAGAGTCTTCTACATGGTTAGGATTGTTTGGTCATTGTAATTTTTGGTCTATAATCCAACCTTATGATGAATGGGCAGTTCATATCACCATGAAGAACAACTGGATCTCCTCTAATTTATAAATTACACAAATGAAACAAATCTAGAAAAAATGAAGTGCAAACAAGGAATTGGAGTGGAAACAAGGAATTAGTTAAGATTGTTGATAAAAAAAACAACCTAAAATGACCTTTTTATTTATAATCTTGGGTTGATAATTTTGGAGGGCAGAGGGATTGAGAAGATGTTGCTCGTACAATTAAGAGCAGATTGGAAGAACTGGAGATGTCTCTGGAGTATGTGATTGCCGCATACCAATGAAACTGAAGGGGAATTTTAAGGAGTGAGTTTGTTCAAGTTGAAGGCTCTAAACTATAAGGGAAAAGCCCATACAATCCAAACAAGATCATTTCTCTACAGCAACATGGTCCTAGGGCTCATAGATTATATCAATTGAAGTCATCCATAGCTTAAATAACTATGATTAAATTGTCATATTGGCCATACAATCCAAACGAGATAATTTCTAAAGCAACATGGTCCTAGGCTCATAGCTCATTCATCGCAGACCTAAGAACCCAATGGTCTGGATTCCTAAACAATGGGCCCACTTGAATTCTTTAACATTTATTAGTTCTTGAAATATGTTAACAAAAAATAATAATAAGACATGAAGTCAACAACAGCTGTTTCTGTAGAAGTACTGCTAAAATCTCCAAGAGGTCAAGCTGTCAAAACATAGCATGGGTTTGTTTGTTTGGGTTATGGGCTGGATAGGGTTGCGTTGGGCTTAACACAAGCCCAACCCATTTGACTAAATGGGCTAATCTTTTGGCTCGAGCGCCCGACTTGACCCGTACCCATGTTCACAGTAGGTAGGGCTAATTGACCTACAGGTTGACCCGGCCCATTGCCAACCCTAATGATATTCTGCTCATCATGAGATTTGATGCGACCAAATACACACCTTAAACTAGATTTAAAAAGAAAACAGGAATCATCAATGAAAAATAAAAAGAAAGATCAAAGGGAGACTCAAATATATTCTTCCAAAGGATTTTCCCTGTAACATTAGGACATATTTGCAAGGTCAGAGCCGCCCATATGACAGGAAACATCCTGTAGATGCCCTGGCCCAAAAGAAAGGCCTGCCTGCTCGTCGGGTAGATCAGAGTGTATGGAAAACGGACAACATCCATAAAAAAGTAAAATAAAATAAAATGAAATAAAAACACACACACACCTTAGAAATAGACCCACCTGATTTTTGGACCAGAGAATCTATAGGGTCAAAATAAAATAAAATAAACACATCCCTTAGAAATAGAACCACCTGATTTTTGGGCCACAGAATCTACAAGGTCAAAACAAAATAAAATAAACACACACACACACACCTTGGAAATAGACCCACCTGATTTTTGGACCAGGGAATCTACAAGGTCAAAATAAAATAAAATAAAATAAAATAAAACACACACACACACACCTTAGAAATAGACCCACCTGATTTTTGGGCCAGGGAATCTACAGGGTCAAAATAAAATAAAATAAACACACACACCCCTTAGAAATTACCTGATTTACCTACCTGATTTTTGGGACAGGGAATCTACAAGGTCAAAATAAAATAAAATAAAATAAAATAAAATAAACACAGACACCTGATTTGTGGGCCATGGAATCTACAAGGTCAAAATAAAATAAAATAAAATAAACACACACACACCTTTTGGGCCGGAGAATCTACAAGGTCAAAACAAAATAAAATAAAATAACACACACACACACACCCATCTTAGAAATAGACCCACCTGATTTTTGGGCCAGGAAATCTACAAGGTTACTTTTGGACCGATTGGACCCTCACGCCACATGTTATGTTGGAAAACAGATAATATCGGTAAAAATTTAAAAATAATAATAATAATAATCATCCATTCACTAGTTCTAGAGATGGCAACCCACCTTCGAAATAGACCCACCTAATTTTTGGGCCAGGGAATCTACAAGGTGGGGTCCACTTATAGACCAATTGACTCTCACTCCACATGTTATGTTGGTAACCATTAGGAGATGGAGCCGATTGGGCCATAAAAGAAGTGTGGGATTAGCAAACAAACCTCGAATTGATATGCAACAGCACGAGGAAAGAATAAATCCATGAATGGAAGCCTGGGCAACATGCCTGCCCATTAATTAGGCCAATCCTCTCATTAGGTTGGCCACGCTCGCAAAAGAAAAACAGACGAGCAGAAGAAAATAACCAGCGACCATTACTCATCATGCACACATACAGCCAACAGGATCTGTGGAAAATCCTACATTATGGAGCAACGCATTGAATCCCACCTGATACAAGGCCGTGATATCGAACACGTGTGTACAATGCAATATCAAACAATACTTTCCGATTTCTTCAATTACCTCTATTTATCGTTCTTCCCCTCTCAATTACTAGGGTCTCTAACAAGAATCTTAACATAAACGACAAATCAAAAAAAAAAAAAAAACGCCGATGTAAAAGCATTAACCCTAGAAATTGGGGGAAAACGAAAAGAATCAAGCAAGCCAATGAAAAACAACAGTAAAATAAATAGAATCAAAATGTATCTACAACGGAAACCCTATAAATTGAGGAAAAACGAAAACAATCAAACAAATCAGCAAAAAATACATCAACAATCAACTAACTATAGAATTCAAACAACGTTAAAGGAAAATGTACTCACAGAGATGAAATTCGTGACGAGAGATTTGCAGAGAACCTTCGAACGAAATTGCAAAACCTAGAAATTGGGAATTTTTATTGAAAAAGGGAAAATGAGATTTGTGAAAATTGCAGGAGAGGCCGGAGTTTATATAGAGAAAGGGATGAGACGTGTGTGATCCGTGGCCCGAGTATTGTACACTGTACACGGGTTTTGAATTCTGACTTGTGAGGCCCACTTTTCTACGATCCAGATCTTTTGTATGATAAATCCTTATGCTGATAGATGACTCAACCAAAAAAAATCCTGGTTGGATGATCTCCGGAAACAACATCGGGACCTATTTTAGTTGAATATGGACCGTTGATATAATTTTCTTCTTGAAGGTCGACGTTTAGGCTATAAATTAAAATATTAAATTTTATTTCACCTATTCCCGGAACTTAGAAGTAAACCAACGGTATAGATTTTAATAAAATGGACCCCACTTGTCAGAATAAAACCCGTGCATACTATGTGGATACTCAAGCCGCGCACGTATAACTCCTCGGCATGGAAAACGGACGTGGATTGCGTGGTCACAACCCTGCCACCTCGTCGGCTCACTCACGTGGTGGTGTAATCCGGTACGCGGATTTCGGAAAGCGTTTCGAAGGCAGTTCATGCATCGCTGGAAATATAGGTAGCGCTAGGGCTGAAAGCCGGTCGGGTCGGGTCGGGTCGGGTCGGGTCGGGTAGGTGCTCAACCCTAGCCCAACTCAAGGTTCCAATGACTCGACCCTAACTCAACCCAACCCAACTTTGGGTTGAAAATTCTTAACCCAAGCCCAACTCAAGCGCGCTCGGACGGGTTGATATTGTGATAATATTTTCGTTATTACATTAGTCTATTATATTTCAATACACGTCTTATTTTTTATACATATGATTTGATTAATTATATATATAATTATTTATTAAAAAAATTATATATATATATATATATATCACTTGTTCACTAACCATAGAATTATCCATAATATCAACAGGAGTATTACTATCACCCATTTCAGACGTCCACTTATATATCCTGATATTAAAAAATAAAAAATATAAAATCTATACATAAGAGACACGTAGAAAATATGTCATCAATATTACTTATTTGAAAAAAATAGTACAAGTCTAGAGACTCGGTTATGGAATGGACCAACTCTACCGACACAGCCCAGGCTTCCGAGGCACGCATGTCCAAAGCCTAAAGGAGATTTTGACTCAGATTTCAAGGAACCAATCCAAACCAAGATTTATAAAGTCCTGAGCCATGAGGCAAAGAATCTTTAAGGTGCACGAAGTTAGCTGGACAAACGAGGCAGCAGCTCCAAACAGGCCGACTAAGGCCCAATGCTCGGAAGCCACACGACCGACCATAAAATCGACCTACCCTTAGGTCGGTTACAGAGTCAGCTATCGGATTAGGAAGGCACACTGATTATGGGTCGGTCGCGTCTCATCCGACAGAAGGCAAGTAGATCAACCTTCTATAGCCAGCCGAAACTCACTTATCAGTAGAGTCGGCCAAGCCCAAGAAAGGAAGAAACGATGTAAAGTGAAACACCTTACCAAAAATTCAGTAAGAAGATCCCCGATCCCGAGGATCTCGGAATCGGCTGGAGTCCTAAATTGGATTGATATTGAATCCCCAAATATCAGGAAATAATCCTAGCACGATGGGATCCTCCCCCTCCTATAAATATAAGAGACTTCAAGGGTGAAAGGTACGTAAAAACTCTCTCCAAAACCCTTCAATACGATCTTGGCCCTGACTTTGGCATCGGAGGATCCCCGGCTCTAGCCAAGGTCTCCATTGTCTTCTTCCTGTGCAGGTAAAAGATCCAAGGAGGGCGTACCAAATTTTTGCATCAACATTACTAATCATGTGCATTTCATATTTCATGATATGATTTAAAAAAAAAAAAAACTAAATCTTTACATGCGTTGTGCGCATATGTTGATCATGACCGTGAAAAATATCAAAATAATTACAAATGTAGGGAAACAAAAAGGAAAAAAAATAAAAAAATAAAAAGGAAAACAATCAAACCAATGTGAAGAGAAAGAGAGAATGATAAATTAATGGTGATACATAGTTACCTTGTGAGATGCTCTCTCTCGATATCTCTCCATCACCAAAGATCTCTCTCCTACACAGAAGGGCTCTTTGACTCTCTTTCTCATATGCTGAAATTTTCTTTCCAAAATAAATGGCTTTACACACAGGGGTGTACCTTGGGCCGAACTGGGCTCAACCCGGTCCGGCGCTGTCACCAGACAAACCCAGCCCGAACCCGGCCCCGCCTGGTCACCGGGCCAACATGTCCAGCCCGAACTCGGCCCGGTCAGCAATCGGGTGAGTTTGGGCCGAGTTCAAGCCAGTTTCGGACCTTACTGAGTCGGGCAGCATTCTCACTTCTCTGTCTCAAATGGTTAAGGTAAGGATTTAGGATATATATATATATATATATATATATATATATATATATATATATATATATATATATATATATATAAACGGCCGAGTCGAGCCGGGCCGAGCCAAGTCGAGTCGGGTTTCGGACTGAGTCGAGCCGAACTGGGACCTGTTTGAACTCGGCCCGAACTCAATTTTGAGCTGAAGAAAATGGCCCGTCTCAGACTGAACTCAGTTCTGGGTCGGGGCCGAGTCGAGCTTTTTTAGGCTGAGTCAAGCGAGTTAACCAGGCTAGCCCGGTTCGTGTACAGCCCTACTTACACACCAGACTTTTAGCATGCGAAACTTCTTGGGGCCCACAATGATTTAGGTTTTACATCCACACTGTCCATCAATTTTTACATATCATTATAGAGCATGAGCCTCAAAATGAGACACATCCAAAGCTTAAGTGGACCACACCACGGTAAGTAAAAGGGATTAAATTACTACCGTTGAAAATTTTGGAGGTTACAGAAGACTCTAATCAAGCTGATATTTGTATTTTAACTTATTTCAGGTGTGTGTGATATTATGAACAGGTCAGATGGAAAATTAGCCTTAAGCTTGGCCCTAGGAAAGTTTCAACGGTAATTTGTTCAATCCCTATTGCTTTTTGTGGTGTGGTCCACTTGAGCTTTGAATGTGCCTCGTTTTTGGGGTCATGCTCTAGAATGATCCATAAAAATTGATAGATGGTATGGATGTAAAACACAAATCATCGTGGGGCCAAAGAACCATTACATGTTAAAAGTCATGCGGTGGATCACGCAATCTGGATAGAAGTTGTGCCGTGGGACACGGATTGACTTCTCTTCACTAGCCAATGGCTTGTGATTGGTACTATGTGGACCCCAATATGATGTATGTGTCTCATCTGTCCATCCATTTTTTCAAATAAAATTATGTAATTGGCCCAAAACTGAGGTAGATCAAAATCTCATATGGGCCACACAATGTTGATTAAACTCCAACCATTAAAAACTTCTTAAAAATGTCTTGGGGCTACAAAAGTTTTAGATTAAGCTGATTTTTTTTTTTGCCTTCATCCAAGTCTTTTAGTCCTTATATACAGGTTTGATGACAAATATACATTACCATGGGCCCTAGGAGATTTTTAATGGTAGATCTTCAATCATTACTGTTTTCCCATGGTGTGGTCCACTTGAGATTTTGATTTGCCTCAGTTTCGGGGATGATACTATAAAATTATTTGGAAAAATGGATGGACGACATGGATGAGACCCATACCTCATGTTTATCATGTTTGGGTCCACCGAGCACCGACCAACCAATCCATTTCCGCTGCCATTACATAATGCAATCTGACGTCGATTTCCTGCCAAAGAAGTTGCTATGAAAGGATTTTGGGTGGATTATGGGAGGGGCCCACTGTGATGTTCATTAGAAATCAAACCCGTCTATCCATTTTTTGAGTTTATTTTAGGACATGTGACCAAATGTAAGATGGATCCAAAACTCAAATGGACCACACGAGAGGAAACAGTAGAGGTTTAGTGACCACCGTTGAAATATTTATATGGTTACAAAAGTTTCGTAAGTCAAGTTTTTAATGTTTTTACTTAATCTTAGTAAAAACGACCTTATAAACGGTTTGGATGGCATATAAACATCAAGGCAAAGCCTAGAAAGGTTTCAACGGTAGGAATTACTTTTCCCACTGTTTCATCCTGTATGGCCCAGTTGAGTTTTGGATCCTTCTCATTTTTGGATGAATGTTCTAAAATGAGCTAGAAAAATGGATGGACGGGATTGATTTCTCATAAACATCACGATGGACCCCACATTGCATCCTTGAGCATAACCTCATGCGAAAGGCTTTCACAGTGGATCGGCATCCCACGCAACCAGGGAGAGAAAAATCCGGTGTATGAAAGAGTAAAATCCGGTGAATGGGAGAGAGACATCCTCTATCGGAAATACGCGGGCGCATAAAACGATCCGTCTAATTATAAATTTATATATTTATATTATACTTATCGAGTTCGGGTTGGGTCGGGCAACCCGAGACTTTAACCCTAGCCCGACCGAAATTTTGTCGGGTTAGCGTTTCTATGGCCAGAGCCTGAGACCGAACCCGAAATATCCTGCTCGAGCCTAACCCAAAGTCGAGTCAGTCCCGGGTCGATCAGGTTGAACCCGCCCGACTTTCAGCCCTAGGCAATGCCCATTGTGATATTCGTGAGAAATTCACACCATCCATCCGTTGTTTTGTGAGTTCATTTTAGAATTTTAAGTCAAAATTGAGGAACATTAAAGACTAGAGTGGGCCGCATTAAAGGAAAGAGTGGGTAGGGAAATTTCTATAGTTGAAACTTCTTTGGATCGATGGTGATATTTAAATGCCATCCACAGATGAACTGAAAACGGCCCATGAATATTTCCAACTATAGACGTTTAGTTCTTATGTTTTTGGTGCACTCTATATTGTATCTAGCTTATATTTTGTCATATGTCTTAAAATAAGCTCAAAAAATAAATGTATAGAGTAAATTTCTCAAAAACATTAAAATAAGCCTCACATCGCTTATCAGCGCAGGAAACTGCGCATCCCAGAAAACCAGCTACGCATTACATCGCCACACCTCTCCAGACATGATAAAAGAAAAGTTGATATTAGCCATTTGATTTTTTCCTTTTAATTTTGAACCACATGATGGTTTACTTCTAAAACCTCCATTGGTAGCCATGCTTTCAATGGATAGTATTACATCTGTCCCATCACCTTCATATGAATCAATGCAATCTTGCCACGTGTGTGTGTATATATATATATATATATATATATATATATATATATATATATATATGGAAAAGGTACTATGTGCTCGAGCATAAAGTGGTCGTCCGTGAGGTTGAGCTGAGTGGGCCCCACCATGATGCCTTTCCAACATCAGCACCGTCTACCAGATGCACCATTTCATAGTGGGCCTGGACGGCCCAAAATAAGTCAATCCGTGACTTAGGTGGGCCACACCATCTAGAACCATAAGTATACATGCCAAAAACATATAAAAGCACTGGTGGGACCCACCTGAGTTTTCCATGCACCTGAAACTTGGTCTGAACCCTCATTCAAGTGGGACACACATAATGGATGGGCTGGATTTGCAAAAAACATCTCGGTAGGCCCTCAAAAATGGTTATGAATGTTTTAATGGTGCACGCCCCTCTATACTTCTGTATGTGTGTGGCCCACTAAAGTCACGGATTGACTTAATTTTAGGCCGTCCAGGCCCACCATGGAATGGTACATCTGGTGGACGGTGTTGATGTTCGAAAGGCATCACAGTGGGGCCCACCCAGCTCGACCTCCCGGAAGACAGCTTTAGGCTCGAGCACATAGTACCTTTTCCATATATATATATATATATATAATATATATATATATATATATATATATATATAGAGAGAGAGAGAGAGAGAGAGAGAGAGAGCGAGAGAGAGAGAGAGAGGGAGGGAGGGGAGAGAGAGAGAGAGAGAGAAAGAAATGCTCACACAACTAGTTCGACATTGCATTTTCGTCCAACTAGCATTTAATGAAACCAGTCCCTCTTAATTAATGCAAGTAAATGGGAAGCTTCCCATTGCTGACTAATTTCATTTTGGCATGGAAAAGGGACCACAGCTTGGGTGGACCCCATCGCTGTGTTAATATAAAATCAACCCCAACCATCAGGTATGTCACTTCACCTTAGATTAAGGTCTCAAATTTCATCCTCATCCTTAGTTCAGGTCGACCACACTATTGGAAACAGTGTACATGAAAAGGTTAACCCACTAAACTATTTCCCATGGTGTGGTTCACATGAATCATATATGAATCTGATTTTTGGGACCCAAGCTTACTTTTGGTGTGACATCTAATGGATAGAATGGATTTCACAGTTTCGTTGATATGCCCTGTAAAAATCAAGGATGGATGTCTCCCTCCTAATTGTTCCCATTGGTGTGGCCCATGTGAATCATGGGTTAGCCTGATTTATTGGCTCTAGGTTTATCCTTGGATTACACATCTAATGGATGGAGTGGATCTCACATACATGCTAGAGTGGGCCTATAAAAATCAGAGGTGGGAGTCCGTGTGATTCCTTTTCCCAAGACATTACTGCTTGGCGTGATGTAATATGATAATTAATGCTCATAATGCTTGGAAGAGAAGTGGGGTTATTTTGGTAATTAATCCTGGTAATGCCAGTAGAGGAGTGATTTAAACGAACTTAGGAAAAGAGTGGCCCGTTCGGGTCAGCTCACCACTGTGTTAATTTTAAATGACGGGTGGCCTTGATTTTTGTCTTCTTTACCCGACATAAGATTACACTTCTAATGGTTGGAGTGGATCACACATTCACATCAGGTGAGTCCCATAAAAAATAAAAATAAAAATAAAAACAAAATAGAGTGTCTGGCGAAATTCTTTTTTCCAAAAAAAAAAGGGTCCAAGTTCGTGGGGCTGGAGTACCGTTTAGTGTACAGTCGGTACGTATCATCCAACCTTTTGCGTGAATATGACATCCAATCCATCTAATAGGTTGGCCCATCACAAGCATTACTTTTTTAAAACACCACAACAACCAAATATACAAGTCAATAGGCCAAACACAATTTGGTTGATTTTAATGGTGGGACTTTCTATTTTAACTACTTACTATGGTGTAGCCCAATCTAGTGTTGAATCTACCTTAATTGTAAGCCCATGTACAAACACAAGGTGGCCCACATGATAGACAGGGTAGATCTACTCCACATCAACTCTTTCCTTCTAAATCTAGGAAAGCAATGCCCCGCTACCCTAGTGAAGGTCATGCAAACTTTACGTTAAATATTTGGGAAGAGGATTCATGAGAGGGGAGAGTAAATATAGGATGGGCTACACACCTATTATATATTTGGACCATCGAACTCAAAATCAGATCCGTGCATTAGATAAATTACATGTCAACATGCCAAGAACAAAAAAATAAAATAAAATTGATGATCTTCTGATTAATCATGTCAAATACTTATAGAGAGTGTTAGTTGTTAATAAAACTGTCCAACGATCCAAATTTAACATGCATACGTACTTTTCTTACAAGTGTAGTTTCTTAATTTTTGGTACATAACTTCTCTTAGTGGGTCTTAAGTGATGAATGGCAAAGATCTTTGACGCACATGTTACTATGACATGCATTCTAAAATCTCTCCATGTAAACATATGTATTATATAAAAGAGTGAATTTTCTCATTAAATGCAAAGCTAGTTGGACAAAAATGTAAATGTCCAACTAGTTGTGTGTGAGCATTACTCGTGTGTGTATATATATATACACACACACGTAAATGATCACCCGCGAACCAGTTCGTACGTACAAACTTTTTTGAAAACCCATCATACGTGATGGGGATCCAAAATCTGAACCGTTCATGTGAAGCAGCACCTCGTGAAACCTCCCAGTCCAAGTTTCACTTTGATCTAAAACTTTGATGGGCCATGAAAAATGAAAACAGTTTCCTCATTTGATTTGCATTTCTCTTTGCTATGGCCCGCCAGAATTTTAGATCGGGGTGCAAATTTGTCACATAGGGTTTCATGGGATTCCGCATCACATGGACCGTTCAGATTAGACACCCATGGCACGTGTGCAAAGGTACGCAAAGGAGCATGAATATATATATGAACCTTCATCCTACTCACTTATTTAATGTAATTTATATCCATTTCCTTTGGCCACCTACCTAAAGCAGAACAATTTAAAAGCTTCACGCATATTTGCACTGGGAAAAGTGAGACAGCTGCATTTGTTTGTTTTTTCAGTAAATACACGATAAACCGTAATTTCCACTGTTTAATGTGTTTGAAAATTCGCGGGAAATTGAATTTTTGAAATTGGTTCAAAAGAGGTAATTTTAATTTTTAAACCGCATGATAATGCATATGATATATCCATTCCGTCCATCTATTTTACTACAATATTTTGAAGCATGGGACAAAAAATGAAGTAGATCCAATACTCAAGTGGCCCACGCCAAAAGAAATAGTGGCCTCACAAAGTTTTTAATGGTCAGTATTTAATTTCCTTTTTCATATGCCGTAGTCCACTTGAGTTTTAGATATGTCTCATTTTTTTACTCAAGCTATAAATTCAACTGAAATAATGGATGAATGGTGTGGATAATCAAAATGTATCATAATGGGACCCATTGGGATTTTGCAATATTTTTGATTTTTGTGTCAATAAGTAAGCAGTAATAATATAAATGCACAGGAAAATAATAATTATTTTTTTACACGGTATTTACCATTTCACCTTGAAATCAAATATATGCGGACTGCATCCTACCCCACCCGGACGGTAATCTGTCCACGCAGGGCTCTGTGGGGCCCACCGTGATGTAAGTATTTTATCCACACTGTTAATTGTTTTTATATATTTATTTTAAGATATGAGACAACAATGGAGGTAGGTTCAAGGCTTAAGTGGACCACAATTTGTGGATTAAACTTCCACCATTAAAAACTTCCTAAGAGCTAGAGAAATGTCGGATCAAGATTAAGTTTATGTTTTCACTTCATCCAAGTCTGCATGACCTTATTGATAGGTTGGGTGATAAAAAAAACATCACAGTGACTCTTAGAAATGTTTCAACGGTGGGTGTCATTATCACTGCAGCTTCCTTTGATGTGGTCCATTGGATCTGTTTATCTGTTTCATTTTTGTCCCATATCTTAAAATAATCATATGAAAACAATTAACGGTGTGGATAAAATACTTACATCACGGTGGGCCTCACGGAGCCCTGCCCGGACGGGATTGGACGCAATCCGCGTCCAATGTCCAAAGCCTCAGGTTGCGTATACGATATTTCCTCTTACACGCGGTACGCGGCAAATTCGCACGTGCATGAGAATAAGAATCCGTGCACAAACTGAAAATTAGCTGATGGAAGACGTGGCTAAAAAATCAGGTCCGTCCATATCAAGTAAGCCCACCTTTACATCGAATATTAACTAGTACCCTGTTTATTTATTTATTTATTTTTGCAATTTTAGAGTAAAGTCGGGCCCACATCACAGGGAGTGCGGGTAGAGCTGCCAAACCGGAGGAATTGATATGGGGTTACTTAATACTCTGGTATGTCATTGATACATGGGCGTTTAAAATTGTACACGTGGAAAATATTAGCTCAAATTGGACCGTTCAAATTGAGGGATCCAATGTATTTAGTTTACCAGCACAAAAGATCAGGATAATTAAGTAATTTCATATCCGATTAGTGGATATCCGTTTATTGAATCCTGACCGTGAACTAAACTGTCAACTCAGCCAGTGTAGTTATCGATATATGATCCATCTAGATCGTGGCCCACGTGTTGGGCGGTTTACTTTCATGTTTTAGTGCCTGCGTATCAACCGCCGCGCTAAACCGGAGTATCAAAGTTGTTCTCACGTGATATCCACGTCTACCTTCTTTGAGAAGAGAAATGATCCGATACAGCGGCTGTGTCATATGTTTTAATACAGCCTCTTTTTCCTGCCAACATATCACATGTGTAAAAGATCCAATCCATTAAAAATGTGGACCCCACCATTATGATCACCTGATACGGAAATCAGGCTGATCCACGTAGGATGGAGAGGACACAGCATCAAAACAGGCAGCCATTGGTGTGACCCACATACGGTGGGCTAGACATGTACCAAAGAAACTGGGCAAATAAGGACGTGGATCGCCTGCCACCCTCGAACAAGGTCGGAAGCTAGGTGGGGTCCACCGTGGTGTTTTTAAGAAATCCACCCGTACATCCGCTTTGCAGCTCATGTTGGGACATTGGCCAAAGCATGAAGTAGTTCTAAATTCAAGTGGGCCACACAACAAGAAAAAATGAGGACTGAATCATTGTAACATTTGTAAGGCCATGGAAGGTTTGGATCACGCTAATATTTTTTTTTGTTTCAAGTTTATCATAATGGTGGAACCCTGAAAGGTTTCAACGGTGGGTATTTTCCTCTCACCTTTTCCTAACGTGTAGACCGCTTGAATTATGGATATGTCTTGTTTTAGACTCAATGATCTGTGTGTCCTGACATGAGCTGGAAAAACGAATGGCTGGGGTGGATTCCTAGCAAACATCACAGTTTCCACGTAACTTCTGACTGCAGAAGCCTCTCGTGGTTGTGGTTTGCAGACAATTCACATCCTACCGATAAATAATCCATGGCCTGCGTTGAATCATTCACATCAATTAAATGTGTGGACACTGACCCCCCGTTGGCATCCTGTCGTTTCACTTTTTTCTTTTGAAAAGGGATGAAAAGATTTTGTTTTTTTTTTTTTCAAATAATTTTCAAAAATTTCCTTCTCTACCTAAACAAATTTCAAAAACTCAAGAAAAAATAACTACTTCTTTTTTTTTTTTTGGTTTAATACCACTTTGGAAAGACAGGGAGAAAACTTTTTTTTGTTTATAAGCGTTTGGCTGTTGAGTATTCTTGCCTGGAGAAATGGATGCATAGATGGTCACGCGCTCGGGCTCGAGCGTGGACAGTGGCGCTAGATGGGAGGGGTGCACTTGGGTTGGTTCGTTCCGATTCTGAGGTGAAACCAGAACTGAACCGTTACTAACGATTTCAGGAAAATTTGAACCGGAACCAGAATTAGACTGTTTGCACCCTAGAACCGAACTGAAACTGTACCGTAAAAACTAATTTGGTTCCAAATCAGTTCTACAGTTCTAGGTTTTTTATAATCCAGCCCAATTGAGAACAAGCGAGCAAGAGAGAGAGACAGAGAACCAATGACTTAATGAGAGATTGAGAGAGAGAGAGAGAGACCGTGGCTGCCAGTTGGGTGAGGTGGAGCATCGGGTGGTGGGCGGCCGGTTGCTGTCTTGTGTGTGTCAGAGAGAGAGAGAGAGAGATGAGAATAACATGGGGGTAACAAGGGCAGCGTGAAGAGAATCAAGATAATAAGATTTTTTTTTGTTTGTTTTTTTTTTTCTTAAAACATTTATTGCTTGGGATGGTTCGGTTCCAGGTTTGAGTCCACGATTCATTTCTATGGTTCGGTTCAGTTCTACATAACCCCAAATTGAAAAACCAAACCAAACGGTTCTTTTATTTTCGGAACCATAACTGGAACTGGTGCACTTTAGAACCGGACCAAACCGTGCGGTTTGGTCGGTTCCGATCTGGTTTACTGGTACTACTAGTTCCATGTGCACCCCTACTAGATGGTGTACTTTCAATTCACACATATGCAAAGTGGTCGCTCCCTTGTGACCTTACGCGAGATGGTGTGATTGTGGTGTGAGAGAGGTGCGAAGTGGTCTGGGCTTTATAGGCTGCTAGAAATGATTGGATTAATGGATCCAAAATCGTCGACCGTTTTTTAAAATGGCTAGTTAATAGCCAAAATGGTCCAAAAACAAATGGCTCTTAATGATCCAACGATTAGAAACATTCATAATTTAGTGTCAATGGTTTAAAAAAAAAAAAAAAGTTTCACGAATGTTTTGAACCATCGATGACACCCGGCAATGGTCTGCACCCAATATGCTATATAAACTGGACCCTCTAAGTCTAGAATCATCCAAGTTCTACCAATTCAATCTGATCTGATCTATCTAAGCTTTTCATTTTAAGATTATTCAAGAAGAACTCGTTCAATGACTTAAATCTTGTTTCGGTCATTGAGTTAGATCACTTAACAAATTCGTCAGAGTTCAAACTGCATTAACTGAGTCCCTATGTAGGCCCCTTTGTGATTGTTGCATGTAGGACCTTAAGAAAAACCCTTATCTTACCCTGGAAGCAATTTGCTTATAACCCATTGGTAGTCTCAATTTCAATCGAGAAGGGGGTGAATCAAGCTTTAATGACAGCATATTACATATGTGATTCAGCCTGGTGTTAATTTTATTTTATTTTTTGGTTTTCATTATTATTTGTAAAGCATTTTCCAATAGATTGAACAGAAGATCTAGTGGCACTAGTGTAGCAATGCTTTCATCAATGGATGGTGATTACATCCTACCCCGTCGGTCTCTGGCCACGAACGAGCAAATCTATGTCGGACCCAACGTGATGTGATGCATCTGTTTATCCACACAATCTATCCTTTTCTCTTATCATTTTAAGGTATGAGCTCAAAAATAACCCAAATCTAACGCTCAAGTGGACCACACCAAATAATAAGCTTGGGTTGCATTAAATGCAAAAGTCATATGTGGTGTGGTCCACTTAAGCATTGGATCTACCTATTTTTTCTCATACCTTAAAATGTTCCGAGAAAAGGGATGGATTTCGTGGATAAACAAATACAAAACGGTGGGCACCCACACAGATATGACCCTTTATGGCTAAAGACAAGCAGGGTTAGATGTAATCTGCGTCCTTCATCAATTGGGATCGTCAAGAAGTGGATTGCATCCTGGCTTGCCTTAATGCGTCCAAACAGGGGCTCTGTGTGGGCCCCCCCGTGATGTATGGGTTTTATCCATGCCATCCATTTTTTAAAGATCATTTTAAGGTATGATCTCATAAACACCCCTCACTTTTCACACTGAAATGGTGGGGGCTCAACCATCTTCACACGAAAACAGCTGTAGCTAAGCCGTTTCGATGTAGATACGATTGGGCTCTAGCCGTTTGTGGGTTCTTCTGTAACATCCCGGATTTTTGCCAACCTGGGATTAGACGTCCTTAGGCAATGGGTCGATCCTAACACCTTATCAACTTGTCAAAACTCAGTCCCAAAGGCTAAAATCGCTTGTGAGCCCATTTCTTTCACAAATCCCATCCTTCACCACCTTGCTCTTCAATCTTTCTAAGTACTTTCATCCTAGACACTAACTTAAACTAGTTAACTAGTATAACTCGGATCACTTTATATACAAACTACAAAGGCCCAGTTACCACCTCAGACATAAATCTTACAGGACTAAACCCTTTAGAAATTAAGCGAGATTTAGCTAGTATTAAGCTAGAGTGCCTGCGAAATTAGCACCAATCACTTTAAATACGATCTGCAAGACCCAAAAGTTGTAGAATCATTGACGCTAGGTTACCCTAAAACCTAGGATCAATCTCATTACCCGGCTCCTCACGGGAGTATCTCGAAACTCCGTATCGGATCTGGACCGCACGTCGGAAGTCCGATTAACACGAAGTTAAGGAACTAGGACCGCCTCGCTGGGCTTGACAACCATCTCGGAAATCAAATCCAGATAGTGTTCCAACCCTATTCGCTTGAGCTCGGAGTGAAGAGTGTGAGAAATGTGAAATTAATTCAAAATAAAATATCTTGAATAGTAATCTGGCACCACTCGCTTGCGGATCAGTATTAAGCAACCAGACCGTCAGAATCAGACCAAATTACACCCTCGGATCAGGAGAAATTTCATACACATTTACATGTACTCGGAATCTCCGATCGAGATCCGCTGACCGTTGAACTGAAACTGGTCCGCCACGCGTGATCTGGAATCCCGACCGAAACGAAAATTTAATAGAACGTAGATCCAGCGTTGGTGAGCTTAAGTCCGACCTTTGGCTCAAGGAGGCCCGCCAGAAGTCCTCCGTTGAGCTGAAACCAGCTCACTTTGGTTATAACCTAAGTATACTTTAACCTGGAGTCTATTTCGGTGAGTTTTTAGACTATATAAGGACCTTAAACCCTCTCTCTTGGCAGCCATACAAATTTGAGATTGAGAGAGAAAAGAGAGAAAGTGTGGGAGCAGTGGGAGTTTCTCCCTGTCACTCTTCCCTGCCGCTATACGAGCTACACCACTTCGTTCTAATCGCTTTCCCGGCGATTCCAGCCCCATTTTTAGGTAAGAAACCCTAACTCTAATCTGTTTTGAAGTTGTAAGGGTTGTAGGTTATGAAATAGCTAACCTATTTCGTTCTACAGGTTACCAAACTGCCGTATATGAAAGCTTAGCAAACCTATCGACTTCGTTACGATTCTACGACAAAAGGTGCGGACTTTAGGTGTATAGGTTATGGTTTTCAACGCTTTCAATGTCAGATAATGATAGATTCATGATCTGCATGTAATTGCACATGTACAAAGTGCTGTCTGTTTTCCGTTTCGATTAAAGATGAAAAATATGGAATTCTACATACTCTAGGTATTTGTAGAAAGTACCGTATACGTATAAATTTTGAAAATGTGTATGACATGATTATTTGTCGTATAAATATATTATATGTGGATAAATTACCTGTTTGGCGAAAGGACTCGCCTTAATATATGTTTTGCTTATATACACTATGTATGTTGAAATTGTGTATTCTAGAAAATACCGTATACGTATAAATTTTGGAGATGTATTTGTCATGATTATTTGCTGTATGAATATGTTATACATGGATAAAATACTTGCTTGGCGAAAGGATAGCCCTAATACATATTTTGCTAACATACACCATATATGTTGTAATAGTGTATTCTAAGTGTTTGTGAAAATGACTGAATGAGTATAGAATTCTCATTCGTGCTCGCCATGACTGATTGTCATGGATATATGATTGTTGTATTGGCGATACCCCTTTGACGAAAGGATTTGCCCTGAATCACGCCACGACCACTATATGCTATATATTGTGAAATGGGTAGCCCAAGTGTTTGTGAAAATGTTCAAATGAATATGGAACTTGAATTCCTACTTTCCATGACTATCCGTCGTGGGTGTACGCGTGTTATGATTGGGGTAACTCCCTAGTAAAAGGATTTGGCCTAATTCCTATGTGGTCAACATATGTCATGTATGTTAATGTATGTATTTTAAAGTGTTTGTTGAAATGTCTGAATGAGTAGTAGTTAGTAAATTGTAATGTTTAAGGGTGTTTGAGATATGATCTTCAACTTCTTTAACTATGTGTATGATTTCTTTAGATATTGCGTGATTAGGAATTGAATATGTACAAACTCATGCTTATGTTGTACTTCATAACATGCTCAATTGATTGTATGATTTTATCTATGTAATGCATATGTTAAATTCATGTTTACGTTGTATGATCCGTCATGGGTGATGGGGGAGTAGAGCAACGAATGCGTGCAACAGCCCTAGCAGCCCTAAACGGATAATACCAGACCTTAATTGTATGAGTTGAATCTTGATCCACTACTGCTTTATCTATCTGCAATTGATTGTGTTTGGTGCTATGATTATTGTCCAGACAATCGGTACCAGAGTTGAATTCGTGGCTGTGATTCATTTGCCACGTGAGATGTGTTCGACGAACTCGAGTCGTACTTCGGTTGGCGATAGTGGTTGGCCACACGAAGTGCTCATGCGCTTCATATCGTTCAACTTGATGTGCACTCGAGCTCGTCAAGTAACCCGATCTATCTCATGTATGTTCACCATATTTGGATGCCTCTGCTTGAACCTAGGGTACCAAACTTACTAGTGGAATCCCTTTTAACCATGGTACCTCGATCCGTTAAGACTCATGAGCCGGACATGATGGTATGGGACACCGTGGTCGAGCTGTCGGCCTACGCTGGGGCCCCGTGCCTCCCCGTAGTGATCAGTGAGCAACCAAACTCGTGAGCCGATTATGGTGGTATGGGACACTATATTCGTGCTGTCGGCCTACATTGATAAGGTGATGGGGGAGTGGTGCAACGAAGGCGAGCAACAGCTTTGACAGCCCTTTGTAGTGACCTCGAGCATACTCTGGAATCGCGGTGAGCCTTAGAGTTTTGCCGCGGTGTATGGAGTATAAACTAGGTCTGTTTCTGTATAGTGATGAATCGTTAAAGAGGTGATGGGGGAGTGGTGTAACCTTTGTGCGTAACATCCCTGACAGCCTTTGCAGTGACCTAGAAAACACACCATCGTCTGAGATTAACTAGGACTGACGACCCTAGAATGGATCATGTTTGGGAATGATACAAAGGAGGTACCCTAGTTTCCCAATCGGCTGTTTGAAATGGACTAATAATAACTCGGTAATCATGCTATCATGCATTTGCATTTGCCTGGAAGATGTTGGAGCACTGAAGGATGAAAGCATGCCACGAACGTGAGATGGTGTCGCATGAGGGAGTGTGGTGAGGGCATACATCATGACTGCATTCATACTTGCATTAATAAGAGTAGTTGGAGGTTTTGATTTTACTGCTTTATCATTACTGCTTGACTGAATTGATAACATGTTAACCTATGCTTTATTGTTCCACTGAGTTGATCACTCACTCCCACGTTACGGGACGTGTTCCGAACACCCACCAGACTTTGTTCTGATTGCAGATGGCAACGCTACTCCTGAGGTGGACCCGGACTTTTGTGACGACGAGGATGCTTTCTCGTATATGTGGTTTTTGGTTTTTGGCGGCTTCATGTGAGCCGTGCCTTGATCGAACGGGGTTAAAGGGATGTTGACTAGATGACACACACACATTTGGTATAATTTGAAACTGTACTTGTAATTCTTTAACCTGGTAACATTATCATACTCTGGAGACTCACCATAGTTTATATATGTTATCTATCTATCACAGTCTTCCGCTTGCAATTTAACTGTCTCTGGAGTATGATATTCTGTTTTGGCTTAATCTCGCTCATGTTCAATGCACTAACACAGACAACATTCAATCATCATTATCGATGTTGCATAAGTGATGTTCTAGAAACTTGAGAGATGAGTTATGCTCGACCCTCGATTTTTTGGGGTGTTACATCTTCTAACCACTTGCTGACACGTCAGCTCGGCTCACATGAGCCTCATGAAAACACCTGAGGTTGTATTCATCAGTGACCATGCCATGATCCATGTCATCATCCGTGCCATGATCCATGCCATCATCCATGCCCATCCATGACTCATGAGATGGCATGGTCCACGCGAACCTAACCTTGCATCCAAACCTATGTGAGCTCCGAACCTACCCGCTTGAGATGTCTATAAAAAGAGGCTTTTGTCTTCAGAAATAATGAATGGTATAAGTATAATGATTAGCTTATCTTCTCAGCCCCTCTGCGAGCTTCAGGTATGGAGGTCTTAGCTATGGGTTTCACTGGATCTAGATAGACTTCAGATATGGGCCTTCACATGTAATCGCACGTATCAACCAAGAATCTAAAAGTCATAACCTCTCTTCTCAACCCCTCTGTGAGGTTCAGGTATGGAGGTCTTGACTATGAGTTTCACTGGATATGGATGGATTTCAAATCTGGGCCTTTATATGCTATCACCCGCATCAACCGAGCATACAATATGCTAGGTTTATGTATGATGTATGCTATTTGGCTTGCTGGGCATCTGGATCCTATCACATTAGAAATATGAGTAAACTTTATTTCTATATTTATCACCACACACACACATATCCATCGTTTGACTAATGCAACCAATCAAACAGTTTGACTCGGACACCTAGTGAGGCACCCCGAGGGAGGGAAATCTTCTACTAATGTCCACAAAGTCTAAAAATTAAGCCGGTCCAATGCTTAAGTCTATCATATCAAGTAGTAGCGATAAGAAAAAATCACCACTAACCTTCATGAGGGCCAGTGTGATGTTTATTTGGCATTTAACCTATTCACAAGGTAATATATACCTAGATGAAGGGAAAACACAAATGTCAGATAAATCCAAAACTTCTGCAGTTCACAACAAAATTTTAATGGTGGGAGTTCAATCCCAACTGTGTGGTTCACTTGAGCCTTGGATCTACGTCATTTTTGGCTTCATATCCTAAAGTGATATGAAAAATGGATGGACGACGTAGATAAAACCCATTCATCATGGTGGGCCCCTACGAACGGTTGTTTGGAAATAGGTAACTTGTACATATCACGAGGGTTTGATGGAAATGCTGTAATTGTTCATACGCATTCTGCGGCATTACGGGTCACCAATTGCAACTTTTTCGCTCTTGATTGGTACTAACATCGAAAAGGTACAGTAGGACCGTGGTGCTTTCCATGGCCATACGAGGATATTGACCTAAACTGAATACCCATTGTTTCCCATATCACCCCAAAAGTACTAGTTTTACTAAATCGTCAAAGTGGTTAGCTTATGTAACGCCCTGAAAATCGGGGGTCGAGTATAAGCTCCACTCCCGAGTTCCAACGCATCACTTATGCAACATAGATGATGATGATTGAATGTTGTCCATATTAGTGCATTAAACATGAGTGAGATTATACCAAAACAACATATCATACTCCAGAGACAGTTAATAAGCAAGCGGAAGACTGCATTAGATATATAAAATATATAAACTGTTGTAAGTCTCCAAAGTGTGAACATGTTATCAGGTTAAATATATACATGTATACTCCAAAAATAAACAAAAAGAATATACATGGGTGCTCTAAAAGTGCAAAATAACAAGTGTAATGACGTCTAATCAACATCCCTTTAACCCCGTCGATCAAAACATGGTCTACATAGATCCGCCTGATAGCCGTATATAGGAGAAACCCTCCTCAACATCAAGAAAGTCCGGCTCCGCTTCACAAGCATCACCATCATCTGAAACTAAAATAGTGTCTGGTTGGTGTTTAAAACACCGTCTCGTAACGTGGGAGTGAGTGATTAACTTAATGGAACAATAAAGCAAAGGTTAACATGTTATCAATTCAGTCAAGCAGTAATGATAACACAATACAACAATTAGGTCCTAAGTACTCTTGTTAATGCAAGAATGATATGAAATAATGATACATGCCGTCGCCTGCGCTCCCTCAGCGATTTCATCTCACGATCACGGCATGCAACTCTTCCTCAGTGCTTGACCTGCTACGCCAAAAGTACACGAAATGCGGTGCATGCACGTGATTAGCCAGGTTCTTACTTAGGTTTATTCATACAACAGGATTGGGAAGCTAAGGTACCTCCCTTATATCAATTCTCAAACAATGATCCATTCTAGGGTCGTCAGTCCTAGTAAATCTAATATGATGTTATGGTTCTAGGTCACTACAAAGGGCTCGTCACCTGATCAGTGTAGGCTTAGTTTATACTCTAGTTGCTACGGAAAGACTCGTCGTCTCAACGCAGACTCAGAGTACATTCGAGGTCACTACCACCCACACCCTACCAACTGGCAGTCTATTTTCGAAGGCTCGTCACCAACCCGACTGGGGACCACAGCCAGGCTGCGCATGGGTAGGCCGACACCTCGAATACAGTGTCCCATACCACCGTATTCAACTCATGAGTCTTAGTGGATTGAGGTACCAAGGTTGAACGGGTTTTCACTAGTGAGTTTGGTACCTTAGATTCAAGCAGTAGCAACATACATAGTGAACACATAATATGACAATCGGTTTTATTAGACAAGTTTGACCGGTATAAACGTACGCTGAAGTAATCGACATGGAGCGCTAACCATTGTCGACGATCATCGTACGACTCGGATTCACCGAACGCATCAAATGTGGTGAGACTAGCTCGGCCACTCAAAACAGAAATTGTTGTCGATTGCCTGGACTACATCGTAGCCCCAATTACACCTCAAATACAACATGCATTCATATGTACTAGTCAAACAACATGTAACAACCAATCTAAATATAGATCTCATATAAACAATTTAATGAACACATAAGGTACATATTATCATACATAGGCATTTCATCCACTAATCACATAGTAGTAAGATAGGTTATATAAAGGGAACTGCAACTATAGGTAAGGGAGTTGAGAATCCTATCTCAACACCCTCATTACATATATATAGACAAACATTTTCTTATTCAGACATTTCATTAAACTCTTAGACTACACATATTACATACTTGTAATAAATTAGTTAATCCACATATTATAGTAAATCCTTCTACATAGGAGTTGTCATACGTACAACAATCATGTATTCCCACACATCAATCATAACAAGCACAAATCATAATTTCATATTCATTCAAACATTTCAACAAACACATGAAATGTATTATATTCAACATAGTTCACATATATATGTAATAAACGGAAATCCTTGCATCTAAGCACATGTGACAGCAATCAAGTTAGTCATAAATCATTAACTGACATTGAAAGCCTTGAAAACCATAACCTAAATATTTATAGTCCGCACCTTTCGCCGGTAGACTCATAACGAACTCAGTTTAAACACTAAGTCCTCGTCCATGGCACAACGACAATTATA
>JAJHSJ010000015.1:17285531-17548898 GCA_021015155.1 Magnolia officinalis
ATGCCATTTCGGGTTATGTAATGCCCCTGCCACCTTTTCAGCGATGTATGCTGAGTATCTTTTCTGACATGGTGGGAAATATCTAGAGGTCCTTTATGGACGATTTCTCTGTTTTCGGTTCATCTTTCAGCGAGTGCTTAGAGAATCTTAAATGTGTGCTGAAAAGATGTGAAGAAAAGAATCTGGTACTTAATTGGGAGAAGTGTCATTTCATGGTTCATAAGAGGATTGTCCTTGGACATATCATCTCATCCATGGGAATTGAGGTAGATAGGCAAAAATCGATCTTATCTCTAACCTACCTCCACCCAAGAACATCAGGGACGTGCGATCCTTCTTAGGACACGCAGGATTTTACAGGCGATTCATAAAGGACTTTAGTCTCCTCTCTCGTCTTTATGTAATCTTCTTCAAAAGGATGCTCCATACGAGTGGACTGAGCAGTGCCAGGAAGCTTTCACTAAGCTTAAAGACACGTTAACCACCGCACCCATCATGCAGCCACCTGACTGGAGCCTTCCTTTTGAGCTTATGTGTGACGCTTCTGATTATGCTCTTGGAGCGGTTCTAGGCCAGAGAAAAGATAAGAGGCCCTACGTCATCCATTACGCGAGTAGGACTTTAAATCCTGCCCAAGTGAACTACTCGACTACGGAAAAAGAACTTTTAGCCGTAGTGTTCGCCTTGGACAAATTTAGGTCCTACCTGATCGGATCCAAGATCATTATCTATACAGATCATGCGGCACTGAAGTATCTTCTTTCTAAGAATGATTCTAACCCCGCTTGATACGATGGATCCTTCTACTCCAAGAATTTGATTTGGAAATAAAGATAAAAATGGAGTAGAGAACGTAGTGGCCAATCACCTTTCTCGTCTTAATACCTCCGATTCCCTTGAGGCGACCCTATCAACGACATGTTTCCCTGATGAACAACTGTTCAGAATCTCCCACTCACCTTGGTTCGCTGATATTGCTAATTATCTTGCTATAGGTTCCATACCGACACAGTGGACTGCGCAAGATAAGAAGAAATTCTTCACCGAGGTGCGTAACTTTTTCTGGGATGATCCTTATTTGTTTAAATATTACCCAGACCAGATCTTAAGGAGATGTGTGCCAGATGATGAGCATCAGAGTGTCATCTCCTCTTTCACTCACAGGCCTGTGGTGGTCACTTTTCTGCAAAAAAGACCACGACCAAGATTCTGCAGTGTGGCTTCTATTGGCCCACTATGTTCAGGGACACTCATGAGTTTTGCAAAGCTTGTGAGCGTTGTCAGAAATTGGGAGCATTGTCCCATCGAAATATGATGTCCTTGAATCCCATTCTTATCATAGAGGCATTTGATTGTTGGGGCATCGATTTCATGGGACCATTCCCCCAATCTTTTGGGAATTTATATATCTTGCTTGCCGTAGACTATGTCACTAAGTGGGTCGAAGCGATTCCGTGTCGAACTAATGACCATCGCACGGTCATTAAATTCTTAAAAGAAAACATCCTGTCGCAGTTCGGAACGCCTCGAGCCATCATTAGTGATGGGGGCTCACACTTTTGTAATAGGCCATTCGAGAGTTTAATGAAGAAATACGGTATCTCTCATAAGGTGAGCACCCCATACCACCCACAGACAAGTGGGCAAGCTGAGATTTTCAATAGGGAGATCAAACACATTTTGGAGAAAACGGTTAACCCTGACCGTAAGGACTGGTCAATCCGTTTGACCGATGCCTTGTGGGCTTACCGTACTGCTTTTAAAACCCCTATTGGAATGTCACCCTTTAGACTCGTCTATGGGAAGGCTTGCCACTTGCTTGTGGAGTTGGAACATAGAGCCTACTGGGCGATCAAAAATCTAAATTTCAATCTGAACAACGCCGGCTCGCTACGCAAACTTCAAATAAATGAACTTGAAGAAATCCGGAATGACGCGTACGAGAACTCGAGAATTTACAAGGACAGGATGAAGGCATTTCATGACCAACATATTCTACGAAAATCATTCACGCCAGGTCAGAAAGTCCTTTTGTATAATTCTCGATTACATCTCTTTCCGGGTAAGCTTCGATCTCGTTGGACCGGCCCTTACATTGTTGTTACTGCATATCCTCATGGGGCCGTCGAGATAAGAGATCCCGACAATGGTAAGGAATTTAAAGTAAATGGACATCGCTTAAAGCCATTGTCAAGAAATTTGATTCAGAAGACATGTCCATGCCTCTGACTGATCCTGTTTACTAGGAATGATCTCCTAGTCTGATGGAGGTATAGGTAGGTTTATCGCTTTCATAGGACTAGGGTAGTTTATTGTATTTGTCTGGCTAAAGACGGTAAACTTAGCGCTCCTGGGAGGCAGCCCAGCTTTTCATTCCATTTTCCTAGTCCAATGTTTGTAGGTAACATTACTGCAAACCCTCACGAGACTACAACTCGTCCACTAGGGGCAACCTAGGGGTTTAAAGGCTTGTTGCATACGCTAAATGCAATCGAGAGCACCTGCGAAAGTGGTATAGGTAGGATTTTTTATTTTTTATTTACTTTCGATTGATTTTACTCTTGTGTTGACCCGCTCTCATGTTGAGATCTCTATGGAAAAGTCTCTCTCGACTCGTTACCCAGGTACTATCTTCTCATCACTTCTCATGTACTTTCGTTGTCCCATGTGCATTGCATGTTTACATCTTTTACATTGAGGACAATGTAGATTTTAGGTTGGGGGTGGGAGATTAGGTTACCTAATCAGTGTTTTCTTGGTCTTGAGCAAGAATTGTGAAAATTTTTAAAATTTTTTCTGGACTTTCTAAAGAATTCGAAGTGATTTTGATGGATATCCTGGATTTAGAATTTCAAGATACGTGATGTTGGAAATTTATGACTCTTAATTTCAGTATCTGTTAAATTTCACAGTTAAGTTCAAATTGTTAATCCATGATTAGAGGTTTTAAACATTGATTGAGTCATGATTTCACAAGACACATCTCGCTTTCACATTAAAGTTTCAGTTTGATATTGAAGGATTGACTTGGTAATCATTAAGCATGAAAGGAACCATATATCCTGGGCAATTTTTCCATTATGATTAATAAAAAAAGAAAATATCCGGCTACAAGATAACCGCTTGCGGAAAGGGTTGGGCGAACGAACTTCACCATAAGTTAGCTCCTTATAGGTGTAGATTCGATTCCCCACGGTTAATATTTGAAAAAGTTAGGCGACTAGTTCTCACCATAGGTTTGCTCCCTATAGGTAAGGATTTGTTTCCCCTCCTAAGCACTACTGTTCATGGAAAAATCAAAGGTTGTTAGAATAAAAAGTGGATATGTGAGGCAAGTTTTGGTTTAGTTGATTGTCCTGGGTACTCTTGTTGGTTACCAAGGATGTCATAAATTAACGAAGTGAATCTTAATGGTGATAAGCAAAGTAACACTATACACCCATGGAACTCGATGTTAGAATTTTTCTAATTTATGGATTAATGCTTTGGACTTGATTATGAGTTTTATCATGTACTTGAATCCGGAAGAAAGAATGCCCAATATTCATGAATCTTAGATTTCTCGTGTCTGGATCGTTTTTTTTCAAAATATCACTCGGTTTCATAGAAATTATTTTGTAATTCTCAACTTAATTTTCGCATATTTTGCTCGGACTAGCAAAATGCTGGTTGGGGGTTGTGTTGAGGGTCAAATATTGCATATCAGACCCTAGTTACTGCTTGAATTTATGAACATGATGTCGTTTAATGGCCCGCTTTTATCGTGTTTGTGATGCAGAGTGTATTTGTAAGCATGAACTGAAAAAGGGAGTTTAAATCATGGATTTAACGTTCTAAAAGTCACCAGAGCAAGGGACGGACTCCAGGGGACCAAGATCAAGAAATTTACACACCAGAGATCCGCAAAAATCAAGAAACTGAACTCAAGTGGCCTGGAACTGGTCCAGAATGAAGATCATGGGGTTCCCACCATTCGTCCGGCTCACATTCATGCATGGCCTAAGGACCATAAATTAACCGTACACGCCGAATTTCAGCACCGTTAGATCCTGGTGGAAGTGGCTTAACGGACAGATCAGCCCTCAGCCCTATATCATGATTTGGGCCCACCTGCTGTTTGGATGGGCCTCATCTTCGGTCCCTACGGGTTAAATGATATGAAAAATGAATGGTGGGTGGAGCGGATTTCTCGAAAACATCAAAGTGGGACCCACCTTGCATGCGCGTGTGTACAGCCCACGCACAGGCGCCGCCCACCGAACCAACCAAGTCGGGTCAGCGCCTGCTGACCCGACCTCCTTAAAACAGGAAATCCTGTTTTTCTTCATTGCAACAGGGAGTTGCGGTCCCCTCCTCTGGGCCACCATCATGATTTGACGGTCCGATCCTGACCGTCCATTGGATTCCCAAGGTCCATATCACCAAGACCTAGAGAGCGGAATTGCAAAATACAAGTACGGATTGGTTTTCAACCGTTCAAAACCAAGTTGGACGGCAAAGCAAACAAACAGGTGGACCGCATCAAAAGATGTCCAAAAGACGTCTATTCCGATCGAAATTTCGGAAGGAATCTGATGAACGGGGTGGATTTTATCAAAACATCAAAGCGGGGCCCACCGAACTCGTCAGCGTAGGCGAAGGAAGTCTGCTTCGCAGCGTCCGTGAAAACCAGACGCTGATTGATGTTGTGGGTCCCACCCATTGATCATATGGATGATCAGACCCATTCATTCACTTTAAAAGGAGGGTGTGACCATAGCCTAGGTGGTAGAATTGAAAAATTCATCGGAGATCCGTTTTTGGTCGTCCAAAGGCAAGGTGGACGGCAGCTCAGGAAATCAAGTGGTCCACACCCATTTCACTTGGAAAATACCCTATCCCGGACGGTTTTTCGACGTCCATCCAATGGACGGCTTGGATTTCTTCTTCGGCATCAAAAACTTAATCCGCCAGGAGTCAGCGTAAGATGCCTGCGTATTGTAGAATCCGGTTCCGTTACGGACGAACTGCGAAAGAGCTCATCTCCACTGGGTGCTTATATAAGAAAGGGAGAGAGAGAGCTGGGAGATCATCTACGGCTGAGTTTGGAGGCAGTAGCAGGAAGCTTGGAGGCATCTCGGTTTGGAGGCTGGACGTGGAGCAGAGATAGAGTATTATCCATTTACCTTATTTTCTCTGTTTAGTTTCTGAATTGTTTTAAGATGTTTAGCTTAATCATGAGCGGCTAAACCTCTTAGCTAGGGCTAAGAGGTGAAGCTTGTAGCATGATGGGAGAGACTTTGCTTGTACCTTTTGTTTAGACTGACTGACGTTGATTTTAGTTTAATTAAGGGAATACTTTTAGTTTTCAATGGTTTGTTGTGACTGAAATTACAATAGATCTGCGGTGGCTTTGAGTATTTCTTTTCCTTTTGATGTTTATGATGTCAGGAAGCCCTGTTGTTCACCATCGTCTCCTGGGCATGGTTGGATGACGGTACCCTTTCCTAACTCTCATAGCATGTTGATTGGTTGGTAATTAGTTTAATTCTGTTGTTTACCATCGTCTCTTGGGCATGGTGTGGTGATGGAATCCATTCTAATTCATATACCATTCATCTCTTGAAAACTATATCAATGGCAGTTCAGTTGATTTCATGAATTAAGAGTAGTTCTCCCTGATCTCTACAAGTGGATCCTCTGAATCCCTAGTTTCCCACTTCTGAATTCTCTTAAATTTTAGATAAATATTTCACCATTATTCCTTAAATCACACTCGATTTAGATTTCATCTCATCCTAGTTCTAGTTCTAGTTAGTTTCAGATTACGTACAGCTTTCAGTCCCTGTGGATTCGACCTCGGTCTTACTGAGTTTATTACTACATCACAACCCTATACTTGGGGAGTGAACATATACCATATGTGACTGATGTGGTCTTTAACTATACATGTTTGTTAACTTCTTCGGTATATATACTCACATGCTTGCATAATGCTTTGAAAGAAGGAACGGACCACACACTTGATTTACTAGAGGAAGGGTACGCATATACAAGTTTTATAACTCTTGTAAAGGATTAGTAAGGGATAGTTGGATTCCTTCTTATCATTATGCATCATTTCGCAATCCTAATCCGATTTTCATATATGTCATTCCTAATCCCCGCATGTCATTGCAGATGGGTAAAGATAAGTACTATGTTGTGCTCGTTGGACGTCATCTGGGAATATATGTCACATGAGACGATGCTCGAGTAGAGGTGGAGGGCTTTAGTGGGGGTAGACACCGAGCCTTTCGGAATTGGAAGGAGGTTATGGCTTGTTGGGAAAATTATTTCGGTAAGGCAAGTCAACCGTCTAGACCTCTCACAGAGTCTCCATATGTTGAGGTTGCCACTACATCTGCGACGATGGACATCCATGACGTTACGACCTCGTCTATCCAGCAGGTGTCCCAGACCAACAAGGAAGTGGTGGGGAAGTCCACGTCAACTGATGATCTTGCCCCATCGGATGGCGAGAGAGTCGTCGCCATTTTGGTTGGCGTGTTGGTTATTTTCTTTGCGTTGCTTATAATTTTGAAATTTTAGATAGTATTGGTGTTGTAACTTTGAAGATATTTCTGTTGGATATTTGTGTATTTTATGGTCTTTGACTTTGGGTTCAATCTGTAGCAAAATGTTTCTAATGATGGACGCTTAAACAACACTATATATTGGAATCTGGTATAAATGTGTATGTGATATACTTTATTTTTTGGTATCATACCGGCAAATGATCTGTAAATATAGATGGCTGGAATGGATGAAAGAAATATACATCATGATGGGCCTCATAGAGCACCCACTATCGTCCATTGGACGGTGTCAAAGGGAGTAACCAATCCATCGAAAACCTGTACCACGAATGGTGTGGGTGCGGAATGAAGACTAACAAGGTCAGTAGCCAAATTGCTACTGACATGGCGTCACCAATTTATGTGGACCCCACCATGATGCATGTGTTGTATCCATACTGTCTAACATTTATATAGATCGTTTTAGGGCTTTTCAAAGAGATTAAGATAGATCTAAATTTCAAGTGGACCCCACCATGGAAAATGGGCTGAAGACAATGACATCCTCGGTTGAAAACTTCTTATAGGGGCCATAGTAGTATCCTTTAAAAGCTGATATTTTTGTTTTCACTTCATGTATCTCTATGTTCACAATTGAATAGGATGGATCTCAAAAATACATGATTGTGGGCCCCGTAAATGTTTCAACGGTGGTGTTACGGCTCAAGCGGTTTTATGTAGTGGGTCCACTTGAAATTTAGATCTATCTTAATCTCTTTGATAAGCCATAAAATGATCTCTAAAATTGGTTAGATGGTATGGATACAACACATGCATCATGGTGGGGTCCACAGAGATTGGTGACGCCATGTCAGTAGCCATTTGGCTACTCACACCGTCTTCATTTTGCGCCCAGATGCAAAGTAGCGTGCTTTAATCCCGCCCCACCTAACGCAGGCTTCCCAAACATCCCATCCGTATGCAGTAGTTGTGACAGCTTTTCAATTCCATGCCTGTCCAAACAGGACAACTGAAATGAATCCCTGGATGGATGGCCCTTTCCAAACAGGCCACCTAAACGGACATTGAATTTGTAATTATAAGTGGATTGCAGACAATCCACTGACAACACATTAATTACATTGATATCTGTGCAATCCAGTCGGATCCCATCCACTACACTTCAATCCACCCGTCCAAACGGCCCCAATTGACTAAATGCATTTCCGTCCCACCTAATCCTAATCTTTCCCATCCACACCAAATGATAAATGGAATTTGCACGGGACCAAATGCAATTCTATCCCACCTAATCCCATCTAATACCCCATGCCAAACGCTCCCTCAAGGCCTAACTTTTAGCCTGACTGAAAACTTTAGTATACCATAGCTAAAGGAAAAAACTTCCTTCTTTGATATGCTTCTTCCTTTGCCTGAACATGTGATGGACCAAAATTTGGGATCTGGTTAAAATTTGTTTTATATATGCCTGAACATGTGATGGACCAAAGTAGTCCAACCCAAGTCCAGCCCAAGAGTTGAAACAGAGACGCCACCTGATGAACCGTCGGGATTATTACAAGATCTAATAAAAATGAGAGAGGAGGTGAACCTGCTTCAATGGTCAACAGGCCTTGTGGGTCATTTACTATAGTCTATAGGTGTTGTTGAGGGCATTCGAGAAGCGAGCTGAGGATCATCGGCCATGGAAGGGGTTCTGACTTTTTGTGCAGATAGAGATAGCTATGAGCCATCCAAACCGTTCATGAGATTATTCCTACCTATATGAAATGGAAATATAAAAATTAGCTTGATCCCAAAATTCTGGGGCCCAAATAATGTTTCAATGCTGGACGTAGTGTTTTTTATTTATTTATTTATTTATTATAATTACCTTGTTTTTGGTCTCATATCCTAAGGTGAGGTGGCAAAACCGATGAATGGTGTAACTGCCACACAGACATTACGATGGCACGCCTGTGGGAAAGCTGTTACCAGGGTAAAACACCCTGACCGTGTGTGGCCCACCTTAGATCAGTCCATCCACTTTTTAAGATCTTCTTAAGGCTTTAGACGAAAAATAAAACAGGTATAACGATCAAGTGGACCACACTGAAAAATGCAGTGGGGGATTGAACGTATGCCATTGAAACCCTTTTAGGGTTCACAAAAGTTCTGGATCAATATGAATTTTTTTTCCCTCTTCATTCAGGTCTTTGTGCCGTTATGAACAGATTGGATGGAATATAAACATTATGCTAGGCCCTACGAAATTTTTAACGGTGAAAATCATTACCTCGGCTGCTATTTGTGGTGTGGTCCAGTTAATCTTTGGATATGATTCATTTTTTGGGTGGTAGTCTAAATCTTGAAAAATGGATGAACAGTGTGGATATAATAAATACATCATTGTGGGGCCCATGTAACTGTGATATCCTTTGAACACTCACAGTTAAAAACTTCCCTCTTCATCCCGGGAGCGTGACCTAATCAATAGGTTAGACGACAAATAAACATTACAGTGAGCCGTAGGAAGTTTTTAATGGTGGGCATTTAATTGCCACTGTTTTCTTGTGGTGTAGTCCAGTAGAGATTTGGATCTCCCTCAATTTTCGTCTCATTCTATGTAATTATATGGAAAAATAGATGAACAGCTTGGATAAAACACATATATACCATGCGGGGCTCACGGAACATTGTCAGTAGCCACCTCGTTATCAGTAGGCAATCCCAGTCCATCCTATTCCATCAAATCGTTTACTAACGGTCCATATGAATAACCTTTGCGCTTAAACTCCACCACCAAGTGTTCCAGCTGGGCCTATGTAAGTGGTGCCAGCTTTGGTGGATCTCTGACTGTGGGGCCTACATTACAAATTACAAATGTGTGCCTTACATCTACACCATCCATTCATTTTGACGGATGATTTTGGGACATGATAAAAAAAAATGAAGCAGATCCAAATCCTAGGTGGACCATACCATAATAAACAATGGTCATTGAATACCCACCAATTAAAACTTCTTGGAAGCCACCAGATTATTTATTTACCATCCAACTTGTTGATAAGGTTACAAAGACCTGGATGAAGGGAACACACAAATTTCAGCATGATCCAAAACTTTTGGAAGCCTGCTTTTGTAGCCCAGGAGAAGTTTCTAATGGTAAATGATTACCATTATTTTTTGTGGTGTGGTCTACCTAAAATTTGGATCTACTTCATTTTTGGGATCATGTCCTAAAATGAGCTATCAAAACGGATGGGCAACCTAGATGTAAGGCACACGCATCATGGTGGGCCGCAGAGTCAGGAATTCAGCCACCTTAAACAGTGGATCCAGACCCGTGTGAGTGGCAAATTAAAAAAACCGTGGCTTCACGTAGATAGCCCGGTCCATTGACAACCCTGTTGTAATTTTGGTGTTTCAAAATAAGTAAATAAAATGATTTGAAAATTTTCACTCTTAAGTTTTCATAAAAGCAATAAATATATTTTGTCTTATAGTGGTGTAGGTTTAGTTCCACATCGGATAGGGAAGAAAAAATTTTTAAATTTATAAGAATAAGATTTTGCATAAGGCTTATGGCCCTTTCAGGAGACATGTGAATTATATACGGACGTGTGCTAACCAGATGAATCAATTTCAAGCCGAGTGACTATCGCTGTGCCCCGAATCAAATACGTTTTCTAAATTCCTCCTTGTTCAAATTTCTAAATTTGTTTTAATTTATTTTTTTTTACAAATAATTTTTAATTCCAAATTTTCATAATTACGGATTTACATATCCAAAAACTCCTATGGGCCCCACCCAAGGCATGTCCACCATCAACACCAATTGCACCCACTTTGATTGTTAAATACACATTCTTTTGTTAGGTGTCATTTTCCATTTATGCTTTGAGGTTGTTCCTATGTAACTCCTTGTACAATGAACTTATTCTACAACCTATTCACCTGGATATAAAGAACTTATTCCCAAGTGTGTGTAACTCATTCACACGCTTATCCACGTGCCTATTCATATGAACTGGCATATGCTTTTATATTATTGCCTTTGTGGGGCTACCATGTTGTTTCTATGCTATCCAATGGTGCTTTAAATGATTCAAACCATGGTGATATGATGCCCCTCAAATTAAGCTTATCCAAACAATGATGAGCCCTATCATAAAAATAAAATAAAATAAAATCAACGACCCCAAAACTTTTAAATTCACTTGGTGGCATGCATGATGGCTGGATTGGCTTATTTTTGGGTTATCCAATTATTTGCATCTGGCTTGGTGCAGTCAAACTAAACAGTATAGAAGATGCCATGTGACCACATGGTTGCCACACGTGGTCTATGTAAGACTATATGCGGAATCGAACGGACCGTGCTGCGCATCGAATATGGAGATCTGAAGATCTATAAGGCGTACCTTATTGTGTTGCCATTGCTGTGAAATCGGATTGCCGAGATCTTCCTTTCCTTACACCCTTTAAAGAAGCTATGATGGGGCTGTAACTTCTGTCGAGAGTGTTGGATTGGGGACCCAGCCCTGATTTATAATGCAGGGGTTAGAGGAGTTTGAAACCATCAAAACTCATATCCCTAAAAGGCTCGCTATGTGTGTATCACAGTAGTAGCACACCACCCCTTACACGAATTCTGGATGTATCACAACTTAGTGGGGCCCACTGGTGCACCCGATCACATTATCCAACCCTTAGGATAATACAGATTGTTGATCAATAAGGCCCACCTTATAGAGTTCTTACATTCTCCCACTTGGGCCACTTTGATCAATGTCAGTGATTAATATTTTGTAGACATTTTTGAAAAACATGTTTTGATTTGAAAAAACATTCAAATGGTTAACCAATACAATTGGTGGATAATACGGGTAATGCTATTACAATCTGGTCCATCAAGACTATCAGTATCGGATCGCGGCAGCCATCACAACATTTAATCTAAGCGAAGTGGGAGTAAGCGCAGTCACAAATACTATTAGTCTTAACAACATATATCAGGAACTAGGAAGTGTAGTATAAGGATTACACGCATAGTGTGACGATGTGTACCTATCCTTAAGAGGTCCTGGAGCTTTCAAATGTCTTTAACGAGACATGACTGTAGTTTTACTTACTCAAAATATATTTCGCATACTTAGAGAGAAATAAAAATTAACTTTATAATAGAATCATCAAATAACTTTATTAAATGAGATTTCTTTGATGTCTATGAAAATAAAACGTGCTCAACTCCCACTAACCGAAAACGTCTGTGGGATCAACGACTCCGATGGATGTTACATGCTTCTGAAATGGCGTGATAGGGAGCCCTTTGGTGAGCGAATCTGCAATCATTTGCTTAGTGTTGATGAAATCCACAGACACTTGACAATTCTGAACTCTTTCATTTACAACAAGATACTTGATGTCGATATGCCTCAACCTTGATGAATGCTTGTTGTTACTATAGAAAGAAATCGTAGCTGAATTATCGTAAAATATTCTCAATGGTTTCAGGATATGCTTTAGTACCCGCAAGCTTGAGAAGAAACGATGTAACAACAATACCTGATTAGATGCCTCATGATAAGTAATGAATTCATCTTCCATGGTGGATGAGGTTGTGGTTGACTGTTTCACACTTTTTCAAGACAGCCCCACCAACCATCATGAAGACGTAGCCTGAGGTGGACATCTTAGTGTCAACTCAACCAACATAATTTGCATATGAGTATCCAACCAACTCCAAATGATCAGATCTTCTGCATGTGAGTCCGAAGTCCTTTTTGTTCTTTATAGGTAGCGTAACACTTTCTTTGCAGCTATCCAATGCTGCATTTCTGAATTAAATAGATACGTGCCCAACATTCCAATCGCAAATGCAATATTCGGTCGCATGCAGACTTGAGCATACATGATGCTCCCTACTATTGACGCATTCAGAAATTACTTCATTTAATTCTTTTCTAAATCATTCTAAGGACACTGAAATTGTCTGACTTTATGACCCTTGACAATGGGTGACTGTGCAGGAGCACAATTTTACATGTTATACCTAGAGGTGTACACGAACCGAGCTAGCTCAGTTAGCTCGCTCGACTCGACTTGACTCGAAAAAGCTCGATTCGAAGCTGAGTTCGAGTCGAGTTGAGCTGATTTTTTTTAGCTCGAAAATGAGTTCGAGCCGAGTTTGAGCTGGCCCCAGCTCGAATCGACTCAGATCGAACCCGGCTCAAATCGAACTTGGATCGAACCAATTTAGTGACTCAATTACTTTGATATTGATGTTGCTCACCAAGTGTTTGATGAAATGACTTAAGAAGTGTGGTTGGTGGCAAGGAAGGTATGTATATGAAACCAACACCCTTTTTTTCTTGATTTTTATATTTCTTATAAGGTGTTTGATAAAATACATCTAAAACCATTGTTGTTGTCTCAAATACAGTGAGATTTTGAAGGTGCAGTCTAGGTGTTTGTGAAAATGCTACGATGACAAACTCGTCTCGATTTGGGCTCGAACTCAGCTCGAACTGGCCCGAGTTGCTGACCGAATCGAGCCGAGCTGGCTAGTCAGGCTTGAGGACTGAGCCGAGCCGAGTTCGAGCTGAGGTCAGCTAGTGGCCGAGCCGAGTCGAGCTGAGGCCAGTTTGACTCGGTTCGACTCGATGTACACCCCTAGTTATACCTTTCAAGTACCTTAGTAATATAGGTCCTTTGTGACAAGCTGAGCAGTCCGCGTGATCTGTCATGACGAATCTCAATACCGATAACATAAGAGGCATCATCAAGGTCCTTCATTTCAAATCTTTGAAATAAGAAATTTTTGGTTTTGCTCAACATCATGATGTCACTACTAGCCAACTGAATGTCATCAACATACAAAATCATCATGACAAACTTACTCCCACTGATTTTAATGTAGATACATTCATTAGCAATGTTTTATACAAAACCATATAAGAAAATCACATCATGAAACTTTAGGTACCATTGTTGTGATGCATGTTTCAACCCATAATGGATTTCTGTAGTTTACAAACTAGATGTTCCGAGCCTTTGGCTACAAAACTTTTAGGTTATAGCATATATACGTTTTCATTAAGATCCTCATTGAGAAACACAGTCTTTACATTCATCTAATGCAGCTCCAAATCCATATGAGCCACAAGAGCCATTATGATCTCGAATGAGTCTTTCTTAAATACTGGTGAGAAAGTCTCCTTAAAGTCAATGTTTTCACGCTAGTTAAAATCATTGGCAACAAGTATGACTTTATATCTTTTGACATTACCCTTCGAGTTCCGCTTGGTTTTAAATATCCATTTACAACAAATTGACTTTATTTCTAAGAGTAACTCTACAAGATCCCACACTTTATTATCTCTCATGGATTTGAACTCATCCTTCATGGCATCAATCCAATGAGAAGGATCAATACTCTGTTTGACTTATGTAAAGGATTTAGGATCCTTTTCCACCCCTATGCCAAATTCATGCTCTTGTAAGTATATGATGTAATCATCTCGATTTACAAGCCTTCTCTCTTTATCAGATCTTCTCAATGGCTCAGTCTATTGGGTGTGATTTTGATTTTCTCTCATCAGTGGGTTGTATAAGAGGTTCATAATGGTGTTCTGCAGTGATTTCAAGCTCGGCTGTAGCATTAATATCCACATGATCTGGAGTGACTGTGACCGGAGTTACAGTCCTTTCTTCCTCGAATACAAAGTTCTTAATGTTCGTGCTCCCACTATTTTCAGTGTCCTCAATGAATCTGACATTCCCAGTCCTAACGATCCAGATAGAGTGGGATGGACAATAAAATCGATAACCTTTTGACCTTTCCAGGTATCCTATAAAGAAACAACTTATGGTTCTAGAACTGAGTTTTTTTTCATATGAGTTATAAACTTTGGCCTCAGCAGAACATCCCAAAACATACAAATATCAGAGACTTGACTTTCTCCCATTCCACAACTCAATTTGGTGGCATATTTTGCAGATATCTAGTGAATGGCGCTGAATTGCATCATGATTCATCATATCTACCATAGTATTCGCCACCATAGTTAGATCTAACGACTCTAATCTTTTTATCGAGTTGCTTTTCAACTTTAGTTTTATAGATTTTAAAAGCATCCAGGGCATTTGATTTTTCACTTATAAGATAGATGTACCTGAAACAAAAGTAGTCATCCATAAAGGTGATAAATATTTGTGTCCACTCTAAGATGCTATAGGGAATTGTCCACAAATATCTATATGTATCACCTCTAAGAGTCCTATACTCCTTGTTGCACATTTCTTTCTGGTTCTAGGCTTTTTTCCTTTAATGCAATCAATACACACTTGATAGTCAGAGAAGTTTAAAGAATAAAGAATCTATTCTCACACAAGCCTGTCCAATCTCTCACGAGAGATATGACACAATCGCACATACCACAATATGGATGAATTCTCATAGTTTAGTCTTCGTTTAGATCCTGTTTTATTTACATGTAGGCCATTTATATTATAGACGTGTGAGGCATTCAAGTCTAACTAGTATATGTTGTTCACCATAGAGTCAGTGCCAACTTTAATTGAATCAAAGTAGATACTCAATCTTTTATTCTCAAATTGAAAAGAATAACCTGATTTGTCCAACCAAGAAATAGAGATCAAATCGCGCCTTATAAAAGACACACAAAATGTATTTACTAGATCCAATAAATGACCTGATCTTAACCTAAGCACAGACTCCGATTACCTCCACATCAACTTTAATGCCACTGCCTACGTATACTGAGTGTTCCTCATCAGTTGGTGGCCTGATCTGTAGCAGATCCTGCACAGAAGTACGTATGTGAATAGTTGTTCTCAGATCTACCAAGAATCTACCGATACATCAGTTAGATTGGATTCAAAACAGATTATAATTGTATTATTATCATTCCTTATGAGCCATTACTTGTACTTTATGCAGTCTTTCTTCAGATGGCCCGACTTCATGCAAAAGAAGCAATTTTCATTTTTAGCCCGCTTATGTCTCAATTGAATACCAGGTTGATTGTCAACTGGAGAACCTGGAGGACTGTGAGGACCTGAGGATCCCTCGTTAGAATCATATTTCCTTTTTCTGTTTCCATTGTGTTCAGGTCCATGTCTTGAGGTCACAAAACTAATATTCTGACGGTTTTCAAATAATTTTGAAGGTTCAGATTTTTCTGGAGCAATGTTCAAATGTAACTGTCCCAGGACTATCTCTGTGGACTCTATCCGTTTAACATAATTGGACCCGGTTAGGATGGGGACTAGATGCGTTTGAGTTGGAATTGTAAGTACTGGTTGTAAAATATATTCACATTAGCAGATTGTTTACATAAAACAATTCATGAATGAAACCAAATATCAGGCAAACATATCAATTCAATTGATTGAGGCTTTCAACTGAACTATCCAGGTTGAAGATGAGCTCAAACATCCGATCGTGACCAGAGTTTGTTACATCATCATTACTCTTCTTGTGGGAGATAGTGATAATATGCAAGTGACCCTCCTGAACATGAAGCTAAGCGATGCTAATTATGTAAATATGAGATACTCAACACCTGCGGGTAAGATGAGTCTTTCATATTTACATCATAAGCACCATTTACTCCACCCTGTTCATGCTCCTGCCAAATGGTGATCGTCTGCGTTTTTATCAGTGTTCGCATGAAACGTGAACGCAATTGAATACAATCCTTTAATTGAATTCCTAATATCACAAGTCTTGGTTTGTGATTTTTTTTAAAATTATTATTATTATTATTATTATTATTATTATTATTTTTACTGATTGAGGTCACTGTGGTGGCTAACAAAACCGGATTCAATCACACAAATTTTGACTTAGGATTGCGATTTTAATCAAGTCCTCATTGGATTATATCTAAATCAGTTTGATATGGCTCGCAAGGCAGTTGGTATTTGTCCATTGGAAATTTGAGGAGCCTTAAAGAGAAACAGATGGGTAAGTTTCACATTATTCATTCTAACAATTTATATCAACTTTTAAAATATAGGTAATTGGCTCACAATTAAACCGAATCAAGAATTTGCATGATTTGATCATCATAAATGAGTGATGCACATCTGCCCCCTTAACATTTACAAGATGATAATTTAGATAGAATGTTTACTTGACTCAGATGGACATACAGGTCCTTGTTAGGGTCCATAAAGTGGACCACTCGGATCTAATGCTATAAGTATTCATATGATTGAAGGTCTAGATGTTCAAGAGTTCTTCTAGTGAATGACCAGATTTCATACTTATTTTAATCTAAACTGACGGTTCAGACCTAAGAAAATGGATCCCAAAATTGGTCCTAAAGGGAAGTTTCAAACATTAAATGTGAATGCAACATGGCCTGAGTTGGGCTGAATTAAAGTGAATAGGAGCTTCATTTGGTCAACCGTTAGGCCTTAATTGGGCCCAAATTAACTAAAGGGGGCCCATGAGGAGGTCTTTAAGATGAGTGGCTAGACAGACCCAATTTAAGCCCAAGCCTAAATTAAGGATCAACCCAAGAGGCCAAAATGGACCCAAACAAATATTAACTGGTCATAGACCCAAACAGGTGCCATGGATAATGGACGTCTAACAGTCCCTTGAGGAAATGGGCAGAACAAAAATGAGCGTTACACAGATAATGATCAGGCCCACCTTAACTGAAAAGAAAGAAAGGAAGAAGTGGGCCTTGATCGCGGGTCCGGATGACAGACCCGACGTGAGCTCGATTTGGGTCCAGTGACCCGACTGCAATAAAGCCCTGAAATTGGGCTCGATAAAACCTTCTCACCGAAAAAAGAAACTGGAAACGGATTGGCTACTCCCCCTGCCACCAGCCCGGTGGCTGGTGGTCAGTGCGCCGTAGGCTCCACCGTGTTGTATGTGTTTAACCCATTCGTTTCATCCATTTTTTAAGATTATTTTAGTTTAATACACCAAAAATAAAAGGAATATAAATCTCAAGTGGACCACACCACAGGAAAACAACAGTGATTGGATATTCACCATTAAAATCATCCTAAGGCCCAATGTACTGTTTATTTGAAATCCAATCTGTTGATTAAGTCATACAGATCCAGATGAAGGGAAAAAGAAAAGATCAACTTGATCCAAAACTTTTATGGCCCCAAAAAAGTTTTTAATGGTCTATGTTCATTCAACACTATGTCCTTTGATGTAGTCCTCTTGGGATTGGTATGTGCCTCATTTTTGGGCTTATGTTATAAAATGATCTAGAAAAATAGATGAACGGCATGGATGAAACATTTACGTCATGGTGGGGCCTACAGAGCACCGACCATCAGCCATTGGCCGGTGGCCGGGGGAGCAGTGAATCTGTTTTTAAAGAAACCGCATCTGCCATTCGTGCTTTCCTGGCCCTGTTTGGGCAACGGGATTAGAAGGGATTAGGTGGGATTAGATTCACAAAAACATCATTATTACCCATGGCAGGGATTGTCCCCTGGTTCCATGGGATTAGATTAATGCTGTGCTTTGTTGGTAATACGGTGGTACATTGAATGGATATACCCACCATCATTTGAAATTATCAGAATAACACACATGTATTATATCTAAACCGTTCATTTGTTTTGTAACCTCATTTTATGGTATGGGCCAAAAAATGAGGTAAATCCAAAACTTATGTGGCCCCAAAGAAGTTTTCAACGGTAAGTATTCAATCCCCGTTGCTTTCAGTGGTGGATCGGCTTGAGCTTTAGAATTACCTGATTTTTGGCCCATGCTCTAAAATAATATCAAAAAATGGGTGGACGGTGTGGATATAGCCCACACATAAGGGTGGGACCTACACAACTTGCTAGCATTGAGTGAAATTGGCACGGACCCAATGCAATTCCATCCGATCTAATTCCAAGCTTTTCCAAACATGGAGTGGAATTGGCACGGGACCAGATGAATCCAATCCCACCTAATCCCTTCTAATCCCGTTGCCCAAACAGGGCCAAAAAACTAGCTGCCGTAGTTCTGTCCCATTACTGAAGATTTCAATGGACGTTGTGGTCAATTGCCGGATATAGGAGGTGGCTACTTAATACATGTATCATGGAAAATCAAACAGGAAATCTTGGGCGAATGGGTCTTCTGATTTTAACAGCAACCATCATCGGAACACCCATTGCAGCCATGACAGTGATTTCTACCTTCAGCTATGAAAGAATCCTATAGAATTCAGCTCCGTTGTGAATAGTGGTCTGAAACTACTCCGTCTTCCTTTTCATCTCCGGCATCACAACAGTCGCTTGTTGGGACGCAGGTAAGGGTGGGAAAATCCTTATTATTATTATTTTTTGGGTATTGAAACCCTAACAGCTAGATTTAGGGATTGAAAAAAACAAAACCCAATATTTCTGATTTGGGGATCGTTATCCGAGATCCGTAATTTTGCTGATTTATGGTTCGAATTCCCCAATTATCTTGGATTGAAATCCCTAATTGTTTCTGGATTTGGGATTCCAATCCGAAATCCCTAATTTCCCTGATATGGGAATTTGAAATCCCTAATTTCTGTATTTGGGGATTAAAATCCCTAATTTCTGGAATTTAGGGATTCGAAAGAAATCCCTAATTATGGAAATCAAAATTCCTGATATCTGAAATTGAGAATTTGGAATCCCTGATTGCTAGATTGATCCTCCATACCTTAGCAACTAAGAAACTTTGTAAGGTTAAACATTGGTGTTTCAGTTTGAGAAATGCTACGACCAATTATGTAGAGTGTCTTTTAACTTCTATGCAGCTCCTTTCACTGTAAATGCGCCGAACATTTGTGTTGACTGGTGATCTGGTGGGCTACTGCATGGATTTGCCATAGACCAAAAATCAGATTGATCTGACAACTGTGGTTGTGCAGTTGTTGTTAGTTACATTTGTTGAATGTGGACTGTTGCTTTTACTGTTCCTTTTCCAAGCCATTGATTATATGGCTAGCTATCAAAGTCCAATGCCTTTGCTTTTTGGAACAAGGCGTTTCCTTGTGGTGGCACAGCAGATCAGCGACTCTGATCACCATACATGTTTCCCATGCGTACCATCAGGAAGACGTTGCATAGAACTTCTATGGCGCAAGCTACGTGATAGCAATTTTCTTCATTTTTGTAAACATCATGCAAACCTTCCTGTGGATTCGTGAGCATTTGAGTGCCCATGGTTGAAAATTGCATTGAACGGACAACCCTTTCTATGGACAAAACTATCCAAGGAGTGTGACCTTCTAAAGGCAATCAGAGTGAAAATGAATTCACCGTAATAAACAGGTGGCTAGGATCGTCCGTCCAGTGTTATTTTCAATCAAGGGCCATCCATAGGAAGGACTCACTGGATGGATGACCTAGATTCACTGTCTGACCTACCACTTGTCAGGAATTGGCAATGAATGCCTCTTCCTGATCCAGAAAAACAGATTGGGGTGTGACTTGTATCCAATGCTGCAAGTTAGTGCCCTTACAATTTCGTTATTGTGCCTGGCCTGTTGGCAATTGAATCTTGGATCTTGGCAAGTCAGAAACTTTCTGAGGTTACAATGTATTTTTAAACATGTTCCTGTGGATTTATTGAAAAATGAGCGTCATAGTTTCCTTTAACCTTGAAATGTTTCAAGTACAAGGAAGTCAGTTTATTGGTTTTTAGTTTGGATAGGTGGAGGCCATGGTTCAGTATCGAGACCATCAGTCCGTTGGGCCTACCATGGATGGATTGTGCACCAAAGATCCCCGACTAGAAGATCCTAGCCATCAATCTGTCCTTTTTCCTGTTGAAAGTGCATTGTTGTTCGATTTCTCCTCTATTGCCTATTTAGAATTCACAAATTTGGTTAGAATTTTCCCATAGAGTTTTTTAGGCAGTTCAGGACTATATGCAAGACTCCATACAACAAACCAATGTGCCAATAAATAACCTTGCTGTTATCTTCCTTGCCTGCTTCTAATTGCTAGAAATCATTACTTGAGCTTCACCTTCGAATTTTTTATGGCATTAATAAGACCATTACGTCTTACAATCTTTCTGCTCCAAAAATCAATGTTTACTCCCTTTCACCTAGAACCAAATAACGATTTGGATGGAAAGAAACTCATCCGGCCCCACCTCTAGAGGAATTCCAAATGCATCCTTGCGTATATCTATTTTTTTTTTTTTTTTTTTGTTGTTAATTTTGTCTCCCATCTTGTTGACTTCAATCCACTTTCTAGTTTGACTACTGTATGATTCAATTATATTTACTTCGTGAAGGAAACTATCGAGAACTTTTCTTTGTAGTGGGCGATGTTTTCAAACTATGGGGCTGTTTGGATTTGGGCAAAGGTGTTGCAACACGCAGTTGGAGCAACTGTACACATCCATGGTTTGTCAATCCTCTTGTGCATGGGAACCAATCCACTTTTGAACAAGTAGTCATGGGTGTGACTCTTAGACCATGGATTAGGTGTCTTTGGTGGAGAGGGGGTACTACTTGTCAATGACTCTTTACGATTTTGGTGCACATGAAGATCACGCTTATCCGTGCACATGTGTGAGATGCTCCAATGTGCTACGTTTGCGACCTCAAAGTTCAAACATCCCACATGTGCATATGTGCCACATCAATTACTAAAAAATATGGCAAACATGTCAAATATGCAGATGCACGTGTAAATGTGCTACCAACCAATGTCTAAGTTCCCCACATTTGCTACAATCTATCCTGTCCTTGTTCCCGGGTGTTTGACAAACCAGAGACAAAATAACTAGTTAACAACAGCATGTCCATGACCATCTAAACTTGACAGCATGCCATAGATTGCCATGCGACACAACTTTGCCCAAATTCAAACAGGCCCTATATATTAATTTGACTAGTATACTGTCTATGTTCATGAACATGTTTTCTTATTATCGAACTTAGTGAGAGACAAAAAGTTGGATTCTTTCCCATGCATTTCACATTTATGCGAGTTATTGTTAATTCATTTCAACTGTTTCTGAAACAACAAACATGTTTTATGTCGTAGAAATGACGAGCACACTATGGAGAATGTACGCAGATCGCTTGTACTCTAAGTGGGAGAAAACTTTCCTTTGGGATATGATTGAGCCCTATCGCCGTCCAAAATCTTTCAAGCCACTCGTTTCAGTATATATAGCTGCATTCTATACTGGGGTTATTGGATCTGCACTAACAGAGCAGCTTTATAAGGTTAAGGTTCCCTGGATTCAAGCATGTCTTTATTTCCCTTGATGCTTTCCATTTGAAGTTCCTATACTCTTGATAATCAACTCACCCATTTGGTTACACTTAAAGTTGCAACTAGGCTAGACTACTCCATGTTGGAGGATGGAAGGATGAGAAATAATTAAATAGAAAAAAATGGCGGAAAAAGAAGCATCAGGTCATTATGAATACTGCTCCTACCTTTTGCCAAAAAAAAGAGAAGATTATGAATATCCTTTTCCCCCCTTCTGATTGAACTGGCATTTTTCTATCACATCATATCAAGAACTTCACAATTAAAACCTCAATAATGATGACGACCAACATTTTTCTATCACATCATATCATGAATCTCACAATTAAAGCCTCAACAACGATGATGATGACAGCGGCGGCGATGATGATTCGATAATAATGATGATGACGATATGATGATGAGAATGATGAGAGTGGTGATGACGATGAAAACAATGATGGTGGTGGTGGTGTTTTGTCTGAATATTCTATTGCATTTGCATTAAAATTACAAATCCCTTTTAGTGCTCTGCATGCTGATGTTGATGATGATAATGGCTCGGTTTATCTTCAGCTGCTGTTTTGCCTCAATTGACTATTGCATTTGCTATAAGATCACAAATCCATTTCACTGCCATTCATTATCATCCTTCGTTGTTTGATCAAGTCCATTTCACTGCCATTCATTATCATCCTTTGTTGTTTGATCAAATCCATTTCACTGCCATTCATTATCATCCTTTGTTGTTTGATCTGTTTCATGAATTATGGAGTATTACTCATTTCAGTGATTGGTGGCTGCAACACATTGGGAATCATGGCATGTTTAAACAAGAACATTTACATTTTTATCAGTGAAGTTCTCGTTAACTAAAAGCACCGCCTTGTGATGTCAAGCAGGAGAAGTACTGGGAAGATCACCCGGGAGAAGCAGTGCCTCTAATGAAACCGAAGTTCTACTGGGGGCCTTGGAAGGTGCTAAGGGGCGATGTCCTCCCTCCTAACCAGTGAAAACAAAACCCAATTGAATGAGATCCTTTCCTATCCTTTGAAGAAAATCAAGTGATTGATGCACAGATTAACATGACATTTTTGTGCAACTCACTAAAATATATAAATCAATCTTCAATCTCCATGTATATTTTTGAGCTTTGGTCTGCTCACACGTAAGCATGGAATATCATCTACATGGCACCACATGTGGCAGCAAGGCAGATAGGTTTGATATCCAAACAGGTCCGACCATGTAGATATTCTCTCCACGGAATCAAGCTGGTCATAAGCTGGCCCATGGTGTGAGAAACAGGCAGACAGATAAATGTATCACTAGCCAAGGCCCACCTGATTTGTGGAATGACTAGATACTTGGACTAGGGCATCTACATAGCAGGACTCTAATGGATGGATTGGATCTCATATTCATGTACCATGCTGGAACCTGTGGTGGCTTCTACATGAACTGCCTATTGCAGGTGTGTGGGTTTTAGTAACATTTGTATATTTATGCATCTCATTGATGAGAAATGCACAGCACTTTTGTTATTATTTTTTATTTGCATGCGGTTCATATTTAATTTAAAGAAAACCTGGTTTTCAATGAGTTGAAGTCATTTGATGCTAGTTTGAAGAATGGATGCGTTTGCAGCAATTCATTCAATTGAGAAAAGCAATGCACTCAGAAATCAGACACTGCACAAAAACTCTCCCTTATTAGAAGATCTGTCTACCAGTCTTGGGAGTTTCTTCAGTTGAATGGGGGCCCTTTTTGTATTTATATTCCTAACTGTCTATTGTAATCCACAAATCAAACGGTTGTGTTTAATCTTTCAAGGTGATTTGTGGAGTAACGTCCACCACAGTGGGCCTCTACAATTTGGAGGACTAGGAAAACACATAGATGGGCCCCACTTGTCACAATCCAGAACTTGCGTCTGCTGTGCAAAATTACAGCTTGGGTGTCATATCATTCCTATCATAGAGTACTGCAGCATGTGTATCCATCATCCAATCCATTAATTAGGCGCTCCTCACTTGGTAGATGCCGTGTCGATAAGGGTGTATGTTGAGTCGAACCGAGTCGAGCTGGCCTCAGCTTGACTCAGCTCGGCCACTAGCTGACCTCAGCTCGAACTTGGCTCGGCTCGGCTCGGTCCTCGAGCCTGACTGGCCAGCTCGGTTCGGTTTGCTTAGCAGCTCGGGCCAGTTCGAGCCGATTCGCCATTGCAGCATTTTCACAAGCACCTGGATTGCACCTTCAAAATCTCACTGTATTTGAGACAACAGCAATGGTTTTACAGGTATTTTATCAAACACCTAAGCAACATAAAAATCAAGAAAAAAAAGGTGGTTTCATATACAAACCTTCCATGCCACTAGCTACACTTCTTTGAGTCATTTCATCAAACACTTGGTGAGCAACATCAATATCAAAGTAACCGAGTCACCGAACTGGTTCAATCCAAGTTCGATTTGAGTTGGGTTCGATCCGAGTTGAGTCGAGCTGGGGCCAACTCGAACTCGGCTCGAACTCATTTTCGAGCTAAAAAAATCAGCTCGACTCGGCTCGAACTCAGCTTTGAACCGAGTCGAATCGAGCCTTTTCGAGTTGAGTCGAGTAAGCTAACCGAGCTAGCTCGGTTCGTGTACACCTCTACGTGTCAATTGTCACTCTAGTCAGTGAGTGGGCCATGCATACATTTTGTTTGGATAACTAGTTGATTCTTTTACCCCTTCACTTCATCATGCAAGTGCAGCCACCCATCCACCAAAAACCCCTCCCCTCAGGCTGGAAGAATTTCAACCCTTTAATTGGTGTAGTTATTCACCTCTGGCCTAGAAGAAGACAAATATTCCATATGGCTAGTGATGTAGGGTCAATGCCCACCATGGGGCCCTACATGTGCAGGTTGAGTAGTTTGCTGCTAGTTTTTGGGGTTAAATTTCAGATGCTACATTTACTATTTTTGAAAGATAAGGGTGCTGATTTTGAAGATATGATTCATTAATTTTGAAGATTTTCTAACGACTTGAGGATGATTTTCTAGATTTACTTTTACTAAGATTAGGTCTTTACAAGTAGGCCAAATATTTGTAGGTGGAGTTGCTATTTTATATAGGTTAGAATGCTTTGAAATCAATCTAAATAGTTGGAAAATCTTAATCAAAGATTCAATAGGGATTTAGGATATTGCCTTTTAAGATCCATGAAAGGGTTGTTTGTAGGAGGTAAAAGGCCCTACTAAGTGTTTAGGGTATTGCCTTTTAAGGCTTTACAAGTAGGCCAAATATTTGTAGGTGGAGTTGCTATTTTATATAGGTTAGACTGCTTTGAAATCAATCTAAATAGTTGGAAAATCTTAATCAAAGATTCAATAGGGATTTAGGATATTGCCTTTTAAGATCCATGAAAGGGGTTGTTGTAGGAGGTAAAAGGCCCTACAAAGTGTTAGGGTATTGCCTTTTAAGGCTTTACAAGTAGGCCAAATATTTGTAGGCGGAGTTTGCTATTTTATATAGGTTAGAATGCTTTGAAATCAATCTAAATAGTTGGAAAATCTTAATCAAAGATTCAATAGGGATTTAGGGTATTGCCTTTTAAGATCTATGAAAGGGGTTGTTGTAGGAGGTAATAGGCCCTACTAAGTGTTTATTATTATTATTTTTTGTTTGCAGGTTTTATCCAACTATTTCTAAGAAGTGAAGAAGTTCCAACAAACTTGTTTATCCTTCTGTATTCCAATGTTCTCGTGGTTGTCTTCTTTTGTCCAATCTTGCCACACCGGCATCAAAATAAGAGAAAACAACCCCTCTACATCATCTCCCAATGGCACTTCGAAGGGGGGTAATACAATAAGAGAAAACACAAGTAACCCAATTGATCTACATAGTCACAAGTCTGTAAATCAATTCATGCAGATACGGTAGATGATCTCTAAAGTGAGAGAGCTATAGTGTGAAGGGAAACTGAAGACTGAAGTTGGAGTATGAGGATACGTGAGGAAAGGTCCTCATCAAGGTCTCAAATGATGGCATTTTTTGATTGTTTGAATGTGAAAGTGTCGGGAATTAATGTGGAAGTTCGGAACTCTACAATCATTTTGCATGTTGACAACTGCATCAATTGGCTTGGCAAGGTGGAAAATGTGTTCTAGTAGTACAAGGAAATCATGGGCAGGGTTTCTTTAATTGTGAATCATCCCTTACATGTGGGTTTGTATGTCTATGAATTCTATGCCTTGACATGGTGGGCAGGGTTTCATGAGTATGAAGATAATTTTTGTTTTAAAAGATATCGTAGTATCTCACAATTAGGAATGAAGAGGCTTTCAAAGATGTATTAAAAGTTCAATGTATACACACTTTCGTTGAATGCAGAGGAGATAATTAATTGCGGACATGCAACATGAAAAAGAGTTGTTTTTTATTAATTAATTAATTTATTTTTAATTCAAAGTAACATGCTATCATGTTATATTTTAGTGAATTTTACAAAATCTTCCTACTTATTATAGTATGTACATTCTAGCAACTTTTTTTTTTCTTCCAAAAAGCTTTTCAATAAGCTACCTAATTAATCTAAGTAATTATTGTTAGAATACCTTTGGTTAGATTTCTTAATAGTGGCTCGAGTCGGCGGTGCTGGTTGGCAGCTCAGGTTGGCCTTACCTTGATGTTTATGTGAAATCCATCCCAGCTCAGGTGGGCCTGAAACTTACCTCCCTTCTTGATTAAGGGGGATCGATGACATTATTGTAAACAATGTACATGGAAATGCTCACCTTTCAACTGTTTCCCTTGGTGTGGGCCACCTGAAGCATGGATGAGCTTGATGTTTGAGCTCCATTTAAATTTTGGTGTGGCATCTAATGGTTGGAGTGTATTTCATATAATCATCAAGGTAAGCTTGTAAAATTCAAGGGCAGATGTCATCTCTCCCCACTGTTTCATTTGGTGTGGCCCATTCAAGTTACTGGTCAACTTGATTTTTGGGACCTGGGCCTAATGTAGAATTATACATCTAATGGTCGGAGTGGATCTCACATATACATCATGGTGAGCCCCTAAAAAAGCTAGGGTGGGTGTCCCATGAAACTCATTTTTAAAAATATATCAATGGAAATTTCTGTTTTTATTAGAGTAATGGGGAGAGGGCTGCTGCCCATAATTTTTGATGGGGTCCACCACGACGTGTATGTGAAATACACTCCAACCATAAGATATGTATCCTGTGTCAATTCCACGGCCCAAAAATCAGGCTGATTTCTGAGTAGGTGGCCACACCAAAGGACAGTTGGAGAGAGACGTCGACCCTTAATTTTTACAGGGCCCACTGTGATGATTATATGAAATCCACTCCAACCATTAAATGCCACACCAAAATTTAGGCTCGGGGCCGAAAAACCAGGCCCATCCATGATTCATGTGGACCACACCAAGGGAAATAGTTTGGAGAGTGAGTGTTGCCCTGTACATTGTTTCCAATTGTGTGGTCCACATGTGATGCATTAGGTGGTTGGGATGGATTTCACAGACATAATGGTGGGGCCCACTTGAACTACCGACCCCTTTGCTCGCATTGACCAACCCCAATCAAAGATAAGAAATGTAATGGAAGGTACGCTAATGATAATCACTGAGATGACTTATTGAATACTTTTCTAAAAAAGGGTATGTAAATCCTATAATAATTAGGTAGTTTTCTTTCGTTTTTTTTGTAATTTCCACACACACATATATATATAATATATAATATATATATATATATATATATATATATATATATAGAGAAGAGCGGAGAGAGAATGAGAGGAGAGAGAGAGAGAGATGAGAGAGGAGAGGAGAGAGAGAGAGACGAGAGAGAGAGATGCTCACACGCAACTGTTAGACTGGAGATGAGAGAGCGAGAGGAGAGAGAGAGAGAGATGCTCACACGGCAACTAGTTAGACACTGTATTTTGGGCCAACTAGCACGGCATTTAATGAGAAAATTTTTCTCTTAAATACAAAATACATACCTATTTGGCATTAATTAGCGCTAATTAATGTTAAGAGAGAAGGTGTTTGCTTCACATTAGCTTTTCAAGAGGTCTTTTGAAAATGATCAGGCTTGGGTGGGCTCCACTGTCGTGTTAGTGTAAAATGCACCTGGCCTATCAGGTGTGTCACCCCATGTTCGATCTAGGAACTGAAAACCAACTCCATCCATGGTTCAAGTGGACCATACAATTGGAAATAGTGTGAAAAAAAAAGAGCTCACCTTCCAAAATGATTCCTTTGATGAGGCACGCTTAGATCAAGTATGGCCCTGAATTTTGAGTTCTACACCTAACCTTTGGTGTGACATCTAATGATTGGAGTGAATTTCACTTAATCATAACTGTGAATCCAGTAAAAATCAAAGGTAGATTCTCTACTATTCTATTGGTGTGGCCTACCTGGATCAAAAGTCAGTATGATATTTTGTATCAATACGTAGAATGAGATGACACATCTGACTATCACAGTAGATCTCACATGCACATCATGATGTGCCAATAAAAATAAGGTTAGGCGTTCCTCTGGCGTTAAGCTTCTTCGGCTCCGTTACAAGAAAAAAGGGGATATATTAGAAAAAAAAAAAAAAAAAAAAAAAAGAGAAAAAAAAAAGAAAGAAAAGAATAAGAGTGGATTAAGTGCGGGCCTTTCCTCATGCAACACAGTTCGTCCCTGATCATGCCACCAACTTTGATGCAAGTATTATATATCCATGTTGTCCATTGGTTTTTTAAGATTATTTTAGAACATTAATCAGAAAATGAAGCAGGTATAAATCTCAAGTGGTCCACACCATAGGAAATAGTGGATGTTGAACTCTTACCATTAAAAATTTCCACTGTAATTTTTACTTGGCACCCAACTTATTGAAAAGGTCACAAAGGCTTTGATGAAGTAAAATTCAAATTAAAAACAAATTTCAGCTTGATCTAAAACTTTTGGACTACAAAAAGTTTGTAATGGCCAATCACCACAGTTTCTGTTGTGTGGTCCACCTGAGAATTTTATCTACTTTACCATGAGCTGAAAATATGGATGTAGGGCATGGATATACAATACGTATATCAAGGTAGGCCCAGGGTCAAGGATGAACAGTGCGTGCGTGAGAACAAGTTGCACCTAATCCACCGGCACTTTTTTGGGAACATGCACCTTTTTTTTTCTTTGGAATTCAAAGAAGTTTAATATATAGAAGGAGATAAAGCCAACCTTGATTTTTGACATGGCCCACCGTGTCATGTATGTAAGATCTACTCCGATCATCAGATGTGCAATCTCATTGTAAGTTTAGAACCAAAATATAAGGTAGATTTGTTATTCAGGTGAGCCACACCAATAGAACAGTTGCAGTAGAGATGTCCACCTTTGATTTTTACAGGACTCCGATCATGATTATGTGAAATCCACTCCACCCATTAAATGCTATAGCAAAGGCTAGGTGAGGACCCAAAAATAAGATCCACACGTGATTCAAGTGGGCCTCATCAAATGAACCATTTTGGAGGGTGAGATTTTTCAGCACACTGTTTCTAATTGTGTGGTTCACCTGAACCACCAATGGGGTTGATTTTCAGTCCCTAAGTCTAACATGGGATGACACACGTGATGGTATGGGTGGATTTTACATTAGCACCACAATAGGGCCCACCCAAGCCAATGACCATTTTAAAACACTGGTTTGAAAGGTAAAATAAACAAAGTCCAATCTCTCTCAACATTAATTAGCATTCATTAATTCAAACCAGTTGGATGGTCAACTAGTTGTGTATGAGCATTTCTCATATATATAAAGAAAATCCATTGTTTTTATTTTGCTATAAAATTTAATCTTTTCATGTTAGTGGTGTATGTGCTTCAGTGTTTTTGTAAATCTCGAATCACAAAGGGGTACCCAATACCCTAATGGGTAGAGCTGTTCACGAACCAAGTTAGCTCGTTTAACTCAACTCAGCTCGAAAAACGCTTGATTCGGCTTGAAATTGGGTTCGAGCTGAGTTGAGTTGATTTTTGAGCTCAAAAAAATTTCTAGCCAAGTTCGAGCTACTGTACTCGACTCAACTTAGCTTGGAACTTGACTCGGTTTGAATTAATTCAACTTGGATCGGGTTCACTTAATATAAATCTTTTGTGTGGGTGTGTGTGTGTGTGTGTGTGTGTGTGTGTGTGTGGTGTGTGTGTGTGTGTGTGTGTGTGTGTGTGTGTGTGTGTGTGTGTGTGATATATATATATATATATATATATATATATATAAAATCTTAAACTTAACTCAAACTCAACTTAACTTGTAGGCTTGAACTTGAGTTTGGCTAGAACTTGGCTCGAGATGGCCCGAGCTGAGTTTCGAGTTGGGTCAAGCTCGACTCGGTTTGACTCATGTACAGCTCTACTAATGGGCATCTCAATATGCTAGATGGTACGGGAATGTGTGCCCATTTCTGGCCCATCATGGTATAGGTGTGTAATGCGGTGCTGACTCTACAACACGGCCTGTGGTGATTGAGTACTCCAAATTCGACAAGCGGATTGAGAAAGGAATGATTGAATTCTCCAGAATGGAAGACCACAAGTGATTCAAGCGATGATCCAACCCAAACTCAAGAACAAGAAAAAGGGAATCTACCTTTTCTTTTTCCATCTTCTTAAAGAGAGTAAAATTCATTAATTTATTAAAGAACTAAAAATTACAAAGGATGAAGATATTTATGCTAAATGCCTATCCTAATTAATTAAGACCACTCATTTTTTTTAAAAACCCATTTTTTAAAATCTTAATAGAACAAACTAATGGAATGTAAAAATATCAAAATACCCTAAATATAGGTAAACAACTAAATAACATAAATTGGAAGTTGGGCCTGTGTGGCCCATAAACAAGTGTACATGATGTCCACCCTAATCAAATGTGGTATTTTGCTTGTGTTCCCTAGCAATTCTGGGACTATGAATAATCCAATAATGGGCCATGCAAATATCTACAGCGACAATGATCTTGATCTAGATGCTGCCTGCCTCAGATTCCATGGATAGTAGAAAACTCATCGTCGAGTTTTGCTTAGTAGTGATTCTCCCAATGAGTTTTAATGAATCGAATCTAATAGAACGCACCGATGTGTGTGAAAATCAATGGAAATTGTTTATACGGCGCGACGAAATCCTCCTACCTCATCTAAAAATGGGCTACAAAGCTATTTCATCAACCTAGCTCAAGGGGGGGGACAAAAATCCTCTCAACATCATTCAAGTCACTATCCACATGTTCACACAAGTGGATAAGTACTGCAACCACTGTGTTTGGCTGATAATTGTAGTGGAATGTCTTATCTTCTCCATCTCTGTCTTCATCAAATATTGGTCCTCCAATGTCGCCATGAAGCTCAGCGTCGTTGAAAACTGGCTCTTCATTGAAGTTTGTGTATTCGTCAGGCTCCTTGTCGAAGGTGAGAGTCTGGTCAAGATCTAAAATTTCAGCACGTTCTTCGGCTTAATCTATGTCATAAATTAGATCTTCAATGAGATTTAAATATTCAATGGACTCAAATTTATGTCTTCTTCTTCAGGTTGGGTTGATAGATGCTTAAGTGGATGATTATAGACGGTTTATAGTTGGAGATGTAAAGATGTGTGATTTTTGCTTGAATGGTTATAAGGGTTGAAGTTCAAGTTGGATAGCTGATTTTTTTTTTTGGTCAATAATGGGATTGACAGCTCGACCATGGGTCTATAAAGAGAATTGGGTGACGTTACTTTGTCTAGACTTTCTTAAAAGAGAAGATAAGGAGAGTTGAAGGCTTCAACTATTAAGGCAAAGGTGATGTGAGATTGAAGGAACGATGACTGGATATAGATGAGGCTTTGGCTAAGCTTCATGGATGGGTGGTTGGGATTTGTTATTATTGGATCGTGAGAAAAAGATGGCTAGGGTTGAAAGTGAGGCGCACCTTAGATGTTTTTATCTACAAACCTTCCAACGAGAAAACATAAATGTTACATATGCCCTGATCCAATAATTAATTTAAATTTTTTTTTTTTCTTCTGTTTTTATGAGTTGGTGGAGATTTGTTATGTATTTATTTTTCTCTGGAATGAATAGATGGGAGTTGTATTTTGCCATTAATCTTTGTTTTACATGAGGACCCCTTTCCCTTCTTTTACGTGGGCTTGATTGGGCTTGGACCCTATCACAAAAGAATGAATTCTCTCGGCTCCTTTCCTTCTCTTTTCAAATGGTGGTGCGGTGATGGGATTGGAACTGAGAAGTTGGGGTGGTGGGCTGGCTGCTAGATCATAGATAACGAAGGCAACGACGACGAGATGGTTGGCAGCAGCTCGTTGGTGCTAATGCCGGAAGGATGATGACAGCGACAGATGAATCGACAACAACGGAAGGATGGCATTGATGGAATGGTGATAGTCATAGATGGAAGTGACAGCGGTGCAGCTGTACGTAATCCAATCCCTACAAATGTTTCAACAGTGGGTGTTCAATCCTCATTGTTTCCTAGTTGTGTGATGCACTCGAGTTTTGGAACTAACTTTCTCATGATTGGGTTCATGTACTAACTAGAGCTGGCAAAAAGGATGAGCGGGGCGGGGTGGATTTCTTACTAACATCACAGTATCCATAGAGGTTTCTTTCAATAGTTAGTCCCATTGCCAAACGCCATACATGCATTCATTGTCTTTGCAATGGTAATCATCATAAAAAAAACACTACATCTCCATGGTGGCTACTCAATGAATGGTCAGTCATCAGTCAGGTAGTTGGGTCCAATAGCCAAGCCTTATGTATGGGTCAATAGCAAATTGGGTTAATTTAAACAGTAGAAAATGTTGAACAAAATAGAAAAATACATTCTTAGATTGAAATTTATTTATGTACAATGTTTTTGTAAAACACTGTTTGTATAACTCGGGAGGAAAAAATCCTCTCAACATCATTTGAGTTACTATCCACATGTTCACACAAGTCATGAGTGCTGCAACCACTGTGTTTGGCTGATAATCGTCATCGAATGTCTTATCTACTGTATATGTTTTATGTACAATATCCTTGTAAAACACTGTTTGTATAAGTGATGGGTCCCATCATAGATGGTTCATTCCCAAAATATTTTATATTGATCAAAAGCTTTACATTATTGGCATCAAATACATGGTTAGCCTAAGTCATTATCTTGTCAGGCTCCCTCCCCATGACTGCAACCTTCAATCTTCTCTTTAGCTCTTTGCTGCAAATGCCAAAAACAAGAAGGTGAGACCCATGATTCAATCATCAAGTCATTGGTTCTGATGCAGCCCGCCATGTACAGGCCATGCCCTAAAAATCTTGAAGATAGAAAGATCCTAGCCACCGAGTGTGGATTGTGGTATGTGCACAGACCACTAACTAAAAAGAATAGGACTTTTTTTTTCTCTTCTAACTGGGAGATTTTGGGGACATGGTCATGGTGGGTCCAATCCAATCTAAGAAATTCTCGGTCATGGACGGGTCCCGTCCCACAACATGCCTAGCTCGAATGATCATGCACATGTCAAACATGTATGATACACAATCTGGAGTCACAAAAATGTCAAAAGATAATCTTAAAATTAAGATATTTATACCTCATTAACTGTCTATCTAATGTGGATGCTGATAGAAGGCCTCTGTTCTCTTCAGCTCTTCTCAGCAAGTAAGGAATGACATTCTCCACTGGCCCAAATGGCAAGTACTTGCTCACATTGAAACCTCCATTCCTCAGCCCAAGTGAAAGCCCATCTGCCATTCCCTTCAGCTGAGCAAATTGCAGCTTCTGTTCCCCTTCCCAATCTTCAGCTCCGCTGCCTTCGCAGCTGCCGCTTTCCCTGATCGATGATCCAAAAATATCACAACAGAGAGTTCAATCCACAACTTCATTATATTATATATTATATATATATAATATAATATATATATATATATATATATATTATATATATATATATATATATATCAAAAGCAAAAAGGTGCTGAAAGAGTATGGATTCATTTGAGAAATGAGGGAGAAGGAACTATTAATTATGAAAGGCGGTCCTGTGGAGAAATTGTTCAAAAATAAACTATGTGAGACTAATCTCTATGTAATGATTTAAAACAAAACATTGCAGAGAGAATCTTTAGCTTTTGAATAACAGGAAGATGTTTATGTACAAACCATAAACTGACTTGTGGTTAATAAATCATCACTAACCATCCAGTCCGGTTTATGGGCCACCCAATGATTAAAAGATCACATCCATCCGATGTTCCCATCTATTTGATCGACACCAACTTATGGATGGTTAGCATAAGTTCACACATTGATCTTATATGCTATCATTTCAACGGCGATTGATGATCCAAGAGCTGGCACCAAACGAGGATGGGGACGTGCACGAATAAATGGTTGATGGGGGTTATACACTGAACTTCAGTGTATAAATGTCCTCGATCAAGATCATTTATCTGTAAAGAACATCATGGGTCCTGATATATTCTAATTACAAAACAAGATAATTGAAATTTCTTTTTAACATGAAATGTTTAAGTTCTTACCGGATTCAAGATTATGGGTTGCAAGCACAACCGATCCATGGCCTCCGACAATCTTCTCGAGCATGAACGATGCGCACTCGTTGTAGCAACCATGTGTCTCCTGGATGCTCGAATGAATTGGAGAGGCAGCACCCAATGCAGAAGCCAGCTGAGTTTCTCTCGTCATATAAGCCCCCCTCACCAATTTAAACCCGATCGAAATCCCCCTCCTTTCGGCAGCTTCGACGGCTTTGACCAATCTCTCTTTCGCATCTCTTAAGTACGTCTGAATCGTCCCATAAACAATGGGATTTTCATTGTCGTTGAAGCGGATTGCAGCTGAGTAAGTGAAGTAGTCAATGGCGGGTTGCACTGAAGTGTATTCAGCATCGACGAGTAATGGAAGGTTGGTTTGGTGGCATTTCTCGCATAGTTTGGAAAGCCTTTGTTGGGCTAGTTTGAGATCTTCTTCTTCTTTTTCAGTTAGAGGTTCTGGCTCAGATGTTGTGTGGTAAAGAGGGCTGGAATTGCTGAGGAATGGCAATGATTCAATCTTCCATGGAAGATGGAATGAAGGGTCCTTATGTTCCCATCTCAGCAAATCACTCATCCGTTCCAGTAACGAAATCGGGCAGATTGCGGTGATCTTCACGCATGCAAAGCTCACCTGTTACAACAAAAATTCCAGTCACTTCTTTCATTCATTACTGAAAATTTTAGATCTTCATTTACTCATCTGTTTGCTGCTTGTTTGTAGCAAGTGCATACACCGAATCTCGGTGTTTATTTGTTGGCAGGATCACTGTGTCTAAATTCATGAAGATCCAAAAGAATCTAACTTCTGAATTGCTTAATCAGACAAGGGAAGATCAGAGTACCATGCAAAGATCACTGATTGGATGATCCTAACCATCCAAAATTTGGCCTTCTTTTTCATAGCCATCAGTTTTACTAGCAGCTACTGCTGGGATGGTTTGGATTGCTTGATCAAAAGTGATTCTTCAGAACTATAAGTAATCCAAGGTGAGACCCACCTCAAATGGGTGGTTCAAATTGTTGAAACAGGACCTGTTCCTCATAACAATCTTGACCATTCATTTGATACGTTAGTGATCGGATGGTTAGAATCGTCCGATCCATTTGATTTTTGGTCAGTAGCTCATGAAGGGTGTGCTGCAGAAAATGGACAGTCCAGATCACCTGATCGAACCATACATATGTCCACATGCATCTAAGAGCACTCTAACTTACAGTGCTATTTGGAACACCAAGTGATTTCTATACTTAGAAGAATTTAAAAATCCATATTTTAGAAAACTGAAACAGAATCCAAATTTGCTAAACAGAAACAAAATCCATTCTAAAAATATCAACATAATCTCATTTTAGGAGAGGATTCTTCTTCAGAATTCATATCAAAAATCAAAGAAATTCAAGTTTAAGAAAATTCAAATTTATCAAAAATAAAAATAAAAATTGAATTCTCCAATCAATCAAAAACAAAGAAAATAATCAAAGAACAATAATAAAATTCCGCAACACATACCGAAGATGGCGGAAGCAACGACGTCGTCTCAACGGTCTTCAAGAACTCCTCCAAATTCCGATCGCAACCTTCGTTATCTGTCGCATCTTCCAACCCATAATCCAAAATCCCACGCAACCCATTGTCCCAAAGCCTCTGAAGCGTCCGGCTCGCCTCTTCTAAATCCTCACCAGCGCAGAAATGTTCATAGATCGATCTCTTTATAATCGCCATTAACACGCCTCGAAAGTACTTGTTTTCCATTAGGCTCGACCGCATGACCTTAATTCCAACATCGACGGCCGGTTCAAAGGCTACGAGGTGAAGATTCGTCATTGATTTCACGAGTTGCGAAGTGGGTACCGAAGAGAATAGCTGTTCTCCATTGTCAAACTTCAAATCGTCGATCGGAGACGTTGGTGGCTTCAGAACTGACAGTTCTGGTTTCCCCACGAAACCAATTGAAGAAGAGGAATTGAAACATCTGAGATTCTTCAGGAGTTTTGGCGAGAATCTGATTGCCATCAAAAGCTTTTTTTCTTTTCCCCCTCAAAAATCTCCTTCTTCTCGCAGTAAATCGAAAAGGAAGGAGATTTGAGGTTGAATGGAAAAGGAAGGAGATTTGAGGTTGATATAGAAAACAGAGAAGTGCTCTGTTTTTGGAGGGGGAGGGTAGTTTGGGGATTTTAAAAGTTTTAGGTCGCTGAGCTGGAGTTACTATCAGGAAAAGGATAGCGCGGGAATCGGGGAGATTCCAGAAAGTAATTAGATTCTTTTGGGAAATTTGGAAATTTTCAGTTATTCATTATGTATTATCTGATAATCGGAGCCGTACACGTGGATTTGTCCAAATTGGACTCGGATTCGGTTCTGACCCATCAATACCCGTCAGTGCTGGGGCCCACAGTTGTATTTGTATTCGGGCATTTGTATCCTCCCGTTTTGCAACGTGGTCCCTTTTTGACAAAAATGGCCCTGACGTGTCTTGCCTGCGTGACTTCAACTGCAAGGGCATTTTGGTCCAAATAAGAATGCATGAAATGCAAGGGGGTTGGGTTGAGTTGACCGTTGACTATATCGTAACGGTACGTTGAAAGGGGAGGCTACGATACCGTTACAGGAAGTCCGTGGGGCGCATTAAAACGAACATGTGAAATCCACTCCGTCCATCTGTTTGTAGAGCTGATGTTAGTATGAGAACCCATAGATGAGGTTGATCAAAGACTTAAGTGGGCCACACCACAGGAAACAGTGGGGATGATGGACGGTTGAAACCTTCATGGAGTTACTGTGGATTTTATGTGCCATCCAACCCGTTCATAAGGTGAATCCCACCAGGATGATGGGAAGACGCAACTTATCAGCGTGATCAAAGACTTATATACGCCCTGATAACGTTTCAACGGTGGGCATTCAGTCCCCACCGTTTCTTATGATGTGGCTCATTTGACCTTTGGATCTGGTTCATTTCTGGGCTGTCAATGTAGCATGATCTGGTGAAATTAATGGACGGAGTGGATTTCCTACGGAGATCACAGTGGGGCCCGAGAACCAATACAACGCATGCACCGGTGGCGATTCGCAGGAAGTTCCTGGGGATGCTAGTTGGGGTCCACCGTAATTTTTGGGAGAAATCCACCCTTTTATATCCGTTTGAAATCTCATTTTAAAACATGTGACCGTAAATGAGGTGGATCGAAAACTCAAGTGGGCCATACGAGAGGTGGGGCTAGTACCCAATCCATGCCCGCCAAGTGTCACCATCACAGTGGGCCGTACAATGCTTTGTGCTGCAAGCGGAAACGGATTGGCTATTCCCCCTGCCATCAGCCCCGTGGCTGATGGTCGGTGCTCTGTGGACTCGACCATGATGTATGTGTTTCATCCATTCCGTTCATCCATTTTTAATGATCCTTTTAGGCTTGATTTCGAAAATTAGAGGGATGTAAATCTCAGGTGGACCACACCACATGAAAACAATAGTGATTGGATATCCACCATTAAAATCGTCCTAAGGCCCAATGTATTGTTTATTTTGCATCCAATATGTTGATTATGTCATATAGGCCCAGATGAAGGGAAACAATAAAAATAAGCTTGCTCCAAAACTTTTATGGCCCCCAAAATGTTTTTAATGGTCGATGCTCATTCAACACTGTTTCCTGTAATGTGATCCACTTGAGATTTGGATATAGCTCAATTTTTGTCTCATACCTTAAAATGATCTTTAAAAATATATGGACGGCATGGATGAAATACATACATCATGGTGGGGCACACAGAGCACCGACCATCAGCCATTGGCTGGTGTCAGGGGAGTAGCCAATCCGTTTCCACTGCAAGAACTCCCTCCAAAAGAAAAACCTCCCTGTATAAGGGTGCAGGGAAACTAGCTGTCCGTTGCCAGGAGCATGGCTACAGCTGTATTCTTCTGCAAATACAGGTGCACGTTTACAACGTTTTAACTCTACAATCCAATGGCTATGGAAACCTTCTCATGTGCGCATGATTGCAATCCTGACCGTGGGGCCCACCTCGATGTATGCGTTATATATATATATAAGCCGTCCATCCATTTTTCCAGCTTATTTGAGTGCATGGTCCCAAAGATGAAGTAGATACAGATCTAAGGTGTAACACATCACATGAAACATGGGTCATTGAATGCCCACCGTTAAAAACTTTCTAGGTCCATCCAACCTGTTGGTAAGGTCACACAGGTGTGGATGAAGGGAAAACACTAGTAGCAGCTTATCCAAAACTTTTGTTGCCCTGAAGAAGCTTTTAATGGTGAAAGTTCAATCCTTATTGCGTGGTCCACTTTAGATTTGTATATAATTCATTTTTGGGACCATACGCTCAAATAAGCTGGCAAAGCCAATGGACGGCGTGGATATATATGCATACATCAAGGTGGGCCCTACGGTCTGGGTGCCACCCACCTGGCTGGCTGGATCCAGGGTCTAGCTAATCATCGTCCTTTCATTTACGTATCTACATCGATGGCCCATTAGGTCAAATCCAACTTATGTTCTACTTATGGGCAACAATGACAACCATCGAATGGTCCAAATCATCTTGACTGACTCACATGATGAGATCAATGGTCTAATTTTAGTGGCATGTGATCTTAATGGATGTGCATATTGCTTTCATGGTACAGATGCTATCAGAGACGCGCAAGCTTGAATTGGCATGACAGGAACCTAGTAGTCCGGAAGTGTCATAGAAAGCAACAAAAGTCCACAGCCGCCTGGTTGACGCCAACCAGCAAAATTATATTTCCGTCTGGCTGAGCATTTTGCTCACGTGGGGAGAGCAAGGAAGAGAGGTTGGGAGAGAGTTGGCAAGAAGGGCATGTTTGGATACCATCAATTTAAGTTACTTTTTCTATTCAGAGTATTGTACCATATTTCTAACCATTTTTGGTGAACCATCAAGAAAAAGACATGTTAAGATAGTATCTATCGAGATATTTAGAGCACTTTCTATAGAAATAGATTTGTCGTTGAGCTGGATAATACACATTGTCTGATGACAAGGTGTGACCGAGAAGTTCAAGAGACGAAAAACAATCAAACGGAAAATATGGTTAAAATAGCATGAGGAGATAGAAGAATCTGAAAAACTAACGTAATAATGATTCAGCTACCATAATCGTTATAATAAGAGAAACACTTGAAGATAAGCTGCAACAATGATTTATAAATAGCAAGGAGTTTATAAATAGCAAGGAGTTTAGTAAAGCAAATCGTATCATACCAATCTAACAAACCAATGAAATTATCTTTATCTTTCCTTATCATAGCTTAGCTCCATCTTAAGAGTATCGATACTCTTGTAGTGCTAATCGTTAGTTGTAATCTAAGTCTATGCTCATATGTCGGATTATATCCATTCTTAATACAAGTTCATCTTTCAGAAAGGCTTTTTGCAGTTTCTCCCTGCTAATGACTGTAAGTACTTTCTTTTTTGTTGATTGCACTGGTATATTAAAGTCCTTTCGCATGGAAGGTAAGAAACAACCCATCATCAGAGGAAGAACCCACCATTTGAATATCGCATGATCATCTTACAGTTCCATCACGAGTGCCTGAATAGGCGACCAATCTTTTCAGATCTCAGTCATATATGCTTACATTTGACTTATCTTCCTATTTCGGTGCTTTAGGTCCAGTTGTTTGGTTTGAATCAGCTGCACAATCAGTTTTAACATGTCTAAACGCCCCACATGTGACCAAAATTAAACCAAGTGCCAACATACAATAGTGGATAAGTAACTTATTTTAAGTAAGTTTGCTTTATGATCAATAACAAGTAGCTTTTTTTTAAAAATAAAAATAAAAAATTTAAAGTTAATTACTTCGGTTTAATAAGTAGAAATCAAGATAAGCTACTTAAGGCATACGTAGCTTATCTTAAGTAACTTAAGATCTAAACACCCCTTAAATGCCTTTTGAATTAATAAAATTGACCACACTTGATAGCTCACATTTTAGAATATTATACCTGTCTATATTTAAAATTTGACTTACTTCCACATCTTTAAGTTGAGGGTTAAAAACTAATTGCATGGGTAAAGTTATCCAAATTTGTTAGTGTTAATGTTGAAATAATACCAATTATCATATTCTTTTTGTTGAGGCAGTGGAGACTTCCACATGTCTCCTTATAAGGGACGACTCTCTCTTCCGTTTTGGTCCCCTCTCACCCTCTCTTGTATGCATGAAGCCTAATTTTCCTAAGACTTCTAGTTAGGCTCTCTTTTGTGGTTTATATAAGGAGGAGATTCATTAAAGAGATGCATTCTATTTAATTAATTCATCTTTTGGGGTATTCTTTTGCGTGAAATTTCTTGTATAAGTGGGAGTAAGGTAAGCCTTATAATTCTATTTATGTTGTTTCTAGTAAAGAAAAAAAGCTTTATATTAGCCTTGTGGAGTAGGCATATTATCGAACCACGTAAATCTCTATGCCTCTTGTCTCTTGTTTTGGTTTAGCCTTTTTAGTATTTTGTTTGACTATTTTTCTTTTGTATTTAGCCTTGTTTACATTGATCACGTGTGGGTGTTTTTTCACAACAACTAGTATCAAAACTAAATATTGAAAAACTATTACTATAAGATTAGTGTTGGCATTTGTTTTACAATTGTATTTCAGATGGCTGGATTGAGTTCTACCATATATGATGTGCCAGAGTTCAAAAGATCGAATTATGCATTATGGAAATTGGAGATGAACGCAGTGTTGGTGAAGGAAGTATGTGCAATTGTAATTTAAGAAAAAGAAAAGAAGTCCATAGAGATAAAATACTAAATATTTGAGGAGAAAAATCAATTAGCTATGGCGGACCTTCTTCTTGCACTGGATGATTCAATTTTGTTCAATGTGTCCGATCAGACCACTGCAAAAATATTTCTAGGATAAATTGCGGAACTTTTATGAAGAGAAAACATATATGATAAGGAGGCTATTGACATCTCTACTAACAAGAGTTTATTAGCTTATTTCTTAAAAAATGACTTATTTGAAAAATAGATTATTTGGTAAAGCTCTAATTTTACCACTTAAGGGGTTTTGGCATCTTTGTTGCAAAATAGCATATTAACTTATATATATTATATATATATATATATATATATATATATTATATAATATATATTATATATATATATATATATATGCGAAAAGGTACTATGCGCTCGACCTCACGAGTCTGTCCCATGAGGTCGAGCTGTGTGGGCCCACCATGATGCCTTTCGAACATCTACCCCATCAGTCAGATGCACCATTCCTTCGTGGGCCTAGGTCTCAAAAATCAAGTCAATCCGTGACTTGTGTGGGCCACACCACATACAGAAGTGGAGAGGGGCCGTGCACCATTAAAACATTCATAACCATTTTTGAGGGCCCACCGAGATGTGGTTTGCAAATCCAGCCCATCCATTATGTGTGTTCCACTTGAATGAGGGTTCAGACCAAGTTTCAGGCGCATGCAAAACTCAGGTGGGACCCACCAAGTGCTTTTATATGTTTTAACGGTGTCTTCCCATAATTTTAGATGGTATGGCCTACCTGAGTTCCGTATATGGCTGATTTTTGGGATATCCCATAATTTAAAGGGGACCCATCAAATGCACGGTGTTGATGGTCAAAACGCATCACGGTGGGGCCCACACAGCTCGACCTCACGGGAGCTTATCGTGAGGTCGAGCGCATAATACCTTTTCCATATATATATATATATATAATACTTATTGTAAAAATAGATTGCTGGGTAAAGCTTTAATTTTACAACTTAATTTTTTAAACAATAGCAAAAAAGCCGTTAAGGGACGTGGATTGGGTACTACCCCCACTAGGACCTAGCTAGAGACGAACGATCCTGTAAGGGGCTCTATAGGGCCCACTATGATATATATATTTTTATCTAAGTTGTTCATCAATTTTGAAAGATCATTTTAAGGCATGACTCCATAAAGGAGGTAGAATGAAGGCCCAAGCATACCACACCCATAGGAAACAGTGGTGATAATGAGCCCCACCATTGAAACCTTCCTAGGGCCCACCGTGATGTTTATTTGTCATCCAACTTGTTCATAACGTCGTATAGACGTGAATGGGGGAAAACATAAACATCAGTTTGATCCAAAACTTTTGTGGCCCTTAAGAGGTTTTCAGTGCTAGGCATTCAATTCCCACTATTTTCGTGGTGTGGTCCCCACTTGAGCATTTGATCTACCTCATTTTTTGGGGCGTGGATTGGGTACTACCCCCACCAGGACTTGGTTAAAAACGGACGATCATGTTAGGGGGTCTATGAAGCCCACCGTGATGTATATGTTTTATCCACATCGTCCATTTATTTTGACAGATTAGTTTAGCGGACCACACCACACGAAGCAAAGGGGATTGAACTCCTTAGTGGACCACACCACCGTGATGTTTATTTGCCATCTAACCTCTTCATAAGGTCACATAGGCCTCTATGAAGTGAAAATAAATATCAGCTTGATCCAAAACTTTTGTGGCCCCAAGAGGTTTTCAACGGTAACCTTTCAATCCTCCACTACTTCCTATGGCGTGGTCCATTTAAGCTTTCCATTTGCCTCCTTTTTTTAAAACATGCCATAAAATGATCTTTCAAAATGGATGGACGGTGTGGATTAAACATTTACATCACAATGGGCCCCACAAATCCCTGATAGGATTGTTCGTCTCTAGCCAGGTCCTTGAAATACCCCGTACTTTTCAGTACTCGGATGTTGCCTTGGGAATCTAACTAAGTATAAATACAAACCTAACTTATTCGAACATTCACATTCATTCTAGTCTAAATCTGACCGTTGAAAGCAATCCCCGTCCATATATCAAGCTATCCATCCATACATTAGGAGCTGTCTTCGTTCATAGATTATGTCAATCAAATCGTCCATCATGAATTCTAAGACCCGGATCATCAGATCCACCACTCATCGAGTCCACAACTTCCTGTGGGTTGATTTGGTACTTACTTACACATTATAGCCATCGAATTGTAAAAGCAACCATTAATTAAAGTCTATGCACATTAGTTTGTGGACGTTTAGAAATGTTGAAGGGCAGATCGAGAAACGATCTGACTGTTAAATTGTCAGTTATTGTCATCTAGATGCTTTCGATAGTCCATGATGTCTGGTTAGCAGAAATCCCCACTCAAATGTACTAGATTTGTTATCCAATTCAAGATTAACTATTATACTCCACGTGATTAACCTTAGAACCCTAGATTACCAAATAATTCACCTGTGAAATGATCTAGTTGCAAGATCTTCATAGGTCGTAGGATAACCATAAGTTTAAAAAGTGTCACTAATCTGAGCTTTAGATCCACCTCATCTCTAGTCGGGTGTCCTAATACGATCCGTAGAATTAGATAAACAGAGTATATTTACCAAAAACATTACTATGGGCCCCACACCCTCTGTGTGTGTGCACTAGGAATGGTACAGACTGTGGACCCGATCAAACCGAGTTTGACCCACGCCCAAAGAGGAAGTTCCTCTTCTCCCTTTCGTTTTCCCGCCCATGCGGCATGTGAATGGACAGAGATTCGAAGTTTGATCGTGGCCCATCAATCAAGGTCCCTTGCTGTGATATGAACTATCCATCATTTTTAGAGTGGTGGTCCGACCAAAACCATGTTAACCACATGCGGGCATGCTCACGCACGTGAGCACTGTGTCCAGCGTAAGATCTGCTGGCAGGTGGAAGTTTCCAAAAACGGAAACCATTTTCTCCTTGCCATGTTGGCAATCCATGTGAGTGATGCTAGTTAAATCCTGACCCTCCATTTGGTTGAATCATGATCGTCCTAGCTATGGCTTCTCCCAGTAAAAAGGAGAAAACAACGACCAGTTTCGCCTTACCAGCCGTGCACTGGTAGTTTGTTGCGAGACAAAGCATCCAAATCGGTCATTTTTGGTCTAACAGACCTGAGAGAAACCAATGAGTGCTAAAGTTGGGAGAGAGGTTAAACTTCACGCCACTCCTTCGTTTCTTTCAGAAACCCTAGAAACCATTTGCTTCCTTCAAAGCTCGAACTCACCACCTAAATAAACATAGAGGTTCTATCTAAGCATTCTCCGAGCTCCCTTGGGCTTATCCACATTGTACACAATAATCAGATCGAAGGAAAACCTGACGATGTTGAATATGCCATTATTATCCTTCTTCTTCCTTTCTTGAAGATCGAATCAGTGCGATCCATGGTATGCCCCATTTCGTGATCAGAGAAACTCACTAGGTGGACCTTTTGTTCAACATTCCATCCCTGTAAACCAAACAGGCATTCGTCCCATGCATTTGAAGCTGAAACCCAATGAGATCGGTGCATGAAGGGTGCGTGGACGTTGTCCGCACCTCCAACTGCGGTGCTGCTGAGTCGGGCTGAGTTCACTCGAGTTCAGGATCTGTTTATGTCCAATTTTCTTTTGTTGATCGAACTTGAGAAATAGAGAGGGAGGGGGTTGGTTGTTGTTGGAGTCAAGTTTTGGAATCGAGTTCGATCGGTTCATCTCTAAGCGTGGCTGAGTTGTGTATGAGTCGCTGAGTTAAGCACGACTCAGGCTCGGGTTTGTTGTCCATTTCTGGACCAGACCTAGTGATGAAGAAAAGAAATTAGGATGAAGAGCGAAAGAAAAGGGAGAAGAAAGCAAGAAAGAGAAGAAAGAGGTGAGAAAGCGCTACTGAGTTGACTCAGTCAAGCCCAGACCGAGTCTTGGACTGGTTAGTAGTCTAGTATATCTAGAGGTGTTTTCAGGCGGGTCACAGAAAAAGAAAAGGAAAAAAAGGGAAATGAAAGGAAGAAGAGAAAGAGGGAGAGATGAGAAACCGGCTGGGTCCAACCGAGTTAACTCAGTTATTCATTGAGTCCAACTCATTGATTGACTCATCTGGTTGAGTTCGAGCCGAATATGGGCTCCGTTTGACACCAAGGAAAGAAAGAGAAGGAAAGGAAAAAAAGGGCAGAAGAAGAAGAAGAAGTGACGATGTTAGTTGATTCGGCGAGTTCAGTCAAGTTCGGCTGAGTTCAAACCAGTTAAGTTCAGTTAAGTGGCATTGGAGTCGAGCTGGGGTTGAGTTGATTCAAGGCGAACCAACTAGGTGTGTTTTTCTCTCAAACCTTGCATTTAAGTTTTAATTAGAGCTTTGGTTAGTTAATTGATTTCCTAATCTCAATTAAGATGTAGCTTAATATCACATTTTCAGTTTCACTTTGTTCGAGTTGAGAGTGAGTCAAGTAAAGTCTATCTTAGGATGGTTCTAAAGGCGTGTGCACCTCGTAACAACATTAGTAAGCGGTTTGACTCAGAAGGTGATGAATTTTTCCCCTTGGGCTTTCCACTGTCATATTATTTTAAGTGATAGTTTTTATTTTAATTTCAATTGATTATTAACATCTCTATTTCATGATGACTTGTACTAGTTATTGGAATTGATCTTCAAATTATATATATGCTCAATATTTATCTTGTATAAACACTTACATGTTGCACTTGAATATCTTCTCATACTTGTGGTATTTATAGAACTTGAATTGTTACATTTATTAATGGAAAACTCCACATATATATATATATATATATAATATATATATATATATATATATATATATATACACACCATACAGACTTGGGATGTAACTTGATTGATTGTGATTATAATGGACCTTTTACCTAGTGACCGTTTTAACCAATGGATTAAATGGAATGTTGTGGTGGACTTACCATCTTGTAGATCGTTGTGCCTATGTGGCTTTTGAGGATAACCCTTTTTATCACATTTCTTGATGGATTGTTTACCCTCTGTGGCTTTGATGTATTTTTTTTTCCTATGTGGCTTTGATTTGACATTTGCCCTATGTGACTTAGATTTGATATTTGGCCCATATGGCTTTGATTGAATATTTGCTCTAAGTGGCCTAATGGATTATTTTCGTATAACCATGCGATGGTAAGTTTTACTTGTTGACTTGGGAGAGCCATGGTCTATGAATCTTAGTACCGGTTAGACCATGACTATCATAGATGAATAAGACACACATGTGGACATCAATTCATGAGATGTACCATCATCTTGTGTGAGAAAACTAACTTGGGTTAAGATGGACGGTTTCCATCATTGGAATTGACTTGGTGTCGATTTATGCCTTATTGTTGCTCTGCACAGTAGTTGAGTGTGGCATGAACAAAAGATCCAGGTTTAGATCCTTAGTCACTTACATTGGTGGATCAAGATTAAGTTAGCAGTCTGGGGGCTTATTAGCCTGAACTGTGATCGCGAGGTCAGGACTTGATGATTCATGAAAGATGATTAATCCTTAAACCTGATGACATGAAAGGGTCACGATCTTGATTGGTCAGCTTTTACTCTTTCGACGAGGTCCATGTAGGGGCCAATAAAGTGAATGTAGCTGGGTACTTTCATCAGGAGCCATTAATTCTTATACGGTCCAACAAGGGATCCACTAGTTTGCTTAAGAACATGTTTATGATTTTGATTTGGGTTAATCAGGTACTCATCAAGTGATTTTTCCACTGAGCCCAACACTATGATTGTTTTATAAGTTTTTAAAGAATTTTAACCGTTGAATTTTTATTTTAACTGTTAAAATTGCTTTGATCGCACTTGATAATAACTTGATGGTCTTAGATCTGATGGTCCACTTTTGATTACAGTGACAACATCACTAGCCAAACTGCGTCCCATAGAGCTGTGATTTTCTGATCGAGGGTTGTTGCGAGCACATGTTCATGATGGTGCTCGCCAGATGAATGGCCTGGATAACAAAGTGGTGGGTCCCACGGGGTTCCCAATGCAATTATATGATTCCACGATGTGCCGTAAGTAGGGGTGTACATCGAGTCGAACTAAGTCGAGCTGGCCTCAGCTCGACTAAGCTCGGCCATTGGCTGACCTTAGCTCGAACTCAGCTCGGCTCGGTCCTCGAGCCTAACTAGCCAGCTCGGCTCGATTCAGTTAGCAGCTCAGGCCAGCTCAGGCCAAGTTCGAGCTAAGATTGAGCCGAGTTCACTGTTGAGGCATTTCCACAAACACCTGAACTGCAACTTCAAAATCCCATTGTTTTACAAATAGGGGCAATGGTTTTACAGGTAATTTATCAAACACCTTCTAAGCAATATAAAAACCAAGAAAAAGAAAAAGAAAAAGGGTATTTGTTTCATGTACATACCTTCCTTGCCACCAACCACATCTCGTTGAGTCATTTTATCAAACGGTTGGTGAGAAACATCAGTGGCAAAGTAACCGAGTCACCGAACTGGTTCGATCCGAGTTCGATTCAAGCTGGGGTTCGATTTGAGTCGAGTCGAGCTCGGGCAAGCTTGAACTCGGTTCAAAATTTTTTTCGAGCTTGAAAAATCAGCTCAACTCGGCTCGAACTCAGTTTCGAACCGAGTCGAATCAAGCTTTTTCGAGTCGAGTCGAGCGAGCTAACCGAGCTAACTCGGTTCGTGTACACCCCTACACATGTACCACTCATGTATGGCAATTTTGCACATTTTAATGTGGGTCCCACCACTTTTGTACAAGCACATGGTTCTTTTTTAAAATAATTTAATTTGCATTGGTGCTTGCCACCAGGCTGAAATATTTTTAAAGTGATTTTTCATTGATGCCTGCCACCCAACGGAAAGTTACTGCAGTTGAAAGCTAGGTAGGGCCATTATGATGTTTGTAAGAAGGAAGAGGATTGTGGGGTACTGAGTAACTCAATACTTTAAGCACACTGACTAAACCGTGGGGTCTATTGTAATTTATGTATTTTATCTACTCAGTTGTCCATTTTACTAAATAATTTTAGAACTTAGACCTAAAAAATGAAGCATATTCAAAGCCCAAGTGGATCACAGGAAAGAGTGTGAATTGAATATCCATTGTTGAAAACTTCTTGTAGGTGACAAAAGTTTTGGATCAAGCTGATATTTGTATTTTCTCTTCATCTACTTTTGTGTGATCTTATGAATAGTTTAGATGACATATAAACATCGATGTGGGCCTTAGTAAGGTTTCAACAGTGAAAATCATTATTCCCACTGTTTCTTGTGGTGTGGTCCACTTGAGCCTTGGATATGCTTCAATTTTGTGATCAACCTCTTCTAATGAGTTGGACAATTGGATGGAAAAATGGATGGACAGTGTGGATAAAGCACATACATTCATGGTAGGACCAGCGTATAATAAAAGCATACTTGGCCAATTTCATGTTAGGATATGAGCCCAAAAATGAGGTAGATGTTATGGACAGATGTCTTAAATCTGTCTGGTGGTCTGTCGATGATATCGACAGGGTTTCGATGACATCGAAGCCAGTCGTCGATGATATCGACGGTTGCTCGATGCTATCGATAATTCACAGAATTTTTCACCCCTGGTCGCTGGACAGTTTTGGTCATGTTTCGATATCATTGAAGGACCGTTGATGATATTGAAGCTGTCATCGAGAGACCTTCGATGACATCGAAGAGTTCTGTAGATGCAATTGCGGAAACGCAGATTCCGCGAATTTTGTTTCCTATTCTGAGTTTGCTTCTTTCTAAACTTATAAAAAGGGGTGTATGTGGGATTGTGATGTATTCTAAGGCTTTCTAAAAGAGTTCCAAGGGTTCCTAAAAGGATTTTAGGGTTTCTAAAGGGTGTAGCAAGGGTGAGATTCGAGGTTGTTCGAATTGGGTAAGTCCTCTCTCTTCGTAATTTCTATTTTCATAGTGGAGATCTGTCGCTTTGTGCCGTGGTTTTTTCCAGCAAGGGTTTTCCACGTTAAATCTGTGTTCTCTTGTGTGTGCTTGGTGTCATTGTATTACTATCCTAGATCTAGACCTGTGTGATTCCGCAGGTCAAAATCCCTAACAAGTGGTATCAAAGCTATCGTTGGGGCACAGATCTAAATCTGCAGGATTAGTAATAATGGTGAGCACTAGGTATGAGATTGAGAAGTACTCAGAGAAAAATAATTTTGAGTTATGGAAGATCAAGATGATGAGTTCCTTAATCAAGCAAGGTGAAGATGGTGCTCTTGAGGAGCGAAAGTCTACTGTGACTGATGATGAATGGAATAATCTTGATAAGAAGACATTATCATCGATCCGTTTATGTCTCACAGATGAGGTTCTTTACAACGTCATGAGGGAGAAAACTGCGGCTAAGTTATGGGTGAAGTTAGAGGATGTCTATGCGAAAAAGTCCTCTGAAAATCACCTGCACTTGAAGCGGCAGTGGTATAACTTTAAGATGGCAGGCGGAGATCTGGAGGCTCACATCAGCGACTTTAATAAATTAGTTTGCAAATTGCTGGATATGAAGGAAGTGATGAAAGATGAAGAACAAGCATGTATGTTGTTGAATTCTCTTCCGGCGTCGTATGAGTCATTCAAGGACAATATGTGCAGCACGAATAAAACCCTAAGTGTCGACACCGTTATCTCAGCCCTTCAAGGGAAGGCTATGAGAAAGCTAAACGGCGACATGGGGACATCTTCTGATGCACTATTTACAATGGATAGGAATTCTGAACAAGGTACGGGTTCTTTAGGTTATAGATCTAAATCAAAGGGCAAGGGGAAAGGAAATGTAAAGTGCTGGAATTGTGGGAAGGAAGGACATGTGAAGAAGGATTGTGAAAATTCTAAATCGAAGAGAGAAGATTCTGAGGCTTCATACAGGGAGGCCAATGTTGCCACGTCAGATGGATTGAGTGGATGTGATGGTAATGTTTTGTCTGTGTCTACGATCAAGCGGCCATACGATGATCGTAAGGACAAGTAGATGCTAGACACAGGGGCATCTTTTCACATGACTCCTCATCGGAGTGGTTCGCCAGCTACAGGGAGTGCGATGGTGGGCAGGTGTTTATGGACAATGGCTTTACCTGTAATGATGTTGTGGCTGTTGGTACGGTGCGCATCAGGATATTTGATGGGGTGGAGTGTATCTTAACTGAGGTCAGGCACGTTCCTGATTTGAAGCAGAATCTGATTTCTCTTGGTGTACTTGAGGCAAAAGGATGTAAGTACATAGGTATTGATAGTGCTCTTAAGGTATCTAATGGGGTACGGGTAATCATGAAAGCGCAATGACTCGGTAACATGTATAGGTTGATCGGGAGCACTTCAAAAGGTGGAGCTGCAGTGGATGTAGCGAATTCCACCTCTGCATGTGTGTGGCATGTTGGACATGGCCACATGAGCGGACAGGCAGGAAGGTTGAGACGCGTGAACATGGATACAGAGCAGTTGGAGCAGCCACCTGTGAGAAGAATCACATGGCATGATCGCAGGATATCGGTGAGGTACATGGACGACTTCGATATCACAGGGGATTTATCTTCTATTCAGAAGGCTCTAGGTGAGCCTAGTGCTGAGAAGTGAAAGGTGACTATGGGCGATGTGATGGATTCGTTGTACCATACCAACATATGGGAGCAGGTGGAGCTTCTAGTGGGTCAGAGAGCGGTTGGATGCAGGTGGATCTTCAGGAGGATATAACATAGATACATGGCGAGGTTGGTAGCGAAGGGTTATGCTCAGAGAGAAGGGAACGACTTTTCAAATATATTTGCACCAACGGTATAACAGGTGTCTATTAGATCCGTGATTGGCGCTGGTTGGCCAATGTGATCTTGAGCTGGAAGGATGGATGTGGAGTCTACACTTTTGAAAGGGAAAGTGAAGAGCAGATCTACATGAAGCAACCAAAGCAGTTCGAAGTTAAAGGGGCTGAGAAAAGACTTTGCAGAAGGTCGTGGTTCGACCTGTCGCCTAGGCAGTGATTTGATTCCTTCATGGTGAGTTAGGAATTGATGACATGTAAATTGCCAATTATGACATGTCTAAAATCAATGTACTGAAGACTCGGTTAAGTGAGACATTCAGGATGAAGGATCAGGGGGCTGCAAAGATGGTTCTCGGCGTTGAGACTGAAAGAGGAATAGGCTTTGATAATCACAGGAGGAATACCTTGTGTGTAGGTAATGATCAAGGATGTGATGGGCCCGGAAAAGTCGGAGAGCGTTCCCTACGCGTCTCTCCTCAAGTTTTGCTCAGGACATGTCCCAAAATAGATGAGGAAAAGCACGATATCTCATGAGCCTTATTCGAATGCGGTTGGTAGTGTATGTCATGATCTGGATTAGACCGGTTATTTCACAGGTTATCAATCTTGTGAGCAAGTACCCCAGCAAACAATATTGAGTAGCGGTGAGATGGTAAGAAGACTACGTTTTTTCTTTTAGGAAGATAGGAGCAAAGGTGGTTGGGCATATGGATTTAGATCTGGCAGACATGATCAACAAAAATGTTCCAGCAGAGAAGTTCAAGGTCTGTAAAACTTCTCTAGGCTTAGCGATGGCGTAAAAGGAAGACGGAGTGTGCACTATAAGCTATGATGTGATGAAGAGATAAAGAGGAGGTCAAGAAGCTACACGGATAAAGATTGAAGATATGGTGGAGATTGTTATGGACAAATGTTTTAAATCTGTCTGGTGGCCTGTCAATGATATTGACAGGGTTTTGATGACATCGAAGCCAGTCGTCGATGACATCGACGGTTGTTCGATGCCATCGATAATTCACAGAATTTTTCACCTCTGGTTGCTGAACAGTTTTCGTCCTGTTTCGATATCATCGAAGGACCGTCGATGATATCGAAGCTGTCATCGAGAGACCTTCGATGACATCGAAGAGTTCTGTAGATGCGATTGCGGAAACGCAGATTATGCGGATTTTGTTTCCTATTCTGAATCTGCTTCTTTCTAAACTTATAAAAAGGGGTGTATGTGGGATTGAGATGTATTCTAAGGCTTTGTAAAAGAGTTCCAAGGGTTCCTAAAAGGATTTTAGGGTTTCTAAAGGGTGTAGCAAGGGTGAGATTCAAGGTTGTTCGAATCGGGTAAGTCCTCTCTCTTTGTAATTTCTATTTTCATAGTGGAGATCTGTCGCTTTGTGCTGTGGTTTTTTCCCGCAAGGGTTTTCCACGTTAAATCTGTGTTCTCTTGTGTGTGCTTGGTGTCATTATATTACTATCGTAAATCTAGATTTGTGTGATTCCGCAAGTCAAAATCCCCAACAGTAGATACAAAACTCAAGTAAGTAACACAATAATTAAAAGGGGTGAAAAATGCCTACCTTTGAAACCTTTCTAAAGTGCACTACGACGTTTATATGCCATCATAACCGTTCATAAGGTAATTCTCACTTAGGTGAACTGAAAATACAACAGTTGTATATTAGGACAAGTGATTAAGAGATTCCCACATGAGACGTAGATCGATGGTTCAAACTACAAGTAACATATATTATATTTCGGGGTCCCTACTCATGGGTCACTGAGGTCATAGGTTCGAGTGCCTATGTGGTGCTTGTGGGTGTGAGTGCATGGAAAAAAATAATTTAAAACATAAAATATTAGCTTGATACAATACTTATTCAACCCCACTATTTTCAATGGTGGGTTTATAATTCCCACTATTTTCTATCACGTGGCTCATTTGAGTTTTAGATCTTTTACATTTTTGAGCTCATGCTTTAACATTAACGATAAAATAGAATTTCTAAGAGGATTTCTCACAATCATCACTACTATCCGGCGTGGCTTTTGGGAGGAATTTCTTGCAGTCGGTTCACAGGCAATCCTTGTTCATCCTTTATTGTGATTAGATAACAGTTTGCTTCTTTACAGCAGTAAAGATAACATTAATCATGCGACCATCTCAGCAAGTGGGCTACAGTGGGTGGCGACACACGATGTATCCTAAATCCCCGTAGAGGGTAACATGTCTAACACGTGTGCAGGGGTACATGTGGGCCACATATACAGTGCCTACATATGACTGGCCATACCTTGCCAGAGTGTCAAATCTTCTGATCATGTGCTGTTTCCAATGTGATAAGGTCTGATAATTTATTCAAACGTCCACTCTCCAATGTGATAAGGCCTCAGCCCACTTCGTGAAGTAATCGACAGCAACGATGGCAAATTTGACTTGCCCTTTTTCGGTCGGCAGAGGGCCGATGATGTCAATTCCCCATTGAGCGAAAGGCCATGGACCGCTCATGGGAGTCATTTCCTCAGCCGGTTGTCTAGGCACGGCCGCAAAACGTTGACATTTGTCGCATTTTCTGACATACTTCCTGGCATCTTCTTTGAGGGTCGGCCAGAAGTATCCCTGCCGAAGCACCTTTAGAGCCAGGGCTCGACCACCAGAATGGTTCCCACAGATCCCCTCGTAAATCTCCCGGATGACATAATCTGCTTCCTTGGGTCGGAGGCACCTGAGATACGGCTGAGAATACCCCTTCTTATACAGGGTTCCGTTCAGAATAACGTATCTTGCTGCTCGGACTCGCAGACGTCTAGCTTCTTGTCTGTCCGAGGGAACCTCCCCTGACTCGAGGTAGCCAAAGATTGGATCCATCCAGCTCGGGGTGTTATTCACCGGATTAACCGTTTTCTTCTCTACTCGATCGATGCTGGGATGTTCGATGAATTCTACCGGGATGATCCGCGGAATATTTCCCTCCGCGGCCGACGCCAACTTCGCCAGGGCGTCCGCCCACGTATTTTCTGTCCTCGGGATCTGGTGGAGCGTACGGTTCTAAAATTTCTCGATCAACTTTCTGGCTTCATCTAAGTAAGCAATCATTCTGTTCTCTTTGGCTTCATAATCAGCCGAGATGTGATTCACGACCAGCTGAGAGTCGCATCGGACTTGTATAGATTGGACCCCGAGGCTGGCGGCCAATCTGAGCCCGGCTAACAGGGCCTCATACTCCGCCTCGTTGTTGGAGGCTTTAAAGCCGAGCCGGATGGCATACTGGACGATTGTAGAATCAGGGGCGATCAAGACGATCCCTGCCCCGACTCGTTTTGAGTTAGACGATCCGTCTACGTAGAGGACCCATCCGACTTCTGGAATGCCCTGTGAGCTGTTTGGGAGGTCATGCGGAGTCATCTCATCCTCATTATTGATCTGCTCTTCACTTAGAACAGTGAATTCTGTGATGAAATCAGCCACCGCTTGGCCTTTCTTTGCTGTCCTTGGCCGAAAAGTAATGTCAAATTCTCCAAGTTCGATCGCCCATTTGGTCAACCGACCCGAGACCTCTGGCTTTTGGAGAATCTGCCTGAGGGGGGAGTCGGTTAACACGATGATCGAATGCGCTTGGAAATACGGACGCAACCTCCGAGCCGAAATGACTAGGCTGAGCGCAAGCTTCTCCAGAGAGGGGTATCTCGTTTCCGCTGGTACCATGGCTTTGCTCACATAGTATACGGGATACTGTTTGTTCCCCACCTCCCTGATCAGGGCCAAGCTGACTGCTGAGGCTGAGACCGCGAGGTATAGGAACAAAGACTCGCCTTCCTCCGGTTTTGATAGCAGAGGTGGTGAGCCCAGATATTCTTTCAGCTGCTGGAAAGCTTGCTCACACTCGGGCGTCCACTTGGCCTTCTTATGACCCTTCAATTGCTGAAAGAAGGGGAGGCATTTATCAGTGGCTCGGGATATGAAGCGTCCGAGCGCTGCTACCCGTCCAGTGAGGCATTGTATTTCCTTGACAGTTCGAGGCGAACTCATGTTGAGGAGTGCCTTAATCTTATCGGGATTGGCCTCGATGCCTCTCTGACTGACTTGGAATCCAAGGAATCTTCCTGAACCAACTCCGAAAGCACACTTTGCCGGGTTCAGCTTCATTTGATATTCCCGGAGGACCGCGAAGGTTTCTCCAAGGTTCGCCAAGTGATCGGATGCCTTGACGCTTTTTACCAACATGTCATCGACGTAAACTTCCATCGTGCGTCCGATCTATCTTGCGAACTTCTGATTGACCAGTCTCTGGTATGTGGCCCCAAGCGTTTTTCAGGCCGAATGGCATGACCCGGTAACAGTAAAGCCCCCTGTCTGTGACAAAGGCGGTTTTCTGCCTATCTGGGGGATGCATCGCGATCTGGTTGTAACCAGAGTAGGCATCCAGGAAGGAAAGCAGCTCGTATCCCGCCGTACTGTCTACCAGTTGATCGATCCGAGGCAATGGAAAACTGTCTTTCGGACATGCTTTATTCAGGTCTGAGTAGTCCACGCAAATTCTCCACTTGCCATTAGCCTTCTTAACCAAGACAACATTTGCAATCCAATCTGGATAATATACTTCTTCTATGAAGCCGGCGTCCGACAGGGCCGAGATTTCATCCGCAATAGCTTCACACCGCTCGGCATCAAACGGTCTCCTCTTCTGCTTCACAGGTTTGTGGTCTGGATCCACGTTCAACCGATGGACCAGAACGTCTGGAGAGATTCCTGGCATATCAGCGTGCGACCAGGCGAATACGTCCCTGTGTCGTTGCAGGAAAGTTAACAGCTCGGAGCGTTGCTCAGGACTGAGTGATGTTCCGAGCTGAACCGTCTTGCTAGGATCGATTTCGTCAAGCGGAACCTTCTCCAAATCTTCGATTGGCTTATTCTCGATAGGTCCGCGCGAGTCCAACATGTTGATAGCGAGTGTTTGCTTTACAGACCCTTTTTGAACCGCAATGGCGTAACATCTCCGAGCCTCGCGTTGATCGCCTCGGAGGTAACCCGTTCCGCCTTCGGCGGGAAATTTCATCGTCAGGTGATAAGTAGACACAACCGCCCGCATTGCATTGAGGGAGGGCCTGCCCATAATCACATTATGTACTGATGGTACATTGACAACAAGGAAGTCCACCATCACGGTGACTTGATGTTGCCCCTCTCCCGCAGTCACCGGGAGGGAAATGGCTCCTTCAGAGATTATTCTCTCTCCGGCAAAGCCGTGTAGGGGGGTCTTCACAGGTCTGAGACGAGACTGTGGAATCCCCATCCTTCCGAAGGCCTCAGAGTAAATCACGTCGGCTGAACTTCCAGTGTCAACGAGAATCCGATACACCTTATGATTGGCTATGGTCATAGTGACCACCAAGGCGTCATCATGTAGATGTTGGATCCCCCGAGCGTCGTCTTCTGTGAAGGTGAGGCTACAGGGACTGACTCGTGGTTCTTTGTTAGGCCGCTCGGTAAGATTGACATACCGCTCTGGGCTCCTTCGGGAGTGAGCCTTTCGGGCTCTGTTTGAATCTCCCCCGCCTGATGGACCTCCGAAGATGGTGCGGATCTCCGTAGGTTCTTCGGGTGGATTTTTGGGGCGTTCTTGCGTTCGCCCCTCTTTCCGAGTATTCTTCTCTTGCTTGGTGTACCGGCGTAGGTGCCCCTTTCGAATGAGGGATTCAATCTCGTCCTTGAGATCTACACACTCATCGATATTGTGGCCATGATCTCGATGGAAGCGGCAATATTTGCGCTTGTCGCGAAGCTCTGGGTCTGCCCGCATACAGACTGGTCAGTTGAGAAGTTTCTCACCTCGGATATCCAGTAGGATTTGCTCGGCGGTAGTGTTGAGAGGTGTGTAAGAACGGAATCTCCCTTCTGGCTTCCTGCTCGGTCGGCGATCACGGGAAGAATGATCATCCGAATTCTTCCTCGGGGCTTGGAGTTACTCGTTCCTTGGCCTCTTTCCCTTCCCGTTCGGCTCGGTTATTTGGATATTCTTGCGAGTAGCCGAAAACTCCTCGGCGTGGACATACTTCTGGGCTCTAGCAATGAGCTCGGCTAACGTCCTCGCCGGATTCTTTCCTATAGAAAAGGCGAATTTCCCTTCTCTCAAGCCGCTACACACCGCGGCGAGAGCCATCTTGTCGTCGTAGTCTTCCACCTGCAGTGCTTCCTCGTTGAATCGAGCAATGTAGTCTTTCAAGGACTCTTTCGGCCCTTGTTTGATGGTAAGCAGGTGGGTATTGGGTTTTCGGATTCTCTTACCACTTATGAACTGGGTAAGGAATGACCGAGCCAGTTCTTCGAATGAACATATGGATCCAGGCTTGAGTTGCCGATACCAATTCCGAGCGGATCCCGCCAGAGTAATTAAGAATCCTCTGCACATCATCGCATCAGTCGCGGTCTGTATCTGCATCCACGAACGATAAGCTTCCACGTGCTCGGATGGGTCAATTGACCCGGAGTATTGGATGACAGGAGGAATCCGAAATCTCTGGGGCATCACTTCGTTCATGATTTCTGAGTTGAACGGAGGCTCGGTCTCTTCCATCATGGCTTGAACAACAGCCGGTATTGACGACGGCTGTTGTTGCTTCCGTAACATTTGGACTTGGTTAGTTAGGTCTGTGAATCGTGACTCCTAGGGATCCCTGTTTTCCGCTACTACTTCCCGAGCATTCTCCGGTTCGGGCGTTCTCCTTTCCCTTCTCCTTTCCAAGGTGTGACGAAGGTCCGTTGGAGCCAAAGCCGAGGCAGCTGGAACGTCCGTCGGGGCCCGTGTCGTCACATTCCTAGTAGGGGCTTGCGCTGGAGCTGGGGGAGGGTTTTGATCCGAAACCGGTGCTCGGGTAGATTGGTGCGGAGATGTCCCACGCCTCGTCATTGAATGAGCTTGAACGACTGGCCCGACAGCTTCCGGACTTCTCCGCTCGGGTTGCTGCTGGGACTCGCGTTCCTGTCTCATCCGTTCCACCTCATCGCGCAAGGCTTGTACTTCTCCTTGCAAGGCGCGGTATTTGTTGGAACGATTGCAAGAACGCTGGGAAGGGCCCGGTGCAGATTCCGCATGGAGTGATGACGAAGAGCGGGTTTGCTCCGGTTCCACCACCACTGCTTTCTTCTTTCCTCTAGTCATAGCTTTTAAGAACAGGAACCTGACTTTTTGTATCAGTTTCCCACAGACGGCGCCAAAAATGTTGAGGTCAAAATCTGGTCAGCCTTCTTCCCCTTTTCACGTGTCTCGGGCGGGTGATGAACCTGGTTCCCTGCACGCAAACTGTGAGCAATGGAGACCCTGGCTAAGCCGGGGGACCCTCCGATGCCTAAGTTAGGACACTGGAATCAGGGTCTAAGTTGGAGAGGAAAGGGAATGTGCTAGTTGTCGCGTACCTGTAGTCATGGAATGATATGACATTTATACCTCTTCGTCTCTCGATCCTCATTCGATAATCTCGGCACGATCAGTGGGATTTTGCGGATCATGAAGATATTGCCCAGAATCCGCAGATCATGTGTCGCAGCGTACGTATCTGCGGGCGAGATAAGAGGACATATCCCTATACGGCAGTTTCTCCACTTAGCGCGTGGAACCTTTACTCTCGGAGATGCCTCGGCTCGGTCAGACCGAGGCGACAGCATCGCTCCGAACTAATGATCGTTCGCGAGTGACGCAACTATTTATTCTTGACCTTATGACGGACGTCCGCTCGGAGTTGATCGTACAACTCCGGGTATTCCTCACTGACTGCCTTTGGAAAGAAGGTGGTCGAGAATGAGAGCTTCACCCATCTTAACCCGCCTTCCTCGTATTATGGTGAGGCTCGGACTCTCCGATCAGACTAGCGGATCATAGTCCTCCGATCGTAGTCGGCTCGGATCTTCCTATAACAGACATCATGAATATAAAATACGTGGGGCCACATACACTCAACACCATGTAGCTGGATGGTGTTGGGGTCACCAACCAATCTGCTTCTGTGTCCCACAGTTATTTCCGTGACACGCCGTGGGTCCCACCTTCCTGACTGCTGATTGGGTTTCCGATGGTTGCGACTAATTGCCCATAGACGATCTTACTGAAGCATATATATGTAAATCCAAACCCTAAAAGATCTAAAGGTGTACATGTGCATACCATGGATCCCATCTAAAAATTACTTTGTAGTTATCCATCTAATGAGAGAATTATACCATAACCTACTTATTTTTATTTTTTTTTTGTTAGTACACCCACTGTCAGTTAACACTTCACTGTTAGCCACCCCCACTAGGGAATCGATACCAAGACCTCAGGGTTGAAATGAGGTATCTTTCACTCAATCTACCCCTTGAGCTATGGATCAGGGTTCATAACCTACTTGTTTGACTTGAACCACAATTATCTAATCCCCATACCTAGATCACATCATCTAAGTGTCCAATTAATCTTTGGACCATTCTTCACTTGTATGTACGCACGCGTGTGTGTGTATGCACAGACACTATTCATGCACACTTACACTCATTTACATGAACATACACTAGCTAGTTATATAGGTACTTATATCAATATATCTTCATATAACACAAGCGGTTGGCTAATTGGTTAAGACTACCCTTGTAGCAGTGAAGGTGTATAAATATAAATATATCTTTAGTGATGGTTGAAGGATCAATTCCTATTATTGTCTCTATTTCCTATATAAGAGGAGTGAATATAAATATATCTTTAGTGAAGGTTGAAGGATCAATTCCTATTATTGTCTCTATTTCCTATATAAGAGTGAATGAAGTGTGTAAAGATATAATTAACACCTTAGGGTGGGATGGTCCACATGATAAATAACTATACTCATAATAAGAATGTTTAAATATCCATGATGTATGGTCATATGTGTATATATAAGTATGTATAATTGTCTACACGAATTTTAGTTATTAAATTAGGCTCACTCACCTTTAATAGGACGTAAACCGAAAGCGTTGTTTATCTTAGTCATCGGATCTCTCACTTTTTTCTATTGGATTTGGACCATTGCTTTTTTTTTTTCCATCTTAGACTTGTGGGATAGTTGAGATTCTTAGGCATGGATCATCCTAGTGAGACCAATGGGACCTCTTATGTAATTATCTTGAATCTATCAACCATTTCTTTATTGTTTTACACACATACTTACACCCCACCCTCATACATCCACCCAACACATGAGCACATACTCGATCTGAGTCCTCTGGTGTTTTCTTAGTGTTTTCACATGTCCAATTATTTTTACTGCTAGCTCTGTGAGAATCCCTATCCTACTTGAAATGTAGGTGGGCCTACCTTCATGTTGGTGAGAAATCCACCCCGCCAATCAGTTTTGTGAGTTTATTTTAGGACATGAGATCGAAACTGAGGTGGATCCAATACTCAAGTGGGTCAAAACGTGAGGATTGAACATCCTGATTTGAAATATTCGTAGGGCAACATAAGTTTTGAATAAAGATAATATTTGTGTTTTGAGTTCAGAGAATGATATGCCTGAAGTGGAAGGAATATTTGGAGATTTTGAACAAACTATTATGTCCAATATGTGAGAAGAAATTGCAGCCACACTTATATATGCAAATCATTATTTATTTTTTAATCTATTTTTTATGAATAATGATATTTTAATTTTTTATTAAGTACTTTAGTTAATTTGAATTAAATAGAATAATTTTATTTTCATATAATAAAAAATAATTTCTTTATAATGTAAAACATTTCCAAACAGGAGATAGGGGCAAATGTGTCAAATTAATATATTTCGGACATTTTAGATGTTTGTTAACAAACGGGTTGTTTCAAATTCAGTACTTAATTTTCAGACTTCAGGCTTCGGATTTTAGATTCAGGTTTTAGACTTCAGATTTAACAAACGGGGCCTTAGCCACGAAATGGGACCATACATTTACTGAAATTATGGCACACTACACTGTCGCTAAGTCATGATAATCTTGAAATCAGATTGGTAATTGAACAATCTTATCCTCTGATTCTTGGACGGTTTATTGAAATATGTTTTCAATCTTTGACTGTCCAAGAAATATCCACCAATCAGATAGTCAGCTAATCCAATTTAGCTTAATATTTTATTCAGGATACATCTAAACACACACCAATATTTTCGATGATTTAATTTGAATAATTTATATTCAACGTATGCAATTTTTAAGTAATTTATAAGTCCCACGAATCAACTATCACAATTTGCCAGAATACCGAAGTCTTTCTTGTTCTCTCTCTCTCTCTCTCTCTCTCTCTCTCTCTCTCTCTCTCTCTCTCTCTCTCTCTCTCTCTCTCTTCTTCTTCTTCTTCTTCTTCTTCTTCTTCTTCTTTTTTTTTGTCCTTAAAAGAAATGAAACCTCTTACATCAAAGTCACTCAAAGCTCCACCAAAAGAGAACTTGTGTAATATAGATGTCCACCGAATGCACTTTAATCTACCATAATCTACCATTGGTGTAGCATAATGCATTTCCAAGCCATAAAGGTATAGAACACTTTTAGTGGGACGCGGTTTGGCTAGTGACCCCAACACTAACCGGCTAGCTGATGTCAAAGATTTGTGGACCCATCATGATGTATTTATTTTATCCACGCCGTCTATCCATTTTTTCAGATTATTTTAGGGAATGTGACAAAAAAATTAAGCAGATTCAAATCTCAGATAGGCCACAACACTGGAAACAGTGGGAGACTGAATGCTGACTGTTGAAAACTTTTTGGGGCCACAAAAGTTTTGGATCAAGCTGATATTTGTGTTTTCCCTTCATCCAGGTCTGTGTTACCTTTTCAACGAGTTAGATGGCAAATAAACATTACAGTGGGCCCCAGGAAGTTTTTAATGGTGGACGTTCAATCAATACTGTTTTCCTGTGGTGTGGTCCATCTGTGATTTAGATCTTCATCATTTTTGAGTTCATGCCCTAAAATCAGATGAAAAAATGGATGGACAGTGTGGATAAAACACATACATTATGTTGGGGCTCACATAGCTTTGACATCAGCTATATGTCATATTGATGTATTTTCAATCAAGATACTCTATCTTGAGGGACCCACTAGAAATTGATTCAACACATGTATAGGTCAGATTATCCTATCCCTCTAAAATGTACCTAATATATATATATAGGACTGGATGATTGTATGGGACACGTGGTCGCTAAGCCATAGTCTCAAAATTAGATTATTAGAACAATCCTAACTTTGATTCTTGGACACTTGTTTATTGAAATAGATTTTGATTTTAACCGTCTAAGAAATATCAATCAGATAGTCAGCTAGTTAAATTTAGCTTAAATTTTGGTTCATGATACATCTAAACATGGACCCACATTTTTCGCAATTTAATCTGAACGCGCGGTTCGTATTTCATGTGTGTTATTTCTAAGTAATTTATAAGTCCTGTGTATCAACCACCACACTTTGCTAGAGTGTCGAAGTTTTTCTCCATCAATGATACTTTTTTTTTTTTTTTAATCAATGAAACCTTTTATCAATCACTAAATGCACTTTAACATCAGGAAGTACTAGACCATAAAAGCTCCACCAAGAGAGCATTTGTGCAATCCAAATGTCCACTAAATGCACTTTTATATCCACCCTTGATTTAGTATCATGCCTTTTGAAAGCCAATAGAACACTTTCCTGATCAGCGCATGGTGCATTTGTTGGGCCCACTTGGGAGCTCAGATTAGACAAATCAAGAAACCAACTATAAATCCAATCTGCATGATCTGAGCCACCCATTGGCCTGCGTCATATACAGACTATGACGCATGAATAACATTGCTTGGATATATATGATTATTTATAATAATTATAATTATGATGACAATGGATATAAGGTGTTTGGCAGTGTCCCTATCTACCATGGCTGTCATCAATATCATTATGATCTTCTTCTCCTTTCTTAGGGTTACCAAAATGGAATTGCTCAACTAGACTAATTTACCATTGTTAAGACTGAGTTAACTGGGTCCGTAGTCAATCCAAGAAGCCAAGGTTGGTCCATGGCAAATCAAGATTTACATGACCCATGAGCTGATAGGATTGCCTCATGAAAGTATTTGCAAATTGTAGTTTTCATGGAATTAAGATTAGGGTTTACCTCCTCCTTTACTCTTTATTTATAGAGAAAAATATAGGTCTATGCAAAGGAGAAGGTTTATACTTTATAGTCTAACCGGTTGGACTATAAGTTATGGTCCACCCAACCAATAACTTCCAACATGTTTGCGTGACATCTAACCTGTCCAATACGTTGGATTTATCAGGAGGATCACCTTATAAAAAAAAAAATAATAATAATAATAATATCCACTCATTGAGTACTGCATTACACTTCTTTTTTGCTATTTATTAATGGCTAGAAGTTATTTTATGTTGTGTGGCCCACCATAAACTGAATAGAGATGATTTTTGCGTTAGACGATGCTCATGTTGGGACCAACTTAAGATATGGTCCTAATCTGCCACATATTGTTTGATATGTATTGATGTGTATTGGTTTCTCCACTCGGGGAAATGATGCACAGCATCACATATCAATTGGATGGCTTAGGGCAAATTGTTTGCAATTCATCCATCACAGGTTGATTAGGATGAGTTAGGATGAGTTATGTTGAGTCAACCATGTACAACTAAAGCTGTACATGAGTTGAACCGAGTCGAGCTTGGCACAACTCGGCTCAGCTTGGCCAATAGCTAACCCTAGCTTGAACTCGGCTCGGCTCGGTCAACAACTCAGGCCAATTCAAGCCGAGTTCAAGCTTGTACGACATTTTCTCAAGCACATATAATGCATCTTTAATTTCTCACGTAATGCAAAACAGTAACAACACTTTACATGTATTTCATCAAACACTCGGTGTACAACATCAAAATGAACAGATATGAGGGAATTCTAATAATGTAAAGGTTTTTTTACATAGAGATTTGTTTCGTATCCATTCCTTCATCCCCACCATCTAATTCCACGGAGAATGTACACACATGAAACAACACTTCATTGAGTCATTTCATCAAATACTCGGCGAGCAGCATCAATATTAAAATAACTGAGTCACCAAGCTGATTTGATCTGAATCAATTCGAGTTGAAGTTTGATTCGAGTCGAGTCGAGCTCGAGGAAGCTCAAACTTGGGTCGAAATTTCTTTGACCTCCAAAAATCAGCTCAACTCAGTCCAAATCCAATTTTGAGCCAAGGCAAATCGAGCTTTTCTGAGTCGAGTCAAGCTAGCTGACTGAGCTAACTCGACTGGTGTACAACTCTAGTACAACTTGTTGTGTGTATATATAAAGGGAAGAAAAGTGAGCTGTTTGGGGTCCACTGTGATGTGATTGTGTGATCCAAACCCTACATCTGGTGCGCCTCAACATGATTAATTACTGGAAAATCTAAAATTCAAGCCAATCGAAAGCTTGAGTGAGCCACACCATAGGGGAAAATGTAAAATTGTATCAATTATTTTCCTAATTCAAGTGATGTAGTGCACCTAATGATTGCATTTATCCAATTTTGGGGCTTCTCATTTTACCCATGGAGGATCACTATTAAGATTGATTGGATTACATAAACACATCAGGTTGGGCCCCACACACAGTTTTGAGCTTTCAGGTAGATGTCCATCATTCTCTATGATGTGGCCCAGGAGGTAATTGGATCACTCTGATTTTTGGAGCATCCCATTCTGATGATTGGATCTTTCAGTTGGATGGATTGGATGGAGTACTCAAATCATGGTGGGCATAAAAAATTCCTTTTCTTTTAAATCATGTGCATATTGGTTCCAAATGGCCTCAATTTCAACCCACAAGTGACGCATACCGCACCCAAAACCCACCATCAAACCTTGATTGCACCCCACTACACTATATCCGCCATAAGGTACACACACCATCCACCAATCTTAAGTCCTTATCTTTTTATATGTTCACCATCTTTTTCATCTACTGTCTATTCCCAAGTCAGAAATTGAAATGTTAGGATTGTCATACAGGGGACATATTTGGCCATGGTCCATCCATAGTGGGCCCAACAGACCATTAATGGTCGAGATTGTTGATACATGGACCCCTAATTGTCCAAACTGAAAACTCAATATTCTCATCCATGATGACATGCGATGTTCTCATGCTTTATGAGACAGTGGGGAGTCACCATCGATTCAGTGTCCAAAGACGTGCTCTAACTTTAATTATTTAGTACGTGAATGATACTGACATATGTTCTTCCTTCGTGTGATAAAACAAAGGTGAACGCTTGAAAGCCATGTTGATGTTGGAGCGGATTAGATGTTACTACCCTCACTCAGGGAGGCACCTTCATGTATTTGTTGTATATATATATCCACTTCCTCTACCTTTTTTATTTATTTATTTATTTATTTATTTATTTTTATTATTTATGTAGAGCAGGTCACTGACAGTTTCATGGCCAAAATGGATAAGAAAAGGCCCGGTCAATGACAGAAGTGATATAGACCGTCAAACCTTAAAAAGGGCGTATCTCACAATCTGAAATGAGTTATCGAACGTAAAATATATGATTTTAGGGTATGACGAGCTACTTTAGCCACCCAATCCGCTATACGGGTTGCTCAAGCCGAATTTGCAAAATAACATCATATCAACGGTCGTTTCCCTATTTTAATTCCATTTTAACTAAATAGTAAGTTTTAATTTGATTATAACTCTTCATCCGTTGGGCTTTAGGAGTTGCGTCCAACATGAAAAGTGCTTAGAATAACTAGGAGAACAGCTCGGTGAAGCCAAATAGGACACTTATTATTTTTGGCTGAAATCCTTGCGCGCTAGTGGAAATCATGACCGTCTATAAATAGTAAGTTTACTATTTATAGGAAGTTGCAAATTCTAGAAGTTTTAGTTGTAGTCTGATTATGAAATTTTTACCATTGCTTAGTATTCCTATTTAAAAGGTAGTGAACTCATTTATTTCATTTATCAATCAGTTTCGAATTTTATAGAATTTAATTTTTATTTTCTTGTTCTTTCTTAGTAGATTTGAGGAGTCTCTACCAGAAGTTCTATGGATTCAGAACAATTATCCTCTTGAGGAAGACGGTGCTCAACCTCATATCCTTCCCTGCGTCATTTTTCCATCTCAGGTTGCCCATACCACCAAAAATAGTGATGAATGATTATTAAAAACTTTTTGTAACCCACAAAATATTTTGGATTAAGCTGATCTTTATACATTCCCTTCATCCAAGTCTTCTTGACATTATCAACAGGTTGGATGGCAAATAAACATTATGAGAACATTATGATGAGCATTTTAGAATTTTTAATGGTGAGACACTCAATAACGGCTACTTCCTGTGGTGTAGTACATATGAGATTTTGATCTTTTTAATATTTTGGACCATCCTAAAATTAGCTAAAGAAACTTATGGACGATCATGGATATACAATATTATACATCACACCACTAAGGAGTTACTTGGGTAACAGTTAATCTACTTCCCTACTGATGGAGGAAAACTAGTTTTCATATATCTTATAAATAAAGTCAGGGATATGAGTCTAAGAATAGATTTTCACTTTTCACCGTCCAAGAAATGTCCACCAATCAGATAGTCCGCTAATCAAATTTAGCTTAAGTTTTTATTCTTGATACATCTAAACATGGACCAATGCTTTCGATGCTTTATTTTGAATAATTCGTATTCCATGCATGAAAATTTTAAAAGTAATTATTAGTCTTGTGGATCAACCATCACAATATGCTAGAATATCAAAGTCTTTCTCAGTCAATGATTTATTTTATTTTTAAAATTTTTAATTTTTAGGTACATATATGAAACATCTTATCAATATCACTCAATCACATCAAGAAGTAACATCAAAGTCCCTAAAAGCTCCACCCAAAGAGAATTTGTGTAGTTTAGATGTCCACCAAATGCTCTTTAATCCACCATTTGTCTAGCACAATGCATTTCCACCGCATAAAAGCATAGGGCATTTTTTGTGGATGTGAGCAGTTAGGGCTGATAGCTGATCAAGTTCTGTCCTAAGGTAGATGATACCATAAATTAGATCGTGGGCCGGGCTTGGATAGGGCTCGAAATAATCTGGCCCAGCGCATTTATAACTGATCATGTGGCCCATCTCTGACCAAACTAAAGCTGGTGTGGCATTGATGCTGTTCTCAGAGATCATAAGGGTATCATCTGTCACTGGGCCTGTATCAATGGAGGCCAGTGAAGCCTAGTTCAAGCCCTGAAAATGAAACTCTTTCTTTTAGAATTTTCTTGGGATTTTAACAACAAAATTCCTCAGTAATTTCAATTTTACCAAATAATACCTGGTATGTGTATGACATATAACTTGTCAACATATGCAATCCACTATTGATGAGCAGACAAATAAAAACTGGACGATTCAATCATAAGTAGAGCACACTACTAAGAAAAAAAAAGAAGCAATCCACACCACACAAAAACATCCAAATTCATGTGTTGCCCACTTCATGATTTGATCAGCAGTTTTTTTTTTTTTTTTTTTATCGTTTGATCATCATGGTGTCATCATGGTGAGGCGCGTATATTGAATAGGTTGGATGTCATACACATACCACGTAGGCCCACCATTATCGACTTAACTATTTTCTAAGAAAAAAAGTTAATCAAAAACATTTTGGTAACATCTCTTTAAAATCCATTAATCGCATTATTTAGCAAAATGAAAACTCTAGCCAAGAAGGGTCTAAGTTGTAATATTGGCATTGGAAAAGGTGGGTGTAAGTTTCTGTGATGTTGGCATTGGAAAAAGTAGCAGTTAGATATTCAGCTCCTTCAACAGGAAATAAGGCCATCTTCCATCTGAGCCATCCAATCCCGTACGAGACTGAATCCTTTGAATCGATGGTAAAGATCTGAAGTTGTATGTACACATATGCCTGTGCGCAAGGAAAGCAAAGTGAAGAATAGCAATTCTGGCAAGTGGTAATTACATGCGTGGGAATATAAGAGCTTCCTTTATAAGTGGCCTGCAACCAGACACTGACCCATTGTCTATTTCTTATTTTAGGATGTTCTACTAACAAGAAATTCCCAAAAGCCGCGAATCATCCACCAAAGCCAAAGGCACCAATATGAAATGTCTTGTTGATTAAATGGGTCAATTTAGCTATATGTAAGAATGCTCAGCAATATGAAGAAAGATAGAAAAATCAAACGTGCCCAAGCTTCAAATACATCTCAAAACAAGCTCCTTGCATGAAATTTGAAGACAGACAGTAGCAATACAGAAAATCTAGCATCAGTTCTACAAATCATGGTTTAAGGTGCGACTTGTTTGAGTTGACTCAATCTTGGTAGGACCCAATTCGATTCGATACCCTTGGGAAGGTTTCCTAATGCGAAAGCCACGTCGGATATACTCTTTTATCTCCTCTTTATCTCTACGTTGTGATGTTGCTTAATAAGGAAGAAGTCAAAACTAGACCTTGGTTTAGTAAATCAAACTCTTCATGCAATGCGATTATGCATCTTCCATGTCTTCAATTGATTGCATTCTTTCAGCCACAGTTTGAAAATATAAAAACTCAACTCGACTCCACTCGAAGACTCAAATGAGTCTTTTAAGTCATTTGAAAAAAAAAAATGAAAGACAAAATGATGTAAATGAAAGTTGTAAAAAAGACTAGATGACTTGTGGTCTAATTGAAAGTGAAATGATGGGACTGGATTCATTTAACTAATCCCAATTAATTAGGATAAAGCTTGAATGAGGATGATAATCATGAAGGATATTTGAAGTGCTAATATATATTTAAAATTATTAGAGATGAAAAATAAATAAAATTCCTACAAAAGAATACAACTTGAGCTTGATGGCCACATCTATTTGTTATCGCTAAAATGCACATGAAAAGATCACTAATTTGACTCGAGTCATGCCGACTTGTATCGAGTCAGCCAAGTTATCCAGCCAAGTCAATGAGTCTCATCAAGTCCAACCGAGCCATACTCGTGATAGAGTTTCTCAGATACTTGGCTCAAAATCTCACCGAGCCGAGTTGACTCGTAGAGTCAGTAACTTTTAAAACTATGATATTAGTTACATTTGGATGTTATTTACTCTTGGTCATTGTCTCTATAATGAATTAAATGAATTGCAACTCAGTTCGATTAAGCATCCAAACAGACACTTAGAATCTAGCTAGAACTGGGTGATTAGACCGCTTTGGACCGCGCACGAGAATGGGTGGGCCTCTGGTCCCATCATTGGTTTTGATAACGTTACAATGGGGTCCATACAAATGAACTTCATGTGCTTCAGTAATAGCTAATAAAACATAAACTGATCAGTCTACTTATTTTTTTGTATTACATGTTAGTATTAGTTTCTAGTTTTTTCACTACAACAAAACTACCCTTTAGCGGCGGTCAAAACCGCCGGTAAATACCCGAAAAACCGCCAGCAATACATTTACCTAAAGAGGGGAGGGATTACCCAAAGCAAGACACACATCATAATAAACCAAAATTAAAAGGGAGAAAAAAGGATCAATTATAAATTAAAAAAATGAATTGCAATCGTACTTCCAAATTAGCATACTACCAGAGTAATGCTAAATAAGTCTCTGTGATCACAGTCAATTAGTGACCCAAATTATGATAAAGGCTAGAATGGCCCTACCATTATTACCTTACATATATTTTTTTTCGTTTTTAAACATTATTTTGGTCTTTTTATGTATTATTTTAAAAGTATAATTTAGTGTTCGCCTACAAATATCCCATCAACGGAGTGTATATAATACCATATTACCACTATCATCCAAGGGAACAATAGAGGTTAAGGGAGAGAAAATAGAGAGGAAATTGATAAAAACAAAAGGGGATTGGCAAGAAAAGCTAAAGAGTTTATAAAATCAAGGAGAGTTAGAGACATTCGTGGTCCATCCAAGGTGACGAGGTAAAATTCCGACCATGTCAACATGCTGCTTGATCTAAGAGACAAAAAAGCCTATTAAAAAAGTCATTGAAGTTAAGAGTAAGGACTAAATTTGAGATTAGGGACCATCCCCCTTTTTTTAGAGAAAAATGGTGTATGTTCTCTCATTTTTCTTCTCATACCTCAATTTAAACTGCATTTTATTCCACACATTTCAAGCATATCAACAACATACATTCACTCTCTTTTATTTTATTCTGTAATCATCTCATCTACTTACATTTTCTTTTTTATTTTATTTACCTAACCAGTATCTTAATCCTATGAAGTTAGGCTAGGTACTACTCATTTTCTTTTGCTCACCCTAGGGTCTTAAACCTTGTGAAGTTTGGTCCTGTGTTGCTCATTTTTCACTTACCTACATCATGGTCTTAAACCTTGTGAAGTAATGTGTTATGTACTTTCTTTTTCTGTCTTGAATCTTAAATTCTAATAACACCAAAACTCTATTAAATCCCCTAAAAATTGTTAAATTATGAAAACTAGAGACTACACATGGTGCGGGTGGAAAATAGTGCTTCACCAATTCATTTTTCATCACCAAGGCCCTTACCTAAAATCTATGACTGCATATCAAATCACATGAGTGACTCGATCAGTTAGAAAATATTGTCATTCTCCAAACCTAAAAGCAATACTACGGTTTCTAGCTAACCGTACATTCTAAACTTTATTTGACTAGTGGTGACTCTCAGTCAAACGTATTTTTAATCTGAGCCAATATCGTACTTCAATTGCACCATTTGAATAAGATAAAGCCAATAAAATGAGAGTATCGCTCGCACAGGGGCGTTCGCACACACACATACTTTCTCTCTCTCCCTCCTTCTCATCTCTGCTTTGCCTCTTCGTCTTTGAACTTGAAAAATATAAGTTCCATCTGAGTCATATAAATTACAACAATTGCTATTATCATATGGATTAATGTATAATTATATGGTGTGATCTCTTTATTTGTGTCAACCTTATATTTGATGAAATCCTAACCAAACCACAAATATTTGTATGCAATTATTCTAATGGCTTTTTAGTTATCCCCGACTTCCAACTATAAAAAAGTTCATTAATGCTTTCAAACTATGCAACCTTCACATAAGTGATTGAGAGTATTATATGGAAGTAAGCTGGAAATTAACATTCTTCTTAGATAAGAATTTTAAGCCATTGAAATTAAGATAACTAAGTTATTGATGCCATATAATATTATCCTTGATAATTACACTGAAATTTGATAATACTGCACTTTTAATTGTTAAAGAAAACATGTATTTTTCAGTCATTTGTACCATTGTAATAAGGCCCACACATTTCTTATAGTGCATACTCCATTCTGAATGTTGATTTCATGTCCTGTTGCTAAAGTGGTCTCATGTTTAATGGATTTTGATAAAGATTTAGAATATAAAAAATTTCAAAATATATTGAGGTGAACAATCCTTTAAAAGAATTTAAATTTTATATTTTTTTCATAAGCAAAATTTTGAATATATTTCTAAAATTTACTTCTTCATGCATGCTTTCACTTAGCTATATATATATATATTTTTAAATCATTCTTCCCACACATATAATTACTATTGTAGCAGTGGAGAGTCATACACATCCAAGCGTATGACATCTCATAATTGAAAACGTTTGTTACCTCTCCCTTCATATATTCCTATGTACATACATGGGTATAGGTAAAACCCAAACTCCCTAGGGCTTGGTAAGATACTCTCTCCTCTAGTATGGTCTATATAAGGAGAATCATAATTAGAGAGAAGTATTTTATTAATTCATCTTTTGGGGTATTCATTGGTGTGGGATTCCTTATACGGGTGGGAGAGAAGTAAGTATTTTTTTTTTTCTTGTTTCTTTTGAAAAAGAAAGCTTTATTATTATCCCTTGAAGTAGGTATATTACTGAACCACGTAAATCCCTACGTCTCTATTCTCTTGTTTTTGTTTGACCTGTTTTGCCCCTTTTTTTTGTATTTTGGCATCGCTTACATTGATCATGTGAGGGTGTTTTTTCCATAATAATTGATATCAGAGTTTAAGGTTGAGAAACATTTTAGTACAATATTGTTTATTTTACAATTATGTTTTAAATGATTGGATCAAGTCCTACTAGATTTGTGGTGCCAAAGTTTGACAAATCCAATTACGTGTTATGAAAATTGAAGATGAACACAGTGTTGGTAAAGAAATAATGTGTAATTGCAATTCAAAGGAAAGAGAAGAAGCTTATATAAATGAAAGATAAAGTATTTGAGGAGAAAAAATAATTAGCTATAACAGATCTTCTTCTTGCACCGGATGATTCAGTTTTATTCAACTTGTTCGATCAAACCATTATAAAAAGGTTTTTGAAACAAATTGTGAAACCTATATGAAGGAAAATTAATGTTAAATAATATATTTCTTTGACGATAATTGTAAACTTGAAAATGAAGTGTCCTCTTTGCTAGAACACTTAAATGGGTTTAATACCCTGTTTAGTAGATCGATGGCAGTTGATGTGAAGATTGAAGATGAAGAAAAGGTTGCACTTATATTATATTCAATGCCAGATTCGTGTTATGGTTTGATCATGAATCTCAGTAATGGTCAAGATCTCAATATAGAGTCAGTCATAACCATATTGTTTATGTAACATCCTGAAAAATCGAGGGTCGAGAAGTAACTCAACTCTCGAGTTTCCAGAACATCACTTATGCAACATAGATAATGATGATTAAATGTTGTCTGCATTAATGTAGTAAACATGAGTGAGATTAAGCCAAAACAGCATATCATACTCTAGAGACAGTTAAATTGCAAGCAGAAGACTGTGATAGATATATAAAATATATAAAACTGTGGTGAGTCTCCAGAGTGTGATAACATTACCAGGTTAAATAATTACAAGTATAGTTCCAAAATATACCAAATGTGTAAGTGTAATGGCTTCTATCCCAAGTACCATAGCCCTGTCAATACAATACCAGGTCTTCATAAACCTGACAGAGAACTACTTGTAGGAGAACTCCTCCTCCACATCACAATAGTTCGGCTTTGCTTCAAAAGTATCGCCATCGCTTGAAACTCAACAAATCTGATTGGTTTCTACAACATCATCTCGTAACGTGGGAGTGAGTAGCTAACTTAGTGGAACAATAAGGCATAAGTTATCGTATTATCAATTCAGTCAAGCAGTAATGATAAAGCAGTAAAATCAAACATTCCTAACTACTCTTATTAATGCAAGTATGAATGTAGTCATGATGGATGCCCTCATTGACATACTCCCTCATACGACACCCTCTTCGTTCGCGGCATGCTTTCATCTCTCAGTGCTCCACATCTTCCAGGCACATGCAATGCATGATGAGCATGATTACCGAGTTGTTATTAGTCCATTTCAAATAACAGGATTGGGAAACTAAGATACCTCCCTTGTATTATTCCCAAACATGATCCATTCTAGGGTCGTCAGTCCTAGACAATCTCATACGATGGTGTGTTTCTAGGTCGCTGCAAGGGCTGTCAGGGCTGTTACACGGAATTGTTGCACCACTCCCTCATCACCTTATCAATACAGGCCTAGTTTATACTCTGTTACTACGGGAAGGCTCATCGCCTCACCGCAGATTCAGAGTATGCTCGAGGTCACTACAAAGGGCTGTCAGGGCTGTTACACGGAATCGTTGCACCATTCCCCCATCACCTTATCAATGTAGGCCGATAGCACGAATATAGTGTCCCATACCACCATAATCGGTTCACGAGTCTGGTTGCTCACTGGTCACTACGGGGAGGCACGTGGCCCCAGCGTAGGCCGACAGCTCGACCACGGTGTCCCATACCACCATGCCCAGCTCATGAGTCTTAGCGGATCGAGGTACCATGGTTAACGGGATTCCACTGGTAAGTTTGGTACCCTAGGTTCAAGTAGTAACGACCAAACATGGTGAACATACATAAGACATAACGGTTTACTTGACGTGCTCGGCTAGCTCGAGCGTACAACAAGTTGAACGATATGAAGCGCAGAAGCATTTCGTGTGGCCAACCACTATCGCCAATCGAAGTACGACTCGGGTTTGTCAAGTACATCTTTCGTGGCGACATAAATCTCAACCACGATCTCAAGTCTGGTACCGAATGTCTGGACTATAGACATAGTCCCAAACTCAATCAACCTTTACTCATAACATGTGGTGTAAAGCATAATAAACAAAGCAACTCAAGCATGTTAACAAGCATGTCATAAAGCATGTTATAAAACATGTTACAAAGCATGTTATAAAGCATATTATAAAGCACTATACAAATAGGGATACAAACACATATATTTCATAAGTAAGTGGTTAGGGTAAACAATTACATGGAGGAAATCATACATGTCTCTGAGGTAGTTGAGAACCCCATCTCAACACCTACCTAAGGCACTAACATCTAAGCACTTACTCTCACAAGCATTTTCACAAACACTTAGAGTACACCATTTCAACATACATGATGTATGTTAGTAAAATATGCATTAAGGCTATCCTTTCGCCAAGCGAGTATTTTATCTGTGTATATCATATTCATACAGCAAATAATCATGATAAATACATCTCCAAAATTTATATGTATACGGTATTTTCTAGAATACACAATTTCAACATACATAGTGTATATAAGCAAACATGTATTATGACGATTCCTTTCGCCAAATAAGTATTTTATCCATATACCATATATTCATACAACAAATAATCATGGCAAACACATTTCCAAAATTTGTACGTATTCGGTATTTCTACGTATACTTAGAGTATGTAAAATTCCATATTCTACATCTTTAATCGAAACAGAAAGCACTTTGTACATGTGTAATTACATGTAGATCATGAATCTCTCATTATCTGACATTGAAAGCGTTGAAAACCATAACCTATACACCTAAAGTCCACACCTTTTGTCGTAGAATCGTAACAGAGTCGATAGGTTTGCTAAGCTTCCGTATACGGCAGTTTGACGACCTATAGAACGGAATAGGTTAGCTATTTCATAACCTACAACTATCAAAACCTCAAAACAGACTAGGGTTAGGGTTTCTTACCTAGAAATGATGCTGGAATCGCCGGGAAAGCGGTTAGAACGGAGTGGTTGTACTTGCATAACGGCAGGGAGGCATGACAGGGAGATCCTCCCACAACTCCCACACTTTCTCTCTCTTTTCTCTCTCTTTTCTCTCTCTCAAATCTCAAATTCGTATGGCTGTGAGAGAGAGGGTTCAAAGGCCCTTATATAGCCTAAAAACTCTCTGAAATAGACTTAAGTTCAAGGTATACTTATGTTATAATCAAAACGGCCTTGTTTCAGCTCAACGGAGAACTTCTAGCGGGCCTCCTTGAGCCAAAGGTCGGACTTAAGCTCACAAACTATGGATCTAGGTTCTATTAAGCTTTCGTTCCAGTAGGGTTCTCAGATCACACGTGGCGGACCAGTTTCAGTTCAACAGTCAGCGGATCTCGATCGGAGATTCTGAGTACATGTAAATGTGTATGAAATTTCTCCTGATCCGAGGGTTAATTTGGTTTGATTCTGACGGTCTAGTTGCTTAAAACTGATCCGCAAACAAGAGGTGCCAGATTACTATTCAAGATATTTTATTTTGAATTAATTTCATATTTCTCACACTCTTCACTCCGAGCTCAAGCGAATAGCACTGAGACACTGGCTGGATTTGATTTCCGAGATGGTTGTCAAGCCCAGCGAGGCGGTCCTAAGTCCTTAACCTCATATTATTCGAACTCCCGATGTGCGGTCCAGATCTGATACGGAGTTTCAAGATGCTCCCGAGAGCAGCCGGGTAATGAGATTGATCTTAGATTTTAGGGTAACCTAGCGTCAATGATTCTACAAGTTTTAGGTCTTGCAGATCGTATTTAAAGTGATTGGTGCTAATTTCACAGGCACTCTAGTTTAACACTAGCTAAATCTTACCTAATTTCTAAAGGATTTAGTCCTGAGTGATTTCGGTCTGAGGTGGTACTTAGACCTTTGTAGCAATGTTTAGTTTAAGTATTGTTCTTCATCACCTAAACTTTAAGGTAGTGTCTATTGTGAAAGTACTTAGAAGGATTTAAGGAACAAGGTAATGAAAGGTGAGATTTGTGAAGAAAATGGTTTGAAAAGGGACTTAAGACCCTTGAGTTGAGTGTTTGAGAAGTTAAACAGGAGTTAGGATTGTCCCATCGCCTAAGGACGCCTAATTCCAGGTTGGGAAAAATCTGGGCTGTTACAGTTTACTGAATAGTTCCATAGAAAAATACATGAGGAATCTATTGGTAATGTTATAATGTTAGAGGAAGATATACTAATAAAGGCACCAATGGGAGAAATCAAGCGAGATCCAAGTAAAAAATGCATAAATTAAAATAGATAAGTTTGAAATTGTAGAAAAAATAGTCACTTGTACAAAAATTGGAAACTTAGGAAAGAAAATAGAGAAAATTCTAAACCTAATTTGTATGATTAAGCATCGAATTCAAAGGGTTTCTAAGGAAATCTAGTTGAGACAGATAATTCATATCTGAAGATGGCGAAGTGTCGTCAACAGTGATTCCATGCGAGAATTCGAGCCATCAATAGATCTTAAATTCAGACACTTTGTTCCATATGACTTCACATAGATATTGTTTCTATACATATTAGTCATGTGATGGTGGCACAGTTTACATATGCGATGATAGCATGTGTAAAATTATGGAGATTGAAGATGTCAGAATTATCATGTTTGATGGTAGCACTTGTACAGTTTCAATTATGTAGCACATACCAGACCTACAAAAAAGTATTTTGTCATTGAAAATTTTGATAAAAATGACTATAAATTTTCTGATGAAAATGATCGATTGAAGATTATTAAAGGGGTGATGGTGGTGGCGAAATGAGAGTTAATGGGTGGTTTATATCATTTTATCAGGGATACCATGGTTAATGATGTTATTGTTGCTAATGTCATGATAGACACTCCTACGATATAGCATAGGTGGTTGGGTCACATGAGTAAGTACTGATTAAATGTGCTTCTTATTTTTATTAATTTATATTTTGTACGAATTGATTCTTTCGAAAGTTCCATAGAGCTCGTTTTCCCACATATACTACCAAAAGTAAGAATATTTTATATTTAATTCATTCTAATACTTAGGAGGCTCCAGTCGAATCCTTGGGAGGATTAAAGTACTTTGTTTCTTTTATTAACAATTTCTTCAAAAATTAGTTGAGTTTACATATTAAAAAGGGAGAGTGGTGCTTTTGCTTGTTTTATTAATTTAAAGCTTTAGTTAAAAATCAGAAAAGAAAGAAAATTAAGTATTTGAAAAGATAATGGAAGAGAGTACACCTCAAAAGAAATTAAAGATTTTCTTGCATTGAGCATGACATTGAGAGGCATTACACGGTCCTTGGTGTTGTATTTTAAAAGGGTTTTTCTAAAATAAAATGTTTCAAATTCAATTTCCCCCATGTTTCGTTTATTTTGGAAAATATTTGTCTTTTGTGTGACTCTCTTGTCCCACATAAGAAATTATCAAAGAAAGTCTCATGTACATATGAGATGTGGTTTGTATAAGGCTTAAGTTGTTGAGGACCAATGGACGTTTGGGTTGGATCATCTCTTTAAAACGCAGGCACGCTCGGTCTATGTGTGGACTAAAAGTACACTTGTGCTAACAGTTTTGCTCCAGTGCTTTAAGCACCTGATCGTGGTCTATAAATAGACCAACTTTAATCCTTTTTAAAACATTCAAAAAATAAAGTTTTCTCTGTCTTTCAAACTTTGTCTTTAGACTCACTTCGAGTTTTAGTTTTGCATGCTAGTTCAAGCTCATGTACGACAAGTACACTGTTAGCACCGAATCATAGTCGTTGTATCCAGGAGGCTAACTACTCAAAATTTCTGTTGCACTTGAGACGCGGTCTAACGAGGGCACATTTGGTTTCAAGCCGAGTGACTCAATCACACCTCGACTCAAACTATAAGTCATCTTTTCTTTTCTTTATTTTTTTTATTATTTTATTTTCTATTTTATTATTTTATTCACTGTTTCCAACACATATTTTTCAATAATCTTGAAACCAAATTAATTGTTGGAAACAGTAGACATCTTATTCGATATCTATTCGAAAACAAAAATTGTTTTCTTCTTCTTTTGAACCTTTTTATAACTAGTGTTCGAAAATTGTGTTGCAACTAAAACTCGATCATCAAAATTTGTAAACCATGGCTACCATCAAAGTCAGTTGTCAGGCCTGTGTCCTTGTGACCATTCCGTTCCGTGGGATCCCGTGGTCCTCCCGGTTGAATTCCTGCGACTCGCGACCTGTAGATAGCATTTGAGAGCGACCCTGAGTTGCGACCTGTGAACCCAAGCCGACTCAACCCGAGACCTATGCCATTGCGACCGCATCGTCGACGCAGTTCTAACGCGGCGTCTCATACGTCAATGCGACGCTTAGATCATAAGATGTGACCCGCGCATTATAATGGGCGTGGACCACACATTGCGAGGCCCACCTATCCCATATGGCACCATTTCCTAGGTCATCATGAGAGTGATGTCATCACCCCATGTTAGGTAATGATGGCCTCTCTTCCTCATGAGTCAACACCTCTTACAAAACTAATTATGGCCTTACAACTATCATTACACCCCCTTACAAAGCACTCATTACAACACCTCTCTCCCTCTTATCTCTCCCTCCCTCTTTCTTCCTCATTTTCTCATCCTCCATTGCAAGAGAGAGCGTGTAACGCCCTGAAAATCGGGGGTCAAGCAGGAGCCCAACTCCCGAGTTCCAACGCATCACTTATGCAACACAGATGACAATGATTAAATGTTGTCTGTATTAGCACATTAAACATGAATGGGATTACACTAAATCAACGTATCATACTCCAGGGACAATTAAATTACGCAAGCGGAAGACTGTGATAAGTATATAGAGCATGTAAGTGGTAAGTCTCCAGAGTATCAACGCGTCACCAGGCTAAATAATTATAATTTTAGTTCCAAAATTCACAAAATGATACAATGTAATGTTCAACCAATTTGTATCCCTGAAATCCTGTCGACGCAACTCCAGGTCTACAGAGACCTGCCAGAGAGTTGCATGTAGGAGAACTCCTCCTCGTCATCGTAGAAGTTAAGCTATGCCTCGTAGGCCTCGACGTCACCTGAAACTACAACAGAGTCTGGTTGGTGTTTTAAAACACCGTCCCAGAGTGGGAGTGAGTGATCAACTCAGTGGAGCTATAAGGGAAAGGTTAACATGTTATCAATTCAATCAAACAGTAATGATAAAGCAGTACAACAATCATATCCTAAGTACTCTTGTTAATGCATGAAAGGTATGCGATAATGATGTATGCCCTTGCCTACACTCCCTCAGCGACAACATCTCACGATCGCGGCATGCACCACTCCCAACAAGTGCTCTTTCTCGCTAAAGCATATGCAATGCATGTATGATCATGTTAGCCCAATTCTCAATTAAGTTTATTCAAACAGTATGTTCGGGAAGCTAAGGTACCTTCCTTTTTATCACTTACCCAAACAATGATCCATCTAGGGTCGTTAATCCTAGTTAGTCACATACGGTAGGCAAGTTATAGAGCAACGTCACCCCTGATTTTAAAAATAGTGGACAAACAAGTTCAGGTCACTACGAAGAGGCTTGTCACCTCAGCGTAGGCCTTAGTTTATACTCGAGGTCACTACAGGAAAGGCTCGTCATCTTAACGTGGGCCGACAACTTGAATACAGTATATCATACCAACGTATTCAGCTCACGAGTTTGGTTTGCTCACTGGACACTATGGGGAGGCTCGTCACCCCAGCGTAGGCCGACAGCTCGACCACGGTGTCCCATACCACCATGCCCGGCTCATGAGTCTTAGCGGATTGAGGTACCATGGTTAAACGGGCTTTACATTGGTAAGTTGGTACCTTAGATTCAAGTAGTAGTGTCCATACATGGTGAACATACATTAGGCCAATCGGATTGCTTGACAAGCTCGACTGGTACGAGCGTACGTTGAATTGATCGACATGGAGTGTGTAAACATTCCGCGTGGCCTAACCACTATCGACAAGCAGTGTACGACTCAAATTCCTCGAACATGTCTTGTGTGGCGAAGCGACCTCGACCACTAACTCGAAAATCATTACTGATTGTCTAGACTATGCAGTAGTCCCAATCATACTCAAACATAATAGGCATCGATGTTTGATAGTCAACATAGTATGTAGTAACCAATTCAAATATAAATCTCATATGAGCATTTTAACGAACACATAGAGTACATGTTAATATATGTAGGCATTCATCCATAAAGCACGTAGTAATAAGATAGGTTACATGAAGAAAACTATAACTATAGATAAGGGAATTGAGAATCCTATCTCAACACCCTCATTAACTGTATTTCAACAAGCATTTTCTCATTCAGGCATTTTATCAAACACTTAGACTACACATCAACATACATGACTTATAATAGTTATAACAGGTATTATAGCAAATCATTTCACAAGGGAGTTGTCATACATACAACAATCATGTATCCTCAAACCTCAATCATAACAAGCACAAATCATAATTCCATATTCAATCAAATATTTCAACAAACACATAGAATGCAATAAAATCAACATAGTTTATATGTATGTGTAATCTACGGAAGACATCGTATCTAAGCGTATGTGATAGCATTCAAGTCAGTCATAAATCATTAACTGACATTGAAAGCCTTGAAAACCATAACCTAAACATTTATAGTCCGCACCTTCCGCCGGTAAACACGTATCGAACTCAGTTTGTACACTAAGTCTTTGTCTACGGCACAACGGTTACTTGAACCACGGAATATGTTAGCTATTTCGTAGATCTTCCTATTTGGATATCTAAAATAGATTAGGGTTAGGGTTTCTTACCCAAGAATGGAGTCGGAATCGCCGGTATAGCGACACGGAAGCGGTGATTCAGCAAGTGGAGCGGCAGGGAAGAATCCCAGCAACTAACTCTCTCTGTCGCTCACTTCTCCTCACTTTCTCCTTTTCTTTTCCCTCTCTTCTCTCTCCTAGGGTTTGAAATTCGTATGGAATGAGAGAGGGGTGGGTTCAGGTCCTTATATAGGCCCAGAACTGGTGTAAATGGCCCCAGGGCTATGATATACTTAGGTTATAGCTAAAGAGTGGCTGTTTCGGGCCAACGGAGCTCATCTGGAGGCCCATTTTCTGTATATGGTCCGGGGAAAGTCCCCTAACATTAGATCTAAGTTAGGTTAAGTTTTCAGTCCGATCAATTTTACGGATCGACCGTGGAGAACCAGTTTCAATTCAACGGGCTATAAGTACACTGACCTGTGCAGGAAAAATTTTCTGATCCAAGGGTGTATTTGGGTCAGATTCTAACGGTTAGAAACCTTAAATTGGGTCTGCAAGCGAACGGTCCAATTCACTTAAATCTGAGTTCGTTTTCTAAAGGTATTCGCGTTTCTCAAGCACTTCTCTCCGGGCTCAAGTTGTGCGTTTCTGGATACTGTTAAGACTTGATTTCCGAAATAGTTGTCAAGTCCAGTAAGGCAGTCATAACCATATAGTTTTGCGGTTATCGAACTTTCGACGCGTGGTCTAGGTCCGAAACGGAGTTTCAAGATGCTCCCGAGAGCAACTGGGTTTTGAGATTGATCCTATGTTTCTAGGTAATGTAGCGTTAGCGATTCCACTAGTTTTGGGTCTTACAGTTCGTATAGAAAATAGTTCAAGCTAATCTACCGATTAATTCGATTTAGCACTTAATTAATTTCTGTCTAATTTCTAAAGGATTCGATCCTTAGTGCTTTCTCCCTAAGGTGGTACTCGGGTCTTGGTACGGATTTTTTCGAGACGTTACAGAGAGCTTGGGACGTCCAAGCAAGCTCCCATAGTCCAGCCCTCTTATCACGCCCCAAACTCGAAAACCGAGCTCACAAAATTCTCTATCGCCAAATTCGGCGCGACAGCCTCCATAGTACCCCATTCTCGACTCTCGGCACCTATCCACTAGGTTCCGATCCTGGGATCGTACAAAGAGGATTTCTAACACGATTTTGATTCTATACAAGCATAACCATAAGCATAACCCATGAACAATAACCATAAGAACACCATCACAAAATCCACTATGATAAAAAACTTTTGAGTATAATGCGTCTGAAGGAAAATACAAGATAATGCAAAGAACGGAAACTCCAAAAACTCGACTACACGCTCCTGCTGCTACAATGCTATGGCTGCGTCTTGACGTCATCTGCACACATATATCGTGCATAAGTTTATAGAAAGCTTAAAGGGTGGTGTAAGTGTATGCACAATGTAAGTGTCAAGTATTCAATACAATGTCATAATCATACAATATCAGAGTAAGCAAAAATACTGACAAATCCATGAGTCAATAAATATCAAAATAAACAATATAGATTAGCTATACAAATGAAAGCCAAATATCAGATGTCGATGATGCAATGTAATATACAATTCTTGATGAGTTTACGAATACCGTCAGCCGTATCCAGACCATATAAATGCAGAAACACAGTAACCTAAAATGTCATATGCCTGCGAATGTAATGCAATATACAATGCGAATGAAATGACTATGCTGAAGAGTGAAGTCGGGATGATAGTACGTAGTATCGCAGGCTATGGGGTCCATCATAAGGGACTTCTATCCAAACTACTCTCATACCTAATTTGGATAGTCAGACTTAATGTGGTAAACTCCTGATCTCAGGTTAGTCGCGCGCCCCAACCGAAATCCTGGCCATTGCGAAGGTACACGTAACGGATAGTGAATGAAGGAATGAATGAGTATGCAAATCCTTCTCAACAAGTCCACATATCAGTACTGTTTATCTCTGGGATCATCACTGGGGTTTAGTACACTCCAAATGACACTGCCTCTCTCCCAGCCGCACAGTCCAAGTGAGTGTAAGAAACCTCACTATCTGCCTAGCCAATAGTCTACCAATACCTATCCAGCACGCCGATAGTGGACCCATTCACGAGCTGGTCAAACTCAGCCTAGCTATGCCCCCTATGCTTGGGCGGATAAGGCCACACCCCCTCCCAACCGACCACGACACAGTAGGAGACGCGGCCTCCTGGTATTCGGCACTCAGGCGCTCATGTATCTACTCGATTTCGATGTTAGGGCGTCTCTTGGCCTCAGAGGTTTAGGGACTTTCACCCACAGACATCCAAAGTACCCAGATGCTCGAACCAAACATTTTCGATGTCCCATCTAGCCATCCACGGCATGCTTATGGAGGTCATATCCCTGATGTCGCTAGGGCGTACAATAATCACAATCATACAATGCAGGATGCATGAGTCATGTAGTCCAATCATGCATCAATCCTGCGCATACAGTGCACTCATGTGAGATAACTCTACCTATCAGGGAGTCCCATAAACCATCTACCCAATGACACATGCAATGATCAATCACATCTCATAACAAATATGCAGATGATGCTTATGGGCATGTATTATGATGTTATGCTATCAAATACTCATAATTGACATCGATAATTGGCCTAACGAGGCCTGAGGGAAGCTCACAATGTGGACATTTAACCATCATGGTCCATCAATGTGGACATTCAACCAACATTGCTCCTAAGGAGTGGCCAACATAGGGTCGAACATACAGTGGACCCACAACCTCATACAAGGGTCTAATATACATCATGAGGGGCCACATCCTATGGGCCTTAATTATATCACAATGTGCCATGTCCCATGGGCCTCGAATACATCATAATAGGCCTCATCACCTGAGCCTCGAATGTGTCTCAATAGGTCATAACACATGGGCCTCAATACGTCACAATAGGCCACAACCCATGGGCCATAAATACAAAACAACTAGGCCCCATATATATATATTGAGTGGGCCAAATGAGGCAGTCCATGGTTTAGAAAAATAGATGGGCAGCGTGGTTGAAACATATTCATCATGGTGTGCCCCACATGCCGATGGGTGGCGTGGTGAATACATACATCACGGTGGGTTCCCACACCACCCTGGACAGATGGACGGCTGGAGAACCACATACATTCAAGTGGGGTCCACGTCCTCAAGCGGAAGGATGGTTGGATATAACAATACATCATGGTGGCCTTACACTACTTGTCTAGATGGACAGGGGAATATATAGTATGTACATCAAGGTGGGTGTCACGCCCCAGACTCAGTAACGGGACTCACAAGGATTCCGATGACCGGTTCTGAACGCAACAGCCTCCATAGTACCCCATTCTCGGCTCCTGAGGCAGGTTCCAATCCTGGGATCCTACAAGGAGGATTTTCATAACAGTATAATCATTCCAATACGAGCATACCCAAGATCACAGCAAGAATATTTGAGAATAACAAAGGCACACATCGCAAAATCCACTATAAATTTGAACTTTTACAATCATCCATAAGGTCCAAAAGGACATACATGAGATAAAAGGAAAAGAGAGAAAGGTCAGCAACACTGGAGTCCTCAAATGCTCAGCTCTACTCCATGCTGTACTGCTGTGTTGCCTGCCTAGAGTATCCTGCACGCATCAATCGTGCATAAGCTTATAGAAGCTTAAAGGGTGGTGTAGGTGTGTGATAATGGTGCACAGAAGAGTAGTAGGAGATACAAGGAGAGAAGCATGGTCAATGAGGATATTATTAGCCTTACCCATGCTTATCATGAATAAGATGCAATGAGTACTGGGTGTCATGCCAAGGCAATGCATGAAGGGGCTTGTACAACCAATGCTAATGCAATGCAAGTAATGTCAGTGCTCATATCCAAACCACAAGTCATGTACATTTTCGATCATAAGAAAATCACCGGGGTCCATTACACTGCTGAATGACTGTCGCTCTACAGACCCCGCACAGTCAAACGAGCGTAAGAGACCTTACTACCCGCCTGCGGACAGCCAATCACCAACGGCCTGAAGGTAGCGGACCCATTTACGAGTTGGTCAGACTCAGCCTAGCAATGCCTCCTCACATCAGGCAAGTAAGGCCACACCCCTATCCAACTGACTACACGATAGTGGGAGACGCGGCCTAATGGTATAAGGCCCTCGTACGCTCATATATTCCACCCGGTCATGGCATTGGAGCAGATCCTTGGTACCATGGAAGTTTTGAGAATTTCACCCATGGGCATCCTATACACCCGGTATGCTCAACTAATATTTCCGGTGTCCACACATACAACCATCCATGAATACTCCTGTGGAGGCAAGGCCCTGATGAAGTAAGGGCGGATATCCATAAGCTATGCAATGCCAGATGCATGAATCACACAATCACCCATGCATCAATCCCAAGCATCCATCTCTCGGGGAGATACCAACATGTCCTACACAATGACACAACCATGGCCAATAATACCTCAACCAAGCATGCATATGATCCGTATGGGAGTGGGCCATGAAGATGAATAGGGGTGCCAATGAGGTGAAGATGAACTCTCTACCTAACCATGAAGGGTTTAGGTACTTAACCAATTCCTCATAAGGAATACAACCTCTAGTGGGGGCCCATATACCTGGGGTAACCCATGAGACTAAGGAGAACAATGATATGGGTCTAAATAGATGAAACGAGCCTAGCAAGGGTCTATGGTGGGCCTTTAACCACCCATAGAAGCCCATGGGCCTACCTTAGGGCCACCAATGTGGACATCCAACCACAATTGGTCCCCAAGAGGTAGCCCATCTCTAATTGATTACGGATCAAGGCCCAAGGGCCACATAACATTAGAAATAAGAAATGGGCAGCCATTACATACCACATACATTCATGTTGGGCTTCAGAAAGGTGGCCCAAGGCCCATCCAAAACATGGGTCCAAGAGGAACACACATAGCCCAACCCATATATACCACTATGGGCCCATAGGGGAAAGGTTAGGGCCCAACATAAAGGCTACTAATCCCATATATTGTGGTGGCCTAGTGGGCAGCCCATTGCTCAAATCACATGAGCAAATGTCATGTTCTTAGTCAAGTAAGTTGGGCTTACAACCCGGTCCAAGTATAAAGTTGATTTGGTGGGCAATCAAGGGCCCATATACTTGTGTAATCTGGCCCACTAATCTAACACAATAGTATGGTAAAAATGGCCCAAGAGTTCAATGGGCCTATCTAGAAAGTTCCAGCCCAATTGGGCTCAAAGAGTTCAACAACTAGCCACATTCATGGACCCAATTAAATTCAACTGTGGTGGGCCTCAAAAGTGCATTTATTAAGCCCAACATTTAAGGAACTAAATGTATAAATTATTAGCTCTAAGATTCTTCACAATGTGTTGGGCCCCACTCCTCAAAATTTCAGCCCAAAGGCCAAACATAATTATAACATGTTGCTGTCCTAAATTTAGGCACTCCATTGGAGTGGGCCCAGGACCTCTAAAACTCTGGAAATTGAGGGCGAAGGTCCCTCATTATGCATATAATGAGAGAAAACCCAAAAAGGTGGCCCACCATCAGAGGAAACATTTTTGAATTATAATTTTTATCAAGGCATATTGCTGGACTGCACAGCAGAAAATTCTGGCAAGCCAACCATCTTGGCCCATTCTTTTGGATGCGCAAATGGGGTCGGTTGGGGTTGAAATTTTTCAGAGTGATACTTCAATAGGTGGGACACACTCCTAAAAAAATTCAGAATTTTTAGATATTCCTAAGTATTTTAATTAATTTGAACAAAATAGTCTGTCCAGAAAATCGGACAGACCTGGACGTCCCAATGTGGTGGGCCAGTCCGGCCCTCGCCACGGTGTGTACAGGGGTCCATTGTCTCTGAAACTTGGTAGGTAGGTCCCACCATAGGTGAACAACAACTTCACAAATTTTCAGAATTTTTGGAGATTTAAAAATATTTTAATTTATTTAAAGAAATCAATCTATCCTGAAAATCGGACTGATCTGGACACCATATTGTAATGGGCCGGTCCAGCCACCACCATGGTGTGTATAGGTGTCCATTAGCCCCAAAATTTTGTAGGTTGGTCTTAACATGAGTGGACCACCTCCCTGTAAATTTTCATAATTTTTAGATACCCAAAAGTATTTTAATAAATTTCAGAATTCCAACCTATCTCGGGTAGAATGTTGCTGGAACAGTGTAGAAAAATCCAGACTGTCCACCTCATTTGGACCACACCTTTGGGACCCTAATGAAGGTCAGATGGGGCTGAAATTTGATATGGTTGTAGGTGGGTCATAAGGCTACAAGAATCATATATTATTTTGTTTCATTATTCCCACCAAAGACCCATAAATCAGGCCCCAAAGTGGCCCAAAAATCTGTCCAGGCAGATTTGGACAGCAACATGTAATAGAAATGATTAAAATATAAACATGGTTTTCCATGGGATTTAACCCCAGGAATTTGTGTGGTGGACCACCCCAGTGGGCCCCAGAAATGTCCAGACCTTCCCCATTATCAAATACCCCTTGCATGTGTCCCATTTAGGTGGATTTTGGGGCCACATGTCTAAGGATGGACCGCTATGGGCATCCAAGCTCCATGGTTGGTCTGGATTTTTGTTGGCCTACAAGGTGAGCCACACATGCAAGATCAACATTCTATCATAAAGAAAAAATAATAATAATAAAGAATCGGCCACAAGAGGAGGGGCTCCACCACATTGAGGCCCTCCCCTTCATCAATCACACCATACATTCCTTTTATTCATATGTTACAACATAGATCCACCACATGCATGTTCTAGATTCAAGATCAATGGTTGGGATGTCATCCCAACCATGATTCTAGGGTCTAGATGACCCATCATACTATGAAATCTAAGTAATCCTCCATGATGGGGGCCTATAGAGGGAAAACCCCATGCATGGACATGCATGCATCAAAAAGGCCATTTGGCCACAAGTAAGGGATGATGTAGGATCTCCACCATGGATTGGTGGGCCCTACACTTCCCACACAAAAAAAAGGAGATCTAAGAATATGAAAATAGAAATCCTAAGTCCTAGGAGTACACCCACCTTAGATTGCTCCAAACTTGGACCTCCTAGCTCCTAGTGTACCAAGGGATCCATATCAATGGGTGAGATTGGATTTAGATGGTTGGATTTGGAAGATTAAAGGGGAAATGGGGCTGGAGAAGAGAGGGAGATGGGAGAAAAGTTGCTGGAGAAGAAGAGAAGAGAGAGAGAAATGAGAGGGAAAGGGAGGGAAAATCTTTTTAAGGGAAGTAATAATAACCTATGGTGACAATAACAATGTTGCTAGGGTAGGCTAGGTATGGGTAGTGTTTAGGGTGGGTAGTGTTTATTCCATACAATAGTGTAGTGTGTGTGTGTGTGTGGTGTGTATGGGAAATTATGCCATGGAGGTGGTCCACATATTTTTGTACAAAAAGTGGGCCACATGATGAAATGCTCATAACTTTTGATCCATAGGTCGGATTGACACACAAGACGCGTCGTTGGAACCGCAACGACGATACGAACGAGATGACATAGGTCTTGGGTCGATCCGAGTCAGGTCTACATGACTGAACTCAAGGTGACCGTAAACACAATTCGAAGGTCGCGGGTCGCCGAAATTCGACCGGTAGGACCACGAGACCATGATGAACAAGATGCATACTCACACACATACATGCAAATATGAGAACTAGGGTCGGTCTCACAGTGGGTCTCACCTGCCATGGACGGAGTGGATATACAACACATCATCAAGGTGGGTCCCAGGAATAGTCTGCCCAATGGCGTATGCTATGATCAGTCACTCCTCACGGCAGGCATACATATGATGCGTACGATCATGAATCATAGATCTATACTAAACATGTTATGTGGTGATGGGCTCCGTTCATAACGAAGATGGGCCTAGACGGCCTACGCACTATAAGTATGGGCCTATCAATGGGCCCTAGGGGGAGTCGTAATGCGGACGTTTAACCAACATTATCCTTACGATGTGGACATCAAACCATCATTGATCCCAAGGCACGGCCTGCCATGAATCACACATTGCAATGGGCCTTATGTACATCCTGTTGGGCCTCGTTCCAAGGGCCTCTAATACATCAAATGGCCTCATAACATGGGTCTCGTATATATCAAGGTGGGCCTCAACAACGGTCCACAAATACATTAAGATGGGCCTAATCACATGGGCCTCATATGTATAAAAGTGGGCCTCAACAATGGGCCACGAATATATCAAATGGGCTATACCAATGGGCCCCATGTATATCAAATGGGCCACACCCAAATATAAGTGGTGATAACGATTTCCACCATTAAAATTCCCAAGGCCCACCATAATTTTTATTTCCCATCCAATCTGATCATAAGATCCCAAGGGATTTCAATGGTAGCCGTTTAATCCTCACCGTGCAGTGTGGTCCACATGATAAATAGATCTGTCTTATTTTTTCCTCAAGCCTTAAATTTATCTTTGAAAATGGTTGGACAGTTTGGATGCAACATATGCATCATGGTGGGTCCCATAAGGGTGGACGGCATAGATGAAGTACATATCTCATGGTGGGGTCCACACTAATAGAAGGTGTGGATTACAATACATACATTAGTGGGTCCCATGTGGGGCCCACCATAATGTTTATTTTCCACCCAGCCTGTTGACAAGGTTACACAGACATGGGGCCCACCGAAATGTTTATTTTCCACCCAATCCAATCATAAGGTTTTAAAGACCTGGATTAAGAGGGAAACAAATATCATAATGGCCTAAACCCGGCAGCCCAAGGGTTTTTAATGGTGGACATTCAAACCCACTGTTTCTTATAATATGGTCCACCTGATCCTAGATCTGTCTCATATTTAGTCTCAAGCCTAAAAATGAGTTTGCCAAATGGTGGATGGTTTGGATGCAACACATGCATCATGGTGGGGGTCCACATGAACTATAGATCTGACTCACTCTTTAGCTCATGCCATAAAATGAGCTTTCAAGGTGGATGGACGGTTTGGATGCAGCACATGCATCATGGTGTGGGTCCACTAACCATCCAGCAGCCCAGCCAAATGGCTGGACGGCAGTGATAAAACACATAAATTTTGTGGGTTCCACCGTCCACAGTCAGTGGACGGTGTGAATAAAACACATACATCACTGTGGTCCCACCATAATGCTTATTTACAATCCAACCCATTGGTAAAGTCACACAGACCTAGATGAAAAGGAAAAACAAATTTCATGATGATGCAAAACTTCCGTGACCCAGAAAAGGGTTTCAATGGCAAACGTTCAATCACGTTGTTTCCTATGATGTGGGCCACCCGAGCTGTGTATACGACTGATTTTTGGTGGGGGCCCCACTGGCCTAAGGGGCCCACCAATGCACAGTATGGATGGTCGGGACACATCACGGTGGGGCCCACACATGGGACCGTGGTCCCTGTCCGCCTGCCCAAACGTAGCAGCGTTCTGCTGCTGCGTCAGCAGCAGCAGGCGCTGCCTGCTTATATATATATATATATATATATATATATATATATATATATATATATATATATATATATATATATATATTGAAACATTTTTTCTGTGGTAGGGCCCGCATCAACAAAATCCACCCCACCGATTGGTCTTTACTGCCCAAGACAGACCAAACGAGCCCAATATTCGCTATATTTTGGCGCATCAAAACAACAGGGTGGATTTCAATGGTAGACACACTGTTTGCTATGCTATGGCCTGCCTGAGAGTCAGATTAACCTAATTTTTCTGCTCAACGCCTAAAATAGGCTGAGAAATGGAATAGACGACATGGATTATATACATACATCGAGGTGGGGCCTACAAGAGCAGCCCATCCCAGGTATAGCTAGTTAGTACACACCCATGTCAGTTCGCACTTTACTGTTAGCCACACCCACGCCCACGGCTACACGTCCAGCGTCCAGAGACGCTGGACGATGTGTAATAACACAGTCACCATGGTGGGTCCCACATGCACGAGGCCCACCATGCATATATATAAATATAATATTATCATAATATAAATATAATATATTATATATACTATATAGATGGTGGATCTCTCCTGAAATGCGGTGGGCCACACCGTCTGATGGATGGAGTAGATTTAACACAATTCGGTGGGGCCCACTACATTCTAGGGAGAGGAAAAGGAGAGAGAGATAGAGAGAGAGAGATACGGTGAGATAGTGGGTCCCCGCCACTATGGACCCCTCTTGGTTAAATCACATACATCAAAATGGGTCCCACGAACAAGTGGGCCCTTAAATAAGAATTAACGGTGGATCACCCACCTCTAGGCCTTCTCCTTGGTCCCTTAGTCTTCTATGCACCTATGCTCAACGTTTAACGGTGGATGATGAAGTCTTGATGGTGGGGATGAGAGATGAGAGGGTGGGCCACACTTGTTGATTTGGGAAAGCTTGGGTGGGCTTGGACGTTTGGAGCTTGGGAGAGTGGTTTTTTTTTAGAAATGAGAGAAAGAGAGAAATGATATTTAAAAAGGGATGGGTGTTATAAGGAAGGGAATGGGAAGGTATGGTTGTGGTTGAAAATTATAAAAAGAGGGATGGTTAGGGGAGAGAGAGTTGACTTTGTGGAGAAAGAGGGATGGGTGCTTGTACTTAGGGTATGAGTTGTACTTGACTTGGGTAGTTGCTTGATTGATAGGACACATTGTAGAGATTCCCTCGAAATTTGCAACGTGCGGTGTTTTTCTCGAAATGAACATGGGCCCACATCTTCTAGCCTGGGTATCGGTTCGGTGTGCAAGTCGCGGCGTTGGAACCGCGGCGATGGCACGGTCGCTAAGGTACAAGTTTCTGTTCGAGCTGACTTCGGTATACCGGGCCCGACTTAGGATCGCGTGCAAACGTCAGATACAGGTCGAGGATTGCCGCAATTCGACTGGAAGGACCACGGAAGCCTATAGAATGGTACGGACTAGGATAAGGGTCTTACACCTCTTCCACCTATGTTTCCACCAATCCAACCATCAAAAACTCATCTCCGCCATTAAAAGAGCATCATTGGAGCATTGAAGCACTAGGGAGGAAGAAGAAGGAAAGGTGAGTGTTTCTTTAGGATAGATTTGTTTATTTTTGTGCATGGGACAAGTGAGACCTACCAATCAATAGTGGAGATCCCATCTTGGTCCCTAGGTGTGGCCAATAGCCCACCAAGTTGCATGCATGTACCATGAAGGGGTCATTCTCCATGGACCCCATCATGATGTTTTCCTTGAGATCTAGCATGTATAGAGGCCATCTAGGCCCTGATTTATAGTGGGAAGGAAATCTCCACCCTTGATTTTTATTTATGGGCCCACACATGGATGAGACCCATCTTGATGTATGTTGTAGATCCTAGAGGGGCTCATAGTGGCGGAGCCCCTCCATCACACGTCTCTATCTCCACTTCTCTCTTTCCCTCTCTCCCTTTCCTTTTTTTAATGATGATGATGATATGTGTGTGGCCCACCTGATGTGATCAGCAATCCAGACTGTCCAGATTTTTTCTGGACGTCCAGTTAATGGAGCCCACCTTGTTGCCCACTTTCGGGCCAGCCCAGATGAAGGAAAACACAAATATCGGCTTGACCCCGGGCCGCGTGGCCCACCCTGGTGGACCCTACCATGATTCGTGTATTATATCCATGTTGTCTGTGTGTTGGGCCCACCTTGCTGGCGTCCAACGGCAGGCCCACAGGCCTGACCGTCTGGACAAGCCCAGATGAAGAGAAAATACAAATACCAACTTGTATTTATAGTTGTGGGCCACACGTGTGGACCCACCTTGATTTCATGTGTGGTGACTCCACCGTCCAGCAGCAAGGACGGTGGGTCCCACATGATATATGTGTTGTAGCCACCACGTCCGTCCGTGGATCCCCACCATGGTGTACGTGTGATATCCACATCGTCCAACCACGTGGACGGTGGGTCCCTCTTGATGTATGTGTTTTATCCATGCTGGTTATCAACGGTGGGGCCTACCTTAATGACACGTGGCATCCACATGTGTGGACCCACCATGATGTAGATGTTATATCTCCACCCTCCATCTGTTGGACGGTGGATTCCCTTATGTATGTGACGTCCACATCGTCCAGCTGATTGGGACGATGGGATCCACCAGATGTATATGTTATATCCACACAGTCCACTGGACGTGGGACCCACCTCATGCAAGTGTCGTAATCCACGCCATCCAGTCCCTGGACGTGGGACGTGGACCTTGCAATGATGTATGTGTATCATCCACACCGTCCAACAACCTGGGACGGTTGGATCCACCATAATGTATGCATTGTATATCTAGCTGGTGGGGCCCATTTTGTGATGTACAAGGCCCAACTTGATGTGTGTATTGTAAGCACACTGTCCATCTATTTTGTTGGATCATGGGCTACCCCACAAGGCCCAATATGATCTATGTGAGGCCCATTGTAATTGTACGAGACCCTTGTGAGAAGCCCATTTGATGTGTATAAAGCCCATGTGATGAAGCCCATTGTAATGTACATAAGGCCCATGTGATGAAGCCCATTATGATGTACATGAGGCCCATGTGATGAAGCCCATTGTGATGTACATAAGGCCCATGTGATGAATCCCATTGTGATGTACATGACGCCCAATGTGATGTATGTGAGGCCCTTGTATGAGGCCCAATATGATGTATGTGAGGCCCATTGTGACGTATAAGGCCCTTATGTGAGGCCCAATGTGATGTATATGAAGCCCTTGAGTGAGGCCCATTGAGATGTATATGAGGCCCTTGTGTTGAGGCCCATTGTGATGTATAAGGCCCTTGTGATGAGGCTCATTGTGGTGCATATGAGGCCTATGTGATGAGGCTCAATTGTGATGTGTGATTCCACCATGATGCATGTGATGATAATGATGATGCCCATCCATTTTCCTAGTTAGTATAAAGACCATGGACCCCATTATAGGATAGTTCTAATGGGCCAAGCCTTGGGAGCAATGGTGGTTAAATGTCCACATTGTAATCTTCCTTAGGGCCCGTTGTTAGGCCCATTCTCATCTCCTCTTAGTGGGCTAACCCAAATCGTTGGGCCCCTACTGTTATTAGTATGACCCATCTCACTTTATTGGGCTAACCCCAAACTGTTGGGCCCCCATTATGGATTGTACTTTACCATGACTTGTAGAGCCCATCTTGTGCTTATTAGGCCCCTAAGAAGCCCAGATTGTTATATGATGAAGCGGGTGAGGAAGCCACTTTTTGTTCTTAGGCCCATTCTTGATATAAGTAGGCCATCTAGGCCCATCCTTGATATGAGGAGAGTACAACTTCACCGTAGATGGAAGAATACGTGGTATCAATTAGGCATATCTACTGTTGATGTTATAGGTCCGCTATCCTCCCATGGACCCTACCATATTTATAGGCCGATTAGTGTTTATAGCCATGCCAGTATGCTTCATCTAGTAAGACCCAGTGAGTATGTGCTAGCATGACATCATGGTATAGACCCATTGTGATTGTATGAGGCCCATTGTGATTGTATGAAACCCATTGTGATGGTATGAGGCCCATTGTGATTGTATGAGGCTCATTGATTGTATGAGGCCCATTGTGATTGTATGAAGCTCATTATTATTATATAAGACCCATTGTGATGGTATGATGCCCATTGTAATTGTATGAGGCCCATTGTGATTGTATGAGACCCATTGTGATTTTATGAGGCCCTTTGTGATTGTATGAGACCCAATTGTGATGTATGAGGCCCATTATATGAGTGAGGCCCATTATATGCGTGAGGCCCATTGTGTGTGTGAGGCCCGATTGTGATGTATTAGGCCCACCATATGTGGGTGATTATGTGTACATCACCCATTCGCATATACGGGCCACGGGCCGTCTTATACCAACCCACTATGATGTATGTGATTATAATCATGCTTAGTATACTTCATGATAGATGCCCATACGCATCATCCGCATGCTTGTTATGAGTAGTGATTGAGCATAGTATGTGTCATTGGGCTGATTGTTATGGGACTCCCTAAGAGGAGAAGTTGCCCCACATGAGTGCACGGTACGCGCAGGTTTGATCCATGACTGGATGGTATGACTCATGTATCTCATATTTTGTGATATGACCACCGTATGCCCTAGTGACATCAGGGTCGTGACATCCACAGGTTCATCATGGATGGTCAGATGGGACACCGAAAATGTTTGGTTCTAGCATAAGGACACTTTGGAATGTCCGTGGGTGAAAGTCTCTAAACCCCCGTGGCCAGGGATGCTCCAACGTCTAGATCGAGCGGATATATATGAGTGCAGGAGTGTCATATACTATTAGGCTGCGTCTTCCACCGTGTCGTGGTCATTTGGAAGGGGGTGGGCCTTATCTGCCCGAGAGTAGGGGACATAGCTAGGCTGAGTTTAACCAGCTCATAAGTGGGTCCGCTACGGACGAGCCGAGACGATATTGGCAGGCGGGTAGTGAGGTCTTTTCCACTCGCTGGGTTGCGTGGTCGGGAGGGGCGACAGCCAGTTTGGAGTGTACTAGACCCCGATTATGATCCCAGAGATATATGATACTGACATATGGACTTACTGAGTAGGAGTTGCGTACTCAGCACTTGATTCATTCATTCATTCACTATCCACTCAGGCTGGTGGTGCGCAACCAAATCATTATGTATACCTTCGCAGTGGCCAGGATTTTGGTTGGGGCGCGCGACCAACCTGAGATCAAGAGTTTACCACATTGAGTCTGGCTATCCAAATTTAGGTATGAGACTAGTTTGGATAAAAGTCCATTATGATGGACCCCACAACTTGCGATACTACGTACTATCATCCCGACTTCACACTCTAGCTTGGTCATTCCTTTCGCATCACATATTACATTGCATCCCTAGCTAGAGGTGTACACGAGTCAAGCCGAGCCGAGCTTTCCCCAGCTCGTGCTCGACTCAGACTACTCGAGTCTCAGCTCATGCTCGGTTCGGCTCAACCTTCGAGCTCGAAACAACAGCTCGTGCTCGTGCTCGGCTCGGCCGAGTTCGAGGACAGCAATGGCAGACTTAGGTTTAGGGAAATGGTCGGACGGTAGCCGTGCGGGTAAGGGAGGAGGGAGAGAGTAGAGAGATCGATAGCGGCCGTGCGGCGGTGCGGGTAAGGGAGGAGGGAGAGAGACGAGTAGAGAGGGTCATGTGGGTAGGGGAGGAGGGAGAAAGTAGGGAGATCGAACGGCCGTACGTCGATGCGGCATGCAGGTAAGGGAGGATGAGGGAGAGAGTAGAGAGAGAGAGAGAGAGGGAGGAAGGCTAGCTTAGCCTATTGAGAGAGAGGGAGAAAGAGAGGGTTAGGGAGGAGAGTCTTGGGTTCGGGCGGGCTGGGATGGTTTTTGAAAATGGGTAGGCTTTTTTTTTAAAGGGTATATATACCCTGTATGGAGTCGAGCCGAGTCGAACCGAGTTAAGTCGAGTTCGAGTAGTATTCCAGTCGAGTCGAGTCGAGCTAGGGCAAGATTGAAGTCGTCTCGAACTCATTTCAAGCTCCAAAAATCAGCTCAACTCAGTTGGAACTCAGCTTCGATCTGAGTCGAGTCGAGTCGAGCGAGCTACCGAGCTAACTCTACTCGTGGATAGCCCTATCCCCAGTCCATGGCATTTGGTTTACCACGACCCCACATTGCATAACCAATCTGCATTGCTTACTCTGATATTGTATGACTCTTGAAATTGTCAGTATTTCTGCTTACTCTAATATTGTATGACTCATGGACTTGTCAGTATTTCTGCTTACTCTGATATCGTATGACTCATGAACTTGCCAGTATTTCCGACATTGTATGATTTATGGACTTGTATTGTATACTTGGCACCTTGTGTTGTGTACACACGTACACCACCCTCTAAGCTTTCTATAAGCTCATGCACGATAGATGCGTGTAGGTGACGCTAGGACGCAGTCGAGCTGAGGCGGGAGCGTGCAACAGAGCTTTTGGAGTTTTGAATACCTATCTTGTATTTCCCTTACACATTGTACTCAAACACTTTGATTATAGTGGATATGTGGTGATGTTATTTTGTGACTTGGTTATGCTTATGCTTCTTCTTACAAAAAAAGTTTATGTTGAAAATCCTTCTTGTAAGATACCAGGATCGAAACCTGGCATAGGGGTGTCGGAAGCCGAGTATGAGATACTACGGAGGCTGTCGGCGCCGGATTTGGCAATTGGGAATTTTCGTGAGCCCGATTTCCGAGTTTGAGGCGTGACATCAACCTTATGACTAAACTGTCAAAAATTGAACTATTCACCAGACATAATTTCAAAAGAAGGAAAAAAAAATCATTTTTACACTAAAACATTAAAGGTCTTTTACATTCTTTCAAATTTATTTATAGTTGATCTAGCCAATGAAAATGAATTTAGAAATGTTAATAACTAAACGTAAACATTATATTCTGAATACCTTATCAAATGAACTATACAATATTTATGTTTCGTATGAATATACTAATGATATTTGGACTGTATTAGAAAAGAAATATGTTATTGGAGATGCATGATTTAAGAAACACGCTATCACAAACTTCCTTCATTATGAAATGATAGATAATAAACCTTTCATGAACCAGATTTACTAATCTGGTATATGAATTAATGAATGAGGGAATGAAAATGGATGAGATATTCTTATCGGGAGCGTTGATTGAAATGCTACATCCTTCTTTAAAAGATTACAAAAATTGAATAAAACATAAGAAAAATGACATTTCTTTGGAAATCATAATCGTACACATCATGAATAAAAATTAAGCTTTAAAAGCCTTTATTAAGTATGATGTTGGAGTTAAAAGCCAACTTAGTAGGAACATTAGAATACTTAGATCAAATAGATGAGGAGAGAATGAATCTTTCTACTTTAGAGAACTTTATAAAAATAATGGGATAGTTCACAAAGCTATTGCTCCTTACATACGAGAACAAAATGGAATAGTTTGCAAAGCTACTGCTCCTTACATACTAGAACAAAATGGAATAGTTCAACTAATGCAATAATGGAACATTGAAAGAAATGATGAATGTTATGTTAAATACTTTTGGTTTGCCTTCTAATATGTGGGGAGAAACCATACTATCTGCTTAGGATACCCCATAAGAAAATTGGTAAGACACCTTATAAACTGTGGAAAAATCACACTCATAGTTACAAATACATTAAAGTGTAGAGGTGTCTGATTAAAGTAAATTACCTGAAACCAAGAAAAGGAAACTACGTAATAAAACAATTGATTATGTGTTTATGAGATATGTAGAAAATAGTATAATATATAAGTTTCTAGTTTTAAAATCAAAAGATAACCTTCTATATCCAAAAACTATTATAGAAACTAGAAATATAGAGTTTTTTAAAAATGTCTTTCCTATTAAGTCTAGATCCATAGAAATAAAGGACATCAGTAGATCAGATGTTGCTTCAACTAATAAAAGCATATATGTGAATTGTGAAGTAGAACTACAACCTAAAAGGAGCACGAGAGCTCAAAAGGATACCAACTTAAGAGATGAGTTTTTCACTTTCTTGTTACAAGATGATCTTAAAACCTATTCAGAAGCCATTAACCCTCTTAGTGCATCTTTCTATAGAGAAATTATAAATGATGAATTAGAGTCGATCGTATCCAACAACACTTAGGAACTTGTATAACCTCCTCCTATGAACAAGTCTATAGGGTGTAAGCAAGTATTTAAAAAGAAGCTTAGATCACATAGATCTATAAATCAGTTTAAGATTAGACTGATCACAAAAAGCATTAGACAAAAAGAATGATATGATTACTTTGATATATATTCATATATAACTAAGATTACAATTATTAAAGTATTAGTTGCAATAGCATCCATATACAAGCCAATCAAAAGAATGTTAAAAAACATTTCTAAATAGAGAATTAGAAGAAGAAATCCACAAGGAGTAACTCGAGGGTCATATAACTCTTAATAATAATAATAATAAAATCGTTTAAGCTAATCAAGTCTCTGTACGGCTTGAAACAAGCTCTTAAATAATGAAATGAAAATTTTGACAATGTTTTAAAGTCAAATGGATATATAGTCAATGATGTAGATATGTGTCTATATAATAAATTCTCTAGTAATGGTGGTGTTATAATATGTTTATATGCATATGATATACTTATCTTTGTAACTAATGTTAAGTTAGTCAATTCGACTAAGAAACTTCTATCTTCTAACTTTGATATGAAAGACTTAGGGAAGCAAGTATAATATCAGATATTTAGATAATCAGAAAAGATGATAATATTATTCTATTTCAATTTCTTTACGTTGAGAAAATATTTTAAAAAATAATAATTTACTTTGATTATTTACCTGTTAGTACATATTATGATCATATTGTGCATCTTAAGAAGAATATAGGAAGCAGTGTATCTCAACTTAAGTATTCTTAAGTAATTGTTAGCCTAATATATTTGATGAACTACACTGTTTCGCAGCACGCCAACAACGCAGTGGGCTGAGATCTAATCTCAGGCCTCACCCACAAACGATACACAAGAAGAAATATAAACTAGAAACAGATTAAAGCAATCCAAACAAACCACAAGACAAGATATACGTGAAAAAACCCCAACAAGGGTAAAAAACCACGGATGCAAACTTTTACTATGAAGAACAAAGATTACAAGGAAATATACTAACCTCTCCCTTAGAAGAACATAGAAAACATTTTGCCCACACCTTAGAATTATTTCCCAATATTCTAATACACCTAGAAAAGCCCTAGGAATACCTTATATATAGTTTAGGCAACTTTCCTTCTGCATCCTTGCGAAAGGCGACACCAAAATCCGCAGTCCGCATCAGATTCAGAAACGAATCTACGTAAATATGACCGGTCGAGCAGACTGTTCGACCGGTCGAGCGACCCCTACGATCGGTCATGAATGGGCCACGATCGTTCGAGCACCTCGGGACCAAAAAATGATGCTCACTAGACTTTAAGTCGAACCGGTCCACGGCCGGTCGAGCGAGCTCCTACAACCGGTCGAGCATAGCCCACGACCGGTCGAAGATGGCCCCAGATGTGGCTCCATATCTCAACAATCTTCCACTTTGAGACACATCACCCTAAACCTTCGTCTTCTTCATCCGGAGTGCACCACCTCCCAGTCTTCAAGTTTGAAGACCAATCAAAGCTGAACAGAGCTTCAGCTTATCTCGTGTGACTGCCTTGGTCAACATATCCGCAGTATTCTCACTTGTATGAATCTTCTCAAGAGCAATTGATCCATCTTCCAGTAACGAACGCATGAAGTGATATCTGATGGCAATATGCTTGGTCCTTGAATGAAAGACTGAATTCTTAGCCAAGTATATTGCACTCTGACTGTCACTGTACAGCTTACAATCTGCTTGCTTCTTACCCAACTCTTCCATGAAACCTTGCATCCATATCATCTCCTTGCACGCTTTTGTAGTCGCAACATATTCTGCTTCTGTCGTACTGATAGATACTATCTTCTGTAACTGAGAGACCTAACTGACTGCAACACTACATAGAGTAAAGACATAACCTGTAGTGTTTCTTCTGCTATCGATGTCTCCTGCCAAATCTGAATCCACGCAGCCTTGTAGCTTGATTTCCGATCCACCATAGCACAACCCTACATCCTTAGTACCTACCAAGTATCTAAGGATCCACTTCATAGCTTCCCAATGTTCCTTCCCGGGGTTGTTCATGAACCTACTAACAACTTCCACTGGTTGAGCAATGTCTGGTCTCATGTTTACTATAGCATACATGAGACTCCCAATGGCTGATGCGTATGGGACTTTAGCCATGTAGTCTTGTTCCTCCTGCGTCTTTGCACCTTGCTCCTTAGATAGCTTGAAGTGGTTGGCTAATGGAGTACTAACCGGCTTAACACCTCCCATATTGAATCGATCAAGTACCTTGACTATGTACTCTGCCCATGACAAAACCAGTTTCTTGTTTTCCCTGTCACGCTTTATCCTCATGCCTAGGATTTGTTTTGCAGCTTCTAAATCCTTCATGGCAAATTCTCTAGACAGTTGTCTTTTGAGATCTGAGATGTCCTTCATGCTTGAACTAGCCACAAGCATGTCATCAACGTACAGAAGAAGGATGATGTACGACGTATCAAACTTCTTCAAATAACAGCAGTGGTCTACATGACATCTCCTAAAACCGTTTTCCGACATGAAACTATCGAACTTCTTGTACCACTGCCTCGAGGCCTGCTTCAGGCCATATAGACTCTTCTTCAGTCTACACACCTTGTTCTCCTTTCCTGGTGCCATATATCCTGTCGGCTAATGTGTATATATTTTTTCTTCAAGGTCCCCATGAAGAAAGGCTGTCTTAACATCTAGCTGCTTTAGATGTAAGTCCTCTGTAGCCACTATACTCAAGACCATACGAATCGTAGACATTTTCACCACAGGTGAAAATATTTTAGTGAAATCGATACTTGCCTTTTGTTGAAACCCTTTTACAACCAATCTAGCCTTGTATCGTTTTGAACCATCTTACTCCTCCTTCAGTCTGTAAACCCACTCGTTATGAAGAGCTTTCTTACCCTTAGGTAGAGTAACTAGCTCCTATGTATGATTAGACTCAAGAGAGTCCATCTCATCATCCATGGCCTTCTCCCACTTAACCTGTGTATCTAACTATAACGCCTCTTCAAAACATTCTAGTTCACCATTATCTGTCAGCAGTAGATAATGTAAGGAGGGTGAGTATCGGACCATGGATCTCCTCTCCCGAGTAGACCTCCTCACAACCGGTGTATGTGGCTCTGCCTCATAATACTCCTGTGCATGGTCATCCTGTGGCGCTGTAACACTCATGTCTGGTAACTCTTCCAACTCTACGAATTCCTTTTTCTCGGCCTTATTTTCCTGCACACTGTCTTATACATCACTTTTTCATTGAAGAGTACGTCCTTACTTCTGATGATTTTCCTGTTTTCTGCATCCCAAAACCTGTAGCCAAAATCATGCTGCCCGTAGCCTATAAATGTGCACATCCTGGACTTCGCATCCAGCTTGTTTCTGTGCTCTGCATTAATATGAACATATGAAGTGCAATCAAACACTCTGAGATGTGCAAGGTTCATTTCTTTTCCAGTCCACGCTTCTTCTAGTAGCCCACCATCCAATGGTGCTGAGAGACTTCTATTGATGAGATATGCGGCAATATTTACAGCATCTGCCCAAAAAATCTTGGGCAACCCTGCATATAACCTCATGCTCCTAGCGTGCTCAAGGATGGTCCTGTTAATGCGCTCAGCCACACCATTCTACTGCGGTGTCCCTGGAATCGTTTTCTGATGTTTGATTCCACTTGCTGCACAATACTCTTCAAACCTCTTATCACAATATTCTCCCCCATTATCAAATCTGAGACACTTTACTATTTTACCTGTCTCGTTTTCTAGCATAACTTTCCACTTCTTAAATACATCAAATACATCAGATTTATATTTTAAGAAATAGACCCACAGTTTTCTACTAGCATCATCAATAAAAGAAAAAATAACGAACCAGAGATACCTGTGCCGGTCCCCACACATCAGTGCGTACAAGCTCCAATAAATGCGTCTTTGGAGCGTTTCCCGTCTTCTTGAAGCTTACCCTCTTCTGTTTGTCATACACGCAGTCCTCGCAGAATTTTAAGTCAATAGACTTCAGCCCTGGTAGCTTTCCTTTTAACAATAGCACTTTCATCCATTTCTCACTTATATGTCCCAGCCTCTGATATCATAACTGCCCATTCACTCCAGTTGATGCGATTGCGAGTGAACTATATGATCCTGAAGTCACGTACAAAGTACCTTCCTTCTTGCCTCGAGATATTACCAAGGCACCTTTTGTGATCTTCCAGGAATCCCTAGTGAATGTCGTCACTTAACCGGTATCGGCCAACTACCCCACTGAGATCAGATTCTTTCTCAAACTTGGTACATGTCTGACATCCTTCAATTTCAACGTCGTTCTGTCTTTCTGATTAATATGAACGTCTCCCTTTCCAACAGTACTTTACGGCTCATCATTACCCAGGTAGACTCTCCTAAAGTCACCTGACACATAATCACGCAAAACTTCCTTACATGAAGTGGTATGAAACGAAGCACCTGAGTCTATAACCCAAGACTCATTCCTCGCATCAAGAGACAAGATCAACGCCTCTGTGTCGCTCTCCTCAGACAGATTCACAGAATCCTTCCTGCCTTGAGAGCTTCCTTCTTGTTTCTTGAGCGCCCTGTAATCACGTTTCATGTGCCCCTTCTTGCCGCAATGCCAACACCCGTCTTTGTCTTTCGGTCCCTTGGACTTCTTCCTCAACTTAGAATGTCGTGTTTATTGCCTCATTTGTTCAGCGATCTTCCTCTTCCTTCAACGTTTAGAGCATTCCCTGAGTCCCCTGAAACTCCTGATGCCTTCCTTCTAGATTTTTCGTTGAGAATTAGACTGGCCACATCATCAAATTTCAGCTTTGTCGACCCTGAAAAATTGCTTACAGCAATCACCAAACCATCCCAACTGTCTGATAGGCTGGATAAGATTAATAACGCCCTGACCTCATCCTCAAAAACAATGCCAACGGATTCCAGCTGGCTCGTGACTGTATTGAACTCGTTTAGATGTTCAGCCATGCTCCCACCATCTGACATCTTCATGTTGAATAGTTGTTTCATAAGATTAACCTTGTTGGATGCTGATGGCTTTTCATACATGGTAGTTAGGGCTTCCATTAATTCTTTTGTAGTTTTCACCTTGGATATATTGAAGTCGACGCTCTTGGACAAAGAGAGTCGAATCGTTCCTAAAGCCTTCCTATCCAATAAAAATCATTCATCATCTGTCATCTTTTCTAGTTTCTTCTCTTTTCCTCCTAAATGAACATAGAGGTCCTTTTGATACAGATAATCCTCCATCTGCATCTTCCAAAAGGCAAAGTTTAAACCATCAAACTTCATCGCTCCCAATAAAACTAAACCAAAAGCTTTGATACCAGTTGTTATGCGCATACGCCAACAACGCAGTGGGCCGAGATCTAATCTCAAGCCTCACCCACAAATGATAAACAAGAAGAAATATAAACTAGAAACAGATTAAAGCAATCCAAACAAACCACAAGACAAGATATACATGGAAAAACCCCTACAATGGTAAAAAACCACGGATGCAAACTTCCACTATGAAAAATAAAGATTACATGGCAATATACTAACCTCTCCCTTGAAAGAACATAGAAAACCCTTTGCCCACATCTTAGAATTATTTTCCCAATATTCCAATACACCTAAAAAAGCCTTAGGAACACCTATATATAGTTTAGGTAATTTCCCTTCCGCATCCTTGCGAAAGGCAACATTAAAATCCGCAGTCCGCATCGGATTCGGAAACGAATCTGCGTAACTACGACCGGTCGAGCAGACTGTTCGACCAGTCGAGCGACCCCTACGACCGGTTGTGAATGGGCCACGACCGGTCGAGCACCTCGGGACCAAAAAACGATACTCGCTGTACTTTGAGTCGAACCGGTCCACGACCGGTCTAGCGGGTCCCTACGACTGGTCGAAGATGGCCCCAGATGTGGCTCCATATCTCAACACTACACTAGACCTAATATTGCATTTACAGTAGGTAGACTAAATAGATACATTAATCCTATATATAATTATTGGGATGCATTAATGAATAAAATATTGAAATACTTGAAAGGTACAGCCGCATATGATATTTTTTATACATGTTATCCTCTTATGTTAGAAGAATATAGTAATGCCAATTAAATCACTGATTTGGATGAAACAAAATTCACAGGTGGATATGTTTTCATTTTTGGTAGAGTTACAGTATCTTAAAAGTATACTAAGAAGAATTGTATTGCTTGGTCTACTATGAAGTCCGAATTTGTTGTCGTAGAAAATGAAGAATCAGAAGTTGAATGACTTAGAAATGTCTTAACAGATATTCCTTTGTGGCCAAAACATATATATGTTATATCTATTCACTATGATTTTCAAGTGGCTAATGACGGGGCCAAGAATAAGATACACAATGGTAAAAGAAGAAACATTATATTCAGACACAATATTGTGAGACACCTACTAAATAATGGAATCATAACTGTCGATTTCATAAGATCAGAAGAGAATCTAGTAGATCCTCTTACCAAAGGACTATCTAAAGGATTAATCATGTAAACATCAAAGGAAATTGGCCTGAGCCTAATTGAATGAGATACCGGTGTCGACAACCCAGTCTATACAAGTAGAGATCTCATGCGATAGGTTTAATGGGTAAATAACAAGACACTAGAAGACTGAAAAGCACTATAGAGAACTTGCTCATTTTTATGGTGTAGGGAGTGTAAGTAGTCATGTGAGGGAGGATAAGTTTTTGAACTCTTAATGAATCCATAACCATATGTGGTGGTGTATCTAATTGTTGTGTACACTTGATGGAATTCACGTATATGAGTGTGGAAGTGGGGCCGCTTCTTATGAAAAAAATATATATATCATTTCTCTATAATACTCGTGAATATTTTAGGTAAAAGGTGCACGACCAAATGGTACCAAACCGCAAAGACAAATGTCGTGGAAAAGTTGTATGAGTGACATGTATAGATATTTACGCTTCAAAAATCAACTTAAAGACTGATAGTCACCTTATTCCTGTAAACCTGTCTCACTTACTCTAATTGTCAATTAAAGTCAGACAAATATTGACATTATTACAAAGCTACTATCTTATAACAAAGTTTTTTTGAATTTAAAATATGTGAGGAATTGTTGTATTTTTTTAAAATTTAAATAAAATGTTTTAAATTCAAAATTTCCTCATGTTTCTTTTGTTTTGGAAAATGTTAAAAAAAAAAAAAAAAAAACTCTCTTGTCCCACATCAGAATTGACCAAACAATATATATGAGATTTGGTTTGTATAAGACTTAAGCTACTAAGGAGAAATGAACATTTGGGTTGGACCATCTCTTTACAACGCACGCATGCCAAGCCATGCCGGGCCACTTAGGGTCAAGTCCGAGTTTGGGTTATGTGTGGACTAAGATTACACTCGCGCTAACAGTTTTTCTCTTGCGAGTATACTCGCATTGTCATTTTTACGCAAATTTCAAACCAGAGACATCTCTTCAGGTGGTCGCACTAGTTGGGTTTAAACCCAACAAACCTAACCCATTTGAAATGGTGCTTTAAACACCTAATCATGGTCTATAAATAGACCAACTATTATCTGTTTTGAAACACTAAAAAAATCAAGTTTTCTCTCTATCTTTTAAACTTCGTCCCTAAATTTTTTACAACTGAGTTCGTTACCGAATTAACTCACTTCGGGTTTAAGTTTTGCACATTGGTTTGAGCTTGTGTATGACGAGTGCACTAGGACCCCTAGAGGCCAACTACTCAAAATTCATGTTGCACTTAGATACAGTCCAATGAGGGCGGATCTGGTTTTAAGCTGAGTGACTCAGTCATGCCTTGACTCAAACTATAAGTTTTCTTTTCTTTTCTTTATTTTTTATTATTTTATGTTATCTTTTTAAATTTTATCTACTATTTTTAGTACATATTTTCCAACACATGGTACTCCACAACATAATGAAGTTATAGAACATAGGAATTTTGTGTTTGGGGATCATGCTAGGAGCATATTGAGTTTGGCTAGGCATAAGTATGTTTTTGGGAAAATTCGCTAATATGACTTGTTACTTGGTAAATCATTCTTCGCTAACTGTAATAGATTGCAATGGTTTGAAAATTTTATTAATTATTCGTTCCTTCATTCTTTTAGTTGTGACGCTTATGTATGGATTCTTAAAGAGCACATAACTAAGGTAGATATAAAGTCTAGAAAGTGTATTCTTTTTTGCTATGCAGATAAAACAAAGGTATATAGATTGTGGAAACTTATTGATCACAAGTTAGTAATTAATCAAGATGTATTTTTGAATAAAGATTCATTATAGAAAGACATAAATTTGCCGAGCTTTGAGTTACGAGAGATAGTTAAATTAGAGTCTTTAAATGATGTTTAAAATTAGCTTACTAATTTAGATGATTAACAAGTTAATGATATTGTTAAAGATATAACTGATGAAGAGCATGTAGATGAGATACTGATACTGAAACTCAAAGTGATTAAGGTCGACTGAAAAGAGTTACAAAACCTTTTATTTGGCTCAAGGATTATATTACAACTTACGCTTGCATGAAAAAAAGAGCGAGCCTTGTTCATAACAAGTGTCATGTGAATTTGTGGATGCTAGCTAATGGAGAGTGTTTATGAATGATGAGATGTAAGCTCTACATAAAAACAAAACTTGAGAATTAGTCGAATTACCCAAAGGATGAAAGACTATTGGTTGTAAATGTGTTTATAAGCTTAAGAATGATACTAAAGGGAATGTTAAAATATACAAAGCTCAATTAGTGATAAAATGGTATATTTAGAAATTAGGTATTGACTTTAATAAAATTTTCTGTTCAGTTGTCCATTTGAGTACTATTTGTACTCTGTTAAGTGTGGCAGCGGTGCTTAACTTGGAGCTTGAGCAGTTGAATGTAAAAACTTCTTTTTCTTCACGAAAATCTTTATAAAGAAATTTATATGACTCAACCCAAATGTTTTATTTAAGAAAATAAAAAAATAATCTAGTTTGTTTGCTAAAAATACCACTTTAGGTTTAAAGCAGGTGTTAATGTATTGATATAAGTGATTTGATTCATTCATTGTGAGCTTGAAATTTCAAAGATGTGAGGCAGATCATTGTGCCTATATTTGTAACTATGATAATGGTAATTTTATTATCTTGTTATTGTATTTGGATGACATGATGGTTATAGGTACTAGTAGAGATACTATTACAACATTAAAAGCTCTCTGGCCAATGAATTTAATATGAAGTATTTTAGTGTCATTAATTAGATTCTTGGAATGACCATACTTAGATACAAGAAGAACAAGAAAGTTTAGATAACCCAAAATGGTTACACTGAAAGATTTTTGTGCCACTTTAATATATAAAATTTTAACCCAGTCAACACTCTACTTTTCTGTTGATTTGAAGTTATCTTTAGATCAATGTCTTGATACAGAAGGGGAAAAGGCATGTCTCATAATTCAATTTAAGTATGGACATTACCTGTTGCATTATTTTGGCAAATTCGGAGCATAGAGCTTTCTGTCCAGACTTATCAATTATCTTAACCAGTGCTATGTCCTGTAAAGCCAACAATGTTGTCTCCATCATGTCCAGGTCTGCTTGATCGGCAAAGGTGAAGACCGGTGGTCACTGCCAAACAAAAGCAAAAGAAATTCATCTCTTAGGGATTTTTCGTAGACCTTGACAGATTGATATCAAACCAACGACAAATGAACAATTAAATGAAGCATTTTCTGTGCCAACTTACCAACCGATAAATGGGAAAATAAAAAATGACAGGCCCATTTTAATGGCCAGCAATAATGTTCAAACTAAAGAAATGCAACTCAAACTTAAAAATAAAAAGACAACTTAAATTTAAAATAAAAACTTACCTAGAAAGTAAAATAATAATTAATTCTAATCCAATTTATACGAAGATTTAGAAATTGTTTACTTGACTTCAAATAGATCCACCATTTAGGTTGTCTAATAAATTAAGTACCATGGGTAGTCCACATTAGAAGGTCTGGGTCATGGTGGGGCCGTATAATTAGGCTATTTAAATCTCGTTCAAAATGAAAATATTTCTCATCTCTAAGACAAAAGTATCTTGTTCAGCTATTTAACAAACAAATTCAATGGCCTACTATTCAATATAACGGTTTAATGGCTAGATAGTCAACCACGTGGTGTTTTATGACCTAATATGAAAAATTGAAGGGTTTATTTAAATTTACAAAAAAACTGAGGGGATTTTTTTTTGCGTATGGCAAGCAGGGATGTTGATATATTTTCAAAAATAAAAATAAAAATCCGGCGAGGATGAAAGAAAATCCAAACGCCAAAAGCCTTGAACGTGGGAACGAACAACAGCAGTCTTAAGTGGCGAAGTACACCCCCCAGCGCAGGTTAGCATGCCGAAGGGCGGCACTCCCGTTCAGGCTCTCTACGACCTCTGCAAGAAGACGTTTACGCCTTCGGGAAATGCAGCTTCCCCACAAGCAATCCGAAAGCTCTGCTCTCTTTTGGGTATTTTCTTCGACCATCCCCTTTTGCCATTTTCTTCATCTCTCAGACTGAATTTTTATATTTTTCCCATTTTCTGTTACTCTTCAATGCAATATGCATCTGGGTATTGTGAAATTCGTTTAATTAAATGAATGGATTGTTCGGAAGGTGATCATCGTTGGTATAACTCAAGGATTATTCAGCTGCAAGTCCTGAATTCTCTTTAGGTTTGGCACTTTGTTTGTTCTTTCATGAATTCTGATTGATTTCTGCATCTGGGTTTCATGAGTTATGTGATGTTGAATCATGACACTTTTAAACAATTAAGCTGGTATAAGGGCGGCAATTGGTCAGGTTTGGGTCCTTTTGGGGTCAGTCCGGTCCGACCTGTTTATGAAACGGGCCAAGAATTCTGGTTCATACCCAGTCCATAGTCCATTATCTTGTGGGTCAACCTGGCGCTCTTAAAATTTGAGGAGCCTAAGCCTGAACTGACCCGACCCATTTAGTTTTAATGGGGCGAGGCTTGAGTGAACCGAGCCGACCTGTTAAGAACCTAACCAATACGCCAAAAGCCCCAGGACTGATGGAATGCATCAAGCTAGGCTCTTTAAACTGTTAGGATCGTAACATTCCACCATGCTCCGCAGTCGATGTCTGCAGCAGCCCACTTTGTGGCAGCATTTCACTCTGGCCTCTTTTCCAGGGCATGGCGGCTGCACTCTGGTTATCTAGGTAGCCCTTTCCACTTGGCGGCTGCACTCTAGCTGTCCATGTTGCCCTTTCCAGGTCGTAGCGGCTTTCACTTTGGTCTAGGTTGCCCCTTCCGTGACTCGAACACATGACATAGTGTTGGCTCTGATGCCAATTGTTAAGAACCTAACCAATACTCTAAAAGCCCTAGGATTGATGGAACATGTCAAACTAGGCTCTTTAGCCATTGGGATTGTAACATGACCCGTCCGGGCACGACCACACTCGGATTTAAAAATGGAATCTGTGGGCAACATTATGCTCAGCATTGCCTAATTTGTGGATACATAAAACATGCATACATCATGTGTATGTCTATACTAATTGTCTATCATTTTATTATTATTATTGTTATTATTATTATTTTTTTTTGGGGGGGGGGGGGGGCGGGGGGGTTGGGTCATCTTGAGTTGGGTTTGGGCTTGATCGAGTTGGGTCATCTTGTCCAACCCGTTAACAAGCTACATGGGTTGGTTGGGTTCAACCTGAGCTTGACTTGTTTACTCGAGCAGGTCATGTTTTCTAACTTGAGCCCAATCCACTACCCATTCAGCTTGGCCTAAATCTGCCTCCCCCATAAGCTGGATTATCTCTTTTTTTTTTTTTGAAAGATATAAGCTGGATTATCTTTAAAATGGCTTAAACAAGGTTTCCCACTTGGATATTGACCTCATACATGCTTGGGACATCTGAGCCATCTACCCACCATTAGACGACCTAGCGTTAAGATGAGCCATGTAAACACATGAGGGGGGCAACCCTTATATGAAAACAACATGGTCTAAAAGGATTGCTAACCATTCATATTCTGCATATGCGTGTGGCCTAGTTGATGAGGGAACTGGACTGGTTTTCTTGCCAAGTAATCGAAATGGTGGGGCTCACCTTATGCACAGCTCTTGCGTGCTACAAACATGGATGGTTGGCACATGCACCACCTTGGGGAATCCCTCACTGTAAAATCAAGGCAATAGCCAAAAAGAGAGTCCCTCTCTACAAGTCCAAAAGCCATATTTGCTGATACCTTGGGAAATGCCCCACACTGTATAACCAAGATAATGGTCCATTAGTAAATAGTAACTAGTAACTACCACATCTAGATTCTGTGAAGTTGGATAGTATATCAACTAAAAATAGTGTAAATTATTAATATAAAACAGAATAACCAAGTTCTTGAAATATTTTGGTGTGGTTCTTCACTTCCCGAAATGATGTTCAGATATGGATATGGACTCAGGATCAAAGATGTGACTCCACATTTCCAAAGCCTTCCACATTCATCACAAGTACACATTCATAGAGTTCTATTGTTGTTTTGAAATGCACCATTTCTCTATTGACCTATAACTAGTGTTCGTTGGCAACCTTATTCCTACTTTTGGCCTTTTATATGGTACAATAAAATGCTTTTTGCATGCAGATACAATTGGTCCCTCCGATGTTGGACTTAAAGAGGATAATTCAGAAGATGACCGAGGACATGGTTTCTTTGGACAGAACCTTTTCAGGAATCATCAGTCAACAAGGGTAGCTCGATGGGCTCAACCTATAACATACTTGCACATATATGAATGCGATAGTTTTACAGTAAGTTATAGTCCTGCTTGGTTGGTCTTCTCAAATCTCAACCATAATCTTATGTTAGCTTTCACATTTCAGATCGACACTTCGGAAGAGTTTATCTAACATGTAATGCCAAAGCTATCAACATTTAAATAACATATACTGGATTAGGTTGTCAATTGATCTCATATATAATACTATGAAAAATAAAAATGAATTTTAACTTTGTTTGTTTGTTGTTGTTGTTGTTGTTTTTTTTTTTTTTTCCCTATATGATGAAGAAAAAACATGCATGAGATCTGGTCTGGTCTGTTCATTAGGTAAGTGCACTATCAGCATGCCCTAGGCCAAAAATCATACTGGTCTAGTCATCAGGTATGCCACAACATCAACATTATTTTAGACTTTCTCCCAGCAATTTGGAGCTGGCTTTTGAAAGGTAGATTGACTGACAGGCTGTGGCAGAGGCTCACAGTGATACCATACACATGCCAAGATGGTCCCACCCAATATTGATCCCCAACCAACTATTACATACACATGCCAAATGGTGAGAAAGCAAACTAGGATCTTCTTTGTGTTCCCCCCTTCCTTTCTTGATTCATAGATTCTAGTATTCTCCCCTTGCTTTCTTGATTCATATTTTTGTCTTCTCTCCCCCTTCCTTTAAAGCGTTTGATCGTACTCTTATCAACAAAAGCACCACATAATTTCAAAACCTCCTTCACTTTCATTATTAAAGCATCCACACTTCCCTATGTCCACCTTAGCGCTAAAGAAGAGCTTTCTGAACTGGGCTTTATTTGAAGGTTTCTATAACTGATTGGATTCTAATGTCAACATGCGTGGATTCTCCAACAATATTTTAAGATTATAAATAAAACATTATTTCAAGATTCACTTTTTCCTATTTTATTTGTTTTGCTATTGTTTTATAGCGTTAAGAAGTATTTGTATTGGAAATTACATCTTTTTTCCTCTATCCTAGCCATCATGACCAGAATAAATGGCAACAGATAGTCTATGGTCTATTGAAAGAAGTATTGGACATGCATAATCTGCCATTTCCTTCTTTTTTGTCCTTTTCTTTTGGCCACCTTTAAAATGATCTGAAGATGATGTTTATGGCACGTGACAATGTGTTACAAGTGTGTTAGATCTAGTCTGTACATTAGGTGGGACCTATCGAGGTTATGCCCTGGCCAAAACATCAAGCTGGTCCATTTATCAGGTGGGCCAGACATGCTCATTGAACATTGACAGGTTGTTGAGATCAGTGATAGGACCTTTTCTACTATAAATCTATAACTATCTTGGACCATCACAGAGGTTTTGTTTACATCGGCCCCCTTTAACACAATTGTAACTCGTAAAGGGGTAGGAATAAGGAATCTGGACCGGGATTGTCTACAACACCTTTTACGCAATGCATAATACACCCTAGCTTTGTGGCCGACACCATGTTTTATATGTAAATCTTTTCCATCCATATGGTGAGAGACTTCTTATTTTAACGGTACATACAAAGTACTAGCTTGATAGAGAAATCCGATGGGCCATCAAGAGGAACAATGTAAATTTTAAATTTCTCCTAAAACCTCGAAGTTCAATCGGTGTGGGCTGCCTGAGTTTTGGATCAATTGCGCTGATTTTTATATCTTCAATTGATCTTGGTGAGTTACACTTGATTGATAGGTTTGATGAAAGATACATATCATGGTGTCCGCACGCACAAACCTATGGTTGGCATCCCTTCCCCATTGTTCCCTGTGGTACAGCCACATCTTGCTGGTTTTTTGTCCAAGGGCCTCAAATCCAGGATGGAACTTGGTGGACGCAGTGGATTTGCATATACAACGTTATGGGCCCCATAGAGTTTGGATGTCTTAACCACTAGGTAAAACCAGTGTTGGAGGAAACTAGGTCTTTTGGCTCTATTTAGGTGTTGTGTCAAAGTATGATGGTTAATACACAAGCAGTGGAAATTGTAAATGTGGGCATACAACAACCTAAGTTAAACTGACTTAATTGTAGGACATAGTCTCTAATTCATGGTCCAAAAATCAGTGGTTGAAAATTTCTAACCTCTGATTCATGGACATGTGTTGGTTAAAATAGGACCATTGATTTTTTTTTTTTTTTTCTATTTAATTAACTATCATTAATAATTTGTTAAAAATATGAAATTACAAATTACCCTCGTTTAATTGGGTAAGTGGATATGGGTATGGTAATATTTGAATTTGACTTGCTTAGAAGACGGGTAATCGGAATTTATTTTTATTATTATTATTTTTTTATAAATATTTTTATCGGGTAGAAAATACATTGGAATCTGATTTTTTCGTGTAAGATACATCAAGTAATTGGGTAAATGGATGTCCATTGCCAGCCTTAGGTATGGTACATCGCAGGAGACATTCAGTACACCCTTTGCCACTTTTTTTCACTACTTCGATACACTCTACCATGTAATATAATAATAAGCAAAGTTGTGTTCTGCACGTAGTTTACAAATTTGGCGAGTCCACTTGGGATGTAGTTGATTCAACCTGGCCTGGTCATCAACTTAGTTGGTTGGGAGAACTTGGAATGCAAAGAACTTGGACTTGGTTTTCTGAGTCAACGTGTGACTTGGTTGATCCAGCCGAGTCAATATGGGTTGAGCGAGTCCTTGGGCCAGATTTATTTCAAAAGAGAGGAGGGTGAGGGAGAGAGAAGAAGGACATCATGTACCCAAAATTTGACCGTTTGTAAGGATAGCATGTCTTTGCTAAGAAGGTGGGATAAAGGTGAGGGAAGTTAATAATGTTAAGAAAAAAAGTGAGGGAAGCTAATCCTTAATTCCATGCATAAGGGAACACAATGTTCCATCCAATGTTTCAGTATTGACAATACTAGCCAGTATATCCCACAATCATGGTGTGCCATAGCGTCCGTCAAGGGGCCATAAAGGCCGTTATGTAAAGGTAACGGTAGGCGGTAGCAACCGTTACATGTTACGGGGTTGTAAAGGCCATAACATCTATTATGAAAAAAAAAGCCATAACATCTGTTATGAAAAAAAAGACCCTAAAGGCCGTTACAATCCCCGTAATGCCCTTCGTAAAGGCTGTAATGGTCCGTTACGAGGCTGATACAGTTTTTTCGACCATTTTTTTTTTCTTGTCAAAAATAAAAAATAAAAAACCAACCGTAACAGCTGTTACGAGGGCTGTAACAACCGTTATAGCCTGTATCGTAAAGGTAACAATGGTTGCCGTTACGACCACTATTACCGTTACAGAATACCTTGCCCACGATATATCTTGTATTCCACTTGTGCGATAAAAAACCACATAGGTAGTGCCGAAATATCCCACCTGCTCAAATTGGTGAGCATTTCTGGCTTTCAATCTTTTTTTTTTTGCTATAAATCATGTTAAATCATTGTCAAATGGTAACAAAAAATTCATGATTCTTCATGTTTTGCATGAAAAATCATGGATTTGGAGCTAATTTTGAGATTTGGGGGAGATGAGCTGAGTTACTGAAAATTGGAAAAAATTAAAATTTCTCGATTTTATCGTAAATTGGTTGCTGACTTGCTACCTGTGTCTAAACACAAAATCAAACATGTATGTAACATAATTTAGTGATTCTTAGTAATTTGAAAAAAAAATCGAAAAAAATAATTTTAATTAATTTTTTTTTTTGAAATTCCACTTCGATCAGTGGTCATTTAACCCCTTTTTTAGAATATTCAGGAGTGTTTTGGGATCAGGGTGTCCTGTATCCGTTAGGATACGGGCGTCCCCCCCCCCCCGATTCTGTAGTCGTAACGGCCGTTACGAGGCATATCGATCAAAAAATGGCCCTTTTTTTTTTTTTTTTTTTTTTTTTTTTTTTTTTTTTTTTGCAAGGTCTGTTTTTTCACTTTTTTATTTTAACTTCTTTTTTTCTAAACTCTTCCTAAATCATTCTATTGCTATTTTCGACCACTCTTAACTTGATATTACAAATAAAAACAACTTATATTAAGGATTTTCTTGATTCGAAGCTTTGTGGGCCATTTTCTAGAAATTCCTCAAAAATAAATATTTATACTTTTTATTCAATGTTTTGCTGTTTTAATGGTAGAATATGATGTGTTAATCATAATAGAAGATATTAATGTCCATTTTATAGATTGTTGTTATCATTTTATAATTTTTTTCTATTTACGCACTATTTTTGGCCCTTTTTTTTAATTCGAAAAATTATTTTTTATTGAAGGTTTTGATGTTTTAGTGGTAGAATATGATGTATTAATCATAGTAGAACATGTTAATGTTCATTTTACAGATTGTTATTGTCATTTTATATTTTTTTTTTATGAATTATTAAAAATAATTGCAAACACCTACACATGTAAGATATTTTCATATTGCATTCATTCTAATATATCTACCATTGATAGTAGATAGTTAGAAAATTAAATATATGAGTTTTGTAGTCAAATCCAGGTTGTCTGGTTCATAAATTCATCAGACAGTCCGATACAACTTCTTACCAAAGAATGGACCGTTACACTACCATAAACATGTTTCAATTTATAAATGAATGCATATTCGGAATGCTTAGAATATTCCGAATTTAATCCATATTTTTTCATATTTTTTTAAGCTTTTTTTATTTTTTTTTTTTTTTTTTTTTTTTTTTTTTTTTTTTTGCACCGTTACAGGCCGTTACGCCCTCATATCCGTATCCGTATCGGAGGGCACCGTTACGCCAACCGATACCGATACGGGATACCTTGTTTGGGATTTGATGGAAGATGGGCTAATTGGTGGTAAATTGGAGAAATTTTAAAGCTTTTTCAAAATTTTCAAATCGAAGGTACTAGCGTTATGTTAGAGAGTATCTTCATTGGTACCATTCTACTATGACTTGGGCATAGTATTGTTGCTCTGTGGAGCAACAATATTATGCCCAACCTAGTTGAAATGGAGATGATGATTTTGAGCCATTGCGCAACTCCATGTGGGTCTGAGCCACAACCACACACATTAGTCATATGTATATTTCTAGTTTTCTACTTCTTCTTTTGCTTTTGAATGTATTGTTTGTATTTCCATACATGTCTTTTTGCATTTACAAATTATATGTATAGACTTTGAATATACTTGCATCGGTTTAGACAGACAACGCATAGATTAGGACTCCTTACAAAGGAAACCTATTACGTGCACTTGTTTTTTGGTGATGTTTAGATCTCTAAGTATGTATTGATATCTTTTTTAACAATTCTCAAAGTTTCATTGGAAAATTTGACCAAGTTCCCAATGTTTCCCCATGTTTCCCAACAACAATGATACATTATGCGATACAGCCGATATATCTCATGCAATAATTGATGTGTATCCGTATCCCAAGGGTGCAATACATTACGTGATAACAATATGGAAAACATTGGTTCCATCCACATACATCAAATTACCAAATGTATCAGTCTATGACCGTCCATGTTCACATGTGTCACCATGAATCTTCAAGTGCCTTACATGTGCCACATTTATCAATGTGCACATTAGTCATAAATGCTACATATGCGACCAACCATCTTAGGCTTCCCCAATGTGCCTCATTTTCATCTTTAATCCTTAATCGAGGTGTTTGATAAACAAGGAATAGAATAGTTGGTCTACGACAACATGACCTAGATATCTTATCAAGAGACAACATGATGTAGACAACCTATGCGAAACACAAAGATGCTTGCATCCAAACAGCCCTAAAACCACTCTCTTAACATTTACAACTTAAAACTTCTATCTACTAATATCTCTACCCCATTTCTATTGTTGTTCTTTCCTACATTCCGAAGTTTATATCGATCGATTTCCTTGCACTTAGCTCCTTTCCACTTTCTCTTGTATGCAAGCTATGTTAATTGTTGATTATATGATTATATCCACCATCTTCATTCTCTTACCTCTCAAAGTTCCTAAATTCCATGTAGCAAGACAAATCTTATTTTCCTGTACTAGCTTCTTTACCCTCACTCATCCAAAATAGTATGAGAACCCTTGCCTACTTTTCAATGCAACCGGTGCCATTACGGTTCGTCACTTCTAGTGATGCCTTAACCAACTGTTGCCCATTGTTCACTGCACTCAAGTGCTGTTGTAGCGTGTGCTTGTAGGGAATTCCTAGCATGTGCCTGTAACGTTGTGTCACAATTCATTAGAAAAGGATATGAAAAAGGTTTTACAGAGGCTGCCTACCTGACTCAATCCTTGTTCTTTATATGGGCTTGGGAATGACAATGGGAGTGCAAAAGTTCATACTTGCAGAGTTTGCTTATACTTTATAAATTGTAGCATACGTTCACATAATTATTGTTTATATTTTATACATTATAGATCATGTATATTTAAAGGGCAAATTTGAATAGGATTAAAAATTGGTTCATGAGTATCCAGTATTTTCATGAACTATTTGAGGTCATAGTACCTAAGTCAATGCAGTTTCCATCTGTTTGATTTGTAAAAGACAAGTGGGGTGGGATTTCAGGAGTTTATATACATTCCATGCTATTGAAATACAAAAAGGCTAGCTTTCATAAACATTGTCTCCTGTGTAGTTTGAGAAAAGATTTGTTCTTATTCGAGTAAATGGTGTGTATTTTTTTGCAGATTGGTATATTCTGCTTACCAACTTCAGCAGTTATTCCACTCCATGACCATCCTGGGATGACAGTCTTTAGCAAAATACTTTATGGCTCCATGCACGTGAAAGCATTTGATTGGGTAGAACCTGCCTGCATACAGAGAAGTGGCGAGACAGAGTTTTTCCCTGGTGTGCTTCTAAAATTCATAGCCCTGAATGAGCTTGTGACCTATTTTGGTGGCATAATAGTTCATTGCACTTCTCAAAATAGAAAATCAGTTTCACTTCCAGGAGACTACTGGTTAATTACCTATTTTGAGTTGATGAGCATATCCTAGTTTTCAGAATTATCTGAAGAGTAAATATAAGTTGCTGAGCTACTGCGAGTGTATAGTTAGTATGCGGAGTGAGAATTGTAAGGTCCTGCACCTCCGCAAATGTACAATTTGCTGACAAGCAGGAAACCGTAGATGTGGTTCTGTGGTTTGTGATCCAAACCATTGTTCTGATGGGCTGGACCATGGTTGGGATGCCTAAAAAATCTTCCAAATTGGGGGACTCCACCCCCCAATCACTGGTCTGTGAATTGACGACTAAGGTGAAAATACAGCTATGGTCTGCATTCAATAGAAAATAGTCCAAAGATCAACGTTTTGTATTATTCCGATCTGGGAGACATTTGGGAGTTTCTCATCCATGGTGAGGGCCATGTTATCAACATTATGGGTCAATGAACTATGATCCCCATATGCGAATCAAATTCTCAGAAAACTATAGTTTTGCTGATTCACAGGACCTTATGATTCCTCATTGCATGTGCTTGAGGCCCTCAGGTCCACAATGTTGATTGGATGGACCTCACTGTGGAGGGGAGATACCCCGAAAAATCTCCCAGATCGGAAATCCTAATCCTTCAATTGATGGCCTACTGATAAATGGTTAAGAACAAAATAGTAGCACATCCAAAGGAAGGCCAAAGATTGAAGGGTTTGATTGTTTGAGATTTTCGGGGCATCCCCTGTCACAGTGAGGCCCATCCAATTGTCTGTAGGAGTTGCCAAACCACATTTTTTTTTTTTTTGGGTTAGCTTGTTAGTACACACCCATGTCAGTACACACACTCCATGTTAGCCACCCCCGCTACGGATCGATACCAAGACCTCAGGTGTTGAAACGAGGTATCTCCACTCAGTCTGCCAGTTGAGCTATGGATCTGGGTGTAGTTGCCAAACCACATGTTTGGATTTGGGAGCATCAGCAAGCTGTAAAGGGTCAGGACTATAATTCCTCTCCAATGCAAAAATGTAGATTGCACTTCAATTTCAACTGTTGTCATCTGTAGTTTGTGAAGAACCAAGGAAGCTTTTCTGCCATTTTCTCGAATTCCAGAAGTACCCCTGTATCCACATTATCTTTGATTTTACTTGCAACAGAATCCACTTGTGGAACTTGACATGCCCTTTTACACAGTGATGAAACATTTTCCACTCTGCTGTAAAACACAACGAAGGAATTATCAATATTATATTATCAATCGAAAATTCAGTAATGATGGTATATTTTGGCAGTTTTCTATTCAGTATAGAAATATTAAGGGTTCCTTGTCATTTTTTAGGTGTGCATCTGTATTGCATGATTCATCTCCTATAGATATTCTCAGCCAAATATGAGTGATTCGACCTTGGGTCGGTCTTGTGTTTTTGGATCTCTTCGAGGGGATCAACCGTTCAAGCTCTTGATATTTTTCCTTTGCCACACAGCCTCTACAATTTACAATTAAACCATGCTAACCCTAACCCAACTCTAGCCACACTTAACCCGACTTAATGACAATAGTCACAGCTGAATGTCAAGCTATCTAAACTCTAGTAGCTCTAACTTAACAAAGCTAACAAAACCCTAATAATCCTAAAATATTAACGATGTGGGTGGGAAAGAATATCAAAGGTGTGAGTGCCCAGATCAGGAAAGAATCAGGGCTGGAAGTGGGCCCTGACAATCTCAAAACAGTCCTGGAAGCAGATGCATTCATGCAGCAGCACCATCCATGGAAAGACCTTCCATTGCGGGCTTGCAGCGGCAAGGGGGAGGTGTATGGCCAGTTTGTAAGAGCCTCCTCTTTCCAAAGAAAGCTTCATGTGGCTGAATTTGGAAGCCATCTAATCATTTTCATCAGTCCATGCCTGGACTCCATCTGTGCCCACATGCATCTGTATGTGTCCGTGCGTGAGAGAGAGGAGGGAGGGAGGATCCAAACCAAAGGCTTAGAATAGGTCGCTGTATTTTCTTTCTATAGCGTAATATGTGGTTTCATTTGGGGTTTTGGTTTCTTCAAATCCTAGGACTTGTTTCTACTTGCTGAAAGTTTGTTGTCTGAGAAACCCTTGATTGTTGTATGGTGATCTCGAGGGCTTGTTTGGATTTCAAATTACATCAGTAACGTATTGTAAAATCTCTATCTTAAAATTTACAACGTTAAACACGTAATTCAGTGGTCTAATGCAGATGTAGTAGGAGACAGGTAAACGAATTTGTAATCATTACAATTTTACATTGTATTTCAGTGGAAATCTCCTATCCAAACACGTACATTAGTGTATTTTTCTCTATGATTTGACATTGAAGTAATGTAATAGTATTATCATTACGATTTTACCACGCTTATCCAAACATGGGAATTGTTTGTCAAATTACTTGTTTTCAGGAGGCAGGTATTGTAATTTGTAATCATTGCACTTTTATGGTACATTACTGATGTAATTCGCAATCCAAACATGCCCTAAGTTTCTGGATATTTGAAGTAATGGCTGGAGTTGTGCATTTAATTGCTGCGGTTGTTAAAATTGTGGGCCTGTATCTTGTGAGGAATCAATGTGGGCCTATTTTATACCATTGGATCTAAGTAATGATTCATTTTGTCCATTTAAACCTAGCTCGATCTGCATCAATTGAATTCTACAAAATATTAAATTATAAAATAAGCTAAAAAGAAATGTATATAATCAGGTTCTTGTAGCTCTTTTGAGGGCCTTTCCTTTTAATCAATTTCTTTTGACAGATTATCAACAACAAGAAAAAAAAAAAGAAGTAATTGGGGACATGACAATGAGCCTTGATATGGTTGATGTATTACATCTCTATGCATTTATGTATGTACATCTGTATGTATATCTATGCATGCATGCAGTTGTCTATGTTCCGAAGTTTCAATTCATTGGAGTTTAAGAGGTGATAATCAATTTTTAGAGTATTGGTATTATTACATGTATCAATGACGTGGGATACAAAAACATGTATTGATATCGTTGATAATATCACAGTACCTAGTAAAATATCCGAATTTGAGGGAACACTGGGAAAAAGAAGGAAGTTTTTGGTGAAACTTTAGATGTTAAAAAACACATGTTTATGCATGCACATACATAGTGGTGCTCACCTGTGAGTGGGTCCCATTGTGATGTTTTGAGGACATCCAGCCCATCCATCAAATCTGTCACTTCAAAAAAACCCCCCAAGTCCCAAACTCAGGTGGGCCACAACGCAGGGAACAAGGGGGGAGTGGATGCCCACCCTTGATTTTCAGTGGGGCTTACTAGAGTTTTTAAACCTCCTGAATTTTGCCATGATCCTTCATGCAGACCAGCTGAAGGGTCTGAATGGCTTATATTCTATATACACAACACAGTGAACTCCACACGCAAATCAATGGTGGACATACTACCCACCTTGTTCCGTGTGTTGGGGCCGCCCACCTGCATTTTGGATCCACCTGATTTTGGGCATGAGGGGTTTTGGGGTCATACATTTGATATACAGGATGGATGTCATCACAACATCATGTTGGGGCCCACCTGAGTTGGACTGCACCTAAGATTTCTCTACACACATGCACACCATTGCGTCAAACCCACACAGAGTTACGAGTCAGGTCAAAGACGTAGTCTCCGTCTCTGCTACTGCATTCATTCTATTGTTGCTCCAAGTATAGACAGTACTATGGCCAATCGGTAGAACTGTTAACACTCATCAATACGATAAGTTTTCCACATCAATTAACTCTTATCAACATCTATTTTCAAAATAAATACATTTTCATATTTTTTTAAATTTTAAATAATTAGAAATAATGTGTTCGAAAAAAAAAAAAAAAAAAGAAAACTTGTGGCCAACCACCACTCATGAATATATCAAAATTTCAAACTTGCAATCTCATTTTAAGGGGTAAAAATAATGAAAATTAGGATTTCCCTATTTTCCTCTTTTCCACCACTCAAAATTTGTTTTTTTTTTCTTTTGTCCCAAATCCATGTCGACGCTTGACAATCATGCATAGACATGGGTTTCTATTGCAATCCATGCTAACATGTCTAGAAAGTAGCATTTTTTTCTTGTCTTTTTCTCACATTGGAGTTCTGTCTTGTTTCTGCTTTCGAGTTTCGATTTCTCCCCTAAATCTAATATTTAATTTCAAACACATTAACAGGAGTGGTCGAAATCTAAAAGAAATCAGAGGCTTTTTTTTTTCCCCTGGATTTTGCTCATCTTTTTTCTCTTGATTTTCTGGGTATTTACACGGATTGTTTCAATATCTACGATAACATCAATATTACCATTGATACCATGCATTTATACTAAATGGCACGGATCGGGATCTCACAGTATTTAGAATATCACGATATAGTGATAATATTATCAATAATATCGTCAATACCGTATAAATTTAGTTTTGCACTTGGTATTTGTATCACTGACCCAACTATATCTGATAGTTTCGTCGATATTATTGATAATATCGGTGATATTGTGAACAGCATTGATAAGCATCTTTAAGATAATCTATGCTTCCTCTTAAAAGCAGGCAGGTGTAGATCCTGAGGTATTATACAATGCTAGCATTTTCATTTAGGCAAGCATCCTTACAAGTGGGGTTAAAGTGATTCAGACCATTCATCTGCCATTGTAGATGGGTGATGGGCCAAAAATGTCATCACAATCCTCCTCCCCGTTCGATTGTTAGGGTTTTCTCTTTGCATGTGGACCTTTCGCCTTTTTTTTTTTTCTTTTTTTTGAGCAGTAATAAAATTTTATTAAAGAGCAGAGGCAAAAGCCTTACTATTTACAAAGCCGTCCAAGAAGAAGATAACAATGCACAATCTTGAGAGCCTTTATATTAGAGGCCCACTCTAGATCAGATTTAGCCCTCCCCAAAATATCCATAGCCCGCATGCTCCGATTACGAAAGCATTTTTTGTTCCTCTCTGATCAGACTACACTGTGAATGTCATCCAATGCCTGAATTGTCTATTGAACTACTCGAAGAATCTAGGCTACACTACCAGTGTTGTCTAGTGTCTGAATTAACATCATACAACAGTTGCTTTGTTGCTCACTCATCCCTGTTCGAATCTAAGGAGAATAAATTCTTTGGACCTTGTAAATTCTAGTCATTGCATCATTTCATTTTAATTTCCACTGGTCATTTTTTCATTAAATCCATCTTTTAAACTTTTAATTGCCAAGAAGCCAAGTTGTGATACATAGCCAACTATGTTGTATGAGTTGAGATCCCACATATTCCACACCTGTTGGCGAGTTAATACAATCATTTGTGTCCATTTGCCCTACCAAAAGTGGGAATCACAAGATCTACGCTTGAGCCAGTCACAATGATTGTTGCAGATCAACTGATTTCGTTGTGGACATCTAAGTGCATTTTTTGGGCCGATCCGGAAAATCTGCAACTCTGTGTCCTACAACATGATCTGCTAGTAACCATGGTTTTAGGATGTTCACAAATCATGGGCTATCCTAAGTCCAGGGTTGCAGGATTCAAGAGCATTGGTGGTAGGGCATGATAGTGTTACTCAGGGGATTTGATTCTTAGCAATTACAGGCACAATCTGTAATTTCTGCCCACCGCAGGGATCTTTTGATCCTTCTCCAAAATATACATTTCATTAGAGTGATCCTCTTCGACAGTTCGGTCACGCGCATCTCCACTTGGACATGTACATGTATCTGCATCCTTGATCACACCCGCATGCTAACAGCAATTACCACCTCACCAGTCACTGTTCCTCTGTACTTACTGTGGCAGGACCCATGTAGCTTTCTAGATATTCCGAAATAATCAGGCTCGAAATAATCAAGTTCAATAGCTTGAAAAGCAAGAGAGGCTGGGAACTGTCATGTTCAATCTGAATATAGCTTAAATGCATTGCATTTCTAACTTCATAGATGGTCTCAGAGTTTTACGGCAACTACTCCTTTTATTGCAGTGAGATTGGCGAAGCTGCAGGTGGACACTGTTCTGACGGCACCATGTGAAACATCCATTTTGTACCCCAAGACCGGAGGTAATCTGCATTGCTTCACTGCTATCACGCCTTGCGCTGTGCTTGATGTCCTCGCTCCTCCATATGCTGAAACTGCTGGGAGGCACTGTACTTACTACCGTGATTATCCATATTCCAGTTTCCGTAAGTAAATCACTTCAAAAGATCTTCGTAGGAATACATCCCCACCTACATGCTGCCGTACTTGCTACCCTGAGCAGTGCATCAATGTAGCTCCACCATGGAGTTTGCCCTGGCCAAAGGCACAAGGCCGGTCCAATCTTCAGGTGGACCTCACATGCAGATTGGGGACCACTGGGGTACTTCTCAACCTTCCATTACATGTGAGGCTCGCCAGAGTTTTTGGACCTGCTTGATTTTTAGGCCAGGGTATCTACACGGTTGGGAGCACCAGACACTACTTGGATGTGGCATGTTTGCCCAGGTAGGTGGCGTATAGAGACTGACATGTGGATTTATCAATATCTAGTAAAGATCTCCATGTATTGATGCTACTCCAATTTCAGAGTCAGAAGATGGAACTGCAACATGTGAAAGGGAAGAGGATCATGCATGGCTTGAGGCGATCGAAGCACCAGATGACCTCTATATACGCCCTGGCAAATATGTGGGTCCAGCTGTTCAGGTTTAGCTCCCCATCACTTTTTTTTTTCCTATTGTACTTGGTAGCAGTTCCAACATAAGTCATTCATGTATCTTATATGTTTGATTCAAGCACAAAATGAGTGTTGAGCACCAGTCGTACAGCTATGTAGCTCTTTATGTACAAGTCAAAGAGACATGGGGAACTACCGAACTAATCTATTTTACATCGCTGACTCTCTTCCATCTGTCACTAACCCAGTGGTAGCACCAATCCGAAATTCTGTTGTCTGTAACAATTCAGTTGATTATCTACACCGAGCCGTCAACAAGATTTTTTTTTTTTTTTTAAAGAAAAGAATCTACTTGCTGAAAATCTCTTGATTATTCCAGCAGAATCCAACTAAAACACAACACTTACGCATGTTGAAGCACTACTTATTTTTATGAAGTTCTCACTGTAATTTGTGTGTGTGTGTGTTTTCCTGATGTGTAGCATAGTTTTCTTTTATTAGTTCGACATTGAGGAGGGGCTTTATTTTTGTTGGATGAGCTGGGTGATGGGGACATCCCGCGCACGTCGTCCACACGTGCACGCACACCACCCCCAACGCTCGTACGCTAGAAGGAGGGCCCCACCGTCAATCTGGATCGATGACGACGTCCAGGGAAGGCCTCCTAGCTAGAAGACGAAGTTTTGATTCAAAAGAGTGGACCCGTTAGTCAAGAAAAGCCCATCATAGGATCTCATGATCGTGGCCCACTCGTCAGATTGATTTCATATTTTAGGTTTTGCTTATTGTTATTATTTAGAACATCGTGAATGCTTTAGATTTCTTTGTTTGGTTTTTATTTTAGTTTACTTCATCGCTAAGTAATAGGTTGCGCATATGATGCGAGTTTTTGGGGTATAGGTTTTTCCCTATAAATAGGCACCCCTTGTAGTTATTTTGATTCATTGAAACTTAATAAAAATTTCTGCTTTATTTTTCTGCTCTCTTATCGAGTTGTGGAATAATTCAAAAGTGGGTGCGAAACCCTCCCTTTTCAAAGGGTTAACTACGTGGTGTGAAGCTACATCTATCCCCATCCGTCCCTACCCTCTCCCATCCATATATCTTATCTTCTATCATCATTATTGCTTTGAATTTCTCAGCTTTTGCAGCTATTCATTCCCCTACAGCCAATTTCCAGAATCTGGACTTGTAGGAGGGCTGAAACTTTGGCGGAGCACTATGCCTCGACCTTACGTCGGATCGTCGTCAAACTTGGAGGGATTGGAGGTCTCTCTTAACCGACCAAGGCCTAGGTGTCACTTTGGGGAGGCGGGCTTCCATCACACGTTCGGCCGGCCCACTTGCGCACGTGCGTCAGCCCTGGGTCACCATCTGTGCACAAGAACTTTCTCTGAGTCAGGTTTTCCTCTTTTCATTCCTATTTCCTAAACATTAGCCTTAGTTTGCATTAGCCCTAATTTATTTGCCCTTTTTTTTTTTCACCCTAGGGTTCAAATTGAGATTGGGGAATCCCTTGGATTAGGGACTGTTTGCTATGCATGAGTGGTTGATTTCTATTTCCCTTTGAGATCGTTTGACTTATACTTTTTATTAGTCCGGTCCTAGCCTGTGTAGGCATGGACCCGCATAGATTCCCCTTTAATTGAATGTTTGGATTTTCATGTGGGATGTGGAATTTGTGTAATTGTTTCTGCATTGGTATGATCTAAGCTTGAAATCTTGCATATCATATTTAAATCTCATGTCCTGCATCAAATTTGGTATCAAAGCTTAGGGTTCTTATAGGGGAATACATTATTTGTTTAGGGTTAGTTTGTTTGAGTCCGTCATGCATCTAGTCCATCACATGTAGCTTTTAGGAGTTCATAGTCCCTTATTTTATTAACTATATTGTTGGAGTAACATTGCATAGTCCCCTCATATAGAGTCTCGTAGGATCATTTAGTCCCATATAGTCATCGTAGAAAGTCCTTAGGTGGAGTTAGCAAGTTGTACGCCCACACGTACGGGTCATGGTTTTGGCTAGCACCCTACATTAAACATGGAACAACTGCTAGAGTCATTAAACAAGCTGTCCTAGCAGATCGAGTCTTGGGGTAAGTGCTTGGAATGAAGCATAGATCAACGCCTTGACCAAATAGAGGCCTCCCTCAAGACAAACCCCACCACTAGGGAAGATGGCCAATCTCAGGCAGGTGGCCAGGAGGATGGACCAATGAATGGAGGTGGCCAAGGAATCAGTCATGGGCGTGCACCCGTACCCCCACCCCATGAGGGACATCAAGACCATTATTTTGAGGGGTACAACATGTGCGGCCTCGTGGCTAGAGAGAGTGCACCAGAGGCTAGTGTAGAGTTATCCACTGAGGTCATTCCGGTAGTGGATGAGTTTCGTGATGTCATTCTTGATGATCTACCGGATGAGTCTCCCCCTAGGAGGGATATAGAACACACCAGAACATGGGACACCGTAATAACTATAGTCGAGTTTACATTTAATAGTTCTATCGATAGGTCCACAGGTTTCAGTCCACAGGTTTCAGTCCTTATGAAGTCGTTACTGGTTATAAACCTGGGAAACCTATTGATCTTGTCCCTATGTCACTGTCCCACAGGCTGTCAGAGCGTACAAAGTCTTTTGTGCATCACATTCATTCATGGCATCAAGAAATCAGGCAGAAGATCATGACTAGCAATGAACATTACTCACTTTCTGCAGACCAACATAAATATTTCAATGAATTCAATATAAGGGACTGTCATGATCTGCATTAGGCCAGAGCGGTACCCTCAGGGACCCGTTCGAAAATTACACGTGTATAGCGCTGGACCATTCAAAATTATAAAACGAAACGGTCTGAATGCGTATGTGGCAAATCTTCCACCCTCCATGGGAATTAGTTTCACATTCAATGTGGAGAATCTAGTTGCATTTCAAGGGGCTATTGATGCATTATCCAGCCTTCCGCCTAACCATCCTGATTCCCCAAACCTTTCCCTTGATTCATGGCCCCTCCAGACCCATTTTCCCAGCCTTTACGTCCTGTTCCTACCCGTCCCGACCCATTTTTCCAGCCTCTACCTCCCATACCTACTCGTCCTGACTGTTCTTCCCAGCTTTTACCTACCATACCTAACATTCAAACACCCAGAGAAGAAATAGAGGATATCCTGGACCATCAGATAGTTTCAAAGTCGGATGACGGGTTTCAGAAGTTATTGGTCAAGTGGAAGTCACGTCCAGCTTCAACCAATACGTGGCTCGCTGAGGAGGAGCTTTAGAGACTTGATCCTTACATCTCAGAGCGGTTCAGGAGTTTTATTTCGCCAGTGGCGAAATCTTCGCAGCTGGGGAGAATTGATGGGGACATCCCGTGCACGTCGTCCACACGTGCACGCACACCACCCCCCTACGCTCGTACGCCAGAAGGAGGGCCCCACCATCAATTTGGATCGATGACGACGTCCAGGGAAGGTCTCCTAGCTAGAAGATGAAATTTTGATTCAAAAGAGTGGGCCTGTTAGTCAAGAAAAGCCCATCATGGGATCTTATGATCGTGGCCCACTCATCAGATTGATTTCATATTTTAGGTTTTGCTTATTGTTATTATTTAGAACATCGTGAATGTTTTATATTTCTTTGTTTGGTTTTTATTTTAGTTTACTTCATCGCCAAGTAATATGTTGCGCACATGATGCGAGTTTTTGGGGTATAGGGTTTTTCCCTATAAATAGGCACCTCTTGTAGTTCTTTTGATTCATTGAAGCTTAATAAAAATTCCTGCTTTATTTTTTTGTTCTCTTAGTAAGTTGCGGAATAATTTAAAAGTGGGTGCGAAGTCCTCCCTTTTCGAAGGGCTAACTATGTGGTGTGAAGCCACATATATCCCCATCCGTCCCTACTCTCTCCCATCCATATATCCCATCTTCTATCATCATTATTACTTTGAATTTACCAGCTTTTGCAGTTATTCATTCCCCTACAGCCAGTTTCTAGAATCTGGACCTGTAGGAGGGCTGAAACTTTGGCGGAGCACTACGCTTCGACCTTACGTCGGATTGTCGTCAAACTTGGAGGGATTGAAGGTCTCCCCTAGCCGACCAAGGCCTAGGTGTCACTTTAGAGAGGCGGGCTTCCATCACACGTTCGACCAGCCCACCTCGCACGTGCGTCAGCCCCGTGTCACCATCTATGCGTAAGAGCCTTCTCTGGGTCAGGTTTTTCTTTGGTTTTTCTCTTTTCATTCATATTTCCTAAACCTTATCCTTAGTTTGCATTAGCCCTAATTTATTTGCCTTTTTTTTTTTTTTTTTTCATCCTAGGGTTTCTTGAATTGAGATTGGGGAATCCCTTGAATTAGGGACTGTTTGCTATGCATGAGTGGTTGATTTCCATTTTTATTTGAGATCGTTTGACTTATAATTTTTATTGGTCCAGTCCTAGCCTGTGTAAGCCTGGACCCGCATAGATATTGAATGTTTGGATTTTCATGTGGGATGTGGAATTTGTGTAATTGTTTATGCATTGGCATGATTTAAGCCTGAAATCTTGCATATCATATTTAAATCTCATGTCCTACATCACAGGGGTTAGGCAGGATGCCTACCGGGAATTAGATAGTAAATAATGTTACAATCTTTCATTGACCGATCATTCTCCAAAACAGACATCAAATCGTGTTGAAAATTAGAAGGCAAACCACATCCAATCTTCAAAACAAGCAATCTGCACCTGTATTAAATTGTGAGCGCTTTCTCCTTGGATCAAGAATTTTCTCTTGGCTAGCCATACCCCCTGAATAATAGAGGGGATATTTCTGAAGAATTTGATGATGAAACCCAAGTGGACGTAAAATGAGGGAGAAGTTGGATACTCATGAGAGGTCTAATTATATACATAAAAAAACAAAAAGAAGAAACATTTTTGACAAAATGGATGTAATGTAGAAGACAAAATCCATCTGTATTAATGCACAAATGGTTTTCTAGAAACCCACAAGCTTTGCATGAAATCAGATTAATGATCTACTGTGCTTGATGGGTTTTGGTTTGTTTGTTCCTTTTTTTTCGTCCCTTTTATTCAGTAAGACTTCAAGTAGATGCCCTGGGTTGAACTGGTTTGGAGTGAACTGCCAGCTAAAGTGGGTTTGGGTTTAGCTGTGGTTTTAACCAAGGTTCTAAATATAATCTGAAACTGAGCTGACTCGGCCTAGTTGTTTCAGTTTCAGTGGGCAGCAAAATGTGTCACCAGACCAAGACAGGATGAAACCAGATGGAAACGAAATGAGCTGGGGCGAGTTGTGCCCACTTCATTCTCCAGGCGAGTCTGCACTCTGAAACTGCCAGGAAAACCATGGTTTTGAAACATCTATTTAATATCTCAATTCAAAGTGTTGGTTGGAGTGGAAAAGTCACCTTCTACCGTATTAAGAAATGTTTCAAATATGTGGTGCTTCATTATCAAATCATGGTATTTGAAGCCAAATGCATTGTCATCATGTTTTCTCCTACATGTATTTGTGTGATCATGTGATTTGGGCGATTTGTACTTTCAGTTATGGAGCCAATGGTTCAGCAATCCTAACTGTTGTTATCATGGGCCCGACATGGATCACTGACACATGAAAATCTCCCAGATTGGAAGGTTTTCGCCGATCATTGAGTATGAACGAAGAGGGTATTGATGTTTTCAATGAGCCTATCATATTGTCATGAGCTGAGCGTCGGATGTTTGACTATTTTCGGTTGAATGAGCCTATCATATTGTTAAGAACCTCTGGGGTATCATTGTGCAAGGGTGTTGAAAGGGAGAAGAAAGGAAAGGGGGAAAAAGAGGAAAGATAGAAGGAAGCTTAGTTGCACAAACTGTCTAACCAGGTGCTGCTCCCACTTCTAATCATGCTCTGTCCTTGTGCTCCTGCATCTTAGCTGTTTATGCTTGCTAACACTTTTGAAACTCGAATTTGTTGATACTTTGTTGCATGATTAATGCAGTTACTAAAATAAAATTTGGAGGGAAGGAGGGAGGGGTTTCCTAAAGTGAAACTTGGCATTCCTCTTGCTTTAGACAACCCTTATTCTCATGTGTTGAAGTTGGAAACTGCCGTGGCAGCAATGCCCAGGTTCTCATGTCACACCATCCAGCAATTGCTGATATGTGTGAAACCCAAGATAAACCTTGTCATCAACTTGGATTTCATGTTCAGTGTGCTTTTTGTTGTCTTGTGGCCTCACACATACCTAGGAGTTAGGACCACTGGAGATTTTCTTTGTGAAGGGGTTCAACCTGATCATGGACTTGCCACTCTTGGCCTGCTAATGTACTGGAGTCATTCTGGTGGTGTCAGTTAATGTGTAGGTTGTCTTTGTTAATGTACTACCTTGCATGCCATTTGCTTATTGGGCTCATGATTAACGGTGTTGTACCCATAGTTCAAAAAACGCCATATGAAAAAAAAAAAAAAAAAAAAGTACGGCAGGTGTTTACATTCAGCTGGGTTTCAATTGTTAAAAAGATTATAAAAAATTTAGTCAAAGAAATGGAAACACCAAAAAAATCAGAGAATGGGAAGTTCAGGTTTATTATGATTTCAACTCTAAAAAATGGAATGAAAAAGAAAACGGTTATGTATCCACTTGTGTTGACATACTAACCTTCAACTAAAATGGATAAATTTCTACATGCCTAAGGAACAATGTACATAGGTAATCAAATGGTGTGTTAATATTATTCTTTGCCTCCCTCAAATCCTTTGTTTTCAAGTAATCCTTATATAAACGATTTGTCTCCATAAAAATTTCACCTTCTACTCAATTCTATCAATGGATGGTGAATACCAATCTTTGTTCTTTTATATCTCCCTCAAAAGTTTTTTTTTTTTTTTAATAACAATTATTCTCTTTTAAGGTTTCTCATCTACCCGATTGGTCCTCCAATGTTTCCATCGATAGCATTAGCTGCCCATTTTGATCAATAGCCGAATCTGACATTCTTGAATTGCTTGCTTCATGCTGGGAATATTCTATGAACATTGAGTAGTGATGTTCCATATCATGGACCAGATTCCCTTCATTCAGCAACCGATCCAACTTTTCCTTGTTGATGGACATGAGTTGCCATTGTTGCAAGCTATTCCATTGTGACTTGCTCATGTTCTCCACAGCTTCCTGCAACAGCCTCATCTCCATCTCTAATTTCTAAAGCGCATCTCATCAACCATGGCTTTGATACCAATTTGTTATGGCCCTCTCAGAAACCCATAACATAAGGGTGTTAAAATGGAGAAAAGGGGACAAAAATGAATAAATAAAGGAAAGAAGAAATCGATATCTTGGGTGGGTGATCATCCACCTTAAACAAACTTAATATTTTTCTTCATTGCCATCTCTCTAGCCATTACAGCTCCTTAAGGACCTGTTTGGATCCGTGGAATGAAAAAAGAGGAAACAATGTTTTCCTAGAAATGATATTTCCAAGAAATGGGGTGGAAGGAAATTTGAATTTTTACCATTTGTTTTCGCAGAAAAGTTTCCTGCAAATTGGTCTTAATTTCCATATCTCTTGTTTGGCTAACATTTTTTCATTACTTGGTATATATTTGCCTAAATTGCAATTTTGATTCAAGGCCCATTTGGATAATCTTACATTACCATTTGGCTCATCTTGATATGTGGCCCATCTCAAGCGTGCCGCTTGGCATGTGGGTTGTAGATATGCCAACTTCGTGTGCTTTTTTAAAAGAGACACGGCATTTCTCATGGAGAATTTTCAACCTCTCTATCCATGTTAGGACCTATTTGTTAGTCAACCTTTTAAGCTATAATTTTTGTTTCTTCATGTGCCATACACATGACGGCCAACTGGCCTAATTTTTGGCCGACGGGACATGGTGGGCCTGTCAATTGATCAACCCATGATTTAGATAACCTGTTCACATGGATGTAACCTGCTTGTATAATCACACACATTACCTTTTAAATTCCAAACCAGCGGGTCCCACATGACTTTCAGATAACCTGTATAGATAAATCATCTTTTCTCAAATGATGTGGCCCAGCTAATTGGATATTGGATATAGCATGATCACGTATGATACCTATTACCTATTTTGGTTCTAAACATGCTGTGCCTGTTTTAAGATAAGTTGTGTATGTGTGATGTCTTTTCTCACCTATTCGTGAATCACACAGGCCTCCCTATTTGGATTTAAGCTGTTAGATTGCATAGCATTAAAAAAAGAAAGAGAACTGATCACCTACAGGCATGTGTACCATTAATAGCGATAGATTACGTTTTCAGCCACCACCACCACCACAACAACAACAACAATATATATTTTTTTAAGTCTCCCCCTTTCCCCTGATTTTTTCATTGTTGAAAATTCCATGTACCATTATTAGCAGTACAGTTGCCTGTAGGTGATTGGTTCTCGAAAAGAGAAGGTTAATAAAATCAGCATCATCATCTAAGCCTTGTCCCCACTAATTGGGGTTGGGTGCATGAATCCTTGTTCGCCTTCCACTCTATCAAGGACCATAACCTTAGTCAAACCACAAGTCTTCAAGTCGTTTGTACTACCTCCGCTCATGTCCTTTTGGGTCTTTACCCTTGCCCTTTCAGAGCTTTCAACTTGAACCAACTCACTAGTCGCTCATAAGTGGTGTAGTTCTTGGTCTCAGTTACATGTGTCCAAACCATCTAAATCTATTTTCCCTCATCTTATTGCCTATTGGAGCTACTCCTAAGTTTCCTCCAGAGCATTCGTCTCTAATTCTATCTTTCCTCATCTTGCCATTCACCCATCTCAACATCCTCATTTTAGCTACACTCAGAAAAGTTTATAAAAGACCACTTAAAGCTATATTAAGTTATCACTCACCAAAATACATTCTCCAAAGTACCATCTATCAAAAGTATCATCCACAAATAGTAACATCTCCTTATAAGTAGAGTTGTACACAAGTCGAACCGAGTCGAGCTTGGCCCAGCTCAGCTCAGCTCGGCCAACAGGCTACCCCAGCTCGAACTCGGCTCGGTTCGGCCTTCGAGCCTGATTGGGCTGCTCGGCTTGGCTCGGTCAGTAGCTCGGGCCAGCTCGAGCCGAGCTTGAGCTCAATCTTTCGAGCCGAGTTCGAGTTCAAGCCTATGAGCTGAGTTCGAGTTTAGGTTTTATAGTTTTTAATATATATAATATATAATTTATTTAAATATATAAATATATACAAAATATTTATACTAAGTGAACTTGATCCTCGAATCGATTCGAATTGAGTCAAGTTCGGTCTAGCTCAGATTTGGCTCGAAATTTTTTCGAGCTCAAAAAATCTGCTCGACTCGGCTCGAATCCAGTTTCAAGCCGAGTCGAGTCGAGCTTTTCCTAGTCGAGTCGAGCGAGTTAATCGAGCTAACTCGGTTCATGTACAACTCTACTTATAAGCAGTGTTTTAAATATCGACGATATCGGCCGATATATCCCATGATATATCTTGTATCCCATCTGTGCAATACGAAATGCACAAGTAGTGGTATACATCCCACATGTACAATCCGGTGAGCATTTTTTTATTTTTTATTTATCCCTTTTTCTGTAAATCATGTTAAATCAGTTTTAAATTGTTACAAATCCACGATTTTTCATGTTTTGGATGAAAAATCATGGATTGGGAGCTTCGATTTCGAGATTTGGAGGAGGACTTGAGTTGTGGAAATTTGGAAAAAAATCAAAATCAAACATGTATGTAACCTAATCTAGTAATTCTTCTTTTGCTTTTGAATGTATTGCTTGTATTTCCACATGTCTTCTTACATTTATAAATTATATGAATAGACGTTGAATATACTTGCATCAATTCAATTAGACAAAGCATAGATTAGGACCTCATACAAAGAAAACTTATTATGTGCACTTGTTTTTTGTAATGTTTTGATTTGTAAGTGTGTATTGATGTCTTTTTTAACAATCACTGAAATTTCATTGAAAAATTCGACAAATTTCCAATGTTTCCAACAACAGCGATACATTACGCGATACAACCGATATAGCCCATGCGATAACTGATAAGTATCCGTATCCCAACGGTGCGATATGTAACACAATACCGATATTTCGAACACTGCTTCTAAGTATGATATATCAAAGCTATCATCTTGATAAAGTCCCAACAAAACCAAAACAAATGTATATAAACTATAGGCACCATAACTTATGCTCCCGGTATGTTCAAGCAGTCACGTTGTTTGTGTTCTGCACAGGTCGTAAACATCTTCTTCAAAGAATTGTTCTCGAGTTACGGTCAAGTTTGCTTTGATTTTTTCTGCGTTAGTGAAGCCTGGAACCATTGTTACTTGGGCACTTCTACTTTTGACACTCTTGGACATTATATGGCACTTCAAAACGTATATGGAGAAAGTGTCTTGGTGATGTCACTGGAAAGTGCCGTGTGTTGGACAGTTCAAGTGAGGTATCCTCCAAACATATTGTCCCACAAATTTCCCTTCTCACTTAGATACTATGAGCAATATAACAAAAAATCACAAGCATTGTTGTTTTTTGTTGGGCATTGCTAATTCTTTAAGAGAGCAAGTGATGTTCATACAAACCACTATTATTATAATAATTATGTGTGATTCTTGATGTTTTGTCAATCAATAATTAATTTCTTTAGATTAATAGCTTCGGTTTTTTTTTTTTTTTTTTTTGAAAGATAATACTAAGTGGATTTTTGTTATAACTATGTTGATTTCCATTTTCCTTTGTTTCTTTAAATTTTTTAGATTTTCTTTTTTACTTTATTTGTCTAATTAAAATATTATTTATTTTTTGTACGAAAATGACCCCATTCCTAGATTTTTGGAGTTTGTTGTGCTAGACACTTTACGACACTTCGACACTTTGCACCCATGCCAATTTTTAGGAACCACGACTGGGAACCTTCTCAATCTTGTCCATTGTGTCTTTCACTGAAATATTCACCCGTCGATTTCTAGCTATTGCTTTGGCCACATCCTCTAGTTACAAGGAGAGAGTGTCCAAATGGCTCACTATTCCTACTATTTTTGTTCTTCTCTACTACATTCTTGTGCACTCGAGGGAGTTCTCATCAAGGTGTTCTGTATCCATTATGATACGCGCGTAAAGGCCGATACGTATAGGTAACGGCCATGACTGTTACGCGATACGAGGTGAAACAAGGCAATTGGTTTTTTAGGATTGTATCGGCCGTTACAGTGGCTGTAAAGGCTATGACGGGGCATAATGACCGTTACTCCTGTAACGGTCAGAAAATTGCCACTTTTTTCCTATTTAAGTTAATTTTCTCCTCATTTTTTCACCTTTCTCATTCCAAAAACTCTCCTAGGTCATTTTACAATAGATTTTGACCACTCTTATTATAGTTTTTAATATTAAAACCATAGATTGAACTGATTTGAGTGAATAGAAGCTTACAGGGCCATTATATATTAAAAAAATAATAAAAAATAAATAAATAAAATAAAATAAAAATTGAAAAAGTAGTATTTGTGCCTTTTTCTGATTTCTAGTTCTAGTGCTTGATTGTGATGTGTAACATTAGAGACATATAATCATGTTCACAAATTCACTAGACAGCCCAAAACAACACTCTCACCAAAGAGTGGACCGTTACACTACCATAAACATGTTCAAAACAAAAGATGAATATATATATATATATATATTTGGAATATTTACATTATTCTGAATTTTCTAGATATTTTTTCAAATTTTTTAGGGCAAAAGAAAATTTTCAACTGTTATGGGGGTCGTAACAGTCGTTACACCCCCATATCGTCCGTTACGGCCGATACTCATATCGGTAATGGTGGTGACCGTTACGGCCACCGTTACCGATACGGAATACCTTGTTTCTCATCCTCTGGGATCGTCCTCTAGTGCATACGGTCAAGAAAGGATAATGCAAAGTGTCAGGCTGCAAATCGGGATAGGTTTTATCAAAGCCAATATTCTCATAAGGACCTGTTTGGATAGGGTAAATTCAAGAGGTGTAAATGGAGAGAGAAGGTAAAAATAAGATTATGGATTGACCAGGTAAAACTACTTCCCTTTCATTTCCCTTCCAGATTCCATTTCATCTGTTTGGATTGGCATGTAAAAATGTAGAAATCCAACCAAAATTATTTTGGTGCTCCACAACAATCATGTTTATACATATGTACCCATGCTATGGTACTCCGAACCAATCATGCTTGTACGCCATCCAATCCATTTATCTGACGTGTCTCGTCATGATGAAAGAATTTACCAAAAATCACATATTTCAAAACTCAGGAAGGCCATACCACGTGAATTAAGAGTTTTGAGGTATAATTTTATGGAATGACCCACCTGATGTTGAACCAGTCTGATTTTTGGGTTCAAGGCCGAATGGAGGGCAGTTTACTGATGGATGGGGTGGGTTTTATGCATGTTAAGTCATTTTCCCCATGTTGGAGGAGGAAACCATGGTAGATACCTAATTGAGGTATGCAAGCGTTTTCCTTTTTACGGGTGGAAAGGGTAACACGTTTACTTAGTGGTTTGCATTCCCAAATAGGTGAAACCATCCCATCAGGGAAAACCCTTTTCATTTCTCTCAGTGAAAACCCTTTTCACCATTTCCAAACAGGACCTAAGGCTCCAAAACATGGAATGACTGTTCGAAGGTATTCCCATCCATCAATATAGGAATTGTTTTTGTAGTTTGCTCCCTCCTTTCACATGAGGAGCCCACATTTGCTTGATTGTGCGAAAGATCATATACCACTCATATTTTTTTAGTTGGCTAGTTTCTGAAGAGCTTGTCAAGAGGATGGCTCTTTAGTGATAAAAATGTTAATATTTGCCTGTTTACAAGTCTAATATTTGTGTATAAATAATTTTATTGCATCAACAAAATTATTAACTACCAGTATACCTCTATGTATTTGTTCCAAACTTCATCAGGAATTGTAGATCTCTTAGTTTCTTTATCTATCCAATCAAATTCACTCCTTGCTTATGTCTCCCACACAATACTGATTCCTTAATGTTTTTAATTTTTTGTTGTTTTTTTTATTTTATTTTTTTATATTTATTTATTTATTTTACACTATCTACTTATTAATCAAGAACAGTCCTTGCCTTGAACTCATTCAATATGTTACATATACCTCCATTTTAAATCTTTTATCTTCTTTTTTGCTCAACTGGACTTGCTCTAATAAGAGTTCTTAGTTGCAAAATCATTCTAATAATTCAGCTTCAAATTGCACCCTGGACTCATGCTCTTGCTCGTCTTGTTCTATACCTGCTAATACTTTAAAACCTACACTTCCATGCTCCCACACTCAAATATGTTGCAGCTTCGCATCATGCTTCCATTTCGAAAGTATTTTACATTAAAAAATAAAATAAATTTGTTCTTAGCTTGCTTATATTCTATTCCTAAGTCAAAATACATTCTTCTGTTGGAAATGCATAAATAAGTTCTTATAGATGTCTATCATGCTCATGTGAAAACCCAAAATAAACCACAAAAGTCCACAAACAAAAGTAAACAAATCTACCAAAAGATTGATAGGTGTATATAACAACATCCATATGTTTACAATAAGATTCACAATAATAATAAGATTTCTTAAATTATAGTTACCAGAGAGATGGTAAATCCTTGTAGCTATTTCTTCTCTTGGTTGTCCACTCATCCCTCTCTCTTTGCGCGCATGTTCCTAGCAAATGCAAGCGTATTGTATTATTGATATTGGCTTTCTCATTTCTTTCATCTCTGACGTCTTCCTCTGCTTCAATATCTAGTCACTTCCCCTGCTCCCATACAAAGCTACCCATACACAACAAGCTAAGACTATCTTGGATTTTTATTTATATGATGGTTGTCTATAGGATGGGAATATGCACCTTTAACACTCCAAAGGAAAGTTTGTCTGCATTACCCAAGGAAGGGTAACAACATCTTCTTCTTTTTTTACACACCCACCCACACACACACACACAACATGGGCACTCAATTGCATGATTGCAGTGTTGAAACAGAGTCTGCCTACCACTGAGCCATGGAGCTGGACCCAATGACCTCTATACTCATTTAGGTGGATATGGAGTCCCATGGAAGTATCTGGAAAACTAGGAGAAATTGCATGGCCAACATCTACAACATGGCACTTCCCTACATAGCCGATAATCATGTTTTAGTGCAATTATTGACATCCATGGTCACACACACACACACACACACACACACACAGATATATATATATATATATATATATATATATATATATATATATATATATATATATATATATATATATATATATATATAAGCTTATCTTCCCTACCAAGTGCTGCAATACTAACGTGTCAGAAGCCGAACCTTCCCCATCTGCAAGGACGGTTTGAATCCTGAAGTTGAAGGAGCATGCAACCATGACATTTTGTGATATATTGCCTTTTTATCATGAAATTTCCATGCATGTGTGCAGGGATCAGTGCTGGGATGTGGGTTCCAACTATGGCGCCAATGCAATCATATTTAAAGTCGTAGGCAATTAGCGGCACGTACTAACAAGTACCACTTTACAAGCATACCATGTAGAGATCGTTTATTCCAGTACTCGAAAATAAGGACTACAACTTGGATTACTAGTTATTTTTTAGGGTGTTCTTGGATTGGAAGGTTTCACAAGATCTGAAAATAAAGAAAGCTACCACTGCTTTAATGTTTCGAGCGAATTTCCGACTGGCTGCTTCACCTCAACATTAAGGGCCTGTTTGGACGCACTCTCGAAAGGTGCGTTTGAGGCGAAAACCCCCTTTGTGCCAAATTGGGGTTTCTCAATGTGCGTTTAGATGCACTTTGTGAACCATCATTTCAGTATCCACTCGACAAAATAGGCACTGAAACGTTGACTCGATGAAAACCAATCAGATTGGTTTTTGTCCAGTCAACTAAAATGGCATGCTTGCAACCCCCTTATGTAGAAACCCCCTTTTGTGCGAGTGTGTACAAACAGCCCTTAAAGTACCCAATTACTCAGTTTCTGGCGTTGTGGCACAACATATGTAAGAACATTACTATTTATTCTTCCAGAATTATCCTCCTTGTATATAGTAAAATTTTAGATTCTAGCTGATTACACAAACGAATGAATGTGTGTTTACACATCCTCATTTGATTTTAGACCATTTGTGTGATTCGTGTTGAATATACCATCTAATATATTTTTTGTTAGTCTACAAAGGACATGATTGTGTAGTTTCTTTCACTACATAAGTATGATAGTAGCATGCCACAACCATTGAAGCAGCTGCAGCCATGGCAACCGCAACCACAGTGACATCATCTTCTATCATGTGTTCCTCTTGATTGTCCTTGTTTTGCAAAGTAATAGGTAGGATTAACCTAATCAGATAACTTGATTGTCCTTGTTTTGCAAAGTAATAGGTAGGATTAACCTAATCAGATAACTTGTATACCATACACAGGCTCTCTAGGGCAAAACCAAGACGTGCAATCGATTGGAAGGAACCAATTGGATACTCTGGTAGAGTGATGGATGATCTGCAGGCACTTGGAAGTTACCTTAAAATCGCATACATGGCATGTAAGTAGTAGCTACACTAAACCATCCAAGTTATGATACCCAATGTAGATGTCTCATGAACAAAAGATTATGCTTATTCGATTATTTGATATTGGATTGGTGCTATTGGACAGTTCAAATTGAAAAATAAAGATAAAAAATTTATGGTCTATTTCCACAATCGATCAGGAATCAGAGATTAGGATTGTTCAATCAATCTGACATTGGGATTATGACTCGGAGGCTGTGGGCTACATGATCTAGTTTTATTTGAGTTAATATATGCCGTGTACAAATTATTTTTTTGTGCTCAAGTGTCAAGCGTCGTGTTTCTAAGAAAGATGGGAGAGGAGAAGTCAAGAGGTCATTTCCGGGAAATTGGGAGAAAATGGTAACCATGTTTATAAGAAACTTTAAAAAAAATGGAAATGTCATCCCCAAATGGTGTTTCTTAACCTCATTTGGAAAATGGAAGCCAATAAACCATCTTATTCATGTATGTAATTATTTAATTCCTTCACTGTCATGGTCATCTATTAAAGAACTATATTCTATGCTGGTCAAATGATGTACGATAATCTCTGGATCCTCAAGTTATCATCAAGTGCGATTAGAACAATTTAATGATTAAAACAAAACTTTAATGATTGGAAATCATCGTAAAGCCATTTAAAACCTTTTAAGTGTTAGCTCCAACAAAAAAATGCTTGATAAGTTTCTGATCTATTACATTTTGTCATAATGTCCTTAAAAAACTAATGGATCTCTTATTGGCAGTGTTCGAATTATCTCCAATATTATCGAAATATCTCCGATATTATCTTTATCTCCACCTCAACGATACCGATAACACTGGAAGCGATATTGATAACGCTGGTAGTATCAGAAATTCCAAGTATTAGTAATGTATTGCTAAGTATCACAACGTATCAATATCGCTAATGTAATCGCCAATATTTCCAAACTATGTAAATTCTAGGTGTCGCTTGTATTGCCAATGCATCAATATCGTCAATGTATCACCAATATTTTTTATTATGTAAATTCTAACTAATGGTTATATCATAAGTGTATTAACGATATTTCAATAATATTGCCAACGTATTGATATCATCAAATTTTTGTTTATTAGAAAAAAAAAAAATTATTTCAATTTTTTTTCATGGACACATGATTGTATGTGGTGCTCAATTTGTCATTGATAATATTGATAATATCTTGATATTATCGATATCTCAGCATGCACTATATTGAGACCGCAATCTTTCGTTTCCTTTCCAATTGTTGATGATTTCTTGGTGAAATATCATGTGCTCAATATCGATGGATGTTTGGATGGAAGGTTGGATGGTTAAAGAGGCCGGATGGGATGGTTGGACTGATTTCTTACAACAACATATGCTTTTAAGGCCTCATTAAATGGAAACTTGTTATATATGCATTCTTTTTACAAATTTATTTATTTATTTATTTTTTAATTTCTAAATATGTAAACATGTACATTTTATCATCTCCTGAAGTTTCGTTGAAAATTCCACCGTTTTTCCCATGTTTCCCCGTATTCCTGGTTATCAACGATATTATCGGCGATATCGATATTGTTTCTGTATCCCTGGCTAGCGAAACTTGCAGCGATGCCAATACTTCGAACACTACTTATTGGTTCATGTAAGAATCAACAAATCTTGATGTAGCTAGCCACACTCGTTTCTATTGGCCACATGGTAGCCTCGCAAAGTAAGAAAGCCATACATCTAGGATCATGTTCCTCATATGTCTTTAGGTTTAAGGATTAATCAACTTCTCATGTATAAGCAAGTTTAACCATAGCCTAGACTAATGGGCCTCGAGACTAGTGACTAGATGTCAATCCACCAGTGCAAGTACTTAAAGGTCAGGCAAGATCTTATATCTGTGGCACACTTACACTACTATGTGAGGTAGGCGAAGGTATACCGACACCAAGTCAGCCCTTAATGGTGGAGATTTTCCATCCTGACCCAAGTCAATCCTTTTATATTGGATGGCCATTCAATGTGATGATCATATGGTTGTCCCAAAACCTGTGATGGCCATGGTATAAGATGGTACTAAGATCCATGAATCACAACTTTCTTTTGGTTAACGATTATTTTGTCCAATCTCGAGTTCTTAAGGACATAGAGGAATCACTCTACGTGACCGATGTTCACGTGTGTTTAAGGTGACCACATATTAATTAACGCATAGTAATTTGTCAAAGCAAGAAGAAAAGGGGAATTAAAAATGGGACCTAGTAGAGATAGAACCAAGATCACCCACAGGCTATGACACTTAGTCATCATGATTTATGATTGGGATCATCACTCTCACATCTGCATTGCTAGTGAATTGGGCTCACATTGGTTTTTCATGGCACAACTCCAACATGATGTTCCCGAGGGATCCAATCGTATATAAGCAAGACTAGGTTTGATTCATTGAACCATTTTATAAACCGGTCGGATTTAGGTACACTGCATTATACCAGTTTAGAAATCAGGTTTCAGGTACATACCAGCATCCGGCTAATATTAGAAACAATCATTGATTTATATTATATATAATACTAGATACTATATATACCATGATAATTGTAAATATTAATTATAATTAGTTGGGTATACCCTCTTTCACAAGGAGACGCACGGGGAATTGTAAGTATTAATTACAATTAATACTAAATGTTTATACTTTAACTATTTCTACAATATATGATACCCATAGCTTTGGGCATTTTTGCCCTTGCAGTTAGTCCTCACAACATTAGTTAGGAGAGGGTAAATTCATCGTAAAAATGTAGTTACTTAGCATGAAATGATTGAGATTTTACAGCAAAGGACGTTATAAATTCCACCCACTTACTTTCATTAAAAAAAAAAAAAAAAAAAAAGTGTGTAAGCTGATCCAACTTCACCTCTTCCTTATTTAAATGCAAAAAGTGTTTAATCAGGGAGTCAAGATAAGATATGTATGGCTCACCATGATGACTATATGACATTCACTTTATATATTCATCAGCACATTTAATAATGTTAGCCAAAAAATTATATGGATTGGGGACTTGATTGGGCTACAATAAAGTAAATAGTGAGGATGGGCTGCCAATCATTCTCTTCCCTCTTTTGCCTATCATAATGGAAATTGTCAGTAAGAGGCTAGACACGGTGCCCCACCGCCTGAACCTGAACCGTTGACAGCCATGCGATCCGGTAGGTAGGTTACTCACATATGTTGAATAAGTGAATATGGTGGGGTTGGTCATTGTTTTCTCAACCATCTAATTTTCTTTTGTTTTTCATATCTAATGAGTGAAGCAATTTCATACGTGGGGGCATGACATAACTCACACAACGCGGTATGAATGGACCATATCTCATACAATCATTTTGTGTTGGCACCATTTTAATGGTAGTGTGGTGATGTGGTGAGATTTGATTGGTGGGATTGTAGGCCACGGGACTATGGGCATTTTTTAAGTTTTCAGCTTTACTTGACCGGGAAACGGATTGGCTACTCCCCCTGCCACCAGCCCGGTCGGTGGTGGTCGGTGCTCTGTGGGCCCCACCATGATGTATGTGTTTCATCCATTTCGTTCATACAATTTTATAGATCATATGAGGGCTAAGATCCCAAAAATGAGAGGGATATAAATCTCAGGTGGACCACACCACAGGAAAGCAATAGTGATTGGATATCCACCATTAAAATCCTCCTAAGGACATCCAATCTGTTGATTAGATCATACAGACAAAGATGAAGGGTAAAAAACAAAGATCAGCTTGATCCAAAACTTTTAGCTCCTAAGAAGTTTTTAATGGTCGACGGTTATTCAACACTGTTTCCTGTCATGTGGTCCACTTGAGATTGGGATATACCTCATTTTTGGTGTCATACTGGAAAAATAAATGGACGGCATGGATGAAACATATACATCATGGTGGGCCCACAGAGCACTGACCACCAGCCATTGGCTGGTGGCTGGAGAGTAGCCAATCCGTTTCCGATTGCCCCATCTCTGACAGGATATGGCCCACTAATCACATCTCTCCCCCGTTAGGACACCACCGTTGAGAGTGGTGCAGGTGTGACTACCTAATCCACGTCCATAGCAAGATGGGCCTGTGATATTGTACTGTGCCTGGCTCAGCCGTATCGGACCGGATTAGGTAGCCAGGCTGAGAGGTGGTGTGGTGATGTGATTGGTGGGGTCGTTCACAGTAAGAGATGGGACGAGCCTATTTTTTTTTAAGTTTTCGGCTGACTACATGCTGGGCCAATCTCTCTTGCCCACCAATCACAACTCACCACATCACCATACCACTGCTGAGGGTGGTGCGGGCCTGATCATATAATCTGCGTCCACCGTATTGACTCCAACTCCGCCTTGGCCGTAGCCTTAACTTGCTTCTTGCCAGGACAGATTCAGTCATGACAGCCCTCCACTCATTTTGACAGATTATTTAAGCATGAGCCGAGAAAGGAGACAGATCGTGGAAACACACCAGGAAGCAGCCGTGATAATCACACTCACCATTGAAACCTTCCTAGGGCCCACCGTCATGTTTATTTGTCATCTAATCTATTCATAAGGTCACGTGCATATGGACAAAGAGAAAACACAAATATCAGCTTGATCATAACTTCTGTTGCTTACAAGAAGGTTTTAATGGTTTCATTCGGTCCCTTTTATGTGATCCACTTAAGCCTTGACAGACCCTGAATCCGACTCGGTTTAAGACATTAAATACAACAATCTCCACCATGTCTTCAATCATCAAACATGTATTTTCTTGTCCTCTTCTTTTATCTCTGCTTTGCATCATAAATCCATCAACGCTTCTCGGGCACACTTTGTTTTCCATTTACGTCATTACCAATTCCATATAAGTTGCACAGAACTTAAACTTCTTTGCAGGAACTACTTTAGTGAACATGTTCGTCAAATTCACGTTCATGTATGATCTAGCAAAGACGGCATGGTTAAAACACATTCGTTGCAGTTAGCCTTACATGGACCTTGTCCATGTCAGGACAAGACACAGTCTCTGTTGATTTCAGGCATACTTTGTGAGTTTCATATCTGACAGCTACACATGACTTAATCAAAACCTGCCACGTCCACTTACCATGTTGTAAGCATTCCTTTTCAAGAAAAAAAAGAAGAAAAAAAGACAGACTCGTAATGCCTAGTGTAGCACACAACACCATTGGTATTACATGCTAATGAAAAAGCTCGGTAGGCTCCACCATGATGCATGTGTTTTATTTATATCATCCATTCAATTCACTAGCTTATTGTAAGACATTAGCACAAAAACAAGGTGATACAAATCTCAAATGAACCATACCGTAGGAAAAAGTGGTGATGGAATGCTCACCATTAAAAACTTCCTTAAAATTACATAAGTTTTGAACACGTGTGTTTTCCTTTCATCCAGATTAGCCATAGGTGTTCGGTCACCACTAAATAGTGTGGCGTGGTCCATCCAAGAGTTGGATCCCCCTTATTTTTGGGCTCATGCCAATTGTAGAATGAATGGATAGGGTAGATAAAACACACATCATGGTGAGATCGATCCACGCAGCTTTCCACTAGTACACGGTACCAACCACATGAATTATTAATTAAAATAGCCCTCAATTATGACGTCATAAAGGTGATGACATTAGCATTTGAAGTCGTTATTATTTTAGCCCTCTAAGCACTATTTGACTTTTTCAAGACAAAAATGCCTCTCTGCGACAAGTAACTTTCTGCGAAAGTCGAAAGAGTCTTCTGAGAATGGAGTGTGGGCTCCACTAAAAAATGATTGTGGTCATCTCTCAATCGATTTAATCTGTTCACTTTAATCGGACATGCATGAACCCCCAGTAAGATTATTTTTTTAAAAAAAAAATAGAGTTGTTTATGACCCGTAACTGCATGAGCGTTGTGCACTAATTCTGAATTGTTTCCATCGATATGGTCCACCCATGATGAGTTTTTCCCTCAAACTTCAGCAGATGGCATGAAATAAAAACTACTTTCTTGTGGACAGCTTGGATCTGCTACAAGACAATCCAGTGGGCCTCACATAGGGTCACATGTGTGTTCAAAAGGTGGGGCTCTTGCATGGGAAGGCCTTTTATCCTTTTCTTATTTCCTCTTGGTTTTTTTTTTTTTTTTCACAAGAAGAGATCACACCAAGAGCCGAAGCCTCTTCGAATGCTTAGTAGTTGTATGGATAGACATTACACTCCCTACGTGACACAAAACTCTGGCCAATGTCCGTTAAGCTTTGGCGAAGCTTCGTGTAACGTCCTAGATTTTTTCCGACTTGGAGATAGACGTCCTTAGGCAATGGGTCGATCATAACACCTTACTGACTTCTCAGAACTCAATCTCAAAGTTTAAAATCTCTTTTCAACCCATTTCCTTCACAAATCTCACCTTTCGCCACCTTATTCTTCACATTTTTCTAAGTACTTTCATAGTAGACGCTAATCCTAACATTTAAAAGATGGAGAACAATACTTAAACTTAAATTTACTATAATAGTAAATATATAAATAAAAATGAGTTTTGGGTCATTAGTCTTATGGAATCTGACAAAATAAATAGGTGATTTAGATAGAGCAACCTAGTCTGTCGTAATTGGGCGACACGTAATTAAGTGCTAAACTAAACAATCGATGGATTTGGCTTGAACCACTTTCTATACAAACTACAAGACTCAAAACCATTAAAATCACTTACTCAACATTACTTTAAAACCTATGAACAATCTCAAAACCCAGTTGCTCACAGGAGCACATTGGAACTCCGTATCGGACCTGGACCGCGTGTCAAAAGTCCGATGACCGCGAAACTATAAGGTCATAACCACCTTATTGGGCTTGACAACCATCGCGGGAATCGAGTCCAAATAGTATCCATAAACGCACAACTTGAGCCCGGAGCGAAGTGTGTGAGAAACGCGAATATCTTTAGAAAATGAACTCAAACTTAAGTGAATTGGGCCGCTCGCTTGCAGGCGAAATTAAAGACTTCGGACCGTCAGATTCAAACCAAACTATACCCTTGGATCAGTGAAATTTCCCTGCACATACCGGTATATTTGTGGCCCTGATCGAGTGACGATGACCGTTAAACTGATACGAGTCCCCCACGGTCGATCCATTGATCCAATCGGACTGAAATCGTAACCTGGCTTAGATCCATCGTCAGGGGACCAGGCCATATGCGAGCAATGGACCTCCAGATGAGCTCCGTTTGCCCGAAACAGTCGCCCTTTGGCCATAACCCAAGTATACCATGGCCCTGGGGCTATTTACACCACTTCTGAGCCTATATAAGGCCCTTAACCCACCCCTTCTCTCTCACATACGAATTTGCTCCAAACCTTAGGAGAGAGAAGAAAGAAAAGGAGAGAGAACAGTGGAGATCGATCAAAGGGAGATCCTTAGAGTTTGTTGCAGTACTTCTGTTCTGCTACTCCACGCCTTGATTCAACCTTCCACATCGCTACACTATCGATTTCAACTCCATTTTTGGGAAAGAAATCTTAACCCTAATCTGTTTTAGGGATTCAAATAGAGTAAACGACGAAATAACTAACTTATTTCGTGATTTAGGTACCCGTTGTTCCATATTCGGGAACGTAGGATTCGAACCGAGTTCAATATGAGTATTCCGATGAAAGGTGTGGACTATAAACGTTTAGGTTATGGTTTTCAAGGCTTTTAATATCAGCTAATGATTTATGTCTGACTTGACTGTTGCCATATGATCTTAGCTACGATGTATTCGATAAATTATACATGTGTAAACTATGTTGAATATATTATGTATTCCACGTGTTTGTTGAAATGTTTGAATGAATATGAAATCACGATTTGAGCTTGCCGTGACTATTAACTTAAGATTCATGGTCGTTGTATGTATGACAATTTCCTTGTGACAGGACTTGCCATAATATATGCCGTAACTAATTTAGTCTATGTATAATATAAAATGCATTCCATGTGTTTGTAGAAATGTTTGACTGAACATGAAATGGTGAATTGGGCTTGTTATGATTTCTAAGCTAAGATCCATGTTTGATATATGCGTTATAGCCAATGTTGTGTAAGAAATTTCTATAGTTCACGTTATAACTAATCTAGTCTATGTATTTGGTAATGTGTAGGCTAAGTGTTTGATAAAATGCCTGAATGAGATATTGTTTGATGAATTGTATTTAATAAGGGTGTTGAGATAGAATTCTCAATTACCTTATCTATATGTATAATTTTCTTCATGCAATCTTAATTCAACTATGCAATTTATGGATGAATTGAAATGTTCGGTAACATGTTCGATATGTTGATAAAATGCTCAAATGAGTGTTGTACTTGGATTGTTTGTTAAATGTCTATATGATTATCACATGTCTCCACATGCTGCATTTGGGTATGATCGAGACTATTACGTAGTCCAGGTAATCGATAACAATTCCTGTTTGAGTGGCTGAATTAGACTCGCCACATTTGATGCGTTCGGTGAATTCGAGTCGTACGATGATTGCCAACAGTGGTAACATGTCGATTAATTCAACGTACATCGTACCAGTCGAACTTGTCTAATAAATCGATTGGCCTATTGTGTGTTTACTATGTATGGATGCTACTGCTTGAATCTAAGGTACCACTTACCAATGTAAAGCCCATTTCAACCATGGTACTGATCCGTTAAGACTCATGAGCCGCGCATGGTGGTATGGGATATCGTGGTCGAGCTGTCGGCCTACGCTGGGGTGACGAGCCTCCCCGTAGTGACCAGTGAGTAACCCAAACTCGCGAGCCGAATACGGTGGTATGGGACACTGTATTCAAGCTGTCGGCCTACACCGGCGCAGCCTGGCTGTGATCCCCAGTCGGGTTGGTGACGAGCCTTCGAAAATAGACTGCCAGTTGGTAGGGCGTTAGTGGTGTGACCTCGAGTGTAAAATAGGCCTACGTTGTAGGTGACGAGCCTCTCGTAGCGACCTAGAGTGTAAGCTCTCGAACTTGTCTATCGCATGTGATTAACTAAGATTGACGACCCTAGATGGATCATTGTTTGGGTAAATGATATAAAGGAAGGTACCTTAGCTTTCCAAACCTGCTGTATGAATAGGTCTAATTAAGAACTTGGTTAACACGCACATGCACCGCATTGCATGTGCTTTTGGCGTTGGAGTTGAGCACAGCGGGAGTGTTGCATGCGCGACCGTGAGATGATGTCGCTGAGGGAGTGTAGGCAAGGACATGCATCATCATAGCATATCATCCCTGCATTAACAAGAGTACTTAGGACATGATTGTTGTACTGCTTTATCATTACTGCTTGACTGAATTGATAACATGTTAACCTTTACTTTATAGTTCCACTGAATTAGCTACTCATTCTCACCCGGGACGTTGTTTTAAAACACCACCCAAACTCTAGTTTAGATGCAGGTGATGGCGAGGTCTATATAGCAGAGTTGGACTTCGTAAGCGAGGAGGAAGAGTTCTCCTACGTTCAACTATCGGGCGGATCTATGTAGATCTCATACCGATGTGCAGGGACTACTGGGATACTTGTTTAGTTGAACACATTTACTTCTCGCATTTTATATGGTTTGAAACAACACATGTATATATTTAGCTCAGTTTCATACTCATACTCTGAAATTTGTGAAACGTTTTCATAATTTAATGCATATATTTCAGTCTTCCGCTTGCCAAATTACATTAACTCTGAAGTATGATATGCTGTTTTAGTATAATCCCACTCATGTTTACTGCATTTCTAATGGACGACATTTAAACATCATTTTCCATGTTGCATAAGTGATGCGTTGGAACTCGGGAGTAGAGCTTTGCTCGACCCCCGATTTTCAGGGCGTAACACTTCGGGTGCAAAAAAAAAGTTTTTTATTTTTTTAAAAAAAAGTTCTCTGCACACAATCTCCGACGTAGAAGTTATGGTGACAAAATACGAGTTCTTTTATCTATTGTGTTTGTTTTTGTTAGTGGGTATCAATAGTGGGAGTTTGTGACAGGGATGAGGGTGTGTTGGTTCCCTTTGTAGTTATTTTTTTATTTGGTTGAGTATGAATGGTGAGAGTTTGTGAAAGGCAGGAGGGTGTGGAAGAATGTTGTGAATGAATTTTTATAATTAAAGAATGTTGTAATGGATAAAATTTGTAATGAATGAATTTGATGAATGTTGGAATGGATAAATGTTGTAATGAAAAATGATGTCCAAATGAGATGATTCCAAAGCCATTTTAAAGTCATATTTCCAACGAGCACAAGACGAACTAAATCGGATATATAATGATAGAGTTATGACCATTTTCTTTAGATCAACGATTCATAGTGTATATCGGCAATCCAGTCCTTGATGAACTTTGAGCCCATTTTAGGTAATCAAAATGTATCCAAATAATGTGATTCCAAATTCATTTGAAAGTTAATTAAATTATCTTTCCAACGAGTATAAGATCACTCAAATCAGACATGTAACGAAGGAATTGTGACCGTTTTCATGGGACTAACGATCCACAGTGTGTACCAACAATTCACAGTCCTTGATGAATTTGGGGCCCACTTTTGGGCAATCAAATGATGTTCGAATGAAGTGATTCCAAAGGCATTTGAAATTTCATCAAATTACCTTTTCAATGAGTATAAGATCACCCAAATCAGACATGTAAGGAGTGAGTTATGATCATTTTCATTGGATCGACGATCCATAGTGAGTATTGGCAATCCATAGTGAATATCGGCGAACCACAGTTAACATCGATGATCCATAATGAAATCGGCGATCCACAGTTAATATCGGTGATCCTCACTATGTATCATCGATATAAACTATGGATCACCAATCTGACAAAAATGGTTATAACTCCCTCGTTACATGCCTAATTTGAGTGATTTTACACTCGTGAAGGTAATTTGATGAAAATTCAAATGAATTTGGAATTACCTCATTTGGATACCATTTAATTGCCCAAAAGTTAATCCAAAGTTCATCAAGGATTATGGATCGCTGGTACACACTATGGATAATTTGTCTCACAAAAATGGTCATAACTCCATCGTTATATATCTAATTTAGGTGATCTTATACTTGTTGGAAAGATACTTTTATAAGATTTCAAATCAATTTTGAATCACCTTATTTTGACACAAATTGATTGCCCAAAAGTAGGCCTAAGTGTACTATGGATCGTCGGTACTTATTATAGATTACCGGTCCCACGAAAATGGCCATAACTCCCTTGTTATATATCTAATTTGTGTGATATTGTAATTGTTGGAAAGGTAATTTAATGAATATTTAAATTTATGTAGAACTACCTCATTTAAACACTATTTGATTACTTAAAAGTAGACCCAAAGTTTAGCAATTTAGATATCTCATTTGGTAATAATTGTCATGATGAACTTTGGGCAACCAAATGGTGTCCAAAGGAGGTGAATTTTAAAGATATTTTAAAGTTCATCAAATTAAATTTTCAATAAGTATAAGATCACCCAAATCGAACATATAACGAAAAAGTTATGATCACTTTCATGAGATCGACGATTTATAGTAAGTACGGGCGATCATTGTGATTATCGGTGACCCATATTAACTTTGGGCCAATTTTAGGCAATCAAATGATATCCAAATGAGATGATTCTAAAGTCATTTGAAAGTTCATCAAACTACTTTTCCAATATATACAAGATCACCACAATCGAAAATGTAAGAAGTTATATGGCCATTTTCGTGGGGTCCGCGACCGATAGGGAGTTATGACACTTATGACCATAATCCATTTCAACATTCTTCAACTACAACATTTATCCATTTCAACATTCATCACATCTATCCATTTCAAGATTCATCCATTACAGCATTCTTCCGTTACAAATTCACGCCTTTCACAAATTCTCATCATTCATACCCATAAAAAAACTAAACAATAATTATAAAGGGAACCACCGCACTATCATTTCTTTTTCAAACTCTCATAATCGATACTCACCACCAAAAATAAAAAGAACACACAAAAGGAAGTATTATCCTAACTTAAACTTACCTTTGACCGTCATAAAAAAGTGTAGGCAAAAATTGTAAAAAAACACTTAGAAGCTCGTTGGAATGATGGAATGATGTAGGATGTATGCCGAATTGAGTCCCACAGAGGTGGCAACGCTTCTGATGGCCAAATGATCCTCTCTTGTAAAAAAAAAAAAAAAAAAAAAAAAAAAAGAAGAAGAAGAAGAAGAAGAAAAGAATGAAAATGGCAAATGACATTTTCTGTGCAAATGACCCACCTATTGAACTCATCCCACGTCTTACGTGGAACCCATTGGATTGTCTTGGAACAGATCTAAGTTGTTCACATGAAAGGAATTTTAAACTTATATCATCTACCCAAGTTTGAAGGAAAAACTCATCATAGGGGGACCACATTGGTGGAACATAGTCTAGAAGTAGCGTGCATCGTTCTTGCAATTATGGGCCATGAACATCTCTAATTTTTTAATGACTCTATTACGGGTTCACAACTCTCCAATTAAAATGAACATATCATTATCATGACTTTAGATGTTGATATAATCACATTTATGACATTATAGTTGATGGCTATTTTAATTAATAACCCAAACATGTCATGGGAAGTGGGAGTGGGCGCACCTTGATGGTGTGTTCATGTCATCATGGTGTATGGACCCCACCATAATATATGTGTTATATCTACTGTGTCCATCCATTTTACTCCATTTTATAAGATCATTTAGGGCATGGCCCAAAAATTGGGCACATCATGGAAAGCAGTGGGGATAATGACTCCTACCTTTGAAATCTTCTTAGGGTCGAACGTGAACGTGATGTTTATTTGCCATTGAACCTGTTCATAAGGTCACAAAGACCTGGATGAATGGAAAACAGAAATATCAGCTTAATTGAAAACTTGTCTCCCAAAAAGTTTTCAATGCTGAATGTTTAATTTCCACCGTTACCTTTAGTTTTAATTTTCATTTTTGGACCTATGCCCTAAAATAGTATCGTAAAATGAATGGACGGTGTGGATATGTCCACATCATATAAATATGATAGGGCGGACAGAACTTGGTCACACTATGCTTTTATCATACTCTGTTGGGCCCACCCTTAATGTACATAGTTTATTGTAACGGCCCGAATTTTTTCCAACCTGGAATTAGACGTCCTTAGGCGATGGGTCAATCCTAACACAGGTTTAACTTCTTAAACACTCAATTAAAGCTCAAATCCCTTTTTAAACCATTTTCTTCACAAATCCCACCCTTCACCACCTTGATCTTTCAATTTTTTTAAGTACTTTCACCCTAGACACTATCTTAAACTAGCTAAGTAGTATAACTTGAATCACTTTATATACAAACTACAAAGGCCCAGGTACCACCTCAGATAGAAATTACTCAGGACTAAATCCTTTAGAAATTAGGCAAGGATTAGCCAGTGTGAAACTAGAGTACCTGTGAAATTAGCACCAATCACTTTAAATACGATCTGCAAGACCCAAAACTTGTAGAATCATTGACGTTAGGGTACCCTAAAATCTAGGATAAATCTCATTACCCGTCTGCTCTCAGGAGCATCTCGAAACTCCGTATCAGATCTGGACCACACGTTGGAAGTCCGATTAACACGAGGTTAAGGAATTAAGACCGCCTCGCTTGGCTTGACAACCATCTCGGAAATCAAACCCAGATAGTATCCCACGGCTGTTCGCTTGAGTCTGGAGCGAGAGAGTGTAAAAACACTTGTTTTCTTTACAAAATAAATATCTTGAATAATAATCTGGCACATGTTGCTTGCGGATCAGTTTTAAGCAACCAGACCGTCAGAATCAGACCAAATTACACCTTCGGATCAGGAGAAATTTCATACACATATCCATGTATTCGGAATCTCTGATCGAGATCCGCTGACCATTGAACTGAAACTGGTCCGCCACGCGTGATCTGGAATCCCGACCGAAACGAAAACTTAACTAAACGTAGATCCGGTGTCGGTGAGCTTAAGTCCGACCTTTGGCTCAAGGAGACCCGCCAGAAGTCCTCCATTGAGCTGAAACATGCCCGCTTTGGTTATAACCTAAGTATACTTTGACCTGAAGTCTATTTTGGTGACATTTTAGGCTATATAAGGACCTTAGAACCCTCTCTCTCACAACCATACGAATTTGAGAGAAACCCTAGAGAGAGAAGAGAGAAAAGAGAGAGAAAGTGTGGGAGATGTGGGAGCATCTCCCTGCCTTGCTTCCCTGCTTCTATCCATGCTTAACCGCTCCGTTCTTATCGCTTTCCCGGCGATTCCGACTCCGTTTCTAGGTAAGAAACCCTAACCCTAATCTGTTTTGGAGTTTTGATAGTTGTAGGTTATGAAATAGCTAACCTATTTCGTTCTATAGGTTGCCAAACTGCCGAATACGGAAGCTTAGCAAACCTATCGGATCCGTTACGATTCTACGATAAAAGGTGCAGACTTTAGGTGTATAAGTTATGGTTTTCAACGCTTTCAATGTCAGATAATGATAGATTCATGATCTGCATGTAATTCCACATGTACAAAGTGCTGTCTGTTTTCCGTTTCGATTAAAGACGAAAAATATGAAATTCTACATACTCTAGGTATTTGTAGAAAGTACTGTATACATATAAATTTTGGAAATATGTTTGACATGATTATTTGTTGTATGAATATATTATACATGGATAAAATACTTGTTTGGCGAAAGGACTCGCCCTAATACATGTTTTGCTAATATACACTATGTATGTAGAAATAGTGTATTCTAGAAAGTACTGTATACGTATAAATTTTAGGAATGTGTTTGTCATGATTATTTGCTGTATGAACATATTACATATGCATAAAATACTTGTTTGGCGAAAGGGCTCGCCCTAATACATGTTTTGCTACTATACACTATCTATGTTGAAATAGTGTATTCTAAGTGTCTGTGAAAAATGACCGAATGAGAATAGAATTCTCATTCGTGCTCGCCATGACTAATTGTCATGGATATATGATTGTTGTATTGGCCATACCCCTTTGACGAAAGGATTTGCCCTGAATCACGCCACGACCACTATATGCTATATGTGTTGAAATGTGTAGCCCAAGTGTTTGTGAAAATGTTCAAATGAATACGGAACTTGTATTCCTACTTTCCATGACTATCCGTCATGGGTGTACGCGTGTTATGATTGAGGCAACTCTCTAGTGAAAGGATTTGACCTAATGCCTATGTGATCAACATATGTTATGTATGTTGATGTATGTATTTTAAAGTGTTTGTTGAAATGTTTGAATGAGCAGTAGTTAGTAAATTGTAATGTTTAAGGGTATTGAGATATGATTCTCAACTCCTTTAACTATGTATATGATTTCCTTGGATAGCTGTGTGATTAGGAATTGAATATGTACAAACTCATGCTTGTGTTGTGCTTCATAACATGCTCAATTGATTGTATGATTTTATCTGTGTAATGCATATGTTTAAATTCATGCTTACGTTGTATGATCCGTCATGGGTGATGGAGGAGTGGAGCAACGAGTGCGTGCAACAGCCCTGGCAGCCCTAAACGGATAATAGCAGACTTTGATTGTATGATTTGAATTTTGATCCATTACTGCTTTAAATATCTGAAATTGAATGTGATTGGGGCTATTGTATAGTCCAGGCAGTTGGTAACGGGATCGAATTCGTGGCTGAGTTTCAGTTGCCACGTGAGATGTGTTCGACGAACTCGAGTCGTACTTCAGTTGGCGATAGCGGTTGGCCACACGAAGTGCTTATGTGCTTCATATCGTTCAACTTGATGTGCGCTCGAGCTAGCCGAGCTCGTCAAGCAACCCGATCTGTCTTATGTATGTTCACCATGTTTGGACGCTACTGCTTGAACCTAGGGTACCAAACTTACCAGTGAAATCCCTTTTAACCATGGTACGTCGATCCGCTAAGACTCGTGAGCCGGACATGGTGGTATGGGACACCGTATTCGAGCTGTCGGCCTACGTTGGGGCCACGTGCCTCCCCGTAGTGACCAGTGAGCAACCAGACTCGTGAGCCGATTATGGTGGTATGAGACACTATATTCGTGCTGTCGGCCTACATTGATAAGGTGATGGGGGAGTGGTGCAACGAATGCAAGCAACAGCCCTGACAGCCCTTTGTAGTGACCTCGAGCATACTCTGGAATCGCGGTGAGCCTTAGAGTTTTGCCGTGGTGTATGGAGTATGAACTAGGCCTGTTTCTGTATAGTGATGAATCGTTAAAGAGGTGATGGGGGAGTGGTGTAACCTTTGTGCGTAACAGCCCTGACAGCCTTTGCAGTGACCTAGAAAACACACCATCATTTGAGATTAACTAGGACTGACGACCTTAGAATGGATCATGTTTGGGAATGATACAAGGGAAGTACCTTAGTTTCTCAATCCTGCTGTTTGAAATGGACTAATAAATACTCGGTAATCATGCTCATCATGCATTGCATGTGCCTGGAAGATGTGGAGCACTGAGGGATGAAAGCATGCCGCGAACGTAAGATGGTGTCGCACGAGGGAGGGTGTGGTGAGGGCATACATCATGACTGCATTTATACTTGCATTAATAAGAGTATAGTTAGGAGTGTTTGATTGTACTGCTTTATCATTACTGCTTGACTGAGTTGATAACATGTTAACCTATGCTTTTATTGTTCCACTGAGTTGATCACTCACTCCCACGTTACAGGACGGTGTTGTACACACCAACCAGATTTGTTGAGTTTCAGGTGATGGCGATGCTTATGAAGCAAAGCCGGACAACTATGATGTGGAGGAGGAGTTCTCCTACTTGTAGCTCTCTGACAGGTTTATGAAGACCTGTTATTGTATTGACGGGACTATGATACTTGGGATAGAAGACATTACACTTACACATTTGGTATATTTTAGAAATGTAATTGAAATTTATTAACCTGGTAATGTTATCACACTCTGGAGACTCACTACAGTTTTTATATATTTTATATATCTACCACAGTCTTCCGCTTGCAATTTAACTGTCTCTGGAGTATGATATGCTGTTTTGGCTTAATCTCACTCATGTTCAATACACTAATGTAGACAACATTTAATCATCATTATCTATGTTGCATAAGTGATGTTCTGGAACTCGAGAGTTGAGTTACTACTTGACCCTCGATTTTTCAGGGTGTTACATTTATCCACACTGTCCATCTGTTTTTTCATCTCATTTCAAGGGTTGAGCCTAAAATTGAAGCATATCCAAAGCTTAAGTGGACCGCACGACAGGAGAGTGGGAATAATTATTTCCATCGTTGAAACTTTTCTAGAGCCCACAATGATTTTTATTTGTCATTCAACCTGTTCATAAGATCACAGAGACGTGGATGAACTGAGAACACAAATTTCAGTTTGATCCAAAACTTCCATCACCCTCGAGAATTTTTCAATGGTAGACGTTCAATTCACACTATTTCATGTTATGTGATCTACTTGAACTTTGGATATACTTAATTTTTGGGATCAAGCCTTAAAATTAGTTAGTAAAATGGACGGACAGAGTCAATAAAATATATAAATCACGATTGAACCCACATACTTACATGAGAGCGGAAATGGATTGGTACTTTAAAATTAGTTAGTAAAATGTTTTATCCATTCTATTCATCCATTTTTACATATCATTTTAGGGCTTGATCCCAAAAATGAAATGAATATAAATATCAAGTAGACCACACTATAGGAAAACAATAGTGATTGGATATCCACCATTAAAATCCTCGTAAGGCCCACTGTTTTGTTTATTTGACATTCAATCTGTTAATTAGGTCATACAGATCCAGATGAAGGGAAAAAACAAAGATCAAATTGATTTATAAGAGAAAAGCTTTTATAGCTCCCAAAAGGTTTTTAATGGTTGACGTTCATTCAACACTGTTTCCTGTAATGTGGTACACTTGAGATTGGGATATACCTAATTTTTTGTTTCATTTATGATCTAAAAAAATAGATGGACCGCATGGATTAAACACATAGATCATGGTGGCGCCCACACAGCAACGACCACCAGCCATTGGGTGATGCCAGGGGGACTAGCCAATCCGTGGAAGCGGATTCGCTGGTGTGTCGCTGTATATCCGCTGTGGGTACGTGTCGTACGAAGGCGAGCGCTGACACTCTTCGAGCTCCAAGCTGTACAATCGGTTCAAAGGAGATCAAAATTATATGGCCGGACGATGATGTATTTATTATATCCACACCCTTAGGGCGTGTTTGGACGGGCAAGGCGGATTGTATTAGGTTGTATTAGGGTGGATTAGAAGGAGCAATCCCGAGATTTGGCCAGGCGTGCCAAACAGGCAAAAGTTGGATATAGCAATCCCATGGGATTGCCAACAATCCACTGACATCACCATCATTACCTTAAATCCACCCAACCCTCCTAATCCCATCTATTTTGTCTAGGACATGTTTGGATAGACGGAGCAATCCCAAGATTGGCCGGTGTAATACCGGGATTGGCCAGGCGAGCCAAACATACTCGTGGTGAGTTCCCTGGATACAGCAATCCCATTGGATTGGCACCAATCCACTGACAGAGCCATCATTACTTGCCATCCACCCTAATACAATCCAATCCCATGGGATTGGCCCGTCCAAACACGCCCTTAATCCGTTTGGTGATATCATTTTAAAGCATGAGCCAACAAATAATCATATACAAAGCTCAAATGGACCACCACATACAGCAGCTGGAATAATGATTTTCACAGTTAAAACATTAATAGGCCCACTATAAAGTTTATTTTTCATCCAATTTGTTCATAAGGTCAAAGAGACCTGGATTAAGAGTAAAAACAAATATCATATTGATCCAAAATTTCTGTTACCCAAAAAAGGTTTTGAATGGTAGACGTTCAATCTCTTTTGTTCAGTGTGGTTCACTTGATCTTTTTATCTGCCATATTTTCTGGTTCAATGCTTACGACGAGCTCACCAAATAAATGAACGGTTTGGATATATCGCATACCTCGCAATGCCACTCACATAACTTGTTAACGTCAACACACCGGTTATACAGTACCTTTATGATTTGTTTCGTACCCCCGCCGTCCATCCGTTTCTCCATTCCATTTTAACTCGCGTTTCCAAAAATTAAGCGAGTCCGGATCCTCTGTTACCCGGTCAACAGAGATTTCCTAATACAAAAAATAAAATAATAAAAAAAAGCTTCGGACGCCAAACCATTGGGGTAACAGGAAAATCCTGTTGACCGAATAACAGAGGATCCCGACTCAAATTAAGTAGACCCAAATCTCAGGTGGACCACACCATAGGAAATAGTGGTAATTGAGTGCTTCACCATTAAAAATTCCGAAGGGCTATTATAAGGTTTTTATAAATTTTATTTTCAATCCAACCTGTTAATAATTTCAAGTATATCTAGATGAAGGGAAAATACAAATATCAGATTGATCTAAAACTTTTGTGGCCCACGAAAAAAGTTTTTAATGGTCATTCATCACGGTTTCTAATGGTGTTTTCTATATTAGATTTGGGTCTTCTTAATTTTTAGTATCACATCATAAAATTATATGGTAAATCAGATGGACGGCGTGGATATATAAAAAATACATCTAGGTGGGCCCATACAGTTAGGGTAACACCCATTAAGGTGTTCCCGGGTAACGGCTAATCCGCGTCCAAGTTAAGCGAGTGCGCATTGGAAAGCGAGCTGATTCTTCTCATAGAAAAACCCAACCTGTCTGTTGCTTTCAATCATCTCTGCGATTAAAAAAAAGAAGAAGAAGAAATCATGAAGACGGTGGATTCAATTTAATTGCCCAAACACTCCTCGAAGGAAGAAAACGGGAATAAGACAATAAAAGAAAAAAAAAAAAGAAAAAAAATCAACAGCTTCTAGAGGTATTCTTTCTGCTCTTTGATTGTGAATAATATCTTTTCTTCTTTCATTCTCAGATTTCCTTACTTCCATTTGTTTCTGATTTCATATGAAGAGGAACCCGCAAAGGAAAAATCAAAGGGAAGTCACGATTCTTCTAAAATCCAGTGGAAAATCTGAAATTTCAGAGGTTGTTTATGTACAATTTGCTTGGGTTCTCAGTTTTGCACAAGAGGGGCCTATTTTTCAGTGATCCTAACCGTTGATGCGATGGACCCCGCCATGGATGCCCCATGAACTGAAATTCTCCAAGAGGGGATGATCGTAACTATCGAATATTTTCTGGATACCGATTGAAAGATTAGAAATTTTTTTCGTGCCTGGGCTATATGCAGTGGGGGTCATGATCAACGGTTTGGATCACCAAACCATGGGCTCTGCTTCTGCAGACTGAGAACCTGAGAAACTGAAGATATTCTTGGGTCGAGCATTGTATAGGATCGTCTTCCCTTTCCTGGAATTTTATGATCTCTATTTTGGTTTTTGATTATTGTAGATAAATCCTTTTGAGGAAAATGAGTTATTTGATACTCTGGAGAGCACGCGGGCTTGATTCTTCCCACAGAACAGAAGTAAAAGAGAGAAATTATGAACAGAAGGGATTTTATTTCATTTTCCATAGGAAGAACAATTCAATCCTGTTTTTATTTTCAGAGGCCAAAGACAATAAAAGGAAAAAATAAAAATAAAAATAAAAAATCAACAGCTTCTAGTGGAATTCTTTCTGCTCTTTGACAGTGAAAATTTTAATTTTTTTCTTCATTCATTCTCAGATTTTTATACTTCCATTTGCTTCTGATTTCATACGAAGAAATACCCATAAAGGAAAATCAATGGGTAATCCCGAGTCTTCCAAAATTCTGTGGAAAATCTTAAGTTTCAGAGGTTGTTTGTGTACATTTTGGTTAGATTCTCAGTTTTCTAGAGTAGGGCCTATTTTTCAATGACATTGACCATTTGATGTGATGGGCCTCGCCATGGATGCCCCATGCACTGAAAATCGCCATGATGGGAAGATTGTAGCTATCGAATCTTTCTTTCTTAACTGTATATTTTTCTGCACTGATTGGAAGGTTGGAAAATTTTTGGTGACTGGGCTATCCAAGGTGGAGATGATGATATCGACGGTTTGGATCACTTAACCATGGGCTCATCTTGTACAGACTAAGAACCTGTGAAACTGATGATATTCTTGGGTCGAGCATTGTACACAATCTCCTTCCCCTTCCTGGGATTTTATGATTTCTATTTTTGATTTTTATTATAGTAGAGACGCTTTTGAGGAAAATGAGTTTATTTATTTATTTATTATTTTAAAAATTATCTGGAGAGTATGGTGTGGGCTTCATTCTTCCGACAGAACATGGAAAAGAAAGAAAGAAACAAACAAACAGTGAATAGAATGGATTTGATTTGATTTTTCAAACACCATTAAAAGGAAAAAGAAATCTGGTTTTATTTTCAAAGTGCACATCTTTTAGAGGCACTCTTTCTGCTCTTGATTATGAAAATTTTGATTTCTTCCTCTCTCAGATTTTTAGACTTTCCACTTGTATCTGATTTCATATGAAGAGAAACCCACACAGGAAATCAATGGGAAGTCATGAACATTCCAAAAGCTCATGGAAAATCTGAAATGTCAGTTTTTTTTTTTTTTTAATGTATACTTCGCTCAGGTTTTCAGTTTTTTGGTAGTAGGACCTATCGTTCAGTGATCCTAGGCATTGATATAATGGGCCGTGTGCACTGAGAATCTTTAAGATGAGAAGATTTTAACTATCGAATCATTCTGTTTTTTATTTTTTATTTTTTTTTGGGACAATGATTGAGAGGTTTGGATTTTTTCCTTCTTAGAGAATTTTGGTGCCTGGACCATCTGCAATGCTCTTCATTGTATATATATATCTATATATATATATATATATATATATATATATATATATATATATATATATATATGTGAAAATTTAGAATTTTATTAAGGGCCGAAGCAAGCCGGACGCCCTGTAATAAGAAGAGTCCTTCACCTACCAACTCTACCCTAAGTCTCATACTTGCTAGCAATTACTTCCCTCCACATTCTTCCTTCTTCCATAACAAACCTTCACAACCATTTCCCTAAGTGGTTGGGGTAATGGACCGACTCGAGCCGCAATAGAAAATCGATACAAGCAAAAAGATAGGAAAACCACGATTTAATATATTGCTAAGTGGCTATACCAAGCCGATGTTGCTTTCAACACTATCAAGTTGAAAAGTTCCAAGGTTATGGTTGATGCAATAGGTCAATTTGGACCTGGGTTTAAGCCTCCTTTATATTATGAAGTGAGGGAGACATGCCTCAAAGCTGAGGTTGATTATGCATGAAGTTTCATAGTTGAATATAAGGAATCGTGGAAAACCTATGGTCGTACACTCATGGCCGACGGATGGACCGATAAATACAGTTAGACGCTAATAAACTTTTTGGTGAATTGTCTAACTGAGACAATGTTCTTAAAGTCCGTGGATGCATTGGGCCATCTTTATATGACAGATTATTTATTTAAAATACTAGATAGTGTAGTTGAGGAAGTAGTAAAATAATACGTTGTCTAGGTAATCACAGACAACACAACCTCATATGTAGTTGCCGATCATCTTCTTATGGAGAAGAGACGCCATTTATTTTGAACCCCGTGTGCGACCCATTGTGTTGATCTTATACTAGAAGACATAGGTAGGTTATATTTAAAAGTGATTACGAGGGTTAGGAGACTCACAATTTTTATGTACAAACATGCCCTTCTCCATCAAATGAGAAAACACATTGGGTATAAATTGTTACATCTAGCTGTTATCCGTTTCGCTACAACTTTCTTAACGCTATAAAAATTGCATTAAAAAATCCGAACTTTAGAAGATTTGTAGTGTCGGCTGATTGGACTAATCGGCCTTGGTCAAAGATGATTGAAGAGAAGCTAGTCCAACACACCATCCGTTCGCAATATTTTTGGACACAAATAATAAAGGTACTAAAAGCGTATGAACCCTTGGTCACTGTGTTGCGATTGGTGGACAGGGATGAGAAGCCACCAATGGGTTACATTTATGTGATGGAGAGGGTGAGAAATAAAATCATGGAATATTTTAATTATAGAGAGCATGGTTATAGGTTCATTTTAGATATTATAGATAGAAAACGGGGCAACCAAATGTCATATCTATTGTATTCGAATGCCTACATCTTTAATTCATATGTATTATTTGCTTCCCCCAATTCGATAAAAGAAAAAACGACACATATGGTTGGATTTCTTAACGTGTTGGAAAGAATGGTTCCAGATAAAGAAAAACAGGGCAGAATTTCAGCTCTACTAGACTTCTATACAAAGAGTGATGGTATATTTTAAAGAGATATAGTAATCAAGCATAGGTCAATGAAATTGCCAAGTATGAACATCTTAGATTCTTACAAATAGTTTTTTACAATCTAATTTACAAAGTCTAACCTGTATAAACTTTTTTACTCAACTGACTGGTAGGTTGACTATGGAGTGGTCCCGAACAGGAAAGATTCAGCTCTAAAGAAGCTAGCAATGAGGATTCTTGGACTCACATGTTTTGCTAGTGGTTGCTAGCACAACTGGAGCATGTTTGAGGCGGTAAGTTTGAAAAATGTTAGAGTTAGGGAGTTAAAAGTTATAACTAAGTCTAAGTCTAAGTAGGCTAATGCACTATCTTTTATGTAGATTCACACCCAAAAAGGTATCATCTTGAATAAAAGAAGCTCAACAACTTGGTTTTCATTCAATATAACCCAAAGCTATGAGAACGATTCTAGGCTAGGTGAGAAAAGCCTAGTTTCTATGATCCTATATGCTTAGATGATGTGAATGCAGATAATGGGTGGCTCGTAGAGACGGAGGACCTAGTCTTTGCTGGGGATAATCTGACATGGGCCCAACTTGAAGATATTGCATTTGGATCGGCATGTGAGAAATGTGCTTCTACTTGAAGGGAAAAGGTGGGGGGGGGGGGGGGGGGGGGGGGGGGGGGGGTTCATAGTCAGCCGGTGGAAGATATTGAGGAGATGGAAGGAGATGATCAAGTTGAAAATCAACCATTGGATGTTGATGAAATACTAATTTGTACGGATGATGAAGAAATAGAAGAAGATGAAGTATACGACGAATGAGATGACCCTGACGACAATTATGGTGATTGAATGCCACATGGAAAATGGATTAATGTATATAGTATTAGACATTAGGCTATTAGTATTATTTTGTAAGGAATGTATAAACATTAAGTTGGAACTTGTAAATTGTATTTGTATATTAAATAGCTTGTTGACTGCTTTGTTAAATATATTGTTGAATGTTGATGTACTTCGTTCATAGTTGAATTGATTTTATTTCTTTCAAATGAATTTAAGATATGTAAAATTACTCATCCAATCACTTAGGGAAGTTTCTCCTAATTTCTTATTATTATCATTTAATTTTTTTCCTTTTTTTTTGTTTTGTTTTTGTTTTTTTTTTTTTGTTTTTTTTTTTTTTCTAAATTTTCAATATATATATATATATATATGCGGTCGCATATGCAATTTGACAACATTGGCTGTAACGACCATCATCGTTACCTTTACGATACGGGTCATAAGGGCTATTACAATTTCTCTCTCTCTCTCTCTCTCTCTCTCTCTCTCTCTCTCTCTCTCTCTTTAAAAATAAAAATAAAAATAAAAATTGAAAAAAACCCCAAAAAACCTGTAGCCGTTATGGCCTTTACGAGAGTTATGGGTCAATTTTATTCATAATGGTTGTTACGGCCATTACGGACCCGTAACATGTAACAGTTTCCACCATTACCTTTACATAACGGCTTTTATAGCCCCGTAATGGTAGATATGACACATTGTTTAGAAGTGGTTTGAAATTTGAGAATTTGGGGAATTTTATAATATAGTTTATACCTATGAGTTGTGACCGGTGGTTTCAATTAGACATCATTAATTAGTGTAGTTTGCTTAGAAAGTTGTTGATATGATAGTGATTTAATTTGGTTTAAAAATAAGTGGATTGGCATTCTTTTACTTGAAAAGTAAAGCATTTTTTAAGGCAATTTTTATATTTATGTTTTGCTTTTTTAATATTTATTCTAACTATTTATAATATTTTTCCAAAATTTTAATTAAAAACTAGAAGTTTTGTGTAGCTTATGCTACATGTGACATAGCTTACACTACATGCTATAGAGGGCTGAAGGGTACACAATATGTTATGTGCTATTTAGAACTCTGGTTAGGATCTATCAAGGATTTTCTCCCGGCATGGCATGGTGCAGTTGGAAAGGATGGAAATGTTGTTTGGCGGCTAGTCTTCAAGGAAACTCTTTGGGCCATTTGGGGGGGACAAAATACTCATTGTTCACGTGATAAAAGCAGTTCAGTGGCAGAGGTTGTAAGAAAGGTCAAGTTTCATGTGGTCGAATGGGTTTTTGGCTTTAATGCCGTGGATGCTTGTAATCTTGTTTGAGCTGTAAGTTTTTTTCTCTCTCTCCTCTCTTAGTTTTATTGGGCTCTCTTAATAATGTTTGATTACCTTTATTTTTTATTTTTTATTTTCAGCTCACAATTTTAGGTGGTTTAATTTGAGTTACTTGTATGCTAGTCATACAATTTCGTAGCGTCTTTGCATCAACCATCGCAATTAGTTAGTGTAAATGTTTTTTCTCTCTTTGAAGAAATAGATGAAATCCTAAATGTCCATCTTACTTCTACGTTCTCTCTTGTTTTATTTTCTTTCATCATCATCATCATCACATCACATATAGGAAAAGATGAGATGAGATGAGAGAGAGAGAGAGAGAGAGAGAGAGAGAGAGAGAGAGAGAGAGAGAGAGAGAGAGAGAGAGAGAGAGAGAGAGAGAGAGAGAGAGAGAACAATATGGGTTTTGCAGAGGATGGTCTTGAAAGTGGGAAGTGCGAGAGTCGATCTTTCTCAACATCTAGAACAGAGGTGATGGCTGAAGAAGTTTGAAACAACATTGGAATGGGGAAAGGATACCCTCGACCGAAATTAGAGGGCGTGAAGAGGAGTGGGAACATCCAGAACAAAGACGAGGGCGTGAAGAAGTTTGAACCAACGCCGGCATGGGGAAAGGATAGTGCCTACTGAAGTTAGACAAGGGATTGAAGACGAATGGGGGATTGAAGCTAGGGAAGGGAAAGGAGAGGGAACAGGGATATAAGTCGGGCGAGAGGGAGTTTAAAGGTAGAGGGTTGTGGTGGTGAGATTGGGGTGGGGAAAGGAGATTGTCATTGAGGGAGCAGGTGGAGGAGAAGGTGGGCAGCTGTGCGGTGGCAAGGGAACTCAGGAAGGGGGGAGGAGAGCTGCTGAGGGAGGAAAGGTAGGAGAGTGGGTTTTGGTAGAGAAGAGAAGAGTATAGAATGATTTGATGAGGATAATGTGAAGAAGAGATGAGAATATTAAGAGAGAAGAAGGAGGAGAGTTTGGGAGAGATGATGTGTTAGGCTTGCTTGCCCTAACACATAATATTTTATTATGATAAAGCATATAGTACACCGCAGGAGAATAGGGAAGTGTGCACATGCACTTACACTAAAAAGGGCCCACTAACCACACACAATACACAATACAATACACTGGCATTCGCTATACTCCCCCTCAAGTTGAAGCATAGATGTTGATCATGCCAACTTGTCACGAACACGATGAAGAACATCTAACTCAAGGACTTTGTAAGAACATCAGTAAGTTGATCCTCAGATCGAACAAAAGGAATGACGATTTCCTAAAAAGCGACTTTCTCTCGAATAAAGTGACAGTCGACCTCAATATGCTTAGTTCGCTCATGGAAAACTGGGTTACGAGCAATATGGATGGCCGCTTGATTATTACAGTGAAGATGAATAGGATCCGAAGGAGGATAGCAAAGTTCTTCAAGAAGATTGCGAAGCCACACGAGTTCATACGTCGCATGAGCCATAGCACGATATTCTGCTTCATCGGAGGACTGGGCAACAACTGGCTGCTTTTTGCTCTTTCAGGTTATAAGATTGCCACCTAGGAAGGTACAGAAGCCGGATGTAGAGCGGCGATCAAAAGTACTACCTGCACAATCAGCATCGGAATAGCCAGAAAGATGAAGGTGACCATGCAACTGAAAACGGAGGCCAAGACCTGGGGTTGATTTTAAATACCGAAGTATGCGGTAGACAGCCGTGAGATGAGAAGTACGGGGAGCTTGCATGAATTGGCTAACAACCCCCACCGCAAATGAGAGATCTGAGCGAGTAATAGTCAGGTAAATAAGTCGGCCTACAAGTCGTCGATACATCTCGGGATCAGTAAGGAGAGCACCATCATCTGGTCGAAGCTTCTGTGAAGTATCCATGGGAGTGGTAGCAGGCTTGCACCCTAACATGCCGGTTTCCATGAGAAGATCGAGCACATATTTTCGTTGTGACAAGACCAATTTGGATGATGAGCGAACAACTTCAATTCCGAGGAAGTAGCGAAGAGGACCAAGTTCCTTGATCTCAAACTTGGTCTTCAAAAAATCTTTGACCTCCCTCATTCTAGTAGAATCACTACCGGACAAAACAATATCATCCACATAGACAATGAGAACCATGATGCCCGTCGATCGACGACATATAAAGAGAGAATGATCGGCATGACTACGAACAAAGCCAAACTCCAAGAGAGCCTGACTAAATTTTTCGAACCATGCACGTGGAGATTGTTTGAGTCCATAAAGAACCTTCTTCAACCGACATACAAGTGCAAGGTTGTGAGAAGCAACAAAGCTAGGAGGTTGATGCATGTAAACTTCTTCTGCAAGATCCCCATGGAGAAATGCATTCTTAACATCAAGCTGAAACAAGGGCCATGATAAATTAACGGCCAAGGAGAGCACAACGCGAATTGAATAAAGCTTAGCCACCGGAGAGAATGTCTCGAAGTAATCCACACCATGAGTCTGTGTGTAACCTTTAGTAACAAGACGGGCTTTATAGCGATCGATTGAGCCATTTGGAAGAAACTTGATTGTATAAACCCATCGACAGCCAATAGGTTTATGGCCAACAGGAAGTGGCACAAGATCCCAAGTATGATTCTTCTCAAGAGCAGACATTTCTTCCATCATCGCCTTTGTCCAATCAGGACTCTGAAGAGCATGTGAGAGAGATCTAGGAATAGTCTGTGATGAAAGGGAAGCTGCAAACGACTGAAAAGACAGTGAAAGATGATCATATGAAACGAAATTGCTAATGGGGTGTTGAGTACAAGATCGTGACCCTTTGCGCAAGGCAATGGGAAGATCTAAACTCGAGTTAGGAGAGTCACCTGAACCAACATCCAAGGTGAGCGGAAGGATGAATGACTGAGCTTGTGAAGATTTATCTCGACGATGATACACCCGTAGAGGCTTAGGCTCACCCATATCATCAACAGGATGCTGAATAGAGGGGAGAAGAGTTTTCCCATGATCACTAGTGGAAAGAGGAGGATAAGAGTCATACTCCCCCTGACTCGCAAGAGGATCACAGAGGGATCGACCTGGAGAGGAGAAAAAAGAAAGATCTTCAAAGAAGGTGACATCGGCAGAGACATATTTCTTGCGAGTCAATGGGTCAAAGCATTTATACCCTTTCTGACTCCGAGTATACCCTATAAAGACATTTAATCGCCCTGGGGCTAAGTTTATCATTACTCCCATCCAAAATTTGAACAAAGCATGTACAACCAAAAACTTTAGGTGGTAGAGGAAATGGATTATCATGAGGATATAATATAGTAAATGAAGATTTGTAAGACAGAATACGTGAGGGTATACGATTAATAAGAAAAGTAGCAGTTATAAGAGCATCACCCTAAAAATGTTTGGGTAGATGCATACCAAGCAGAAGGGTGCGAGCAACTTCAAGAAGATGATGATTCTTTCGTTCTGCAATACTATTTTGTTGAGGAGTGCGAGCACATGACGTCCTAGACAAAATACCACGTTCCTGCAAGAAGGACAGAAAGGCAGTAGACGTGTATTCTCCCCCATTATCAGAATAGAGAGATTTGATAGAACAATGAAATTGTGTGCACACTTCATGATAAAACACTTTAAACGCATTAAACACTTCACTTTTAGATTTCAAAAGATAAATCCAAGTCATGCGGGAATAATCATCAATAAAGGTAACAAAATATCTAAATCCAAAAGTCGAGGTAACTGGAGTTGGTCCCCAGACATCCGAGTGAACTAGAAGAAAAGGTTGAGATTTCCTCCCAGAAGAGCTAGGAGGAAATGTAGCACGATTATGTTTAGACAATTCACAAATATCACAGCATAATGGTTTAGTGATAGATAAGGAGGGAAACAAAAGTCTCAATCTAGCAATGGATGGGTGGCCTAAGCGACAATGCCACCGAGTCATAGATTCTCGATCTAGAGAAAGGGTACTAGAAGCGGCAACAGGTGTATCATCGAGAAGATAAATGCCTCCCCGCTCATGCCCCCCACCAATCACTCTCTTCGTCTGTAGGTCCTGAAACAAACAATAAGAAGGAAAGAAGGTGATGGAATAATTGAGTGATTTAGTAAGAGAGCTAACAGACAATAAGTTTAATGGAAAACGAGGCACATGCAATACGGAGGACAAAAACCAGGAAGAAGAGGGATGAAACCAATCCCAGAGGGAGATTGGGTTCCATCTGCGACTGTGACATACTGAGTGAGAAAAGGAGAATAAGAAGAAAAAAATTGCAACTTACCAATCATATGGGAGGAAACTCCAGAGTCGATGACCCAGGAGGTAGGAGAGGATGACGCAAGAAGGGCAGTACCTGACTGGGCCGAAGCTGCGTGAGAAGACTCAGGAATATCCCGAATGTGAAGCCGCATAAGGGCATCATATGCCGCCCGAGAAATGATAAGAGACCCCTAAAGTAGACTGCTCAGCTATCGGGGTGGAAGACTGTGTCTCAGAAGCAACAGTGGAAGCAACAGAAACAACGACATACATAGGACGACCATGTAGCTGCCAGTAATAATCAACAGTGTGATTAGTTCCACCGCAATGTGAACAAATGCGGGAACCATCACGTCCTTGTCCACGTCCACCACGACAACGAAGACTACGGACGCCACGACTGCGATCTCTCTTACGGCCTCTATCACGACTACCAAAACTAGAAATGCACCCTGAGCTCAAGGATGGTACCCGAAGACCAAGGAAGGACTGATCGCCAGCAAGATGTGCCGAACGCTCGGGTGCAAGGTGTCCCAAAACGGTTACGTTTCGACTGTATTGGCCGATACGTAACGGTAACGGTGGGAACCGTTACGCGTTTTGGGGTCGTATCGGCCGTTACCCGGTCCCGTTACGGGCGTAACGACCGTTACTGACCCGTAATGGCTGTTACGGGTCTTAAAAAAAAAAAGAAAAAAAAAAAAGAAAAAGAAAAAGGTACCTCTTTTCGTTTCTTCTTATTCTTCTCTTTTTTCTTCTTCTTCTTCTTCTTCTTCCTCTTCTCAGGGAGCTGCGGCTGCGGCTGCGGCAGCCTTCTTCCTCTTCTTCTTCTTTTTCTTCTTCTTCTCTCTCTCTCTCTCTCTCTCTCTCTCTCTCTCCCCTCTTTCCCTCTTTCCCTCCTTTTTCTTTTCTTTCCCTCTTTTTTTTTTCAGGCGTACTGCGCACCAGCTGCCTAGTTGTAGGTACGTGTCGCGCTGAGACGAGCGCTGACACTCCTCGAGCTCCGAGTTGTACGAACGGTTCAAAGAGATCAAAGTTATATGGGCTCCACAATGATGTATTTATTACATCTACACCGTTCATCGATTTTCAGAGATCATTTTAGAGCACTACCTAAAAAATGAATTATATCCAAAGATCATCTGGACCACACAAAAATAACAGCGGAGATAATATTTTCACTGTTAAACAATTCGCAGGGCCCACGGTAATGGTTATTTTCCATCCAATCTGATCTGATCAGACCTAAGTGGGCCCCACCATGATGTATATATTTTATCCATGTCGTCCATCCATTTTGCCCCGTCATTTTAGGTCAGGATCTGAAAAATTAATAATATCCAAATCTCAGGTGGACCACACCATAGGAAACAGTGGTTATAGACCGCTCACCATTAAAAATTTCTTAAGGTCCACTGTAATGTTTATTTTCAATCTAACCTATTAATTGGGTCACACTGACGTGGATGAAGAGAAAGCACACATGTCAGCTTGATCTAAAACTTTTGTAGCCCCCAATAAATTTTTAATGGTGAACGTGTAATTATTGTTATTTCTTATGGTACAGTTCACCTGAGCTTTGGATGTTCCTCATTTTTGGGCTCATGCCCTAAAATTATTTGACAAAATGGATGGACGGTGTGGATATAACACATTCATCACGGGTGGTGCCCAAAAAACTTTGACACGTGTGCTACACTTCACAATTCGCCTAATTTGAGCATTAAAAAATTGTACACGAGACATATTAACTTAAAATTTAGCAATTAAATTATGGATTGCAATTGCTAACTCACGATGCCAAAATCAAATTGTTTGAATAGTTTTAATTGTTAATTTGTGGACTTTTATTTTTTAAAATAGGGACTTCTGATTTTTTTTTTTTTTTTTCATGATTCACTATCCAATAAATGTCCACCAATTCATAAGTGGAATAATGACAATAAATTGCATGAATTTGAGGCTGATTTGGTGTATAGATTGGTCTTCCAAGTCAGCCCCAAATTGGCAACGCCATCTACTTGAATTTAATTTCATTTTTTTAAAGAACTATTGGGATAAATGATATCAAGTTATTAAGTATATAAATTAAATATTTAAGTCAAATTCAGGTTATTTGGTTCATAAATTCATCAGACAGTCCGATACAACTTCTCACCAAAGAGTGGACCGTTACACCACCATAAACATGTTCCAATTTATAAATGAATGCACATTTGGAATGCTTAGAATATTCTGGATTTAATCCATATTTTTTCATATTTTTTTGGCAAAAAAAAAAAAATATTTGCGCCGTTACGCCCCTGTATCGCCGTTATGCTCCCGTATCCGTATCGGTTTTGGAGGGCACCGTTACGCCAACCGATACCGATACGGGACACCTTGCTCGGGTGGCACTAATGAATGAGAAGGAAGAGTAGAGATCATAGCACGCTGACACATGACTGTCGTCAATGGGGGAAGAGGATCCTGCATAACAATCTGATCGCGAACGTGAAGATAATCAGAACTAATCCAGCGAGGAACTGCATGATACGAGTATCATCCCGTTGCTTATAAGCATGTTCATGATCCTCTTTACATTTGGAAGGAAGAGGCTGATACATATCCAACTCATCCCACATACCCCGAAACGTCGAATAGTAGTCTTTTAAGGATCTGGAGTTTTGTTGAAACCAGCCAATTTCTTGAATAAGCTCGAATACCCGTGAAAAATTCTGAGATTCCGAGAGCATATCATGAAGTGTATCCCAAATGCCTTTAGCCGAGGATAAAAACATCACTGAGTGGCTAATCGAGGAATCTATGCTATTCAACAACCATGCAATAACTTGATAATTCTCATTTGTCCAAGACTTGTAGGTAACATCTGTAGAGCTTGGGGGATTATCCAAAATATAGGACAACTTGTCACGGGCTCCTAAAAATACTTTTACAGATTGTGCCCATTGAAGATAGTTGTCACCATTCAACTTAATGGAGGTAATCTGCAAGGGGTTGGATTCAAGAGACTCTATGCCAAGAGATGAGGGCCCTTTGTCAGCCATAGTAGAGTCCAAGAGAAATAAACCTATGCCAAGAGATCCCCTATGCCAAGAAGGATTGATTCAAACAACTCTATCTCACTCAATCCTTCAAGATAACAAGAGATAAACCTCAAACAAATATCAATCATCCAAAAAACCATGAAACGCAGTCAAAAAGGGCCTGACCGAGTGAAAAATGGCCCAGCCGCACGCCCGTTTGAGGTTAAAAACCCCTCAAACATTGATCTTAAGTAAAAAATCCACCATGGATAGCTTGGGAGGAAGATTTCGGTCCATCTTGAGCAAAGAAACCAAAGAAAAGCTTACCGATTTGAGGTAGATCGAAGAAAAACGGAATCTGGGACCGATTTTCGAATTTCTCTATTTCGCCCAAAATACCATGAAATGAGGTCCAATAAATTCTGAAAAAATCATGACAAATCTTCTAAAATCAAGATCTATCAAACCCCTAAACTTTTAGCTCAAACGGAGTCCATAAGTCCGTACAACGCTGACGTCAGCCGTACGGCTGCTGACGTCAGCAAGGTGACGTGTCGCCTCTCAACCTGTTGGATGCGGAATGCCTGGATCTTTGCTCTGATACCAAGTAGAGAATGATTTGATGAGGATAATGTGAAGAAGAGATGGGAATATTAAGAGAGAAAAAGGAGGAGAGTTTGGGAAAGATGATGTGTTAGGCTTGCTTGCCCTAACACATAATATTTTATTATGATAAAGCATATAGTACACCGCAGGAGAATAGGGAAGTGTGCACATGCACTTACACTAAAAAGGCCCACTAACCACACTCAATACACAATACAATACACTAGCATTCTCTATAAGAAGAAGGCTAGAGGTAGGAAAGGGGAGTAGTTCTTCCGAGCCCCCACCTGAGCTCCCCACCCTTTTTGTGGAAAACTTCTTAGAGGGGTGATGGAGCTCCATTTCAAAATGGTATTCGACAGCTTCACTTTGGTAAAGGAGATGGTGGTTCCATAGGCGAGAGGGTCTTAGAAGGCCTGTGGCTTGCGTTCATGCGTATAGAGAAGAGAGAAGGTGTTCCCACTGTAGTGGCTACATTGAATGGGAAAATCTTTGAAGGGAGAAGGTTGTCGGTTCAACATGCCTAGTATGGACTATAGATGGTGAATCGAGTGGCCCCAAAGAAGGTGTAGTGGAAGAAGGTTAGGGGTCCAGCTAGGAAGAGGGGGTTATCATAGTTGAGATCGGAGAGGCAGGGAAAGAAAGGGAAAGTAATACAAGGATTTGCGTCTCCTATAGGGACGTGGGGCTAAGGATACACTTGGTGCAGAGCAGGAAGGGGGAGAACTAGAGGAGGAGCAGGAGGGGGAGGAGATATGGATATGGGGGAAGGACTCCAACACTGGTCTAGTTGTGAGAGTCCAACCAAAGGTGATGGAAAATGCCTAGGGAGTGCTTCAGTGGAGCTTGGTGGAGCAGGTGAAGGACGATGTCTCCATCGGAGAGGTGAAAGAATGGTTTTCCGACTGTGGGGGAGTGGAAGAAGGTGCATGCATACTCAAACCACTCTTTGAGAATGAGGTATGGATTTCTCTTAGTTTGCAAGTGGAGTTGGATATAAGCCTTATCATTGGGGTTCTCTTCAATGACAGGCTGGTGGTGTGACTTTACAAATGGGTAAATAGATTGTCGTTTAGATGGGAGGAGGCACAGTTCCAGGTGTGGGAGTTGCCATTAGAACTTTGATTCGTGGAGGTCTTCGTGATGGTTGGTTCATGCATTGGTGATGTGGTAGCGGCAGTGTTCAAATTGTCGGCAAAAAATCGATAATATCGCCGATATTATCGGTGTCGCCAAGCCGGCGATACCGAAACCCACTAGTTTCGTATCTCTTCCAATTGTCGGCGATTTTTCAGCGATAAATAAAGTTATCAACGATAAAAAAAAGTTATTGGCGATAAATTCGCTGTAGCTAACCCACCGAAAATATCGAAAGTGTGTAAATATGAAAAAAAAAAATTGAAAAAAAGAAGGAAGAAAAGTCTAAATCATTCTGATCCATGTAAGAGGATATTTTTGATACCTTTAAAAGAGGATTCAACGAGCGGTGATTGAATTTGGAGGTAGCACGCCAGTCGATCGATCGTCGAAGTCCATGCGTTGTTCTTCCGTATGTATTGAAAAAAAAAACCCTCGATTTTTCCTTTTTTTTCTTTAAATAAATGAAAGATTTCAAAGGAGCGGCAATTTCGGCAAAGAATCTTACATAGATGGGTGGATATTTCCTAAATTTGGAGAGAATTTGAGAAATTTCAGGGATTTGAGGGATTCAAGGGCTTCGGAAGATGGTTTCCCCAAAATGGTTTCTTGCATCCGAAGCGCCCTTTTACGGGATGACCGCACGTGAAACGTAAGTCCTCGTTGCTCTGTGGGCCCACTATGATGTAATGTGTTTCATTTACGCTGTCCATTTATTTTGAAAGATCATTTTAGGTCATGAGCCGTTAAATGAGTCAGATCCACATTTCAGGTGGACCACATCAAAGGAAACAGCGGTGATTGAACGCTTACCATTAAAAACTTTTTGAGGCCCACTGTAATGGTTATTTGCCATCCAACTATTTGATTAAGTCACACAAATTTGGATGAAGGGAAAACACAAATATCAGCTTGATCGAAACTTTCGTGGCTCCTGATGAGTTTTTAATGGTGGCCATTCAATGACCATTGTTTCCTGCCATGTGGTCCACCTTAAATTTGGATTTGTCTCATTTTTTGTCTGATGCCTTAAAATGATCTGCCAAAATGTATGGACGGTATAGATACACAACTGTTGATAAGGTCACGTGATGTTTATTTGACATCCAACATGTTGATAAGGTACACAACTGTTGATAAGGTCACTTGATCCTTGGGCCCACCATAATGTTTCTGTGATGTTTATTTGACCTCCAACATGTTGATAAGGTCATGTGATCGTAGATGAAGGAAAAAAAACAAATATTAGCTTGATTCAAAACTTTTGTGGCCCATTACTGGACAATCGCCACTTTTTCCTACAGTAGGGTCTAACTGAGAATTGGATCTACTTCATTTTTTGGGGTCATGCCCTAAAATAATCTTAAAAATTGGATGGACAGCATGGATATAGAAGACATACATCAAGGTAGTCCCCACACTAAGGGTTGCACCATCTTGTGTGAGTTTGCACCTAATCCTCATTGGAGCGTGACTTGGGTGTGACCCCGGAACCAGTGGCGTGGGTGCTTGTAAGGCCCATTTGTTAAGGCGTGATCCAAAAAAATTAAGAAGATAAAAATTACAGGTCTTCCACACTACAGGAAATAGTGGTTGAATGCCCACCATTAAAAATTTCCTAAGGTCCACGGTAATATTTTTTGACCATCTAACCTGTTGATAAGGTCAAACAGACCTGTAGGGCCCACTTGTTAAGGTGTGATCCAAAAAAATTAAGAAGATGTAAATTACAGGTCTTCCATACTACAGGAAATAGTGGTTGAATGCCCGCCATTAAAAATTTCCTAAGGTCCAGGGTTAAAACACACACACACACACACACACACACAAATATCAGCTTGATCCAAAACTTATGTGGCCCACAAAAGGTTTTTAATGGTCATTAACCACGGTTTCGTATGGCGTGGTCCACACAAAAATTTGTATCTACTTTATTTTTGAGTCCACACCCTAAAATAAGCCAACAAAATAGATGAACATCGTGGATATACAACGCATACATTGAGGCGGGTCCTACGATCAAGATTTAGACGATGACTACAAGCCACCTCATTACTCCATGTAGGGATGAGGGATGCAAAAAAAGGTATGCTTTCTGAGTTCATTTAATTTATATATCTTAATTATTGTACGATATTTGCATTTGTATTATATAAACTCATTTTGGTTATTGTCGAAGTAATTTCTTACGGCAACGCATGCTTTTTGGGTCCTATTAAATGAAAACTTATCATGTAATACATTCTTTTGTAAATTTTTTTATTCCTAAATATCCAAAGATGTGTATTTAGGCATGTCCTAAAGTTTTACTGAAAAATTCTACTATTTCCCCCATGTTTTCCTATTTTTCCTCGCATTTCCGGTTATCAGCGATATTATCGGCGAAAACAATATAATATCTTTATCTCTAGCCAGCGAAACTTGTAGCGATACCAACAACTCGAACCCTAGGTAGCGGTAGATTTGGTGATGGAAGAAATAGAGGTTGGGATGACAAGAATATGCTTTAGGAGGAAGAAGTCGATAATGGTTCCGAAGTGGATCTCTATTGTGGTTGGTGAGGAAATGGTGTCAGTTAGGGTGATGAAGAAGGTGAGAGGGCAAGATTGGGGGAGGAAGGGGGAAGATGTGGTGGTGGATAGTGCCGAAGGTCTGTCCTGTGTGTGTATAGGAGTGGCGATGGGAGAAGGTATCCACCCTCAGTGCTTCGGCACTGCCAAGTGATAGGTAGCGCAGAAGGGGTTAGTGTGGCGATGTGCGGCAAGGATGTTGACATTGATGTAGTGATGGCAAACTGTGGTGTGTTAGTCGGATGGGCAAAGAGAGGCAAGCTTGCCATGTGGAACTATTGGTGTTAGGTTCGGAGGAGTCGTCAGGTTCTCGGAGGAGAGGGTCTGACGGAGGAGACATAGGTTCGGGTGTCATGTGCTTAGTAGGCTTGGCATTGAGGTGGCGTGGTCAGATGACACGTGTCCCCTGATTGTCACTTTTGAGGTGACGGTTGTCGGTAGGGAGATAGAGCACTCCACGTGTCCTTGCCGAGTTTCAAGATGACAACCTCTTGCATGTGCCTCTCTTAGCTCATGTGATTCTTTCTTTGAAATGATTAGCTTTGGGGATGTGTCTCAAACCTCTGAGTTCGAGGTGTGTTTCCCTTTAAGTCCATCTCCTGTACTTAAGATGATGGTGGCTTTGTTGCTCACCTTGATGGTGGCGGTGGGCCCCAGGCAGGGAAGAGACATTGTTATAAGTAGTAGAGTGTCGAATGATATTGAAGGTGTGTCGCGAGTGATGGGGGTGGTCTTTCAAGTAGGCGAGCTGAAGATGGGAGGAGGGTTAGCTGAGCGGGAAAATCAAGGCGATCAGGGCAATGGAGGGCTCTTAAGGGAGGTGCCGGATATTGCACCACCGCAGGTTGCAGTCGGAAGTGGCGTGGAGATGGGCATTGATAGAGCAACTGGCGATAGGGTGGCAGGTCACCTCTTGATGGCTAGAGGAAGCGGTGGATAAGGGAAGCGTTGAACCATGTGGAGAGGATGGTTGGAGTGGCCTTTGACGACTGCAATGAGGATTACTACACTTTTGCAGTTCGTTGAAAAATGCACTAACCAAAAGACAACCTGTTCTACAAAGAAAGGTTCAGAGATCTCCAAAAGGCCATAGAGAGCTGGTAAATCTTGCCTCAAATGTTAATTATTATTCAAGAGGTCCATCAGGTGCAACAAGGAAGGGTAGGAGGGGAAGAATAGTGTCCAAATGAAGATGGTTTTCGAAGATTGGAAGCTCAGGCAATAACAAAACCAAGCTTCATGCTATTGACAAGAAGATGGATGTTAGCTTGTTGGCTTTGTCGAAGGGATCGTGGAGATTCAAATGTTTGGGTTGAGGAGGAATGGTGTGGAGGAAACTTCTTTGTCATGGTTGTTTTGAAGGGCGTGATGACTGGTTTATAATGGATGTTCACGGCGGCGTATGGTCCAAATCTGGCAGCAACGAGGTACGAGTTTTGGGCATAGCTTTGCATAGTTCGAGACAGGTTTAATTTACTAGGGTGTGTGAGGGGCAACTTTAAGATGACAATATTCACCTATGAAATGTTCAACGGTGGGAGAATTATATGCAACATGATGGATTTCTCGGAGTGGGTTGGTATGCATGAGCCGATTGACCTCCCAATGGGTGATGGCAAATATACTTGGTCTAATGGGCAAGATCAAGTTGTGATGTCGAGAATCGATAGGTTTTTTGGTGTCGGTAGGATGGGTGGAGAAGTTTGTCCAACTGGGGGTTTATTTCTATTTTTTTATTATATTCTGGACCATTTGAATTGGGACTACCAACTGAATGGTTCTCGTTATTGATGGTGTAGAGTAGAAATTTGGACTATACTTTTGGGTAGTCCAACAAGCAATGAATTTTATTTCTATTTTCAAATATTCTTGCAAAATCTTGTTGTGCCATGTAGAGAAAGGTCGAAAGAGTTCCATTTACTGTAGATTTACAATGCTAGGCCCGAACTTGCATTTTAGACTGCGACCGCATTTCATAGAGGTGGGTCTGTCTTTTAGTGACCCGGAAAGTTAATTTGGTGAGCCCAACCTTGTATTGTGATGCTACAAAAACACTCCATTTGACAATCCTGATCATCTGGTGGTTGCCCTACAAATTGATGAGACGTAACCTATATCCACTAGTCCAATGAAAGGGGGGAAAAACCCACCAATCAGATGACGAGGATTATTAAATCGAGGAGATTCGTGGTCCATTCATCTACTGTTCAGCCCACCAGATCAATAGCCTTGATCATTGAAAGATAGTCCCTACCTAAATAGAATGAAGCCAAGGATTGTATAATAACACAATTCACATATTCTTATGGCTGATTTTCTTCGTTGTGTCCTTATTTAGTTGGATCTTTTTATGGATTACATGAGAAAAGAAATGCCATCTTCTGATATATATTCTGCAATAGTTCTGTTCTAACATACAAAGAAAAGAAAAATAGACTCATTTTTGGCGATGTAAATTTACATGTTTGAATTTCCTTCCTATATTCACTTCACAACTAGGATAGAGAGAATTTTTAAGCTTGCTTTGTCACATTTTCTATATTGTATGGCTTTTAAGGTCGTAAATTGAAAACCTCTCACATGTAGCTCTGTCATTTGTTAAGTTTCATTTTCTTCTTTTGTTTTAACATCAGCCTCTCTCCTACAACGAAAAGAAGAAAAGAGAAGAAATGGGTACTCTTGAGCAGCCCAGGAGAAGAGTGGCATTTATACTGATTGATGGACTGGGCGATGTCTCACTGCCGAGATTCCAATATCGGACTCCTCTTCAAGTAGCCAAAACACCCAATTTGGATGCCATTGCTTCGGCAGGAGTGAATGGGCTCATGGACCCTGTTGAACCCGGCTTGGCTTGCGGGAGCGACACTGCACACCTCTCACTATTGGGGTATGATCCGAGAATCTACTATCGAGGTCGAGGTGCTTTTGAATCTATGGGTGCCGGATTGGCAATGTCCCCAGGAGATATTGCATTCAAGGTCAGTGCTTTTTGGCTTCTTGTTTCTTCATATTTTGATTGAGACATTCTACAGAGGCTTGACCCTTCTGCCCCACCACATGGTGATCTATTCTGTTCTTCTAGATGCTCACATGGTGAATAGGCCATGTGGCAAAAATCTCACTAGTCAGAGACAGTCCATGCAAAGATTGGTTAGAAACAATGGTCCAGATTTTGACACATGGATAGATGCTTGAGCATCTCAATCAGCGTGATTTCGCTGTGTAGGCCATCCACAATAGTCGATGGGACTTGCAAGATGGTTGGTCTGGATCACAAAATGGTGTGGAAGAAAGGGTGAGTCTCATGGGCGAGCCACCCAAGCGAACCTTGTCCTTTATTTTATTTTTGTTTGCAAATATCCATGATTGTTACATTGTATGATACTACAATACATCTACTAGTCAAACAATTGCATTCATCTCTGTAATTTTATATGAATGTACAAGGGTTACAATACACCTCAGGTTTGTCCAACACTTGAGGCTGTTCATATCTCATTTGTTGTTTTCTTCTAAAATTTCAAATCTTGGTGTGATGTGAACTGTTTCTTTCTTGTGGCCATTGTTGATGTTTATGAACAATTTAATAGGTATTTCCCATGGGGTTTGTTTCACAGATCAGGTTACAATTCAGCATGGGCAAGATTTCAACTCTAGAATATTAAGTAATCAACTAAAGAACAAATCAACCAGGCTAGGAGCAGAAAATTCGTTCAAAAATCACAACACATACAGAAAAAATTGCTTAGGGATTGTTAAAGAGATCTCAACAGCCTCCTAGGGTATCACACCACTAGAAATAATAGGACCACTCTTCTAAAAAATCCCAATCTGTGGAAGTAGAAACAAAAGTTTATTGAAGATAACATGTTATTTGAATCACACGTATGGCATATATATGTAGGTTCCTTACATACTACTTTCCTACTTTTTCATTAACATAGGAAGCTAACTTTGCTAAACATGCTAACCATGTGTATTTATGGAAAAGAATGCAAACATGTGAACAGGGACCACTTTTAGAATCCACAATCTGATTGAATGACTTTTGGGTCCACAATCTGATTGAATGACTTCTGGGGTCCATTGGCCAACAATGCATATCAGTGGTCCCACAGTTTGATTATCTTTTAATCAATCCCATTGGTTTTGATCAGAATTATCAGATACATTTTAGGGACCTGATTATCACCCAGACATTTCGGGCAGCCCACCCTTCGATAGTCAGTGGAAAATCTTTTCCATCGGGGGCCTGGATGCATCAGGGATTGAAGCATACACCTTTGGAGCAGTTCTTTAGCAAATGACGGCTAAAGCTCGAGATTTCTATCCCATGTCCCCTATTTTCCTGCCCCTTGTTTTTCCTAGCGATGTAAAATTACTACATGGAGGATCTTTTTTTTGGCTTGGCCTGTCGGGGGTCCCTCTTCCAATGAAAGGAGGATTTGGCATCTTGCTCTGCTGGCTGTTCTTTGGTGTGTTTGGTTAAAAGGGAATGGCAGATGCTTTAGGGACAGAAATGAAACTATTGGAACCACAGTTAGAAAGGTGTTCTCTTGTATAAGGGAGTGGTGCTTATAATTTTGGGTTGGTCTGTTTTTAGTTTTCTTTTCTTTTCCTTTGAGCCTCTGGCTCCTAAATAAAATTATCATCTAAAAACCAAAAAAGAAAAAAAGAAGAAGAAAAGAACTACTTGTATGGGTCCTCTATAGAGATGACACTGAGTAGTCATGTCACATTATGACCATATTACATGCAGAAAGATTAGCAGTCATTACCATGACAATAAGTTTTGACTCAGGACTAAGAAATTTTTATCACAATAAAGAGTTTATTAGTTATCAATTCACTCTCAGTGAGGTTTCTATATAGACAGGTCGACTGTGTGTTATTGAAACATGTGCTCATATACAAACACGCATATATGTAGAGATCATTCAGTTTACGAGTAATACCGGAATGATATGAAGAAACGGGCTTGGTCTCATGGCTGTGGGACCATATTGATCTTGACCATGCATTCCATAGACGTGGCATATTTTGTCAGTTGATCAGTATCCTCCATTTTGTGGGCCCCCTCACAGGGTGGGTAATAGCCTAAAAGTTGCTCTGATATAGTGATCTTAACAATTTTATCTTAACAATCTGTCTTAGTTCCAAGACAGATCTAAGCTATTACCCCTCACAGGGTGGGTAATAGCTTAGATCTGTCTTGGAACAGATCTAAGCTGTTCAATGGGTCGAGCTGGCCCGTCGGCCTTTCTGGCTTGGCCCGCTTTGGGCTGGGCTTGGGCTGAAATACCAGGCTTGAGGGCTTGACTGGGAGTAAACTTTAAGCCTGTTTGTTAACCGCGCTAGCTAGGCTTGGGCTGCGTCTAGGATCCCATCAGTTAGATCCGAACTTGACTTCAAGGGCATTTCTTGTCAATCATGCATGATTGGGTATCCCAAATGAACAACCTGATCTTGCATAAAAGAGGGTAGCTGGGGTTGGGCTCAGGCCATACTCGGACCCAGGCCATGCATAAACATCATGGCCAGGGGTTGGGCTTGTTTGTCTTGACCTGTCACTGGCCCGGGCTGGACTTGGGCCTAGGTTTTAGCTTGCAGGCCAGGCTTGGACAGACCTCACCCTGGTTTGAACCTGACCTGTTGACAGCCCTACCTGTAATGGGTTGGAGACCTTAAGGGCTAGCTTGACCTGTTGACACCCTTACTGAGTAGTAGGTAATTTAACAATCATTTGCAAGATTTTTCTCATTCTGAAGTCTTTAAAGTTTTATCCTTCTCGAAATTTTACAAAATATCTGATGAAGCTTGTGTGTGAACTTATGTTGGTTCTGCCTTTCAAAAAAGGAAAAAAAGAAAAAAAAAAAAAAAAAAAGAAGAAAAGAAAAAAAAGAAGAAAGAAGGCAAACGTATGCTGGTTCTATCATTTGATGCCATGATTCTCAATTTTCCATCTTTATTATTTTTGTGGCAATTTTATTATTCAAGTAGGAAGTACAGAATTCTCACTTTGGTACTTGTTTTATGTTGTAACACAACCTTATTCCTGTTATTCAGTCAAACTTTGCTACAATGGATCAAAACACTGGGATCGTTACGAGCAGGAGGGCTGATAGGCACTTTGAGGAAGAGGGCCCAATCCTATGTGCAGCATTGGATGGGATGAAGCTTCCATCTTTTCCTGAATATGAAGTGAGAGTCAGGTGCAAATGCTTGTATCAGGAGTGTGTTGAATTAACTTGAGAAAAAATTACAAAAAAATGTAGTGATTTACCCAAATTGAATCTCTTAGTAAAACTGAAAAAAAAAAAAAAAAAAAAAAAAACAAGCAGCTGTTGATTTTCCACGTGTGAAACTTCTCACATATTGACAAATGAGCTTTTTTCCCTTAAGAGACTATGACCTGGTTTTCATTTTGAAATGTTTTCAAGGTACATTTGGAAGCACCATCAAATTGAATTGCATTTAGTAGTCTAATCATCATCATCTAAGCCTTATCCTAATTAATTAGTGTTGGCTACATGAATCTTGTTCCTCCATTGCACTCTATCAAGGCTATAACTTCAATTAGATTATAGGTCATCAAATCTTTTTGTACCACCTCCACCCACATCTTTTGGGCCTTCCCCTTGCCCACTTTAGAGCCTTCAACTTGTACCAACCCATTCCTTCTAACTGGCATGGTTCTTGGTCTCCATTGCAACTGACCAAACCATCTAAATCTACTTTCCCTCATCTTATTATCTATTGGTGCTACTCCTAAGATGAACGCACTCATTTCTAATTCTATCCTTCCTCCTTTTGCCACTCATGATCCATCTCAACATCTTCATGTCAGCCACGTTCATCGTATATACATGTTGTTCCTTAATTGCCCAACATTTTGTCCCACCAAGCATGGCTAACCTTATAGCTATCCTATAAAATTTCCCTTTCAATTTAAGTGGTATACGATGACCACATAAAACTCTAGAGGCACATCTACATTTCTTTTACCCAACTTGAGTTGTACGGGCAACATCCTTCTCAATCTCCCCAATTGCAGAATTATCGACCCAATATATTGAAAGTGGTCATTTTGTGGAACTTCTTGGTTATCAATTTTAACTAAATCCTTAGCTCCACTCCTATTGTCACTAAAATTGCACTCCATATACTCTGTTTTAATCCCACTAATTTTAAATCATTTAGATTCTAAAGCACCCCTCCATAAATTTGGCTTTGTGCTTGCACCTTCTCTCGTCTTGTCAATCAAAACTATGACTTCTTCAATATCGACCCCTGGTGCAAGCCTACAGTAACTGGGAATCCCAACACTGCTAGTGGAGAGACAAGTGAGTTCCCAAGTACTATAAGCTTGCACCAGGGGTTGACATTAACTAAATTATAATTTCCATGGCCTTCATATTGAGTGTCTCCAAGAAGGTATGTGCAAGTAATCTAACTGCATTTTGTGGGGTAATTTTTTTATTAAGAATACTATGAAATATTACTAACTTTTGTCATTTTCTCTCGACTAATCTATATCTTTGCAATTCATTTCACATGTGCATCCAGTCATGATGAATTATGGCAGCTTTTTCAACATATTCATTTCCTGAAAGTTCAGAAAATTAATTGCTCAGTAGTGATGTTTCTAGAGCTATTCTGGACTGTTCAAAAAATATATACTACAACAGAAAGTAAAGGATTTCTTTTTCTGGGTTTCTGGAAAAAAAAGATTTTCCAATACTCATTTGCAGAACTTCATTTCAACATTTGCTAAAATCGTCTTATTTTTCTAGGTAAAAAATGCAACCACTTTGCATTGCTTTCCATTTTCTGCTGAAATTGAGAATTCTAAATTAAAGTATGAATAATGTGGTTATTTAGACCTTCTCCTGGTTCCTTCAAGTATGCCAAAACTGAAGGAGTTTTTAATCATAACTGATCCGCATATAAATGAAATGTGTGAATCATTTTCTCAATGCTCATCTTGTAATTCAATTGAGAAGGTTAACAATAGTACCATTGTTTGCAGATACGCCACGGAACATAGATGTGGGGTGGTTGTGAAGGGGCCTAAACTGAGTGGAAATATATCAGGGACAGACCCTTTGAAGGACAATCGCTTACTTTTGAAAGCTGAAGCTCTGGATGATACAGAGGAAGCTAAGAATACGGCTGTGGTTGTCAATGAGCTATCCAAGGAGATATCAAAAATACTGGTTTCTCACCCATTAAATAAAAAACGTGCGGAAGAAGGGAAGAACATTGCGAATGTCGTCCTCTTGCGAGGTTGTGGAATTCGAATTGAGGTCTGTGTTTTTTTTTTTTTTTTTTCCTTCTCTATTTAATCTAAATATTGTTTTTCGTTTCTTTTACAATTTTTGGATAATAAGTCAGGGAGTCCAAAAAAGAAGAAGTTTAGGGAGTCCAAAACCTATTAAGCTCAGAACAAGAGGACTTGAACCTATGGTAGTGGCATCAACACCCACAACAGACCTCATCAGCACACCAAGATTGAAACCACCATTAGTAATTGGATTTTGCTCTTATTCTTACAAATCCCGATCAGTAGTAATTAAGGAAAAAAATGGTATGCGTAGTAGGAAATGTCATTGTAGTTTAGTTTCAGTCTTTATCCTTTAGGAAGTGTCGATTATTATTGACATTAATACCCTTGTCGTGACGAGGGTGGTAGGAAATTCCTATTACTTAGTGACAGCTATTCTCTTGTAGTGACTTTGATTTCAATGTACAACAAAGAGAAGCGTGCAAACAATTATTTTGTCATAGTTTCCCAACGAAAGGGAGGCATACAAGGGCTGTTTGGATCTGGGCAAAGTTGTGGCCGTCGAGGCTACCAAATCATGGAATGTTGTTGCTGACTAGTTGCTCTGTCCTTGTTTCTCAAACACCCTGGATCATGGACAAGATGGACTATGGCACATGTGGGAAATTAAAGGTTGGTTGGTGGCACACTTACACATGTCCATGTGCACATTTGACACGTCCCACATTTTTTAGTGCTTGAAGTTCATTGTGACACATGCACTTGTGAGATGCTTGAACTTGGACGTTCCCCCATATGGCAAATTGAAACATGTCACGCTTGTGCACAGATAAATATGATCCTCATGTGCACCTAAACTATAAAGTATCATTGACAAATAATTCCACCTCTCTACCAGAGGCACCCAATCCATGGTCCAATGGTCACCATATCTATGACTAGTCCAAAAGTGAATTTGTTCTTGTGCACAAGGGGGCTCGCAAACAACACATGCACACATGTACATAGTAGTTTGGGTCCTAGTATTGTCATTCCCTTGACATCTTCATTGAGTTGACTGGAATTTTTCATAACTCTCAGTTACTTTTTATTACATGAAGAGGCTGGTTTTCAGCCCGTAGTTCAATGGTAGACAGGGTCTGTTTCAACATTGAGATCTTGGGTTCGAGTCCAGCTTACCTATCAAAGAAGAAAAGAAAAAAAAAAAAGGAAGTAATGAAGAAGCTTAAAAGCTGCCAAATATTGGCAAACAAAGCCTAGCTGTTGTACTGGTCCTCTACCTTTTGTGCTCTGATTATTTGTATTTTAGGCTGCGTCTGGACGTAGCCATATTTTCTGGACCACCTGAAATTAGCATTGAGCTATGTTTACGTATGACTTGAACTTTGCCAGATGTGAGACTACATTTGATGGATGCCGGATGTGAAAGACCATTTGATGGATAAGTAAAAGTCACGGCACTCAATGAGGTGCTGAAACTGGGTTCATAAGTGGTGCTGCTTCTGTTGTGCTATTTGATTTGCAACGGATTGCACCAAAATGCCATTCCACATTACATCCAAATTGAGCTTTGATCATTGGTTCCACTTCAATCATTCTCCCTTTTGTTTCTTTCCCTGATCAAGCTTTGATGTCAACACTGAGAATGTGTACGTGTCATGTTTTAGAAATCACACCTGACGTCAAAGCATATATATATATATATATATATATATATATATATATATATATATTGGCAATTCAGTCCATACATTAGTCTAACTAGTCTAACTGGGTTGAACCGTCTAACTCAGGATGTTTGCTTAAATTCAAAAATGTAAATAGTAGAATGACCAGGTTAAACATCCAACACACATCTAGCACAGTGGATAAATACTTTTGTTATTTTTCACAAATGAAAATTGATAATCCCAGTTGACCCAGGTTTCAAGTGAACTGGACTTTTGTTTTTGGTTCTTGTTGTTTTCCAACACAGTATGATAGTCCGGTCCAGTTTGTATTTTGAAACATTGGTTTGGATGCACTATCAAATTGTATTGCAATTGTTAGTTTGATAAAGTGGAGTTGATCAGCTTGTAATTCCTTCTGTATCAAATAAATTTGATGTTCTGAGCTCCAAATTGCAGTCCTGTGCAACTGCAATCTGAGGGCTTCTTCCCCGTTATGAAAATTAGGAAATGTCATTAATTGTCTAATTTGTTCCTGACTAAACTGAATGTTTGGAAGTCAATTCACTTGTGCAGCCAAACACAGACTAAAGAATATTTAGATTAGCTTGAAATGATGGTGCTTCTGTGGATTTTATGAAATAAAAAATTATTCAGTTGAACATGACTAGATTGAAATTGTTCTTTCTCTTTCATACGAAATAATAAGAGTGGCCATGTAGTAAAAGGGCTGGAGTTTCTCAATTTTGCTTACCCTCATCAGCTTTCATGTTTTTCAGGTTCCGGCATTTGAACAGATGCATGGTTTGTGGCCATGCATGGTAGCTCCAACCAAGATTATCGCAGGGCTGGGCCTGTCGTTGGGAATCGATATTCTAGAAGCGCCTGGAGCAACTGGAGATTATCGAACGCTCCTAACCTCCAAAGCAACAGCTATTGCAAAAGCTCTTTCTGCTCCATTGCAGCCGTGCCCTCGTGTTTTTGTACCGGGAGGGGACGATCAGAAAGCAGGTCGTGCAGATGGATATGATTTTGGTTTCCTTCACATAAAGGTGGTAACTGTTGAATTATATAATCCCTTTATTGTTTCCTGTTTTCCTAACAACCATGAAATGGCTTTGTGGTTCAAAATGCAATGAGAAATGTGATGGCTATCTGTAAGAGTAGGGTTGTGAATTCTTCTCTCCTAGAAAGATTCAAGTTGTTCATATGGTGTGCCCCACTGGGGATATGTGCCTTGACCTGAAAATCAGGCTGCTCTGGTCAATCAGGTCTACCACATGTGCATGACCCAAAAAAAAAAGAGACATGGACTATACCAGGCTGATCTTTTGGGCCACATTATATCCACATTGGTGCCCACCTGATGTACTGCCGGGAACCTGCATAGACTGTACCGCAATAGCACATATAGCCATAGCAGGGATGAAATCTATTTCACCTCGAACAGAGTGACGTGGCTATTTTCTAATTCGGCTGTCTTTTATTTATTACATGTGTTCTTTGTTTTATGAATGTCTGTTTTCTTTCTGTTACCTTCTATGATGTCAGAGTTTGCTTTTTGCGTTAGCTGCACAATCCTTCTAACTAGGTGGTCCTCCTGGTTTGAATTGCATTTCCGTTTCCTGCTCCAACTTCCAATTGGATTTCAGTCTCATGTTCCCGCTCATGCTACCTAATTCTGCACATTTGCTAACATTTTTTTAACAGACTTCCCTGCTCTGACACCTGGCTTTGTTGTAGCATTGCTTCACACTTCCGGCAACTATACCTGCGGCTTCTTATTGGTATCTGTAATGGTCATCTTTGACGCCTTGTTAGAGTGACCTAGTGATGCAGGACATTTAACCACTTGCTCTAAAAGCTCAAACTGAAAGAGAATGGCGAATGAATCCCTTTATCTCATAGCCTAGGCCCCACATCCCATGGATTAGGACCTCGGCCGAACCCCACTCGTGGGTCCCACATCACATGGGTACCACCTCACACGAGCCACCCGCCTCACACGGGCTGCCTACCCCGAGTGTGCCCCTGCATCCTATAGGTCACTCCACTCGAGCCCGGTGTGAAAATGCCCCTGCATTACCTAGCACATTATGATAGTGTCTAATATCATCCTTAGCTTTTATATTTTTAATCTTTTTCAATGATTTTAAAACAATTTTCAGTTTTTCTTGTGGGCATTGCATTTCTACTCAAGTGTTTAATCTAATCTTCATCCATAGCCCAACATGCCACCTCTCTACATGAAGCTCACATGCCGATCTGGTATGTATGGGGCATTTTAGTCACGCATAAGGTAGGTCTCACCATGATGATGACCCTGAACAAAAGTCAGTCCAGTCCACTCATTAGGCTGGCAACCGCTCAATGAAAGCAATGAATGTTTTGAAGAAACTTGCCAACAGTCCGCTCATTACGGATGCTTGTAACCTGCCTGCTGAGTGGGTCTACTCTAATTTTCTTTTGAGTTGGATCATCTGAATGGTTGCTTCCAAGTTTTGCATGGTTCAGATGTCTAACACATGCTGGTTTAGCATGTTAGCTGCATGTGGGGCTAGCAAACCTCCATTGATATCATTCCTTTGGAGGAACTTTTCCAATCCCAGAACAAGCAACATTTCTCTTTTTAGGCTTTTCTTCTAATTCTGTTTTCATCCTCTCCATTGTGTGGATGGAAGGAAAAATGACATTAAAATGACACCCAGATTTGCATTAATCATCTGAAATCTGTTCTACATCCCTATCCATTTACGACACCAGTTGCACAATTCAACTTTTTGATGTGAGGAATTCTCCAGTGCTCTCAATTCACTGCAAGTTGTATTGCTCCTAGTTGTATCTGTTCGCTTGGAGAGTCCAATTGGTCAATCCGAACTATCCATTAACTCCAGAATACATTTTGTGGACTACCATGCAAAAATCACACTAATCAGACGATCCAAACCATCCTTGATTTGGCCTGGCAGTCCTGAAATGTGCATTGGATCTAAGGAACGGTCTGGATCAACTCATTGGACTGTCTACGTGCCCCAAAGCAACTAAGAGCAATATAATTTACAGTGCTCTCTGATATGAAATAGGCCAATATGGTAATATCTCTGATTAACATGACTATAATAGTTTCTCCTTGCCTTGCAATCTGCACATGCTATTTGAGCAATCTGAACATGTAGATGGTCTCTATTTCTACAGGCAATAGATGACGCTGGCCATGATAAAGCGAGCGTGTTGAAAGTCAGAGGGTTGGAAGCCGTTGACCGAGCAATCGGTCAGCTCGCCAGGCTCCTCTGGCAAGCGGAATCGACTGGAAAGTTCCGTTACTTCCTTTGTGTCACTGGAGATCATTCTACACCAGTCGAGTATGGGGACCACAGCTTTGAACCTGTCCCGTTTGCGCTGTGCCGGTTAGAAGACTACGTGAGTGCAGTGGGTGGGGAGGCTGTTGTGATGGGAACTCCCCTTGATTCGTTTCCACTTCCTTCCATTGAGGCTGGCGAAGACCTTAGGGAAGATTTCGAGGTATCGGAGGAGAACCGAAGAGAGGGGAGTAAGGCTTTTGGTGGTGATTCGGTTAGTGAGTGTGATGAGATAGCAGCTGCAAGGGGGTGTCTTGGGCGGTTTCTGGGGAGTGAGATGATGGGGATAATAAAGACATTTATTCATATGAAGGTTTGAATGTAGTCCTCTGATGCTTAAGAAATCCTGAGGTTTAAATCATGGGTTTCATGTAATAGTCATTTTCTAACTTAAGGGAAGATGATGATCATGTATGAGTCTGATGGTTGGAAGTGGGAATAAAGAGTAAAGGTGGTTTGATTACTAAAGGCATTCAATCAGTTGAATGTATGAGAATGTTTTTTTTATTTTTTATTCTTTTTTCTTTTTAAAGGAGGGAGTTGAAGTTTTACTAGGAAATATGAGGATATTAATGATGTTTTTTTTTTTTTTTTTTTTTCCATTCATGTTTTACTTTATGGTAATCATGGATTTGATTACAATGATCTCGATTCAGGTTGTCAGCCGCAGCAAATATGCCTGTGTTAAATGTGGAGGATGCCCAAGCTGTGTAAAGGGGGTCCCACCATGATTCCATGACAAAAAAAATCAGGCCGGTCTACTCATCGGTGGGGTACACCGTATTGGGAGAATGGACGGTTCAAATTGGGCGCTGGTGGTCAGATTCGGTGTACATGTGGCCCAACTTAAGCGTGGAGTAGCCTGATTTTTACACGAGGTGATCTCCATGATGGCCCACCTTTGTTTGGCATGGCTCAAATGCTAGACAGGCATGACTTTGGTTATCCAAAGTGTCAATAATCAGGTCTGATTCTGGTCCCATGATTTGGAGCTAATCAGCTAGTTTTATCCTTTATTTTAAGGAGAAATGCTCCAGTGGTCTCAGTGCACCATAAGTTATGGTGCTCCTAGTTGCATTTGTTCACTTGGACAGGCCACTGATCGATCTGAACTGTCTATTAAACTTGAAACACATTTCAGGGATTACCACACAAATTTCACTGATTAGATGATCCAATCCATTCTTGATTTAGCCTTATTTTCTGTAGCTATCCCTTTTCCAAACCATGAATGGATAGTTATGATTGCGAAACAAAAGTGATTCTTAGGAATCGAATGCAATCCGTGACGGGCCCTAACAAACAGGTGGATCAGATTGTTGATTAGACCTATTTTTGTGTAAGCAATCTTGACTATCCATCTTACAGGCCATTGATTGAATGGTTAATATGTTTTCGGATTGGTGGGATGTTTCCATTGTACTCTATGAAAAGTTTGTTGGATGTAATGAACGGTCTAGATGAGTGGACTGCACTGTCCAAGTACCCAGCACTAGAGTATTTCTCTATTTTAAGTACGGTGACAATTGTGAGAACCTCCTTTTTCTGGAGGTTTCATCCAAACGGACTCTTAGTCGGGTTTGGACACATCAAACAAAATTAACGGATGGAATGTCTGTGATTATTCATCTTATCTTAATGAGATGATCATATATTGAGGCTAATGAGACTTTCATCCACTTGAACGTGTGAGATTAGAAGTAGCTTTAACCTTGGAATCAGAAAATACATAATGGCTTTGATCTCAAGGGGGAATGATTACATACCTTCTTGGAACGCATGTGAATTCCAATACAGTCGAGCTTCTGTAGAGTCCACCGTAATGTGTGCGTAGAATCCAAACCATGCATCCGGTGGAGGTTGCCTAATGTTCACGGTACCAGGATTTCCATTTACACAAACTTCTGTGGGGTCCACAACAATGTATGTGTGGAATCCAAACAGCCCATTAGGTATACCACTTCATGTTTACTGTATGGTGTTTGGGTTGGGCCATGCGGGCTTTTGACAAATGACAAGGCCCAGCTTGTTGGACGGTCCAATCATCATGTTGGCCATCCACATTACAAAGGATGTGCATTAATGGTCTCTAAATCTTTTGCAATTGACTCCAATTCAACGTACATGTGTAATTTAAAGTCACTCTCAATTATGTTTCAGCTATCAAAACCAATCCTTCATTGGACTCGTCATGGTTAAAAGGAATACCTCTAAAAATTCTTAGATTAGAACATTTTAAATCCTTCGCCATTTCACCCTTTTTGTTATAAGGGTTGTGGTGTTGGACCAGGAGTAAAAGGGCCAAGGCCTTTTTAACTGGATTTGAGCTAGGTCCACCCGCTGGAGCTTTGGAGACTAGGGCCAACCCTAGCCTGGCCCATTGATGTGTATGGGAATTTAGCCGTGTAGTCCCGTTCCTCTTGCGTCTTTGCACCTTGCTCCTTAGATAGCTTGAAGTGGCTGGCTAATGGAGTGCTAACCGGCTTAACACCTCCCATATTGAATCGATCAAGTACTTTGGCTATGTACTCTGCCTGTGACAAAACTAGTTTCTTGTTTTCCCTGTCACGCTTTATCCTCATGCCTATGATTTATTTTGCAACTCCCAAATCCTTCATGGCAAATTCTCTAGATAGTTGTCTTTTGAGATCTGAGATGTCCTTCATGCTTGAACCGGCCACAAACATATCATCAACGTACAGAAGAAGGATGATGTAGATGTATCAAACTTCTTCAAATAGCAACAGTGGTCAGCATGATATCTCCTGTAACCGTTTCCTGACATGAAACTGTCGAACTTCTTGTACCACTGCCTCGGGGCCTGCTTTAGGCCATATAGACTCTTCTTCAGTCTGCACACCTTGTTTTCCTTTCCTGGTGCCACATAACCTGTCGGCTAATGCATATATATCTCTTCTTCAAGGTCCCCATGAAGAAAGGCTGTCTTAACATCTAGCTGCTCTAGATGTAAGTCTTCTGTAGCCACTATACTCAAGACCATGCGAATCGTAGACATTTTCACCACAGGTTAAAATATTTCTGTAAAATTGATATCTGCCTTTTGTTGAAAACCTTTCACAACCAATCTGGCCTTGTTCCGTTTCGAACCATCGTGCTCCTTCAGTCTGTAAACCCATTTGTTATGAAGAGTTTTCTTACCCTTGGGTAGAGTGACTAGCTCCATGTACGATTAGACTCAAGAGAGTCCATCTCATCATCCATGACCTGCTCCCACTTAACCCGTGTATCTGACTGTAGCGCATCTTCAAAATATTCTGGTTCACCATTATCTATCAGCAGTAGATAATGTAAGGAGGGTGAGTATCGGACCGTGGGTCTCCTCTCCTGAGTAGACCTCCTCACAACTGGTGTATGCGGCTCTGCCTCATAATGCCCCTATGCATGATCATCCTGTGGCGCTGTAACACTCGGGTCCGGTAGCTCTTCCAACTCTACGTATCCTTTTTTCTTGGCCTTAGTTTCTTGCACACTGTCCTTATGCATCACTTTTTCATTAAAGACTACATCCTTGCTTATGATGATTTCTCTGTTTTCTGCATCCCAAAACCTATAGCCAAAATCATGCTGCTCGTAGCATATAAACGTGCACCTCCTGGACTTCGCATCCAGCTTGTTTCTGTGCTCTGCATCAATATGAACATATGAAGTGCAACCGAACACTTTGAGATGTGCAAGGTTCACTTCTTTCCCAGTCCATGTTTCTTCTGGTAGCCCACCATCCAATGGTGCTGAGGGACTTTTATTGATGAGATATGCAACAATATTCACAGCATCTGCCCAAAAGGTCTTAGGCAACCTTGTATGTAACCTCATGCTCCTGGCGCGCTCAAGGATGGTCCTGTTAATGCGCTCAGCCACATCATTTTGCTGTGGTGTCCCTGGAATCATTTTCTGATGTTTGATTCCATTTGCTGCACAATACTCCTCAAATCTCTTATCACAGTATTCTCCCCCATTATCAGATCTGAGACATTTTACTGTTTTACCTGTCTCATTTTCTACCATAACTTTTCACTTCTTAAATACATCAAATACATCAGATTTATGCTTTAAGAAATAGACCCACAGTTTTCTACTCGCATCATCAATAAAAGTAACAAAATAACGTGAGCCACCAAGAGATGATACCTGTGCCGGTCCCCACACATCAGTGTGTACAAGTTCCAACATATGCGTCTTTAGAGTGCATCCTGTCTTCTTGAAGCTTACCCTCTTCTGCTTGCCATACACGCAGTCATCGCAGAATTTCAAGTCAATAGACTTCAGCCCTGGTAGCTTCCCTTTAGACAATAACACTTTCATCCCCTTCTCACTCATATGTCCCAACCTCCGATGCCATAACTGCCCATTCACTCCAGTTGATGCGACTATGAGTGAACTATACGATCCTGAAGTCACGTACAAATTACATTCCTTTTTGCCTCGAGATATCACCAAGGCACCTTTTGTGATCTTCCAGGAATCACTGGTGAATGTCATCACATAACCGGTATCGGCCAACTGCCCCCACAGAGATCAAGTTACGTTTCAAACTCGGTACATGTCTGACATCCTTCAATTTCAAGACCGTTCCATCTTTCTGATTTACATGAACGTCCCCCTTTCCAACAATACTGTACGGCTCATCATCACCCAGGTAGACTCTCCCAAAGTCACTTGACACATAATCACACAAAACTTCCTTACACGAAGTGGCATGAAACGAAGCACCCGAGTCTATAACCCAAGACTCATTCCTCGCATCAAGAGACAAGATCAACGCCTCTATGTCACTCTCTTCAAATAGATTCACTGAATCCTTCCCACCTTGAGAGCTTCCTTCTTGTTTCTTAAGCGCCCTGCAATCACATTTCATGTACCCCTTCTTGCCGCAATGCCAACACCCGTCTTTGTCTTTCGGTCCCTTGGACTTCTTCCTCGACTTAGAACGCCCGTATTTATTGCCTCATTTGTTTAGCGATCTTCCTCTTCCTTCAACGTTTAGAGCATTCCTTGAATCCCATGAAACTCCTGATGCCTTTCTTCTAGATTCTTCACTGAGAATTAGACCGGCCACATTATTAAATTTCAGTTTTGTCGACCCTGAAGAATTACTCACAGCAATCACCAAACCATCCCAACTGTCTGGCAAACTGGATAAGATCAATAACGCCCTGACCTCATCCTAAAAAACAATGCCAACGGATTCCAACTGGCTCGTGACTGTATTAAACTCGTTTAGATGTTCAGCCACGCTCCCACCATCTGACATCTTCATGTTGAATAGCTGTTTCATAAGATGAACCTTGTTGGATGCAGAGTACTTTTCATACATGGTGGCTAGGGCTTTCATTAATGCTTTTGTAGTGTTCACCTTGGATATATTGAAGGCGACACTCTTAGACAAAGAGAGTTGGATCGTTCCTAAAGCCTTCCTATCCAGTAAAAACCATTCATCATCTGTCATTTTTTCTGGTTTATTCTCTTTTCCTCCTAGAGGAACATAGAGGTCCTTCTGATACAAATAATCCTCCATCTGCATCTTCCAGAAGGCAAAGTTTGAACCATCAAACTTCTCAATTCTAGTTTTCTCATCTTCCGTCATTGCTCCCAATAGAGCTAAACTAATAGCTCTGATAACAGTTGTTGAGCAGCACGCCAACAACGTAGTGAACCTAGTTCCAATCTCAGGCCTCACCCACAAATAATAAACAGGAAGAAATATAAACTAGAAACAGATTAAAGCAATCCAAACAAACCACAAGATAAGATATACGTGGAAAAACCCCAACAAGGGTAAAAAACCACGGATGCAAACTTCCACTATGAAGAACAAAGATTACGAGGCAATATACTAACCTCTTCCTTGGAAGAACACAGAAAAACCCTTTACCCACACCTTAGAATTATTTCCCCAATATTCCAATACACCTAGAAAAACTCTAGGAACACTTATATATAGTTTAGGCAACTCCCATTTCCGCATCCCAGTTGCGAAAGGACTTGCGGCACGAAATCTGCGCAAAATCGCGGAACGAATCTGCGTAACTACGACCGGTCGAGCGACCCCTACGACCGGTCGTGAATGGGCCACGATCGGTCGAGCACCTCGGGATCAAAAAACGATGCTCGCTCAACTTTGAGTCGAACCGGTCCATGATCGGTCGAGCCGGACCCTACGACTAGTCAAGCATGGCTCACGACTGGTCGAAGGCGGTCCCAGATGTGGCTCCACATCTTAACATTGCATGTGTGGGCCCGACCTTCAATGTGGGCTATTTATCATCCAGGCCCCACTTTGGCTGTGGACCATTCATCATTAGGGGCCTATCTTGGACATGGACAATCCATTATGTGGGTTTACCTTGATGTGCATCATCCATAATGTGGGGTTCACCTTCGATGTGAACCGTATAACATGTAGGCCACAACTTTAATGTGGGTGGGGCCTCCTTTGATATGCACCATCCATCACATCACATGGAGAGAGATAAATAGAAAAGGTAACTTATTAATTTACATGAATTAAAAAACTCTCTTATTGGGTGGTGCCCAAAAAGTCCCTTAATCAAACGTGTTCTATTTATTTATTCCAACGATGATGCTTGGATTTCAAAGTCCAAGTCACCTTAAGACTCTTTTAACGTGCACCTCATGTGATGACTTCTTCCCAGCCCTAGCGAGACGCACCGGGCACAAAGACTGCGGATTAGTTGTGACCTAGAACCAGCCACGTGGGTGTGATCCTGACCTTGGGGCCCACCTCAATGTATTCGTTGTATATCTACGGTGTCCACCCATTTTTCTAGCTTATTTTATGGCATGGTTTGATATGAAACTGTGACCATACAAATATTTCAAATGGTGGTCACAGATTCCCAATTATTTCCTCTAATGCCGCTCACTTGAGTTTTGGATCCATTTCATTTTTGGCCGCATATCCTAAATTGAGCTTTCAAAATGGACAAACAGTCGGAATTTTTCACAAGCATCACCATGGCCCTACCTAGCATCCAAACTTTCTCAGGAAATCCGTGTCCATTCAACCACAAGAAGAGAGCATTTGTACTTCTCGTTGCAATGGTGCACGCATATATCCACACACATGTGGAAAACACAAGGGAACTTGGATTGCTTAGTGTAGAACACAACGCTTATGTCAGTGCTGTCTACATATATAAAAGCTCTGTGGAGAATGTAAGTGTTTTATCCATTCTGCATCTTGCCATCATCTTAGGGCATGAGTCCAATAATAAGGTAAATCCAAAGCTAAAGTAGACCACACCACAAAAACCAGGGCCATAATAATGCCAGGGTTGAAACTTCTTGGTCCCACCGTAATGTTTATTTGCCATCTATTTGTCACGTGAAAGAAGAGAAAGACAATATTAGCTTAATCCAATACATCTGTAACCCATAAGAAGTTTTCATTGGCAGAAGTTCAATCTCTATTACTTCTTAGGATATGGTCCACCTGAACTTTGAATCTGTCTTATTTTTGGGCTCATGCCCTGATATGATCATATCAGGCAAAATGAAGAGATATCAAGGATAACACATACATCAGGCGTGTATCACCTATACACAGTACCGAAGTCCATGAAGTCAAGAGTCCAACATAAACAGCTCACATGTGCCAGTGACATACCTGTGCGAAATTGAGAGTATTCATTTGATAAGCCCGTCAATGAATGTACTAATTTAAAAGTAATTTCCAACAACTTATCGGGAGGCCCACGCATGTATTTTGATTTTGGACGTAGATTACACGGTGACCCACGGTGAGATTTGATTGGGCGAGAACGGATTGGCTACTCTCCCTGCCACCAGCCCGGTGGCTGTGCTCAGAGCTCTGTGGGCCTCACCATGATGTATGTGTTTCATCCATTCCGTTCATCCATTTTTACATATCATTTTAGGGATTACCACCTAAAATGAGAGTGATATAAATCTCAGATGGACCACACCACAGGAAAACAATAGTAATTAGATATCCACCATTAAAATCCTCCTAAGGTCTACTGTAATGTTTATTTGACATCCAATCTGTTGATTAGGTCATACAGACCCAGATGAAAGGAAAAGACAGATCATATTGATCCAAAATTTTTATGGCCCTCAAAAAGTTTTTAATGGTCAACATTCATTAAACACTGTTTCCTGTAATGTGGTCCAGTTGAGACTGGGATATATCTCATTTTTGGTCTCATGTCATAAAATGATCTAAAAAATTATATGGACGGCATGGATGAAACACATACATCATGGTGGGGCCCACAGAGCACCGACCATCTGCCATTAGCAGGTGGCAAGGGGAGTAGCCAATCCGTTTCCTGATTGGGGCAGCTGTAAGAGATGAGTCAGCTTATCATTTTCCATAAATATAAGCGTTGGCTATGCATCTCGCACATAAAAATAAACAGAGGAAGAGCTTATGCAAATGGGTTTGAGTGTATTTTGGTCGTTTATCATCTTCATCCATGTAATCCACTTCCCAGGTATGAGCTTGCACTCAATTACTGTAGTTGCGGCCACCTTCAGCAATGAAACTGATCGATTTGCTTTGAAAGTATAGCAATGTTTCACATTCATGGCAAAACAACATAATATTTTAATGGGAATCACTTGATGAATACTTCCTCAGATTACTCTCCCATGGGTAGTCCAATCGCAGGAGCACTTCTACTGGATTGTGATGACATTTTGAAAAGAGTTGAAAAAATGTCACAGCTATTAAACATCTCAATATCCTAATAGTATTCTTAATGTAAAAAGATGATGTCTATGTCTCATTACATTCATGATCTCTCTTTGAATTACATGAAATAAAAGAAAGAAAGAAAGAAAAAAGAAGAAGACATCTTTCCATCATTCACCGTAAACATTAAAAGCACACTCCTATGCAAATACTAAACATATCTAAAACTTGTTAAGAAAAGTATTTTCAACAAGCTCATTTTATTTTGAAATCTTCTCAATATAACTACCAATAATATCTCAGTAATAACTGAGGTAAGATGGATCTTCACCTGACAGCTGTAACATAACTTGTTCATCTTGCTGAATCCTGACACCGAGATATAAATCCTTGATTGCATGCATTTTTGTGACAACATCTTTCATCTCCATTCTATCTCTTGGAGATTCTGCAGAACACAACACACCAATTCTGACCATTGAAATTAAGCAAGCATGCATTCTTTTTCTTGTGTTAGTATGATTTCCACTGCCTTGAGTAACTTTGGCTTCTTCCAAGAGAACTGGATCGACAATGTCCATTACTCGTTCAGGCAATGACAACTTAACAAAATGATGAAGGCTTAGATCATCTTTAAACATGTCATCAGTTGGCCCCTTTCCAGTTATCATCTCCAATAGAAGGATTCCATAGCTGTAAACATCACCTTGTGTAGATGCTTTAGCGCCCATCGCATACTCTGTAATTTATACATATCATATTTGCATGAAAGCAACCATTTAAATACAAATAAAAATAGATTTTGAAGGAGACACAGGGAGGGAGGGAGTATTCCATTTAAACAAGTAATTAACATTTTTTACTTTTCCTAAAGGTTGAAATTTCTAACATCAATTGATCATGTGCTATAAACTTTGGTTTGAGAGGCGGTACTCATTTCTAATCTTATAATTAATGTTATTTTTTTATTACTTGATTAGCTTTCAGAGTCCTACTATCTGCAGCTATAGGAACACACTCTCACTTAACATCTACGAATGTGCTATGGCCTAGAATTTTGGATGGTCTTATCTAAATGCGTGCAAGAATTGTAGTAGGAAAAGGAAATTTACAGGATTTATCATAAACATTTACCAAAATTGTACTAGAAAAAAAAAATTATATATATATATATATATATATATATATATATATATATATATATATATATATATATATATATATATATATATATATATATATATATATTAGAGGATTTACCAGTGGTCCACATTCAACATGCACAAGTGGCCTACCTGATCACCAGAACGATTAGGCTAAGCAACATACCAACAAGAGCCCACCTATGAACAAGCCTCCGTCATATGTGAAATGCATAAATGTGTGCCATTGAACAGGTTCGACCCACTATGAAATTAGTAGACTAAGATAGAAGAAGTTCCATTAATCAATTGGGCCTCGAGCATGAGAAAAATTGGAAACTTAGAGCTATATGACTGATGTTTGATGATCAAGGCACATGTAGCTGATCAATGTACATCAGTCTTATCAATTCAACTCAGGAGCATGATGTTAGCCCAATGCTTGTTTGAAATGGGTCTCGGTGGATGGATTGCTCTGATTTTATGAATGTGTGCCACAATGGCATAGTTTACTATTGTTGTACATATGCCACCAAGAAAATCCATCCATTCATTTGATAATCCACAACGTGTTACTTGGTGTAGAATGTTTTTTTTTTTTCTTAACAATGTGTAACTTGGCGTAGAATATCCATCCTGCAAAAGGTGGGTGCACCTGACTTGGGACAAAAACTAGGATGGTCCATTGATTCAGACGCCTGAACCATCAAAATTAATGAACATTCGAATTGTCTAACTAAATAAGATCATGGCTCGCCTAGTAACTTATTTGGTCCAATTTTATCCACCTAAGTGATATTTTTGTTAGAGCCATTGTTTGCATGGCTCAGGTTTCTATACAATTGACACATTTACAAGTAGAAAGCTCATTGGTGAGAAAGAAAGCACTGACTGTGAAAGTTCACATACAATGTGGCACATGAACATATCTCCTCTAAATATGCATTAACTAATTTACTTATTATCTATGCTAATTAAAGCCTTATCTGTTTCCTAATTTAAAATTAGAATTTTGCTACCCCAAGCACAAAACCGTGCTATGCACATTTTTTGAGATGTGACAGGTCCTCTAAGAAGAAAGTCTGCAAAAGTCAGGCAATCCACTCATCAGGCAGGCTAGATTTGTGCCTTGAATAAGTATTTTTTTGTAAGCTGTCACTATGAGTGGAACAACCTCACATTTGCAAAAGGTTATCTTTATGGTAGGGGCCACAACATTGATTTACCGCATGGTTAGATATCATGTGGCACCCAAGTCTGGCATAAGGTTTGTGTGGGCTAGAAAACCACTTGAAAAAAATTTACAACTTCAGACATACTCAAGAAAATAAAATAAAAGAAAATAGATGAAATAGTTACCTAGAGCGATGTACCCAGTAGATCCCTTCACGCCAACCGTGCTGGTTTGAGGAACATCAGATAGGAATCTCGCTAACCCAAAGTCACCCACATGAGCGATCATGTCATCATCGAGGAGAATGTTATCCGGCTTTAAATAACGATGAATGATCGGTGTTTGGCAATGGTGATGTAGATAATCCAGTGCATTAGCCACATCAATAGCTATATTTAGCCTTTGAATAAAGTTTAAATTCCTCCCCAACTGATCATGCCCATCTCTGTGCAGCCACTTGCTTAGACTTCCATTGGGCATGTACTCAAAAACTAAAGCCATGAATTCATTGCCCTTATAATCAATGCTTGAGCAACAAGTTAAGATTTTAATAAGATTCCGATGCCTAACATTTCTCAAGGCTTCACATTCGGCCATAAAGCTCCTTGTAGCTCCTTGCTGCTGAAGGTTGAGGACTTTCACTGCAATAACAATTCCATCTCCATCTAGGTTTCCTTTATATACAAAACCGAAACTTCCACTGCCAATCAAATTTGCAGAAGAGAAGCCATCTGTCGCTTTATCGAGCTCTGCATATGACACAAGTTCATGAAAGGATCCTCCATAGAAGGAACATCAAGGGGTTTCCTTCTTGACTTTCTTACCCAATAAAGAGTGGTAAAGGAACATGATAGTGAAATAAGACACATGACAACACTAATTATCGAGATTTTCACTTTTGAAGCAAGAGATATCCCCCCTTTCTTGGAAACTTGGCGAGAGCATGCTGGCAATTGCAATTCTTGAATACCCCCACAAAGCTTACTATTTCCGAGTACTGAAATTTGACTGGCATTTCCAAAGACCCCTTGTTTTGGTAATTCACCCTCGAAATTGTTGAAAGATAAATTTAGATACTGCAATGCAGAAAGGTTCTCCAGGTATTGTGGAATCTTTCCAGACAAGATGTTACATGAAAGATTGAGGGATTGAAGGCCTCTTAGAGTACTAAATGCTGAAGGAATTGATCCCTGAAAGAAGTTCCCATCCAACCAGAGATACTCTAGGCTAAGCCAATTGCCTAGCAAGTTGGAATTTCTCCTGACAATTTGTTATTGGCAGCATCCAATATCTGGAGACTTTGCAAGTTGCCGGTTTCCACTGGCAGATTACCGGTAAAAAAGTTGTTTCCAACATAGAGTTCAATTAAAGAGGTAAAGCTGAAAAGCAGTTTGGGTAAGCAACCACTAAGATTATTATTGTGGAGGTATATGAACTGCATGTATGTACAATTTCCGAGACTTGAAGGTATTCTCCCCATTAGATTATTGCTTGATAAGACGAGTCTGAACAGTCGTGAGATGTTGCCCAAGGAAGACGGAATTTGCCCCGATAATCCATTTCCACTCAAGGAAAGTACCTCCACCTTGTTGAGCTTCCCAACACCAATGGGAATATTACCTGTTAGAAAGTTCTGCTCCATTATCAGTGCTGTTAGTCCAACAAGATTCTGAATCCCAGATGGGATGTTTCCGAATATCCTGTTACTTCCAATATGCAGCCATGTCAGTTGGGTCGAAAGATTAGCCATGGAATCGGGCAACACACCACTGAGGTAATTCTGGCTTATTTCCAGTAGCAGCAAGCTACTGCAATTGGTCAAAGAATCGAGAAAATTCAAGTCATGAGCTTTCCCAAGTCCCAGCTGATTGCCGCCTATATGTAGCTTGTTGAGACCCTTGAGGCTTCCAAAATTCATAGGTACGGAACCGCTAATTCTGTTATCACCAAGCTCAATAACTACAAGTCCTGAAGCATTGGATAATGAAACCGGTATGCATCCTGTGAATTGATTTAGTCCGGCATAAAGCCATCGAAGATTAGGAAGAGTGAGGCCTAAGTTTGGTGGAAGATTTCCATGCAATTTGTTCTCTACCACTCCCAAAAAGTTAATTGAGGAGATATTGTATAGTTGGGGTGGAATCGTACCTGACAGTTCATTTACACCAATGTGAAGATATCTTAACCTCACCAACCGACCAAGGTCTTCTGGGATGCTGTCTTCAAGCCTATTACTCGTGAGTTCAAGATCTATGAGAGATGAAAGGTTTCCAAGTGAAGGCGGGATGATTCCTGTAAGACTGTTGTGACGAAGGGACAAAGAGGTGAGCTTCGATAGAGAGCCAAGCTCAGTTGGAATCCTCCCTGTGAGCTGGTTCCAGCGAAAATTAAGGACTTTGAGTTCCGAACAGTGGGTCAGATTTGCTGGAATTTCTCCAGAGAATGTGTTATTGGCCAGAATGAGAAATTGCAAGTGCGACAAACGGCCAATCTCTTCAGGAATCATCCCGTGGAAGCTGTTGTCTGCGAGATCGATTATCCTGAGGAAGGTGAGGTTTGCAATGTAGGGAGATATGGGACCCACCAAGCTCTGGCCACTAAGGTTCAAAGCGGTGACCCTTTGAGGATGTCGGCGACCGCATGTGACTCCCTTCCACTGGCAGAAGTGGAGAGTATGGTTCCACGAGCTCAAAGATTGGAGAGGATCGTCGGTTATGAGATGTTTGAAGTTGATCAAAGCAAGACGATCGGTTTCATAGGAGAAGTTAGAGGCAGATCCCAACGACCATGGAACGTTCATGGAAGAGAGAAGGATGGTGCAGAGGAGAAATGACGAAATTGCAAGTAGGCTCGTCGACGGGAGCTCCATTGTTAAGTTTGTGAATGCTGGAAAGCCAAAGTGATCGCAGAGAAAAATGGAGTGGATTCTTCTTTATTTACAGTGAAGGGCCCACTTCTGGTCCGTTGATGACATGACAAAGGAAACGGATTGGCTACTCCCCTGCCACCAGCCCCGTGGCTGATGTCGGTGCTCTGTGAGCCTCACCATGATGTATGTGTTTCATCCATTCCGTTCATCCATTTTTACAGATCAGTTTAGGACTTGATCCCAAAAATGAGAGGGATATAAATCTCATGTGGACCACACCACATGAAAAAATAGCGATTGAATATCCACCATTAAAATCCTCCTAAGGCCCACCGTACTGTTTATTTGAAATCCACTCTGTTGATTAGGTCATAAAGACCCAGATGAAAGACAAAAACAAAGATCAGTTTGATCCAATACTTTTATGGCCCCAAAAAAGTTTTTAATGGTAAACGTTCATTCAAGACTGTTTCCTGTAATGTGGTCCACTTCAGATTTGGATATACCTCTTTTTTGGTCTCATACCATCAAATGATATAGAAAAATAAATGGACGGCATGGATGAAACACATACATCATAGTGGGACCCATAGAGCGCCAACACCAGCCGTTGCTGGTGGCAGGGGAGCCCCATGAGGCCATGACCAGGCTAGTAATAATAAATGAAAGATATTATTATTATGGCAATTTGCAAAATACTCTAAAAACGTGCAGTTCCGTGGCTGTGCAAACGGACTCGGAGAGTAGCGAATTGCTTGTGACCCTCTCTACCCGGGGCTGTGTTGGGTCCACAGAGATTGTCATGACAAATCCACTCCGCCCATATATTTTAAAAGACCACATTAAGACAGGAGCCTAAAAATCAGGACCCATTACTCAAGTGGGGGATATCACACGAAACAGTGGGAACGGAACGTCCACGGTTGAAACCTTCGTGGAATGTAATACCCTGTTTCTTTTTAAACAGTGGGTTCCACCGTTAACCCATTGTTTCATATGATGTGGCCCACATGAGCTTTGAATGACCCTCATTTTTGGGCTCATGCCATAGTCTTGTTGGGCAAAACTGATGAACGGTGTGGATCTATCACGTCATAGCTGTGGGGCCCACTTTAAAAAAAAATATTATAATAAAAAATAAAGGAAAGCAAGTAACGTGTGTCACTTGCTTTCCACTTCCCCACAATTCTCTCCTCCACGACTCCCTCTCTTTCCCACTTCTCTGCAACGGTTGCGGATGAGAACCCATTCACCATGATTTCCATCATCATGGTGGGACCCATTCCTCAATCTAAACCATCCATTAGACTTAGAACCCATCAACTCATCTGACAGTATTTTATATCCCATTTCTCTTGCTACATATACAAAATCATAGAAAAAAAAAATCAAAAAGAAAGATTTTGAGAAGAAAAGAGAGATCAGGAAAAGGGAGTACGTAAGGGTTCAACATCGAGTTCAGAGTTGATTAATCCAAGCTAGTGCACGTCGAAATTAGCATCTCTTCAGATTATTTCCTTCCATCACACTATTTTTCCATATCAAGTAGGTAATCATTCCCCCATTGAAAAATTCACATATATTGCTTTATATAATATAGACATTGAAATATTCATAAATAATTTCCTATTGAAAGAAATTCTTTATTTGACTACTGTACAAATGCAATTATTATTATTATTATTATTATTATTATTATTATTATTTGCATTTGATATTATTTGTTAGTGATGATGAATATTTATTATGTGAACTATTATTTTTAATTTTTACGGGTGCTATGCCCTAAAAGGATCACCGTATTATCTGTTATAGACACTCTGATATTAATTGTTACAATGTTTCCTTGTAAGTTAGATGCATTGTATGTGAATAATTATTTTTTTTGTACAACGATTCTCACGGGTGCTCTGCCTAGGGTCATTCCCGAAATGATCAGCACGACACGGGTGCTCTGCCCAGGGTCATTCCCAAAAGGATCAGCACGGGTGCTCTGCCCTGGGTGATTCCCTAAAAGGATCAGTACACACGGGTGCACTGCCCTGGGTTTTTGTCCCTAAAAGGGTTATACCGGTGCTCTGCCGAGGGTCATACCCTGAAAGGATTAACACCGGTGCTCTGCCGTGGGTCATCCCCAAAAAGGATCAGCACACGAGTGTTTTGCCACTCCAAATCTTAGTTTTTTTTTTTTTTTTTAAAGCTATGTTAAATAATTCATTTATTTCATGTTCATGAATGTCAAATTATTAACTATGATTTTACATCCAATGTTCGCTTTATTTTGATTAACATGTTGAGATTAAATTTGGTAATATTTGTGAGTTTTTCAACTCGGGATTGATGTGATTCTATTGAGTTGTCAACTCATTATGTTTTAACCGTTTCAGGTTACGAATATTTTGAAGATGCGGGATATTACTATTAGTAGTGGAGCACGGAATGTGGTTGGATGCACGTGGCATGTTATTCTACATTGAATATATTTTATTTTATTTTATTTTACAACTATGGATGTAGTAATGTTTGACTTGATTTTCTTACTTCAAGTTAAATTAACATAAGTATGCATTGTGTTTGGATTTTAAATATTGGGCTATGGTGGAAGAAAATGAAATGCATATGAAATTGTCATTCTTTATCTTTTATTTTTTATATAGGTCACGGGTCTGGAATTCGGGTTCTGGACACCCTATTCGGGTACCTGAATTTTGGGGCGTGACAAAGTTGGTATCAAAGCCAGGTTGATCCTAAACATTGGACCTAAAATAGAAATTTAGTTCTAAGTCTTCCTAAATAGCCTTAATTAGGAGATGAGAAATTTAGAATACATATGTAGGGCATTTTAATATATTGTAATTAATACTTAGATCCTATTTAAACTGTATATTAACAAAAAAAATCAAATCTAGACATTAGGAATTTTCTGAGAATTTTTCTAACTATTTCTTAGGTTGGGCAGCAATGATCAATATAAAATGTATGACTTTGAAAAATCATAACTATTTAAGTAAAACTTCGATTGATTTGATTCAATAACTCAATTGAAGCTTGATAAGTATAATTTTATAAAAAAATATGTAAAAATTAAAATATACTGACCTTTCAGGTGTGTATTTGATGTTAAAAAAATTTGTCCAGAAATTGTCGAAATCTTGACAGCGTGTACTCTCTGAATTCTTAAAAATTTTACAGGCATCAAAATTTTATGAAACTTTACAGGGGTACAGTAGACTTATAGATGTATCTATATAAAAAATTTAAGTTAAAATAATGTCCAAAAATATCAAAAATATCAAATAGAATAGCACCCTTATGACCAGAAATTTCTGCACATAGTTCTAAACTACATTTTAGTTCAACTTCTCTTAGATCTTCATGTATGCCTACATTGAACCATCTAATTTCTTATAATCTTAAAATTATTCAGTAAAATTCATAATCCCCTTTATTTATCCTAAGCTATGATGGATGAAAGTATGAACCTCGGAACCGCATCGGAGACTCAAGTACCCGATGCAGCTAGGCAAGGAATAATTATCGACAAAATCCTCCGGGCGATGGAAGGATTTGCCTCATTTATGGGAACACAAGTGCTTATAAGTCAATCTCAGGAGCAGACTCGAGCGACGCATGTAGCCGCTGAAGGGATGGGGTCCTTATTGGAAAAGTTTAAGAGGCAGAGACCGCCTACGTTTAAAGGTGGGACTAACCCAAGTGAAGCTGAGGGTTGGAAAAGGTAGATGGAGAAAATTTTCACAGCTATGAGATGTAACGAGCAACAAAAGGCTGAATTAACAATATATATGTTGGAAGGAGAAGCCGATCATTGGTGGGAATCTACGACTAAGGAGAACCCGAGCATAGAAAGGTGGACATGGGACCAATTTTGCACAAAGTTTGAAAATAAGTACTTTCCAGCTTATGTGCGTGCTCAAAGGGTTACATAATTCATGAAATTAGAACAAGGAGATATGACAGTGCGTCAATATGATGTAAAGTTTACAGAGTTGGCACGATTTGCGACATTTCTCATACCGGATGAGCTTCGTAAATGGCAGAAGTTTGTTGAAGGACTGAAACCTTTTATTCGTACTCGACTGGCACCGCTTCTTATTAAAACGTATGCAGAAGCACTGGAACGCTCCAGCGCAATAGAAAAGGACTTTGATGAGCATTGGAAGAACAACGAGCCGAGGAAGGACATGAGCAGTGGAGTCAGGATCACGCCTCATTTATCTCTCACACAACATGAAGCAACTAAGCGGTAGAAGATGATGCCAACATTAATACCCAGTCATGCCACTATGCAACTTTCAATGCAATTCACTGGGACTTGCCATAACTGCGGAAAGGTGGGTCATCCTGCCCGCCATTGTCTTCTACCACCTCGTCACCAATATCCAGGGAATCAAGGACCGCCACGATCGTTTTACAAGCCGCCTCTTCATTATGCACCGTCTACATCATATCAACGACCTCCGCCGCCGCCTCCTCAGATGATTCATCCAGCTGCGAGACCAGCACAACCTTATCCTCAGAGGCCTGCACAGTTACATCCACGATCCCAGCCGCCTGGACCCCCTCAAGCTTTTCCGAGACCACCTCAACAATGGCAACAACAGGTCAAGCCTCCCCAATATCAGCAATTGAGTCCAGAAAGTCAGGCGCCCCGACCTCAAGCTCAAGGACGTGTTTACGCTCTATCTTCATTCACAAATGATCCAGTCCAACTTCAGGAGTATGAGGATCCAAATCGAAGTTATGAAGATCCAAAGCCACCTCAAGATGATGCTGCACAAATGTATGAGACTACTACTTCTGCTTATGAGGACCCATCACAACCTGTAGATATCACTCCTCAATATGGTGTTGAAGCTACTAATGATGTGGTGGAAGGTACTATCTTGGCTTACACCTCTCTTGCTAGAGCATTATTCGACTTAGGAGCTACACATTCATTTATATCTTATTTCTTCCTATGCTCACTTGGTATATCACCTGTACGATTAGATAAGAAAATTATCGTTGCAATTCCTCTCGGTAAGTCCATGAATTTAGAGCAAATATGTGAAGAATGTCCCATCATGATTGAAAATGAAATACTGCCAGCAAATCTCATTATTATGCCTACGAGGGAATATGATGTCATCTTAGGAATGGATTGTTTGTCCCAGTATCGTGCCAAGATAGATTGTTCCAGGAAGATAATTACGTTGAACATAGAAGGACGATCTCCACTAAAATTTTGTGGGACACGAAGAAGGAAAGCACCAGTTGGTTTATCAGCTATTGTGGGAATCGAGCAATCAGAAGAAAGGATTGAACAAATACCTATGGTAAAGGAGTTTTCAGAAGCTTTTCAGGATATTCCAAGGTTACCTCCAAAGAGAGATGTGGATTTTGGCATCGATCTAATGCCGGGAACTGCACCCCTCTAGAGCACCTTACTGCATGGCTCCAGTAGAATTAAAAGAATTAAAGGATCAGATCCAACAATTGCTAGATCAGGGTTTCATTAGACCTAGCACGTCGTCATGGGGAGCACCAGTCTTATTTGTAAGGAAGAAAGATGGAACTATGAGATTATGTATCGATTATCGTCAGTTGAATAAAGTAACAATCAAGAACAAATATCCTCTTCCTAGGATTGAGGATTTATTTAATCAGCTTAAGGGAGCAAGGTTCTTTTCTAAAATAGATTTGAGGTCAGGTTACCATCAGTTGAGAATAAAGGATGAAGACGTGCACAAGACGGCTTTTAGGACTCGTTACGGGCACTACGAGTTCTTAGTAATGCCATTCGGATTGACAAATGCTCCAGCGGTATTTATGGACCTTATGAATCGGGTATTCAAACCTTATTTAGATCGATTCATTATTGTATTCATCGATGATATTCTTATATACTCTAAGACTCATGAGGAGCATGGGGAACATCTCAGGACCGCTCTGCAAACGTTAAAGGAAAATCAATTGTATGCTAAGTTGTCAAAATGTGACATCTGGAAGCACGAAGTAAAATTCTTGGGGCTGTGGTGTTAGAGAAAGGGATATCCGTGGACCCAGCTAAAATTGAAGCAATATTAGAATGGGAGCAGCCCTCGAATGTGTCAGAAGTGCGAAGTTTTCTCGGCCTTGCTGGTTACTATCGAAAATTTATAGAAGGATTTTCTAATATATCAAGACCCCTAACTAATCTAACTAAGAAGAATACGGATTTTAAGTGGGATCAAGATTGCAAGCAGGCATTTTCCGAACTGAAGAAGCGATTGACATCAGCCCCAATTCTGGCATTACCGACCGAAGGAGAAAGATTCATCGTTTATACCGATGCGTCATATCAGGGGTTAGGATGTGTTCTTATGCAAGGAGGCAAATCTATCGCATTCGCATCACGGCAGTTAAAGACTCACGAGCGAAATTACTCGACGCATGATTTGGAGTTAGCAGCAGTGATTTTTACTTTGAAAATTTGGAGGCACTACCTATATGGGGAACAATTCGACTTATATTCAGACCATAAGAGTTTAAAGTATCTCTTTAATCAGAATGAATCGAATATGTGTCAGAGAAGATTGATGAAATTTTTGAAGGACTACCATTTTGATATTTCATATCACCCAGGAAAAGCAAATGTTGTGGCCGATGCCTTAAGCAGAAAGACACGAAGACTTGTGCCCAGCCTAATGATCAAAGAGTGGGAGATGCTAAATGTTATCAAGGATTTCGATCTGCAACTTCAGCTTGAAGAACCTCAGGCACATCTAAGTAACCTAGTAGCACAGCCTGCCCTGGTGTGTAATTTTATTTATTTTATTTTATTTATTTATTTAATTATTTTCTTAATGTTTAATAGCTAAGTTTAACTTATTAACCTTTAGAATTGAGATTAGATCATGATAAACTTTTCTCTTAGATTCGGCATATTCTAGAAGCTCAGAAGAAAGACGTTTGGCTACAAGAAAAATGAGCAGAATGAATGGGGAAGGAGAATGCAAAATGGCGAATTGACACTGATGAAGGGATTAGGTTCCGTGGAAGGCTATGTGTTCCCAACGAACCTGATTTGAAGCAAGAGATTTTGGACGAGGCTCATAGATCAAGATTCACTATCCATCCAGGGGAGACTAAAATGTATCACGATGTTAAGCGCCAATACTGGTGGAACAACATGAAGCGGAAAATCGCCGAGTACGTATCTAAATGTGCGGCATGTCAACAAGTGAAGGCAGACCATCGAAGACCACCAGGACTCTTGCAACCGTTACCGGTCCCCAAGTGGAAATGGGAGCATATATCCATGGATTTCGTAGTTGGATTTCCGAAGACAGGTCGACACCATGACACTGTATGGGTGATCGTGGACAGGCTAACCAAATCCGCACACTTCATCCCGATAAAGATTTCTACATCTGCAGTGGAGTTGAGCAAAATTTATATTAAGGAAATCGTCCGACTTCATGGTACTCCAATATCCATCGTCTCCGACAGAGATCCCAGGTTTAAATCGTGGTTTTGGGCAAGTCTACAAGAAGCTTTGGGAACTACTCTCGACTGCAGCACAACATTTCACCCGCAGACTTATGGACAAACAGAAAGGATGAACCAGATTTTAGAAGATATGTTACGTAGCTGCATTCTTGACTTCAAGGGCAATTGGGACGATCATCTGTCGTTGGTGGAATTTGCATATAATAATAGCTACCAAGCCAGCATTGGTATGGCACCATTTGAAGCATTATACGGAAGACCCTACAGATCACCAAGTTGTTGGACCGAAGTAGGAGAAAGGACATTGTTGGGACCAAAACTTATTCAAGAAACCTCCAAGAAGATTGACATCATTCGGGAATGTATGCGCACCGCTCAGAGTCGCCAAAAGAGCTATGCAGATAATCGACATAAAGACTTAGAGTTTTGTGTGGGAGATCATGTGTTCATAAAAGTTTTCCCAATGAAAGGAGTTATGCGTTTTGGAAAGAAAGGGAAGCTCGCGCCACATTTTATCAGACCCTTCAAGATCCTACAAAGAGTAGGAGCTGTAGCGTACAAGCTGGCCCTACCGCCTCAGTTATCCAATATCCACAATGTATTTCACGTCTCCATTATTCAAAAATTCAAGCCAGACGATTCTCATGTCATTGAATGGGAGCCACTAGAGATTCAAGAAAATGTCACATATGAAGAGCAACCTGTGCGCATTCTCGATCGTAAGGAGCAAGTACTTCGGACAAAGGTTATACCTCTTGTGAAGGTACAGTGGAGTCATCACAGCGAGGAAGAAGCATCGTGGGAGCGAGAACAAGAAATTCGAGAAAGGTATCCTAACCTCTTTTAGCTAGGTAAATAAATTTCGAGGACGAAATTTTGTTAAGGTGGGTAGAACGTAATACCCTGTATCTTTTTCAACAGTGGGTTCCACCGTTGACCCATTGTTTCATATGATGTGGCCCACCTGAGAGTTGGATGGCTCTCATTTTTGGGCCCATGCCCTAACTTTGAAGGGCAAATTTTATGAATGGTGTGGATTTATCATATCATAGTTGTGGGGCCCACTTTTCAAAAAAAAAAAAAAACAAAAAAACAAAGCCAGTGACGTGTGTCACTTGCTTTCCACTTCCCCACAACTCTCTCCTCCACGACTCTCTCTCTTTCCCACTTCTCTGCAACGGTTGCGGATGGGAACCCATTCACCATGATTTCCATAATCATGGTGGGACCCATTCCTCAATCTAAACCGTCCATTAGACTCAGAACCCATCAACTCATCTGACAGTATTTTATACCCCATTTCTCATGCTATATATAGAAAATCATAGAAAAAAAAAATCAAAAAAGAAAGATTTTGAGAAGAAAAGAGAGATCAGGAAAAGGGAGTACGTAAGGGTTCAACATCGAGTTCAGAGTTGATTAATCTAAGCTAGTGCACGTCGAAATTAGCATCTCTTCAGATTATTTCCTCCCATCACACTATTTTTCCATATCAGGTAGGTGATCATTCCCCCATTGAAAAATTCATATATATTGCTTTATATAATCTAGACATTGAAATATTCATAAATAATTTCCTATTGAAAGAAATTCTTTATTTGACTACTGTACAAATGCAATTATTATTATTATTATTATTATTATTATTATTATTATTATTATTATTATTATTATTATTATTATTTGCATTTGATATTATTTGTTAGTGATGATGAATATTTATTATGTGAACTATTATTTTTAATTTTTACGGGTGCTATGCCCTAAAAGGATCACCGTATTATCTGTTATAGGCACTCTGATATTAATTGTTACAATGTTTCCTTGTAAGCTAGATGCATCGTATGTGAATAATTATTTTTTTGTACAACGATTCTCACGGGTGCTCTGCCTAGGGTCATTTCCGAAATGATCAGCACGACACGGGTGCTCTGCCCAGGGTCATTCGGAAAAGGATCAGCACGAGTGCTCTACCCTGGGTGATTCCCTAAAGGGATCAGTACACACGGGTGCACTGCCCTGGGTTTTTGTCCCTAAAAGGGTTATACCGGTGCTCTGCCGAGGGTCATACCCTGAAAGGATTAACACCGGTGCTCTGCCGTGGATCATCCCCTAAAAGGATCAGCACACATGAGTGTTTTACCACTCCAAATCTTAGTATTTTTTTTTTAAAAGTTATGTTAAATAATTCATTTATTTCATGTTCATGAATGTCAAATTATTAACTATGATTTTACATCCAATGTTCGCTTTATTTTGATTAACATGTCGAGATTAAATTTGGTAATATTTGTGAGTTTTTCAACTCGGGATTGATGTGATCCTATTGAGTTGTCAACTCATTATGTTTTAACCATTTCAGGTTACGAATATTTTGAAGATGCAGGATATTACTATTAGTAGTGGAGCATGGAATGTGGTTGGATGCACGTGGCATGTTATTCTACATTGAATATATTTTATTTTATTTTATTTTACAACTATGGATGTAGTAATGTTTGACTTGATTTTCTTACTTCAAGTTAAATTAAATAATTATGCATTGTGTAATAACAAATTTTGAAATTAATGATCTTAGCATGTGTTTGGATTTTAAATATTGGGCGATGGTGGAAGAAAATGAAATGCATATGAAATTGTCATTCTTTATCTTTTATTTTTTTATATAGGTCACGGTTCTGGAATTCGGGTCCTGGACACCCTATTCGGGTACCCGAATTTTGGGGCGTGACAAGTTGACCCTGATTTTTATTTTCCATCCAAACCATTCATAGGGATATTAACATTTAGATAAACTGTGGGCACAAATATCATCCTGATACAAAACTTCTATCACTCCAGAGGTTTAATCCTCACTGTTTCGTGTGGGGGGTGGCCCACCTGAATTTTGAATCTGCCTAGTTTTTAAACTTTCAGTTAATTGTGGACTTTTTGTTGCAAACATCTCTTTGGGCCCCACACAGCCCTGGCCACAGAGATATCTCTACGGCCGGGTCACACCTAATCGGCTCCCCACTCTTAACTTGGATGCGGCCCCTCCAACAACCCGTCGGTGTTGGAAATATTTGGTTGCCATGATGTGTGTTTTATCCACACTGCCCATTCATTTTTCCAATTCATCTTAAGGGAGATGATCCCAAAATTAGGTGGATCCAAATCTCAAGCGGACCACATCTAAGGAAATGGTGGTGATTGAACACCCACAATTAATAACTTCCCAAGGATTGCAGCAATATATATTTGCCATTCAACTGGCTGATTAGGTCACAAAGACCTTAACACAAATATCAGTTTGATTCAAAACTTTTGCGGCCTAGAAAAGTTTTTAATTGTGAGCACTGGATCATCAATTGTTGTCAATTTCTTAAATCTGTACATAGTGCAGGGGTTCAATTCATCGACTACCTTGACCGATTTACCTTGAATTATACAGGTTGATCTTTGGATAATTTTAGATAATCTCGATCAATCGAAATCTCCACTCGATCAATTGATCAATTTTGAAAATTACTTATAAACTCTCTAAACAATTTTGAGCATGTTGGATTGCTAGAACATGGGAGTTCGATTGATCGAGAATTGCTTAATCGATGTCGATCGATTGATGGATAGATTGACGGTGTGCATATTTTTGCATAATTGCATGAATTATTTCCTATTCCGAGCACGACACTGTATATGTGAATATAATTATGAGATTAGGGTACTATAAGTAGGGCTAAAATATTTATAGGATTTGGGGAGGAGAAAATGAGGGTTTTCGATATTATAAGTGCATCTATCACTTATGCTTTTACTTTCAGAGTGATTCATTGTCTCTTTGTTCCATAGTTTTTCTCACAAGGGTTTGTTCACATAAATTCGTGTGTACTCGTGCATACTTTGATTGCACTTGCTTTATCTTAGTGTAACTAAATTGAGGTATGCTTATGCGGATTCCCAATAAGTGATATCAGAGCTAATGTTAGGATTCGAGTTTGGATTTGAGTAATGACAATTAAGGGATTAAACATAAAGTATGAAACGAAGAAACAGAGAAGTTCATCGAGTAAAACAACTTCGAACTATGGAAAGTGAAGATGAGAGACTTTCTGGTTTAGCAAGGGCTATAATACGCATTCCTTAGTGTTGAGGAGAGTCCAACATCTATGAAAGATGAGGAGTGAGAAGAGTTTGATGACAGAGGAAAAACCTCAGTCCAAATATATTTGGCGAATAACATTCTTTACAATGTCCTTGATCAAAAGACTATCATAAGACTTTGGAATAAGTTAGATAGCTTATACATGATGAAATCACTGTCACATTGTTTGTACTAAAAAAAGTAATTCTGTAATCTAAAGATGGCAGAAGGTTCGGATCTTAATGAACACATCAGCATGTTCAATCGTATCCTTTTCAAATTGATGAGTGTGGAAGTGAAGATGGACTAGGAAAATCAAGCCCTAATCCTATTGAACTCTCTTCTATAATTTTAGGAGAGCTTCGTAGACACTATGTGTCATGGTAGAGAGACCATTGATGTTGAGATTCTCATCTTAATCCTTCAGTTGAGGGTGTTAAGAAAGAATGATAGTAGCATAAGTTCCTATATGGATGCATTGGTAGCTAGGGGAAGAAATTCAGAATGGGAAAATGAAAATTCGTCACATTCATGGTCCAAGTCTAATTGTAAAGGAAAGATAAAATATTAAAACTGTAGAAGACAAGGGAATTATCCTGAAAGATACAATCTTTCTATTAGTCAGTAGTCTAAGGGCAAGGGAAAGATGAAGTGTTGGAACTGGAGAAGGCAAATTCGTCAGGTTCATCCTATTTACGCTCTTTTTTGTCCTCAATCAGTAATCTCTTAAAAGATGCATTCTTCCTATTAGTCATTTCTTAGGTATCTTAATATGTTATGTTCATGTGCGAGATTTTGCTTCTTTTATTTATTTATTTATTTTTTTAATGTTCCTTTAAAGTTTTGGGCGTCGAATGTGTATAAATTTCATAGGTGATAATATGCTTATTTAAACGGTCTATCTTAATTGAATGCATATTTCACATATTTCAACTACTTCACTTTTTTTTTTTTTTTTTTAATTAGTATTAGAATATCTGCTTTTATGGTGCTTTTCAGAAGGGAAAAAAAAAACTTTATGGTCATAAATATAAAGTGATAATATACTTAAAAGATGACGGGATTCATTGACTTACTTTCTTGTGTATTCTCCTCCACAACTTAAAGTTTTGTATTTTATAGCATATGGCATTTTTCTTCTTCTTCCAGGTCTTGTTTTTAAGATACACATGCACACTTTTCTTTGTTGACTGATTAAATTCTTCTAATAATTTATTTAAAAATTGGTTTTTTACGTTATTATTCAATTATTTAAAACTTAAAAATTTGTTCTCTTCCATTTCTTACAGGAGATCTAATTATAATTGTTTAATTTTACATGATTATCCTTAATTTCGCATTCTTTCTTCATGCATATTAATGATAAATTAGCTCTCGTTAGATGAAATTTTACTATACAGGAGATTATTAGAAGGCTAAGAGTAGTTGAGTCATTCATGAAGAGCAAAAGCTCTGAAGATATCAAGATCAAGCATGTTGGAGTCGTTAACAAATCAAGTTATAAAGATCAAAGAATTGGTCATTTTCTATGGCAGAAATTGCCAATTAAATGCCTTCAATTCAAGTGCCAAAAGTAGGATTTTTGATTTGATCGACAGTAATGTCGATTCAATTGAAATATTATCAGGAATTTGAATTTGCTCGTTGAATGTTTTTGGGCACTTTCGATTTAATCTACAGGGTTGTCAGTTGATCGATGGTCTATCAATTGTTGTCAATTTGTTCGACAGTCAGATCGATAGTGCATGCAGGTGGATTTGCGCAGGATTTGCGCAAGTGTGACTTTTGTTTTTAATCTAGGCAGGAGTCTCTATATGAACGCTTCTAAGTGCAATTAAGGCATAATCACAAAGATAGAAAGAGCAAGGGAGTGTCTACGTCATCCTTTTTTTTTTTTTTTTTTTTTCTTCTTCTTCATTTTCTAGTTTAGGTTTTCAATTTTTTATTTTATTTTATTTATTTATTATTATTTTTTTTTTGAGATTAGTTTACCTTAGCACGATTTGTAGGTAATCTCTTAGATAAGGCTAAAGAGTGAAGATTTTGATGAATTCTTAATGTTTGATTTATTTTAATTCAATAATAGTGGCTTGAATGATGAATTTTAATTGATTTGATTGATTATTAGTTTGGTGAAAGTTATTGATCCATAAAATTCCTTGATATATTGTTAACTACGAGTACATCGCATGCTTGGAATTTCATGTGGTCAATTATTTAGTTTTTTATAATTAGATTAATCAATTGAGATTTATATCTTTGTTTTAGAAATTAGATTTAATAGTTTCATCTTCTGATTGGAACAAATCCTTATTTGATTTTAATTGAATTATAAGGTTGGATCGATAACTCAAGCATTGTGGATTGATTAAAACGGGATTCCTAAAGTCTTAGATTTCTTATTTTATTATTTCATGTACTTCAATTTACAAGTGTGAAAAACATATTTCTTATTTTCTTTCCAGTTTGTTTTTCTAATCACACAATCCATATGGATCGACCTTGGATTCACCAAGTGCTTTAATACTTCGCTACTTTCACTTGGATGTACAATCTTAAAGTTGTAGCAAGTTTTTAGCGTCTTTCCCATGGACTAGAGGTTTTAAGAACACTTCAAAATAGTTTTTTTTTTTTTTTTTTTTTTTTTTTTTAATAATAATAAAATTTAAAGATTAGTTTTTATTTTTGTTTAGTTCATTGCTACCAACTTCTTTTGTTTTTAGGATTGTCCTTAGTCGTGTGTCTTCTTCTCCGGTAACATCTTCCCCCATCCTTTTTTTTTCCTTGCTTACTTAGATAATTGAAGTTTTGTTATGATTTAGATATTTTTAGGGTTTATTGTGTTCATACCCAAATGGAGCCGTGATCACACAAAATGTCTTATAAGTGAGGAAATTCGATTAAAGTCTTTGTTGGGGGCCTTGCATAAAACCTTAGGATCTAGCCCTCCAGAACAAACCAGAATTATGGATAATAATGCAATGAAAATAATCAATGCATCAATCACACATCACACAAGAGATTTTTGCGTGGAAAACCCTCAAAGAGGTAAAAACCATGGGACCTCGTCTAGATCAACAATCTACTATGAAGTAGAACGTTACAAACTTCTTACTCACACAGGAGTGGATAAACAATGAGAGAAACAAAGAAAGCAGAGAGATCTCACAGATTATGAGGACATAGAAGCTTTGAGATATAGATTGCACAGTAGATAACCTCCACGAGCATAATCTCCCTTCTATAAGCTTCCTCTCTCTCTCTCTTTTCCTCTCTCTCTCTCTCACCTTTGATAGCCATAAACCCTTTAGAAAATCTCTTATAAAGCTTTAGGAAACCCTCTTGTTGTACCTAGAAAGTCCTAGGTACCTCCTATTTAAGGTTTTAGGAAACTCCTTTCCGCATCCCAGTTGCGAAGGGACTTACGACACAAAATCCACGCAAAATTGCGGAGCGAATCTACGTAACTACGACTGGTCGTGACGAACCTTCAACTGGTCGAGAGTCACCCATGACCGGTCGAGGACCTCCCACGACCGGTCGAGCACCCCGGAGAAATATTACCCAAAGTCACTGGACTTTGAGTCGTGTCACAGCTCGAACCCACGACTGGTTAAGCGCCACCCACGATCGCTTGAGCAGGGCTCACGACCGGTCGAGCACGGGTCAAAAAACCCCATCAAATCTCTCCCTTTTTAACCCAGGAGGGATTCACTTTCTTCAAGCCAGCCAGGTTTCTACAAACCTCAAACTTTCCCTTGAGCAAAGCCTTGGTCATCATGTCTGACCCATTATCGTCCATGTGGACCTTCTCAAGTTGTAACACCTTCTGTTCTAAAGTATCCCTGATCTAGTGATACCGAATCTCTATGTGCTTCGACTTGGAATGCTGACTTGTATTCTTGCTCAAGTGTATAGCACTTTGACTATCACAATAGACCATGTGCTCCTTCTGCTTCAGGCTAAGTTCTTGTAGGAATCTCTTCATCCAAAGTATTTCTTTACATGCTTTTGTGACTGCTATGTACTCGGCCTTTGTCGTCGACAATGCTACGACCTTCTGTAGCTTGCTCTGCCAAGAAATCGCTCCCCCTGCAAAAGTGAATATGAACCCCGATGTAGACTTCCTAGAGTCTATGTTACCTACCATATTGCATCTGTGTAGCCCTCTAACACCAGTTTTCCATCACCATAGCATAGGCTTAACCTGGATGAGCCTCTTAGATACCGCAGTATCCACTTAACTTGCTGCCCAATGTTCTTTGCCATGATTGACAAGATATCGGCTGACAACACCAACCGCATATGCTATGTCTGGGCGTGTACACACCATAGCATACATCAAACTTCCTATCGTTGACGCGTAGGGTATCTTCTGCATCTCTTCCACCTCTACCTTCGTCTTGGGACATTGTCTGTCGATCAATCTGAAGTGACCATCTAGTGGAGTACTAACTCCCTTCGCTGCATTTATATTGAACCACTCTAGGACTTTCTCAATATACCGCTCTTGTGACAGCCAAAGCTTCATGCTGCTTCTGTCACGAGTTATCTCCATTCCTAGGATCTGTCTAGCCGGGCTCAAGTCTTTCATCGTAAAAGACTTGCCCAACTCGTGTTTCAACCTGTCGATCTTCTTGATGTCTTTTACCATGATGAGCATGTCATCAATGTATAATAGCAGAACTAAGAAATCACCATCTGAGAACTTGCGCGTGAACACACAGTGGTCCGACTCCATTCTGTCATATCCGTGCTTTAAATAAACAAGTCGAACTTCTTGTACCATTATCGTGGAGCTTGTTTCAGCCCGTACAAGCTCTTCCTCAGCCTACACACCATATGCTCTTTGCCTTAGACTTCGAACCCCTCTGGTTGGTGCATGTAGATCTCTTCTTCCAGGTCACCATGGAGAAAGACAGTTTTAACATCTAACTGCTCTATCTCCAGATCCATGCTAGCTGCCAACCCAAGCAATACCCGTATGGATGTCATCTTCACCACTGGTGAGAATATCTACTCGAAGTCTATACCTTTCCTCTGACCAAACCCTTTCACCACAAGTTTGGCCTTGAACCTCGTTTATGAATTCTTCTGCTCAACCTTCTGACTGAACAGCTACTTGTCGCTCAAAGCTTTCTTGCCCTTAGGCAATTTCACCATATCATAGGTGTGGTTTTTATGCAAGGATTCCATCTCCTCTTGCATAGCTTTCAATCAATCCCCCTTATGCTCGTCGGCTAGGGCCTCAGAATAATCTTCTGACTCTCCCCCATCAGTCAGCATAATGTACTCATGTGGTGAGTACCTCTTAGACGGTTGTCTGTCCCTAATGACCTCCTCACCTGTGGCTCAACAGGTGGATTAAGTGGGGACTGCTTCCCTGGTCCATCTTCTGAAGGAACTCCTTCGTCCTTTGCACCTTGTTGTACTACCCTGTCATCAGGCACCACGAGAGGAATAACCGGATCCATGTCCTCTAGCTCACTTAAACTAGGCTAGTTCTTCTCTGACTTACCAATGTCTTTTATACACTGATCTTCAAAGAAAACCACATCTCTACTCCTGACGAGCTTTCTCTCGGTGGGATCCCACAATCTGTAATTGAATTTTTCATCACCGTACCCCAAGAACACACACTGCCTGATCTTCATATCGAGCTTGGACCTCTTGTCCTTTGGTACATGAACAGATGCCCTTCATTAAACACTCTGAGATAACTATACAATGGATCCTATCCAGTCCACACCTTCTCAGGTACTTCTCCATTCAACGGGGCTGATGGAGACCTGTTTATCAAATACACTGTCGTGTGCATTGCTTCTCCTCAGAACGTCTTGGGCAATTTCGAATGGGATAACATACATCTGATTCTCTCTACAATGGTGCGATTTATTCGCTCAGCTACACCATTATGTTGGGGGGTCTTGGAAACCGTCTGTTCATGCCGTATACCCAGAGACTTGGAGTACTCATGAAAGTCACCAATGTATTCACCACCATTGTCAGTATAGATGCACTTCAACGATCTACATGTCTATCTCTCGACTATAGCATGAAACAATTTAAACACAACAAAGACCTCGTCCTTAGATTTCAAGGCATAAACCCAAACCCTCCTAGATGCATCATCTATAAAAGTGACAAAATATAATACCCCACCCAAGGTTTTTATCCTCATAGGACCACAAATATCAGAATAAACCAAATCTAATGCATGCACTTTATTAACATAAGAAGCAGATTTAATAAATGAAACTTTATATTGTTTCCCTGATAAACAATCAAGACAGGTTTTGAGAGGTGTACCTGTCACGTCTGGAAGGAGCCACTTCTTTGCTAGTAGCTGAAACCCTTTTTCACTCATGTGGCCTAGACGCTTGTACCACATGTCAATAGCTGAATCTTCCGCTGCGTTCAACCCACCCTTGTACATACTGACACTTGCCTTGTAAAGGGTGCAACACTTCTTTCCCCTGGCCACGATCAATGAACCTTTGATGAGCTCCCATCGCCCACCAGCAAACCAGCTTTCATAGCCATCATCATCTAACCTTCCCGTCGACATAAAGTTGAGGCAAAGGTTTGGGATATGCCTCACATCCCTGAGAACCAATGTACAGCCCACATCAGTCTTCACACAAATATCACCGACTCCCACGATTTTTGATACGCCAGAATTTTCTATCTTCACAGTCCCATAGTCACCTGACTTATAGCTTGTGAAGAAGTCCCTGCGTGGAGTCGCATGAAAAGAAGCTCCCGAGTCTATCACCTAGTCGGTGTCCTGACTCGTAGCCGTGAGACATAATCATGATCTACAGAAAGAATGACTACAATGTCGCAATCTGAAGCGACTGCAGTGGAATCTGATCCATCTTCCTTCCCTTTTCCTTTCTTGTCGTTCTTCTTACCACGACGTTCATACTTGTAGTGGCCCTTTTTGCCACAATTCCAGCAATCAACATACTTTCTGTTACTCGACTTGCCTCTTGATTTATCTCAGGCCTTCCTGCCCTTCCTGTTCTTTCCTCTTCCCCGTTCCTGTGTCACCAGGGCCTCTTGCTGAGTAGACCCCTGAGACTTCATCCTTGTCTCTTTATTAAAGAGACAGCTAGTTACCTATTCCATGGATATCTTTCTATCTGGCTCAGAGTTACTTAGAGACACCACCAATGTCTCCCAACTGTCAGGCAAGGAACTAAGTAAAAGTAAAGCCTGCAATTCATCATCCAGGACAATCTTCGTAGAGGAGAGTTGGTTCACTATATTACTGACCTCATTCATGTGCTCGGCCACAGAACCACCATCCTTGAACTTGAGATTCACAAGTCACCTTATCAGAAAATTTTTATTACCGGCTGTCTACCTCTCATACAGCCCTTGTAATTTCAGTCATAGGCTAGCGGTTGAGGTTTCCGTAGACACATGGTGGAACACAGAATCATCCAACCATTGTCTAATAAACCCCACCGCCTTTCGGTCCATCTTCTTCTAATAATCATCAGACATATCCTTGGATTTTGTTGATATGCCTAAAATTAGAGAATATAGGTCCTTGCAATAAAGTAAGTCCTCCATTTTAGCCTTCCATATGGTCCAGTTAGAACCATTGAGGCTGATCATCCTTGATGAGCCACCTTCCATAATTCAAAACCGATCCTACCCGTTCAATAAACTTAGCTTTGATACCACTTTGTTGGGGGCCTTACACAAAACCTTAGGATCTAGCCCTCCAGAACAAACCAAAATTATGATAATAATGCAATGAAAATAATCAATGTATCAATCACACATCACATAAGATATTTTTACGTGAAAAACCCTCGAAGAGGTAAAAACCACGGGACCTCATCCAGATCAACAATCCACTATGAAGTAGAACGTTACAAACTTCTTCACTCACGCAGGAGTGAATAAACAATGAGAGAAACAAAGAAAACGGAGAGATCTCACCGATTACGAGGACATAAAAGCATTGAGATATAGATTGCACAGTAGATAACCTTCACGAGCATAATCTCCCTTCTATAAGCTTCCTCTCTCTCTTTTCCTCTCTCTCTCTCTCGCCTTTGATAGTCCTAAACCCTTTAGCAAATCCTTGTAAAGCTTTAGGAAACCCTCTTGTTGTACCTAGAAAGCCCTAGGTACCTCCTATTTAAGGTTTTAGGAAACTCATTTCCGCATCCCAGTTGCGAAAGGACTTGCGACATGAAATCCATGCAAAATCACGGAACGAATCTGCGTAACTACGACTGGTTGTGACGAACCTTCCACCGGTCAAGAGCCACCCACGACCGGTCGAGGACCTCCCACGACCGGTCGAACACCCCGGAGAAATATTACCTAAAGTCGTCGGACTTTGAGTCGTGTCACGGCTCGAACCCACGACTGGTTGAGCGCCACCCACGACTGGTCGAGCACGGGTCAAAAAACCCCATCAGTCTTATCCAACAACTTTGTCGAAAAAGATCTTGATGTTTATGAATTAGCCAGAAACATGGCTGAGAATGAACTTAATTAAGATGAGAATAAAGTATATCATGTGCCACCAATTAGGATATTACGTGATTACTTACAACTAACAAGAACGAGTGTTCATTCTTATATGGTTTTTCTAACTAACATGAGAATGCGGGCAATATTAATTTTATACTTAGAGTGATATAGTTACTTCTAAAATCTAATGGACTTGACTCTGAAAAGCCCTACTTACATATAAAGGAATTTAATAAAATAGTTGTTACTTTGCATTACAACAATATCTTTGAAGATATGGTTAGGCTTAAACTATTTTTCTCTTCTTTGAAGTAGAAAGCCAAATCTTGGCTACACTCTTTGAGGCCTAGAACCATAGGGACATGTTAAGAGATAACTAGAAAATTTCTTAAAAAGTTATTCCTTAATCACAAGACCAACAACCTGAGACATAATATCATTAATTTCTCCCAAAAGGAGAATGAAACTTTCTTTCAAGAACGTTTCAAGGAACTCTTACTTGTCTTCCCACATCATGGCTACAAAACATAGTGAGTGATTAGATTCTTCAATAATGGTTTGAGCTCAAACATGCACCAATTCGTAAATATGATGTGTAATGGTAGATTTTTTAGTAAAGGTCTTAATGAAGCTTGTGATTATTTTGATCTCTTAGCTGAGAACGCCTAATCTTGGGATACATCCAACAACATAGATAAGACTAAGCCTGTGTCTAAGGACAAAGGAGGTATGTACCTTCTAAAAGAGGATGCTGATGTTAATGTAAAGATAATGTGTAACAGCCCGAATTTTCATGGCCAGAGTTTGTACTCGTGCCCAAGGAAACCGGGTGTTAATGATGTATAAATCGGATCCTTTAGGAAATTTGTTGTTTACATCCAGATACATTCATGAAGGTAACATTCACAAGAATAAATCAACTATATTGATTATATATCATCAGATTAAAAACAATAATCAAATGGCCTCATAATGGGAGGTTTATTACAACATCAGAGTTCACAGCGGAAGTATAAAACTAAATAGTAAAATTATCTTCTTAATCTTTCAAGATAATCTTCTATAAGGAAGCAGTCCTCTAAGTCTTCAATCTGTACGTCACCTATGTCATCTATACGGTTGGAAGAGGGTCAATGCCCTACTCATAGTGAAGGTTATCATTTAAGATTAATAATAATTCAAGAGTACTCATAAAAGTAAAGTAAGGGTCTGATATGTCTCGTGCTCCACTATCACGAGGGTATCAGCATGCGCAAACAACCTACATGAGATGTATGCCTAGCAAAGTATGTGGGGCTCATCATACGTAGTGATCATCATAAAGTGGAATACGATTGATAGATAACTGGCTCGACCCGCACTCTCACTATACGGATATTCGCCGGCATGACCAATACTACCGTAGATTTACGAGAACACCTCAGAGCGCACAACACATGAGTTGGGTGATTTACGTGACACGACTTGTTCATGGAGCGACTATTCGTGACATCCAATCCTGGGGTGATGTGACGTTGTTGTGACTTACACACATCGATTTGTGCACCACTACCCGAAGGCTCAAGGACTTACGTGCCCCAAGAGAGTCTTTACCCAGAGCGCATTATGTCCATGATAGAATATTTGAATCACTAGTTGTGATACATCTTATACATCACTTGCACTTATAGAGAATATAAACTGAATCATAATTAATATAACTGAATTTAAATCATAAAGAATATCAATTAAATTATGGAGGTTCTAGAATAGTAAGACACATGCCCAAGTCGTAAAGATAGACGACACGAGGCCAACATGAGAAGAGTGACAATGGTCAACTCTATAATATGAAGAGTAGCCATGGCCAACTCAAATAAAGAGACGAGTAGCAGGGCCAACTCAAATCAAAAGATGAGGCAGGGGCAGGACTTGTATCCATGGCCTCACATAAATTCAGAGAAACCACTTGTATTTGAAATGATGTCATAATTCCCGCAGGGCCAATAATTGTAATGATAATAACTAAATCAATTGACAAGATAATTCCCAGAAAAATATAAACATGAGAGGCAGGATGATTCACATCATTAAAGGTACAGAAAGACAAGATAATTCACATCATTAAAGGTATGAAAAGGCAGGATAATTCGCATCTTTAAAAGCATGAAATGCAGGATAAATATAATAACTTAAATTACTGTAAGCTTAAAGTATAAACCCTCACCTTTGATGTCGGATCGCCCTCATTTGTTCTTGTGTTTACGCTACAGGATTCAGTCCTAAAACAATTCAAGAGGTTAGGATTTTTTGCCTAAGATTTAGGTTTAGGCTTAGAGGGGTGATGATTTTAGGCCTAAACCTAATATGGGGTTATTAGCAGATGAGCGATTTACCCGTAACCTTGATTAGTAAAACTAGAATTTACCTGTTGAATTAGCCCAAATCAGCGAGTTGACTCACTGAGTCACCTTGAGTTGACTCAGTTGGACTCCATCTACTTCTTTCTTCCTATTTTCTTCTCTTTCTCTTTTCCTTTCTTCCTTTCCTTTCTTTCTTTTCTCTTTCTTTCTCTCTTTCTTCCTTTCTTTCCTTCTTTTCTTTCTTTCCTTTTATTTTCTTCGTCTTTCTTTTCTTTTCTTTCCTTTCTCTTTTCTTTCTTTTTTCTTTCCTGCTGCTACGTCTAGCAAAGAGCTGGATGTCGCTCTCTCTCTCTCTCTCAATTCTCTTTCTCTCCTCATCGTTGGACGACTGTTTATATAGGCACGGAGACCCTTACGCAGTCCTGGTTTCTGCAGCAGCGAGGGGTGTCGTTGCGACCCATGTTTTCAAGGTGTTCTCAGGATTCCTGCCACGCTGGGTTTCTTCTGGATGGCGGTCGGATCGCCCCCTACAGTTTCTTAGACAGCTCTGATCATCTCAGATGATCTTGGATGTGGCCCATCAGCCTTTAAACGGACGGTGTCCGTTTGGATTTCGGATGCGGAAGCTCTATTGCGAACTGAAGGTTACGGTGACGTCAGTGGGGCCCACAACCTTGAATCTCTGTCAAATCCACACCCTACATCGGCTTTCTTGCGGAGATCGGACCCTGGGAAGTAGGTCACTGATCTAGACTGGGCGTGGGCTTTCGAATCCTACCCTCTACGTCAGTTTGAACGCAGTGAATGGCTGGAAATGTTCCCTAATCGGTTGCTGACGGAAACCAATCGGGTCTTGTCGGCATCCCGCTATGATTCGAATGGACGGTCCAGATTTGTCCCTCTCCCTCGGTGGTGGGCCCTACCGAATCCCCGAATGGTTTCGGTTTTGAAAACGCAGGCGCGGGAACGGAGTCCCGAAGTTGACCGATTTGTGACGCGGTTTGTGTACGTGCGGGACATTTTCTACGTGCGATTTAAACTAGGGTGGGGTAGAAATCACCTTCTGGAGAGGATAGACGGTCCGGATCATTCATCCAGATCCCAGAGGTGGGCCATCACCATTCTCATCAGACCGTCTGTTTCATGTGCTGAGAAAATCCCACTGATCTCGGGATTTCTTCGGTCGTCACGTGTTAACCGCGTTCTGCGGTTCTGGTGCATTGTGGTGTACGTACTCCTTGTGGCGCACACCTGATCATGGGGCCCACATGGAGTTTGGGGTAAATCCCCACCGTCTACCTGCCTTGGTTGGCCTAAATTAGGGTTTATACTAGGGTGAAAACTGAATCGTAATCAAAGAAGGGTCGTTCTAGTGAAGGTTTTGATCAGTCATTGATATTTACTTATTCAATGACTGAAATTGGTTATGTACGGTCAAGTTAAGGGGACTAGTCTTGGTGTAGTGTTTTGCATGATTTGGATCATGGGAACCTTGTATTTTAGAATTTAGGAATCTAAGGTGATGGCGTTTTCATCATTGTTTCTGATGTAGGAGTTTTATGAAATCTAATGGGTTTAACTGGTTGCAGGCACATTTATAAGGAATTCGTATAAAAGGACTTACATCTAAATCCTTAAGGATGAGGAATTATTCATTTATTCATTTAAAGGAAGGTACGCACGTCAAATTACATGAGGGATGGTCTTGTCACAAAATCAACTATCAGATGGCTTGATTTATGAATGGAGATCATTCCTAATGGTTGGGTTTGTGTCAAGGCAAGGATAACTAGATTGGTAACGTACACACATATATGTTACATTGAATCTTACGGTAATACTCGAGAACTTTCAATACTCGAGTATTGAAAAGTTCAGGGCGTTAGATAATGTGTCTCACTCGTAAAGTAGAAGTCATGGAATTGAGGGAAGTTAATGTACTTAACACAAAGTGCTTGTGGTACTAATTTTGAGAGCAATGCACACTGGACCAAGTATTATCCTACAATTCCTACTTTTGTAAGAAGTGTTGCACAATCAAGCAAATGTCGTGGACGCTTATCAAATTCCCTTTAGTACTCTAATGTCAAAAATGTATAATCCCAATTGGCAAAACCATCCTAATTTCACTTGGAGGAATAGACCTATTGCCAATGCTGGCAAATAATCCTCAATGGCTTTCGACTAGTAACCCTTATGTGCCCCACCGAAGAAAATCCAAGAGGATACATTGTAAGCATCCATGCAAGGACAAATTTCAACAATGAATGCATGTACTAGTCAAAACCCTTTGTCTTCCACATGCATTTGAAGAGTTTGTTTGTAAACGCTGCCATATATGTAACGCCTCAAACTTTTTAATACCCGAGTATTGAAAGTTCTTAAGTGTTACCACAAAATTTAACATAACATGTACATGTGCACGATACCAATCTAGCTATCCTAACCTTACATCTATAACCTAGCACGAATATGACTATCGGGAATAATCTTCATTCATGAATCAGGTCATCTGACCATTGATTTTAAGATAAAACCATCCATCATAAGGTTGCCCCTTAAACAAAGTGGTGAATAATTCAGTATTCATAATGATTTAGATGTAAATCCTCTAGTAAGAACTGTTTAGGAATGTGCTTGTAACCATGTAGGGCCACTAGGTTCCACAGAACTCTTACATTAGCAATAATTTCAAAAATGTCATTAACCTATACCCTTAAATCCCAAAATCACATGGTTCTTCTAATCCGTTTCATGTGAAATTGTATATATTGCCTAATTATCATAGATTAACTGTACATGTCAAATTTCAGCCCTTGGATCAGTAAGATCAAATGACTAAAATGAATATTCACTTGAGATGACCCACCAGCCTGGGACTTGCCCCATCTTTGGTCAGACATCCTAATAAGACAAGCAGAGTTCGATAGACGGTGTGGATTTGATCACACGCCATTGTGGACCCCATTTGAATACCTTTTTTTAAAATACCAGCACATACATACTGACATACCCTAAACCCCATTTGATAACCTGCGAGTGCACTCACGTCACACCGCACCCAAACTCTGGTCAAACTGAGTTTGACCTGACTCCCATTCGAAGAAAGATAGATCTCCCTCTTCTTTTCATCCCCCCACAATGGATGGACAACGTCCATTTTGGGAGCTACTGCGGCCCACCATCCACACGGATGATCCAAGCCGTCCATTCTGCAGCTAAGTTAGGTTCGAACAAAACTTAGGCCGAATTACATGGAGAACTTTCACTCGGACACAAGCCCGATCACAAGTGGACTGTGCAACCTGAAAAACAGATGACACCTCGTTCTTGCATCCTGATAACATGCGCCCATGCAACACCAACCAATGGATGAAAACCATCTTGGCCTTCCAATACATTCCAGGGTGAGATCCGACTCTAATTAGAGAACGCTAGAAAACAAGGAAATCTCCACAATGACGAGAGAAAAGACTCCCTCCGCAAGACGACTCTTTGAGAATATCAGCAACCTCCACACCCGAGCCATGGAACCCAACTCAAATTCGAGCCGTCCAGTCCCTAAAGATGGAAATTTTGACCACACCAGAGATTTCGTAAAAATTGGAAGAAAATCCTATCATGATGGAAACTTCGGACTTCTCGGACGTCCGCTTGAGCTGAGGAGGAATCCCTTGCGAAACCACCAACGAAAGGCATCCGAACCTCTGATTGCTGGGGTCCATGAGCTCCCTAGGACCCCCTCAACAAACTCCAACCAACGAATTAACAAAAGAAACCCTGATCGACGATCCACCATTAGATCAGGTCATCTCCCTTGCCCAAGAAACCGTTACAACTCACAGATTTCTGCCTTATGTCGCTGTTTCAATAGGGAGATCTAGGATGTCTACATGATAGCACGTCCAGATCCGATCTAATCTATGGAGGAAAGAAGAAAAGATAAAAGATCTGGAAGGAGATCTGACCCATGCGGTCAACAATCGTGCTGCGCCATTTTCTGATGTTGCGCAATAGCAACCGCGTAGGAATTACGCATGAAGAATCCAGAAAATCCTACAGCCTATATAAACCTCCACACTTGTCTCTGGAGAATATACCTAGCCAGCAAAAGAGAACTAGAGAGAGAAAAATGTGGGAGTAAAAGAGAACTAGAGAAAGAGAAAGAGAGAAAAACGTGGGAGGAGAGAGAGAGAGAGAGAGAGAGAGAGAGAGAGAGAGAGAGAGAGAGAGAGAGAGAGAGAGAGAGAGAGGGTGTTGGTGTAGGCACTAGGTCGATCAGCTCGATCGAGGTTGAGTCAGGCTGGGTTTTGGCTTCCATCCCTGGACCACTTCAAGAAAGGAAAGAGAAAGAATAGAAAAGAGAAAAAAAAAAAAAAAAAAAAAAAAAGAAAAGAAAAGAAAGTAAAGTAAAGAGAAAGAGAGAAAGAAAGAAAGAGAGACCAAGTTTTGCATAGGTTCAAGTGACAACTCATTGAGTTGCTAAGTTGGGTTCAAATTTGGGGTGGATCCCTTTGAGGAATGGAGGTAAGCTCTTAAGTTTAGTTCTTGATTTTCTTTGGGTTTTCAATAACCATATGTGGGTTGTTTAGGATCGAGTTGAACCGAGCCGACTCGATCAGGTAAATTTGCTGAAGATTCGGGTCAGGTCGGATTGGCTAAGGTTGAGTACTAACCAAGTTAACCCTCTCATCTACTAAATTTATATCTAATATGTTACCTTGGTAAGCTAGATCATAAACCTAGATCTTAAGTCGAATCATAGCCTTCAATCTTAACCATATGAGACAGTTAATTGAGTGATCTAATTAACCACCTAAATTGTTTTAAATCATGTTAGAATTCAATCCTACGGTGTATACTCACTCTTGAGGGAGAAACGGCATTAAAGGTGAGGGTTTTTATCTTTTACCTTAATTTAAGTTGTCATGATTCAATTGCCTTTATACATGTTTCTATGTTAGTATGATTCTTTCCTTGCTATTGTATAATTTTACCACCATTGATTGTCTATCCTTTGGAAATTATGGTGTGGCTTTTATTACATGTGATCTTTATGAATTTATGTTGGACGAAGGAAACAAGCATTGCCATTCTTCTTATTATTGAGTTGGCCTTTACCACTCTCCTTTTGTAGAGTTAGCCATTGCTACTCTCCTTATTGTTAAGTTGGCCATTGCCACTCTCCTCTTTGTTGAGCTAGCTATTGCTACTCTTCTATATACTTTGTTAGCCTTGTGTTATTTACTTTTAAGACTTGGGCATATGTCTTAATATTCCAGAATTCCCATAATTCAATGGGTTTCTCTTTTGTGCAAGTACTATGTTGGGAATCCCCATCTAGCGATCAAATAAATATCGTGGGCGTAATGCGTTTTCGATAGCGGCCCCTGGGGCGACATGTAATTCCATGTTTTATGGGTAGTGGTGCACAAATCGATGTAAGTTATTTACAATGCGTGTTATATCACTTTCGGGATTGGATGTCGCAAATAATCACTCCATGAACAAATCGTGTCACGTAATTCATCCAGTCATGTGGTGTTCGTCTTGGGATAATCGCTATTAGCTATGCAACAAGGCCAACCAATTGTCTGAGTTTCTCCAATTGATACTTACGTGGGATGGTTGTGGGTCCCTGACTTCAACAAAATTCAGATGTTCCCCCGTCTTCACACCTAAAGAAGTTCCCTCCTCCAAATTCTTCTTTTTTCCTCCTATTTTCCATTTTCGAATTAGGCGAAATGATAGGTGAGGCCCAATGTTATTGTGAAGACCACTCGAAAGTCCAATCTGTACATCGTTGTTTCAAATTAACAAATATATAGGGGGCTAATCCCCATTTTTTTGAAAAGAAATACACCCATGTAAAATGCTATCATTGAATATCCTCATGTCATCTCTTGCACAACTTGTTTTCCTTGACTGCCAATTTATTACTAGAATAACGTTGCCCCCTAACGTTTCTTTTGGGCTTTGTCATATTGCTCCTTTGTCACCTTCTTTTTTGGAGTATTCATGTTTCTTAGATTAGTGGTACACTACGCCCAAAAGAACAATTTGCGACGTATTTTTGCGACGGACTTTGTCTGTCGCTAAAATCTCTTGGTTTAACGACAGATTTAATCCATCGCTAAAGGATATCGATAAGCCCTTGTTTTTCAAAAATCCGGTCTGAAGGTCGCTGAATTTAGCAACGGACCCAAATCCGTCGCTAAAATCTGACTTACGACGGATTTTGGTCCGTCGTTTGTAGGCGACGGGCTTGATCCGTCGCATAATTTGATTTTGTGACCGTCGTAAATTCCTGCCCAAAACATCAAATGGCGCGCTTTTCAGATGCTTTTGCGACGGATCATGGTCCGTCGTAAAAAGGACTTTTGCGACGGATCATGTCCGTCGTAAAAAGACTGCCTTAATATTAATTTTTTTCATTTTTATAGGAATATGGTGGAAATTTAAGTTTTTTTGTAGTATAATAATTGTTTTTTAATAGAATTTCAGTGGTTTAATTGTAGATATTTGTATCTAAGATTATTTTTTAACAATGAATGCAAAAAGAAAATTTATTTTGTTTTTATATCAAATGAGCGAAATTTTTATTTTTATTTTTAATTTTTATTTTAAAATTAATACTTAAATGATTTTTAATATCACATGAAAAAGAATATTGAGAAGTTGAAAAAATTTAACAATGTTTAAGAAAAAAATTAGATTTCGAAAAAATAAAAATAGTGATTTAATAAAAATCTATTTTGTGGGAAAAAAGAATTTTGAATAAAGTGGAGAAATTTGAAAAAAAAAAAAAAAGCATTTGATTTTGAGAAAAAAATAATATCCTGAAAAAGAAAAAAAAATTAATGTGAAAATTTTCAATGTGGGCCCCACCATAATATTTTATAAAAACAATGAGATTTTGAAAAAAAAAATATCATTTTAAAAAATAAAATTGAAAAGTTGAAAACAAAATGATGCTTTTAAAGAAGAAAAATCGTCATTTTGGAATTTTTAGGAAAAAAAAATAAAATTTGGGAAATTTTTTGAGATTTTGAAAATAAAAATTCGGAATTTATATTTTAATTGTTTTGAAATATTTTATAATAAAATGATATTTTGTTAAAAGTTTTCAAAGAAAAATTGAGAGTATTGAAATATACATTTTGAAAAAAAAATATACACATTTTGAAAAAATAGAAAATGAAATTTATCTTTGAGATAAAAAATATTTGTTAACAAATTATTAGGTACATCCACTAATTGAACCTTTAAACGTTAAAATCAAATTTCACTCAAATTGTTGATCAATCTTGTATGCCCAATATCTTTCTCATATGTAGCCTGATTGAGACGTGTAACTAGTTAAATTGAGAGTATTGATCAGTAAAATATAGTGAATGGGTCAGACATGTAAAATGAGTCAAATTGTGACCCAACTTACTGACCTCGTGGGAACCTAAGAATTGATGTAAGTTTTGTGGGGCCCATCATAATGTGTGTCGAACATCAACACTATGGATTTGATGTGTCCCCTTTAGGTTATGAGATATCTCAAAAATCATCTGTATACAAAACTCAAGTGGGCCATACCATCTAAAACTATGTGAAGACATCCTAAAAAATATAAAAACACTTAGTGGGGCCCACATGAGTTTTGGATGCGGTTGAAACTTGGTCTGACCCCTCATCCAAGTGGGACACACATAATGAGTGGGTTAGATATGTGAATCACATTTAGGCAGGCCCAATATATGATTAGGAATGTTTTAAGGAAACCCTTCTCCACTACATTTAGGTGAGTTACTCGTTACCCTTACCAGAGTAAACTCTGTGGGGTCCACTGTTATTTATTTATTTTATCCACTCCATTCATCCATGTTAACAGATAATTTGAGATCTAAAGAACAAAAAGGAAGCATATCCAAAGCTCAAGTGGATCACACCACAGGAAATAGCATGATTGAATGTCTACCATTTAAAATTTCTTGGAGCCCACATAAGTTTTGGATCAAGTTGATGTTGTGTTTTCTATTCATTCATATATTTTTGATATTATGAACAACCTTTAACTATTTTTGGATAATTTGATCAGTCCAGATTGAAGAGTAAATAACTTCCGATGTTTAAATTAAAATTCACTTAAATTGTTGATTAATCTTGTTTGCCTAATATCTTTCTCATATGTAGCATGATCGGGGCGAGTGACTAGTCAAATTGAGGGTAATGATCAGTAAAATAGAGTGAATGGACCAGACATGTAAAATGGGTCAAATATTCTAGTCAAAATTGTGACCCAACTTATTGACACCCTGAGAACCTAAGAATTAATGTTAGTAAGTTTTGGCTAGTCTCCGTATACGAAACTCAGGTGGACCATACCATCTAAACGTAAATCTTCAAAGCGGATTGGCTAGTCTAACGCACACCAGCAATATGGCTGGTATTGATGTCACCAAGTTCCCTGGGTCCCATCATAAGGTATGTGTTATAGCTCAACCGTCCTTTCCTTTGGCGAGCTCGTCCCAAGTCTTTAATCGAAAAATAAGATAGAGCCAAAGATCAAGTGGACCACACTACAAAAAGTTGTGGGGGATTGCATGTTTACCATTGAAATCCTTTTGGGGTCACAAAAGTTTTGGATTGATGCATGTGATATTTAGTTTTCCTCTTCATCCATGTCTATGTGACCTTATGGACAGATTAGATGAAAAATAAATGCTAGTGGGCCCTACACATGTTTTAATGGTGAGAATCATTGTCCCCGCAGCTATTTTTGGTGTGGTCCATTAGGCTTCAGATATGAATCATTTTTGGTACCATGCTCTAAAATGCTCTTAGAACGACTGTTATGTATAAGCCATGGATGGATGGTTATAATTGGCTAACAAATGTGATTCTTTACAATTATAAGCAAACCATGATAATCCTAACAAATGGATGAATCGAAATGTTGATTGGACTTATTTTTGTGTAAATGATCTTGACCGTCCATTTTTAATTCCATTCACCGAATGGTCAAATTTACTAGATCAGTGTGATATTTTCATGGTAGCCCTTGAAATATGGATTAGATGATGAACCGTATTGATCAATGGTTTGGATCGTCTAGGTTCTGAAAAAAAATGAGAGCACTATAACTAATTGTGTTAGTAGGCACTAGAGCATTTCTAAATAAATAGATAAAAGAGTCCTCGTGGAGCAACAACATTCATGGTAGATGTGTTGGTGTTCCCTCACATAATTTTTTTTTTTTTTTTTAAAAGGAAAATAAAATTAGGGCTTGATACCAAAAATGAGAGGGATATAAATCTCAGGTGGACCACACCACATGAAAACAATAGTGATTGGATATCCACCATTAAAAGTCTCCTAAGGCCCACTGTACTTTTTTTTGACATCAAATCTATTGATTAGGTCATACAGGCCCAGATGAAGGGAAAAAAATATCAGATTGATCCAAAACTGTATATGGCCCCTAAAAGGTTTTTAATGGCCGACGCTCATTTAACACTGTTTCCTATAATGTGGTCCAGTTGAGATTGGGATATACCTCATTTTTTGTCTCATACCATAAAATGATATGGAAAAATAGATGGACGGCAGGGATGAAACACATACATCATGGTGGGGCCCACACAGCACCGACCACCAGCCACGGGCGCTGGTGTCAGCGCGAGTAGAGAGAGAGCCACTCTCTCAATCTGTCTCTCACTCTCTCAACCTCTTAGTCTCTCACTCGTGCACCCTCTCTCTCTCTCTCTCTCTCTCTCTCTCTCTCTCTCAACCGCACCCTCTCTCACTCTCTCGGTCCCTTTCTCAACCGCTCCCTCTCTCTCTGTCTCTCTGTCTCTCTCTGTCTCTCTTGGTGCTCTCTCTCTCTCTCTCTCTCTCTCTCTCTCTCTCTCTCTCTCTCTCTCTCTCGCGCTCGCGCATCCTCTCTCTCTGTCTCTCTCGGTGGACCGTGATCGGGGCTCCAACTCAAACAAGTACATCTCTCTCTCTCTCTCTCAATCTCTGTCAATCTCAATATCGATTGAAACAATTTAGGGATTTACGGATTTGGGGATTTGGGGATTTATCTCTCTCTCAATCTCTATCAATCTCAATACCGATTGAAACGATATGGGGATTTACGGATTTGGGGATTTAGGGATTTGGAGATTTGGGGATTTCACATGTTCTATTAATTCTACAGTAAAAAGTTACGAACTTTGATTCATTAATTTATTCAATTGTTGCTGTTTTATGATAGTGTATTCTATAAATCTGATGGCATAGCTTTTCTAGAAATCTAAGGATAGTGTATTCCTTGATACTTGTTTCTAGATGCCCATCAGGTTGCTAGAGCCATATTGGAGAATCCAAAAGACAGCACCAATGTACATCTGATTTATGACAATGTCACATTTGAAGATATTCTTCTGAAGGTAATATTGATTAGCCCGTTTGTTAAATCTGAAGTCTAAAGTCTGAATCTGAAATCTAAAGCCTGAATATGAAATCTGAAGGCTGAATCTGAAATCTGAAGTCAAAAAATTTGTTTGGTAATTATGGCGGTAGTCTGAAAATTAAGTACCGAATTTGAGACAATATATTTGTTAACAAACATATGAAATGTCTGAAATGCATTAATTTGACGCATTTGTCCCTATCTCCTGTTTGGAAATGTTTTATGTTATAAAGAAATTATTTTTTATTAAATAAAAATAAAAATATTTTATTTAATTCAAATAAACTATAGTAATTAAGAGGAAATTGAAATATCATTATTCATTAAAAAAAAAAACACACACAAACAGATAAATTCCTTATGAGGAGTATACAAAACTCATTTTAAGACATTCGGCCAGAATGAGGAGTATCCAAAACTCAAGTAGGCCATACAAGATGAAACAATGAGAAAGGCATGCCTACCATTAGAACCTTCCTAGACGAGATGAAATGAAAACATCATGAACTTAAACTGATACAAAACTTTTGTGGCCATATAAATGTTTCAACGGTGGTCACAAAATCTCCATTATTTTCTATTGTGTGGCCCATTTAAGTTTTGGATACATCTTATTTTTTGTTGCATACCCTAAAATAAGCTCCAAAAATGGATGGATGGACTGATTTTCTCACAAACATCGCGGTAGGCCCCACATAGAATGCAGGAAGTTCCTGCGGGAGTCTTTCACAGGAGGAGGCGGATTAGATACTAACAGGTTGAGTAGGAGACTGGCTACTAAAGTGACGTCACTAAGTTTTATAGGACCCACCATGATATATGTGTTGTATCCACACCAACCATTCATTTGGAGATATCATTTTAAGGCATGAGACAACGAATGAGTCAGATTCAAATCTGGAGTGGACCCCACCACATAAAATAGTGGGAAGAGTGACACCCACCGTCGAAACTTTCCTAAGGTCTACTATGATGTTTATCTGAGATCTAATGTGTTCAGAAGTTAAGACAGACATGAAAGAAGGTAAAAAACAAATTTCAGCTTGATCTAAAACTTTTGTGGCCGTTAGAAATTTTTAAGGGTAGACGACACTCTCTCCACTGTTTTCTGTTGTGGGGTCCACTCGAGCTTTGGATTTGACTCATTATTTGGCTCATACCCTATATTTATATCACCAAATGGATGGACGGTGTGGATACAACACATACATCATGGTTGGTCCCACATAACATAACTTGGTGACATCACTTTAGTAGCCATTCTAGTTAATCGATCTGTCAGTAGCTAATCCGCATCCTTCATCGGAAATCCAGAAAACGGATTGGCTACTCCCTTGACACCTGCCAATGGCCTATGGTCGATGCTTTGTGGGGCCCACCATAATGTATGTGTTTCATCCATTCTGTCCATCTATTTTTACATATCATTTTACCATATGAGACCAAAAATGAGGTATATCCCAATCACAATTGGACCATATTATAGGAAACAGTGTTGAATGAGCGTAGACCATTAAAAACATTTTAGGGGCCATAAAAGTTTTGGATCAGGCTGATTTTTTTTTCCCTTCATCTGGGCGTATATGACCTAATCAATAGTTTGGATGTCAAATAAACAGCACAATGGGCCTTAGAAGGATTTTAATGGTGGATATCCAATCGCTATTGTTTTCATGTGGTGTGGCCCACTTGAATTTTACAAGCATCTTATTTTTGGGCGCATGGTCAAGAATAATTTGAAAAAGTTGATGGACGGTGTGGATCAAACACATAAATTATGATAGGGCATAAATAAAATTCACATGTTAAAAGATAGTTTTCTAAGAGAAAAAAATATTCGCAGTAGTAAGGGCAATTTTGGAATAAAAAATTTCTTTTAATAGTAATTTCCATGGAGTGCATTCAGTGTTCACTGTTAAGCCAGACTCCCATCGCCGAAAGAATTCAGCGAAATATCACGGAAAATCACTTAGCACTTTCCCATTTCAGTGTTAATAAACAACGCTTAATACGAGGCATTTTCTCAATTCCTTGTTAAGTCTTAATTTTAAGAGTTAACAAACAGGGCCTTACTTTCCTATAACCTTTTTTTTTGCTTCATTTAGTAGTATGTTTCCTTAAGTTTGCTCCATTGTCTTTTTTATTTTATTTTTATTTTTTTATGGTATATATTCGAAAGCGTAGAAATTGGTATGGGTATTGGTATTTGTATCCTATGATAAAAGAACCTCTATCACCTATTTGGATCAAGGGTAAACGAAGGAAAACTACCGTTGATGAGACATTTCCTTAAGTTTGCTCCATTGTTTTTTTAATAGTATACATACGAAAGCATAGAAATTGGTGTGGGTAATGGGTATTGATACTGGTATCCTATGATAAAAGAACCTCTCGCTTGTTTGGATTGAGGGAAAACAAAGGAAAACTACCATTGATGTGACATTTCCTCTATTGGAGAAACAAAAAAACAGAAGGAAATTGATATTTCCTTACAAGGGAGTAAATTTATTTATTTTTTTCTTCAAAAACTCCAATTGGTGGGAAAAGGGGTTTCCTCTCATTTGACATTTTAAATGGTAAAATTGGAAGGAAAAAAAGGTTTTCCTTAGAAATTCCAAACCAAATACCGGAAAAGGGAAAGAGAAGCATTTTCCTTCATTCTTTCTCTAGCAAAACAAACAGGTACAAGGTATTTCCTTTCTTTTGTGTTTATGTCAACTTTACACTCGCTTATGTCATCAACTATGTTTTACTTTCCCTTGACCCTTGTTTTGTCATCTTTTTAGGTGGTTTGCGATTGGGTATGGTCTCGCTATGTATTATTATTGCATACTACAATTATTATACTATTTTTTGTATTTTTTTTCATGTATTGTTTTGTGTTGATGTATATTGTATAATAAAAATCTATATATTATAAGAGATGTGTGTTTAAACATTAGGTGTTGGGATTTTTAATTTATATTACAGGAATAATGTATTTGTCATACCTATTAGGCTATTAGCCTATTACATTGAAATACTTGCATAGAAGTTGCTTACGACATTGTTCATCAGACTCGCTATCACAGATACGAGTGCAAATTTCATGCCTGTTGGATACTTGAGGAGGACACTATATTAAATTCTAGGTGGTGGTATGCTTTCATCAAGCATTGACAGCACCCGTTGAGAGAACAATGCATTAAAACACATTTTTCATGACATCCAAACACACTCTTAGTGTATCAGGAAGGGTTATTTTCCTGCCCAATAACTAACATGTGGCAGATGTAGTGAATCCACACCATCCATCTAGTAGGTCCTTTTCATGAATCGTTTGCAGTAGAAATCCAAAACGAATGGGTGATCCTATTCATATGGATGATGTGACCTTCACATGGACAGTCGAGATTAAAATAGATTCAACTGAAGAAACTGATGGCTAGGCATTTTCCAAACATGGGACATATATGGACAGGAACTGCTAGATGGGCAGATCAGATCCTCTTCCCAACCAAATGTCCGTTCTTGATCCTGCTCAACTAATCAGAACCAGCCTCTTAAGCCTTTCTTGATTGTGCTCTTCTTCATTTATTTTATTTTATTTTGTGTGCCCACTGATGAAACTTACACTTTCCACTTGCAGGAGGAGCTGGATGGCCTTGCTAGTAACTATCCCAATCGCTTCAAATTATACTATGTTCTGAATCAGGTTCATTGTTACTCTCTTTCTTTTTGTAATTAACTTTTTGATGTATTTGATCGATATTAATGGAGAAGACTTGGATGTGCATCGGAGCTATCCGGATGAGCGGAGGTCTCTGGAAGGTGGGAACCGCTGTTATGACCATGATGAAGTTGTCCATTTTCCATGGACAGCAATGGAGGGGCTGACCATTTGGACAGGCCGTGTTTATGTATTTGCTCGAAATTAATGGAGCAGACTCAGATGTGCGTCGGAGCTATCCGGATGAGCGGGGGTCCTTGGAAGGTGGGAACCGCTGTTATGACCATGATGAAGCTGTCCATTTCCTATGGACAGCATTAGAGGGGCCTGACCATTTGGACAGGTCGTGTTTATATCTGTATTTGCAGGGACCACACCCTTAACCTAAACCACACCTTATGCCTATAACTTAAACCTATTCTCAATTCCTTAAAGCTATAACCTATAACTTATAACCTATTCTCAATTCCCTAAAGCTATAACCTATAACCTATACTTATAACCTTAACCTAAATCTATTCTCAAATCCCAAAACCTATACTTATAACCTAAACCTAGACCTTAACCTAGACCTAAACCTATACTTATAACCTATAACCTATAACCTAAACCTTAACCTATAACCCAAACCTTAACCCATAAACTAAACCTATAACTTATAACCTAAAACCTAAACCCAAACCTAAACTGGATCCTGAACCCGAACCTAATTTCCTAGACCTTAACCTTAACCTATAACCTATACTTATAACCTTAACCTAAACCTATTCTCAAATCCCAAAACCTATACCTATAACCTAAACTTACACCTTAACCTAAACTTAAACCTAAACCTAAACCTAAACCTTAACCTAAACCTATTCTCAAATCTCAAAACCTAAACCTAGACCTTAACCTAAACCTAAACCTATACTTATAACCTATAACCTAGAACCTAAACCTAAACCTATAACCTTAACCTAAACCTAAAACCTAACCAATAACCTAAACCTTAACCTATAACCTTAACTTATAACCTAAAGCCTATAACCTAAACTCAATTTCCTAAACCTTAACCTATAACCTAAACTAAACCTAAACCAATAATCCGAACCCGATTTTCTAAACTAAACCTTAATGTATTCTCAAATCCCTAAACCTAAACCTACACCTAATCCTAATCTCAACTCCCTAACCTAATCCTAAACCTAAACCCGATCCCGAACCCGAACCCGATTTCCTAAGCCTAAACTTAAACCTATTCTCAAATCCCAAAACCTATAACCTAAACCTAAACCTAAACTCTAACCTAAACCTAAAACTTAAACCTAAAACCTAAACCTTAACCTATAACCTTAACTTATAACCTAAAGCTATAACCTAAACTTAATTTCCTAAACCTTACCCTATAACCTAACCTAAACCTAAACCTATAACCCAAACCCAATTTCCTAAACCTAAACCTTAATGTATTCTCAAATCCCTAAACCTAAACCTAAACCTACACCTAATCCTAATCTCAACTCCCTAACCTAAACCTAAACTTGAAAACCCAAGCCTAAACCCGATCCCGAACCCGAACCCGATTTCCTAAACCTAAACTTATAACCTTGACCTAAACCTATTCTCAAATCCCAAAACCTATAACCTAAACCTAAACCTAAACTCTAACCTAAACCCCTAACCTAAACCTAAACCTAAACTTGAAAACCCAAACCTAAACCTAAACTTGAAAACCCAAACCTAAACCTAAACCTAAACCTAAACTTAAAAACCCAAACCTAAACCTAAACTTGAAAACCCAAGCCTAAACCCGATCCCGAACCCGAACCCAATTTCCTAAACCTAAACTTATAACGTTAACCTAAACCTATTCTCAAATCTCAAAACCTATAACCTAAACCTAAATCTAAACTCTAACCTAAACCTAAAACTTAACCTATAACCTAAACCTTAACCTGTAACCTTAACTTATAACCTAAACCTATAAACTAAACTCAATTTACTCAACCTTAACCTATGACCTAACCTAAACCTAAACCTATAACCCAAACTCAATTCCCTAAACCTTAACCTAAGTCCTAACCTTAACTTATACTTATAACCTAAACCTATTCTCAAATACCAAAACCTAAAACCTAAACCTAAACCTTAACCTTTACCTAAACCTATAACCTATAACCTAAACTCAATTTCCTAAACCTTAACCTATAACTTAACCTAAACCTATACTTATAACCTAAACCTATTCTCAAATCCCAAAACCTATAACTATAACCTAAACCTTAACCAAAAACCTATAACCTATAACCTAAACCTATAACCGAAACTCAATTCCCTAAACCTTAACCTACACCCTAACCTAAACCTATACTTATAACCTAAACCTATTCTCAAATCCCAAAACCTATAAACTTAAACCTAAACCTATAACCTAATGCTATAACCTATAACCTAAATCTAAAACTTAAACCTAAACCTACACTTATAACCTATAACCTAAACCTAAAACCCAAACATAAACCCGATCTCGAACCCTAACCCGATTTCCTAAACCTAAACCTTAACGTATTCTCAAATCCCTGAACCTAAACCTATAACTTAAACTCAATTCCCTAAATCTTAACCTATAACCTAACTTAAACTTAAACCTATAATCTACACTTATAACCTAAACCTAAACCTATAACCTTAACCTAAACATAAAACCTAAACCTAAACCTAAACCTATACTTATAACCTAAACCTATTCTCAAATCTCAAAACCTATAACCTAAACCTAAACCTTAACCTAAACCTATAACCCAAAACCTAAACCTAAAACCTAAACCTAAACCTACACTTATAACCTATAGCCTAAACCTAAACCTAAAACCCAAACGTAAACCCGATCTCGAACCCGAACCCGATTTCCTAAACCTAAACCTTAGTGTATTCTCAAATCTCTAAACCTAAACCTACACCTAATCCTAATCTCAACTCCCTAACCTAAACCTAAACCTAAACTTGAAAACCCAAACCTAAACCCGATCCCGAATCCGAACCCGATTTCCTAAACCTAAACTTATAACCTTAACCTAAACCTATTCTCAAATCTCAAAACATATAACCTAAACCTAAACCTATATAACCTTAACCTAAACCTAAAACTTAACGTATAACCTAAACATAACCTTAACTTATAACCTAAACCTATAACCTAAACTCAATTTCCTAAACCTTAACCTATAACCTAACCTAAACCTAAACCTATAACCCGAACCCGATTTCCTAAACCTAAACCTTAACGTATTCTCAAATCCCTAAACCTAAACCTACACCTAATCCTAATCTAAACTCCCTAACCTAAACCTAAACCTAAACTTGAAAACCCAAACCTAAACCCGAACCCGAACCCAAACCCGATTTCCTAAACCTAAACTTATAACCTTAACCTAAACCCATTCTCAACTCTCAAAACCTATAACCCAAACCTAAACCTATATAACCTTAACCTAAACCTAAAACTTAACCTATAACCTAAACCTTAACCTATAACCTTAACTTATAACTTAAACCTATAACCTAAACTCAATTCCTTAAACCTTAACATCTGCAACTCCTAGTGCCCAGACTTCTAGATCAAAAACCTTATTTGTTGGCAACCTATCCTATTAAGTCGAAAGAGCTGATATGTAAGTATTATTTAATTCCAGAGAACTACTCTTGTGACAAGATTTTAATCTTTCAATGTGTATGGGAAATGAGATGGCTACATCTGATAAAATGAGGTAATCTGTGTTCACCCCCCAAGTATAGGGTTGTGATGTAGTAATAAAACTCGGTAAGACCGAGGTCGAATCCCAAGGGATTGGAACTTGTACGTAATCTGAAACTAAATAAAACTAGAACTAGACTAAGATGAATTCTAAATCAAAGAGCAATTGAGAAATAATTGTGGAATAATTAATCTAAAACTTAAGAAAATTCAGAGAAAGGGAAATAGGGATTCAGAGGATCCACTTGTAGAAATCAGGGAGATCTTATGCCTGCATCAAAACTCAACTGAAGTTACTTGACATAGTTTCAAAGAGATGAAAGGTATATGAATTAGAATGGATTCCATCACCAAACCATGCCCAGGAGACAAAGTAAACAACAGAATTAAACAAATTGACAACCAATCAGATGATTATGAAGGTTAGGAAGGGTACCGACATCCAACCATCGCAGGAGACGATGGCGAACAACAGGGCTTCCTGACATCATAAACATAAAAGGGAAGGAACATGCTCAAAGCTATCATAGACCCATTGTAATTTTAGTCACAACAGACCATTAAAACTAAAACCATTCCTTTAATAATCAAACTAAAATCAAATTCAGTTCAACGAACATAATCTAGAATGCAGAATCCTCCCATCATGTTACAAGCTTCACCTCTTAGCCCTAGCTAAGAGGTTTAGCCCAACATGAGTGGGATGGATCTCCTAAAAATCATAAAACAAATAATAAAAAGAAAAAGAAAAAACTTCTCTTCTCTTGCCTGGTGCTCCACGTCCCAGCCGTCGGTCCATTCTCCATGCCTCTCTCTCCCTTTTATAGCACCCATCGGTCAGTCGAATGGTGCTGGAGTCGGTTTTAGAGTCGGACCGACTCTGTTACGTAGTTTGTAATGGAATCGGATTGCACACCCCTGGACAGCTGCTTTTGGAGTGCTTTTCTCAAATCTGACTTCTTGGACGAGGACCAGACCCCCTTTTTCATCATGTGAATGGTTCGGATCACGAATCCAACTGTGATCATGACCATAGGATGGATACGTTGCGTCTGGTTTTTCCAGACGCGAAACAGGGCTTTCTGTCTTTGCGTTGGCTGTTAGTGGGGCCCATTCCTCTAGGTGTCTGAGGAATCCACTCCGTCCATTGATTTCAGGACAAAAAACCAACCTGGAATTATTACTTTAGAGTAAGATAGGTGTGGCCCACAAGATGATTTAGTCCACCGTCCATCTTACGTTTAACCAGAGATCTACGTGTTTATCCACGCATGGGTCCAAAAGGACACATAGGTGAGGGTAGTAGACACCTCCTGGATCGAATTGACGGTCCTGATCATCAACCCAGGCAACGAGTGGGGCCCACTGATCAAAATCAATGGACGCTGGTGCGTCACTGTTGCTGCGCACGAAAGAAGACGGGTCAGCCCGTCTTTGACCGGGCTGACCGTCCGGTGCGGCTCGGGCATCGTGTACCCCATGTACATGCGCTGTACATGCGAGGTCCACTATGATGTTCTAGTGAAATCCATTCCGTCCATTCATTTCCTCAGATCATTTAACGAGTTGAGACCGAAATTGAAGCAGATCTAGATATCAGGTGGGTCCCAAATTGAAGATTAATGGGCTGATCTGTCCGTTAGCCTACTTCCTGAGATCTTCAATGGATGGAATTTAATATGTACGGTTAATTTATGGGTCACATCTCATGTATGAAGTCTCGAGCCGAAAGAATGGTGAGAACCTTGTGATCTTGCATTCTAGATGATTTTCGGGCCACTTGAGCTTCAGTTTCCTGATTTTCTCGGATCTCTGGCGTGTAATTTCATCGATCTTAGTCCCCTGGAGTCTGTCCTTCGCCTTTGGTGTATTCTGAGCGTAAATTCCATGCTTTTAGCTCCCTATTTCAATAGAAGCTCCTAAAGTCACCTTGCACACAAACACGATTAAAATAGGCCATTAAACAATATCATGTTCGTAAATACAGGCAATAACTGGGGTCTGATATGCAATATTTGACCCTCAACAATCTGCTTCCTTTGTTCACCTGCAGGGAGGAATTCTTCAAAGGTGCTGGTGAAGTTGTTGACTCCCAATTTGCATCAAATGAAGAGGGTGTCTTCAAGGGATTCGGCCATGTTGAGTTTGCCACTGAGGCAACAACTCACAAGGTAAGGGCCATGTGTGATGAAATTGATATGGTTTTCTTGGTGCATGTATATGCAGATGGCTATTTTTTTTTTTTTTTTTTTTTTTTTTTTTTTTTTTTGTTCCTTCACATGGGTAAGGTTCCTTCTACGTACTCGATAGTTTCTTTCATGTATCATATAGCCTAGGCCAGATGTGTGAACCTTCCAATCAATCCATCCATACAATCTTTGGTATGAATCTAATCACCTTGGCTTCCCTTTCACAGATTCATTTTGCCGAACATATCAATGTATTCGAGAGTTCTTCAAGCTTTCAGATACAAAATAGGTGAACAATCGATGTCTATAGTCATGGTTCATGGGAAACTTGAACCCTTTATTTTCTTTTCTTTAATAACTTTCATGTTCTTTCCATATTGTTTATAAAATGCAATGATATTGTAAATGTTGTTCATTTGTGGATCAGAGCATTGAGAATGGTTGGAAGGTGAGGAAAAATTCATATTTGAATTTGAATTTCTAGTAGCAACAGCAAGATAAAGAAAGAAATATGTATGGCTAGATTTTAGTACATTGCGTTATCATTTTTTTCTCTTTTTTTTTGGGCATATATTGCAGATATCCATAATCACAAGTGGCTGGGACCTGGAATAATAACTTCTATAGTTGGTGCAGCAGTATTTGTAGTAAGCTGCGTAGCGACCCTTGTTTCAATCCACATCCATATCTCACGTAAATGTAAGCTTAAGAGATTGGAGATTATCCACCGCACTTCACATCGTCTACCGATCAGTACACCAATTAGAGGTAACATTTTCCCCTCATAACTCTTATCTTCTAAATAAGAAACTAATTTCTCTTTGAATAGGCTTTACTCTATAGATTTTGCTTTCCTTCATCCATGAAAGGAATCATGATGCGAAGGGCGTTGCACTCATTGCAGAAGATCAAACGTACATCTAATTCATCATGTTTCAGTACATGGCTATCAGGAAAAATGTCTAAAAGTTTTGAAATAATTCTTGGAGCATCAGTATATAGAAGAGGAATGGTTCAATCAACAAGTATTGAACAATTCTTATTCCCCTTCTATGCAAAATAAATTAATGGTGTGGATATGGGCACTTTCAATGCTCTTTCGATGGCAAGGGTGACTGATCTTGAAGGTAAATTCTTCAACTATGCTTTTATGAGATGGTGATGTACATGCACATAATTGAAAAATTGGGCACACTAATTTTCTTTTGCAGCTGTTGGAGTGGGTTTGCCCACATGATTCTAAAATTTCTTATGCTACTTTTCTTGACAGTTTCTCGAACAATTGGTGTAATCACAAAGGTCAGTTTCTCAAACAATTGGTGTAATCACAAAGGTCAGACACCTCTTTGTTGCAGTTCCTAGTTTATCCCAATACTTCGGTAATGTTTGCATGTTGTCGTCTACAGTTATCTTGGGGCATGGAAATGACATCTTGTTTTGTGTTTATTTGGATGTCATGGATAGAGGTATTGATGCCCACAATTTTTTGCTTGGAAAAGTTATCCCTCTTCAATTTGGTTATGTTGGTGTTATGAATCGTAGTCAGGAGGTAATCCCTTTACGAAACACTGGAAGTTGAAATTAGCAGGTGTGTAGACTTGAATATGATGTTAGAATCGACAAAAACAACACCGTTTTAGTTAGTTGTAATGGTAATGTGTCAATGTTAACATCTTTTTCTTCTTTCTCCAGCATATATGCATTTTTCATTTCACCGTAGATAACTAAGAAGTCGAGAGCTGCATAGAATTGATTTCAACATCTAAAGATCTTTTCAAACTGTATTGTGCTCTCCCAGTGAATGCTATGAAGTTAAGAAATGCTCTTACCTGAGTCTCTAATGGGTAAGATGAATTCTAATATTTTATTTTGTTAATTGGTTTCAGTTGATTAAAGTATTCACTTTCCATGGATTTGAGCTGGTTATTTGAAATATATGAACAGTCGACTAAACTAGTCTTTTCTTGGATTGAATCTGGTTGTTTGTAATGTATGTAGGAAGGGCTCAAAAGAAGGTTGAACAAGAGCAGATACCAAGTAGCCAATACAAGGCAAGGCATAGCCAACAGTTGAAGTTCCGGGTAATTTCTTTTGTATGCTTTCTAGTTTAGGAGGGGGAAGTGTTTAGTTAGGAGGGTTAAGTGAATTTTTATTGGAGTGGGCCACTTGGGTCATTTCTTCTTTTTTGAATTGAGTTGTTACCAAATTTGTGAATAGGATTCTTATCAAACAATAGTGTAAATTATTTTTTGAATGATTATCAGGTGCAAGATTAAAAATAATAATAATAATAATAATTTATTGATATTTATTTATTTACAGATATTTAGCAACGGACCAAATCCGTTGCTAATTTCTGAACGTTGAAAATAAACGACGGATTCGAGGTCCATCGCTTACACATATTAGCGACGGACCTTATCCGTCGCTAATTTCTGATCGTCGGAACAACAACGGATGTCTGTCGCTTACTCATATTAGCGACGGACCATATCCGTCGCTAATGTTTTTAGTGTCAACTAATTTTTTGAATATTACTGACGGATTTTTTATTTTTTACATGGATTTTATCCGTCGCTATTAGGCGACGGACCTTATCCGTCGACAAAAAAAAATGACCCAGTAAATAGTGACGGACAAAGTTCGTCGTTTATTTGGTTTTACGACGGATTTGGTCCGTCGCAAATCAGTGATTTTGGCGTAGTGGTAACCATGTTGATTCCCATTATCAGAGGAAACGAGTCGGTATTTACTAACATGGCCTCATTCTCTCTATGAAAATTTAAGCATCCCAGAATCTATATTATCCTGGATTATGTTTCTGAAAGCAATACAATTTCTAATTTAATGAGACTATGATCCATGCCATTTACAGTATTTCATTTTCTTCACCTCTTCTACCAAAGGAATCCTTTCCTTCGGTGGGAGTTTAACAAGCTTGACAGATAGTAAGAGATCAAACATCTCACTAGCTTTTGTAATATTGAGGGAATATCATTCATTTTGTTTTGCAATTCCTTTAACTGCGTTAGTACCTTGATGGGATGATTCATCATTAATTTTTATTAGGGTCATACAAACGAATGGTTTATTAAAGCTTATTTCAACCAAGGCTAATAAGTTCCCGGTAATGAATTTTTCCGTTGGTTTTCTTCATGTAAAATTCATTCGTAATTGGTTTCTTTATTTGACAGATGGACCAAATTTTCGAGGTCCATCTCTTTAAAAATTTTCTGAACTTTAATGTTTAGATCTTCCACGACTAATTTAACAAATTAAACTTTTAAAGGAAATACTGGACATTTGTTCTTGAATTTTTAAATTGAGTTATATATTTCTCATTAGCCGGCTCACTAGATAATTGCATCAAGCATAATAAGTCGATTAAATAAAATTTAGGTTCAGTTTGATAGAACTGAGCATAAAATTTCTCTTCTATGTCTTGTCAAGTTTGAACTAAATTTGTTAAAAAAATAACATAACATGTAAATGCATGATCCATTAATGAATTTATAAAACATTTCAACTTCACGCATTCTTTGACTGAGAATTCACCACACCTTACCATGAAACAACTAATGCACTCAATTGTAGATTTGTCTGTATCTCTAGAAAATAGCAAAAACTATTGTATTTTGGTACTTCTTGGCACTTTGGCATACCGATTGACCCAATCTAGGTACGATTTATGGTAAATAGACCATTGAATCAACCATTTCTTCCATTTCTTCTAATGCCTGCCTAAAGTAGTATATTTCGATCCATCAGACCTGGGTCTGGCCGAACATTGTGTAGATGAATAATCGGCATTTTCAGAGTAATATTTCCGAATTGATGTGCTTCCATATTATAATGATGGTTACCAGGAAACTTGTCATAAAGGAATGCTATCAATTTATTAATAGCTTCAATTTGAGCCCTAGAGTACTTAGCTTGTACCCTTCCTTATTTTGTTAGCTCTCTTATGTCAATATTGATGTTATCTAAAACTTCATTAACCTCTATGGAGTTGTTTCGGGATGATGATCCTACTTCCAGAACTACTAGAAGTGGGGAATTTGGGAATTTGGAATTTCTATTTTGGCCTGTATTTGAAATGCTCCAAGGGCCTAATTGAGATCCTTATTTTAAATATTTCCACTAACTCGAATAAATCCCTTATATTGTTTTAAACTTCAACTAACAATTGCACACTTGTCCCACTGGGTATGCTAAAAATGGTGTTGTTATAGTTTTCATTTACATGAGATACGTTTACTGTTATGTAGGTGTACTAGAACTAATTAGGTCTGATTCAAATCGTGATCACCGTTGACCCCTAGTGTCGAGATAGAGTGGTGCTTGGTCAAACAACTAACAGATTAGCCATCTATTCAACCAACAATGTGCTTGTTAACCAAGCGACTTGTAGAGGTTAGGGCTTGAAATTGCGTGGAATAGAATATCACAGCTATACGCGAAATTATGGCAGAGCTAGAGAATGATGACTGTCTTAGAGGGGAGTGTTCAGGACTAATTAAAAATTATGACTTTTAAAACACAATTGCCTACTTAAACTAATATGCAAATTAAACTAATCAATGAGATTAACTCTAAGGCTTAAGTCATTAGAGGGTTTAATCACATATAATACAAAGGATGTGTCAATTAAGAAACTAATCTATAAACATGATATTGTATATGTGTGAGGGATGTGCTAACTATCAACACCTAACATTCATTTAATTATACATCCATATAATTAAACATTTACCGCATAAGCATAATTAAACAAATGCTCAAATAATAATTCCAAACACAAGCATGTATAGTTGTTCATTTTCCCAAATCCACTCCCAATGGACGCAATTAACCCATGAGTGTACTAGATTTTACCATTAGAGGTTTTAAATCAGGTTCACCTCTAACCTTTATAATCCTACACAAGGACTGACTCCCGTAAGAGACTTTAAATGATTTTCTATCAGCTCACAACGAACCTTGGTCCTACATAAGAACCTACCGATGTACACTCCCACCGAAGGCTCCCGTAAGAGACTTTAGTTTATTTCTATAGGCTAACTAATAACTCCAGTCCTAATCCAAGTACCTACATTTACTCTTACAAGAGGCTCACTCGGAGATTAACATGTACCTGTGTCCAGGTGGCCTACACAAGGACTTTGATTTAGGCTCTATACAAGAGCTAAGGTCATATACAAGAACTTAGACGAGTTTGGTAATTCAAACTCTTACATTCAATCCTACACAAGAAAAGAGTGTATATGGATTCTTACACATAACAACTTACTTGTCGGATTAAGCCCCGGCCCTATTGAAGTGCCTTCTTTGGTTGCTTGATCGAAGCTCTCTTATGCTTCAATTAAATCCCCTTTTCTCCTCGATCATGATGCCCAATGCTTTGTCAAGGCTTCAGTTCTAAGATCAAATGCCTTGCATGTGATGCTCCATTGTGGTGACCAAGGTGATGGGAGTACAATCTCCTATAACTAATGGAAAATTGTAAATCTTAGGGGATTATACTTGATAGACACTTTAAAGGTTGATAGACACTTGGGTTTGCCAAGAAAAATGGTGTCTAAAGTCTAGAGAGGGCTTGAGATCATGGTCTTCTTGTAGAGGAGCTTGGAATGCTCATTATAGTGAATAATCACTAAGAAGAGAGCATAGATCTCATTGGGATAGAAGCTATGAGGTTTGGTAGAGTTTGGTATGCACTCAGGTATCTAAAATACTAAAATTCATTATTTTTACAAAGGTCTGGTTGCTAGATTTATAGGAAAAAAATCTCAAACGAATCTATAACAACTATTTTTTGTCACACTAAGTAGAGGTTAAGTTGCACTGATTATGAGGTTTAGTCAAAATGAATTATACAAGAAAGCTGTTAGACAGATTCGGGCACATTCGACCGTATCGAAGGTGGTATTTGGTCACACCAAAAGTGCTCTTTAGTGACTCTGAATGTGGCACTCTATTGTAGCTAAATTACCCAGAATTATGTCCCAGCACGTTGTCTTGTTTTAGCCATTTTTGGTTAGACTGAAGGTGGGTTCGATGAGACCAAAGGTTGTTGAAATTATGTAGTTTTCTCCACAACACGGGACCTCTAAAGCCAATCTAAGAATGGTTAATTTATGATCCTATGGCTTAAAGGATGATCAATAAGGGGTTTACCTATTGGTTTTAAGATCATCTAGAGATTTAGGTTGTTGTTGGTCAAGTGTTATGGTCACCAAGGCATCGTTTTTACTTGTTCTTTCTCCTTAATGCTCCACCTTCACTTATGTTTTTGGTCTTCGAATTCCAAGGTTTTAACCAACTAGATGATACAAGGAATCCTGTGACTAGAAAATAGGGTGCATAAATCAGTGCACTAACAGGACTCTTCCTCCAATGGGCTCTTTTTGCCTTAATAATCAATGACTTTACGAAGGTGCAACAATTGTATGGTCGAACCAAAAAGAAATCGAGAGGTGGATGTGGAAATGTATGTAACTTATCATTAAAATGGGATCATCAGCTTGACTGAGAGTAGCATGGTACGTTTTAAAGCAATGTGTTGATGAGCGAGGTAAAGGCAATTCCATGAGTTACAACTATAGTCGACCTAGTGTATAAGCATAGGTGAACAGATTCCAAGACTAAGATCTTCCTTCAGATCTGGTACACAAGCACAGATGGAAGTGAATTACAACTATTGGTTGCAACTAACAGTCGGTCTAGCATATTCACAGGGACAAACTGAGACTGCTCCCAACCTAAAGATCAATGTTTGATGAGCAATGGAGAGGCTAATCTTAGACTAAGATTAAAAAAACACTATGCTAGATTGATTTTACTTCCTTGCTAGATTTTGGACTACATCTTTATACCTTTCTCGAGCAGGGAGAGAGAATAACTAATCATCCTTGTGGCACCTTTGCGAGTAACCAGCTAGGAAAGAGCAGTTACTCCACTCCATTGGTGATGTGGCTTTAATGGTTACTCACCTTTATTTGACGATTGCATAAATGCTAAGGCTTCTCGAAGATATAATCTCCTCTCCAAATATTTGGCAAATATTCTAAAGATATTAAATATGCCACTTGTCATGATCGGCACCATTGATTTGATTTTGCAAGATTTTAGTACAAACACCCACCATGTTGTATACATGGTGTACAACCATTCAACTCCTTAATATTGATGGGATGAAGGTCCCACAAAACTCATGTAATTTTGTAACTCTAGTTGGCCCCAATGGAAATCAAGGGTGAGCACACCCTACATATCTCCTTGTTCTATATGTAGATGCCCATTTGCGTGTTAGATCAACCTAATTTTTTTTTTGGCCATGGGTCACCAAGAGCCCCACATATATCACACATGTGCCGATGTGCTACGAAAGAGCCATGCATTTGCCAATGTGCCACATACATAACATGTGTCATTGTCTATATTTTAGTGCTTCATTTGTTAGTGTGATGTGCCTTCAAACGCCTGCATATGCTAAGTGCCACATGACCATTATTCATCTTTTAGTGCTCACATGTGCAACATGTGCAAGTTTATGACATGTGCAGCATGCCACTCATCACTTTCAAGTTTCCCACAAGTGCGATATGCCACTCACCACTTTCAAGTTCCCCACAAGTGAAAATGCCCATTCAAGTGCATCGCATGAATGCTACATGTAGCACAATTGGTCTTAAAGCATCGTACATGTGCCAATGTTTTAGCCCTCTGTTCATATGCGAATATAAGCGATGCGGTAGAAAGAGATATTGAGCTGTTAGTGAGAAATGAAAATATTGTGACCATTGCCGGAGGTTAAAAAGGATAAATGCTCTATTAATTATGGCAAACCAGATCAGAAATCTCAATTATGCACCTTACAAATGAAAACAGAATGTAATCAAATTGCTTTCAGGTGGGACATCCATTGCTTGGTGAAAGTGACTCAGCTACGGTGGTGGACCTGTTTTCAAAAGATTGACGTGGAATATCTTTTATTGGAAAAGGCACTATGATGACATCAAGAACGCAGCCAATATCTCGATTGTTCGCATCCCAAGGGAGGCCAACAGAGTGGCGGATAACCTAACCTGCTTAGGTTGCGCCGATCAGCAAGACGGGCTCCTAACAGACCCTTCACTTCTTCCCATCCTCAGCAAAGGGGATCTGATACTGGATCGGTCAAGCCTTGGAGCGGTTAGGATCAATAAAAATCTTTCATTCTTTTCATAGTTTTTTTTTTTGAGGGTACGATAGGCTGTCCTCTTCCACGAACAAAAAAAAAAGTCGGGCATTTGCATATTCTTACATGTTTCTTAGTGGACAATCATCACACGAACAAAAAGGGGTTATTGCATAGCCCCACTTCAATAATGGGGCATTTACATATTCTCACATAACAAAAGATGTGTTTGCAATAAGAACATTCTTAATTTACAGCTATTGCAACTGAAGCCACAAGATCTGGACCCTTATACGCTCCATGTATGTCATTGGCATAAATCTTTAAATTACCTTACTGTATTAGGTATTTTGTGTTTGGAATTATGTGCATGGGCAGGTGCTGATTCTATTTGTCTTCCTTATTTCTGGCCTTTGAAAAAACGGTGATAGGTTAATGGTGTGAGCAGAGATCACTCCTGAGGAGCGATTCATCCAAATCACCACAGCATTCCATTCACACTATTCGTGTGGTGTGGCCCACTTGAGTATTGGATCATCACAATCGTTTTGTTAGCATGTTAAAATAATACGATAAAAAAATGATGGACGGATTGGATGCCACTCACACATCATGATGGGTCCTACACATGGTTTTAAGACTCAGATGAATCTCGGACTGAGTCAGACTTGACCTTTACCCCCTACACCCCACACGGATCACCATATGATATTTTACATGTATATATTGTGGTATTCCACATGATTAGTTCACAACATCCATGCTTGTCCATGTTCGTACCATTGCTTATTGGAAGCAAATTGCATTACTACTTGTGGAAAATGCAAAACGCAGGGAATGTCAAGGGCCGTTTTGGATTGCGAATTATATATGCTACAAATATTTAGACAAACGTTCTAAAATTAAAATGATGGCGCTTTTATACTATATTATTGATGTTATTTGTAATCTAAAGCTGTTACAGACATGAAGCCTCTGCAACTCTTGTGGGTGGCAAGGCATTCAATACTCGAACTTTGTGGGGCCATTAATTTGGGATGTTTGTGACATCCATTCCATTCATCAACTACTCCACCTCATCTTCACTGTACACAACAAAAGCCAGTGACATACAAAACTTATGTGCCCCACACATAGGGAACAATCTAAAATTATGACTAGAACCTCTAAATTCCTGCCTTCTGGCTCACCTTAGCTTTTTATCTGGCTGGTTTTTACTATATATTTTCATCCTGCTGCAGCTCACCATGGTGACGCCCTTTAGAAGGTTTCTGTAATATTGGGCTTCGCAGTCCCCAATTATCCCCATCATGTGGCTGACCTAAAATTTGGACTAGCCTTATTTTCACACTCAGATCCTAGCATGAGATGCCTCACAAAGTGGATTTAACACACACATTAGGGTGATTGCAAAGAGCTTGGATGTTGCACAGTCTTTCTGCTATAGAATATGCTATCATATGATTTATTCTATTGTAATATGATAGAGTCATCTTCCTTCATCTACACAAAATGATAGGTTATCGATTTGGACCATCCACCTAAAGGGTCTGCATTAGATGATTATTGATTCAAGAATCACGCCAATAGAATAATCCCGGCAATCATTAGTTGATACAACAATCTAGTCAACCTTCTTTAGACTTTCGAGTACTTGCACAGAAAGGAGACAAAGGAGACCCTGCTAGAGCAGGGAACCTTACGATGTCAAAGTCAGGCTAGGAATCTAGGTCTAATAGTATCAAGGGGTTTTGGGTGAGAGATTCTACTATTTCGACCAGAAACAAAAAAGATTCATTTGATTGGGGAATTATCTTACGTAATGATAACAAAGAGAGAATAGAGAGAATAATCATCAAATTTATTCATTCTGAATTCATCATATCCTTTTCATCCTTTGATTCCAGGATAGAGTTTTTATGACCAAACGCATAAATGCTGAATGAATCTAAATATAAATTTTGGCAGCATTCCGGCTCATATCATTCACATCTCTATAAGAGACGAGTCGTGCGGATCTTTTCGCACATCTTCCTTCATTAATATAATAAAGGAATATCAGAAATCCCTTGAGACACTTGAAATGACTTGAGAACTTTTGAAAAGTCAACATGATATTGCCTTAAAGAGTACGTGCGCAACTCCTCCAAGAGTTGCGCGGGCCGAGGAGTTGCGTGCTCTTGCCTTCTCCTCTCCCTCCATTCTCTCACTCATATCTCCAATACCTATCAAAGGTACTGGTCTTTTGGAAATCCAATCCCTCAAATGAGGGGGTAGGGGGATATTTATAGACTTTCGCACGTGTGGGCTCTCGAATCCCATGCTGTGAACCCCACTTCGCATCATTTTGTAAGTTCCAATCCAATCGTCCCCTTAGAGAGTAGCATGGGTCAGCGCAACTATGATGAGTTGCGCGGTCCAGTGCTACTCCTACTCCAGCGCAACTCATAACTCGCGCAACTCGAGATTCGCACAACTTGAGATCTGTGCAACTCAACTTCTCTCTCTCTCTCTCTCTCTCTCTCTCTCTCTCTCTCTCTCTCTCTCTCTTATACTTCACTTCAATCTTCAATCTTCCTTCTTTGATTCCTTTCCTTTAACCAAATTTTATGCTCTAACATCTACGTACCTTTCACTGTAGGCGGAGTCCTTATTTATAACCTTTATAACCTTTTGGAGACGGTGGCGTATATGGCAATGCCTCTCTATGGTAGATGTGTATTGAGGAAGAGATTTTTCTCTGAACGTGTCATGATTGATTTCCTATATCCTTGGCAAATATCTCGAAAGATAATCCTATCTTTGGAAGATAATAATATCTTTATATATTTAAAGTGTATTTCTATCCGAGGCTGAAGTAGGTTCCCGAGGCCAAGGTCGGTATTCGAGGCCGACCTCCAAAGTTGGTTCACGAGGTCGAGTTCTTTGATCGAGGTTGACCTCCGAAATTGGTACCCGACGCCAAGGTCGGTGTGTTTTTTCGGCCCTTAAGCAATCCATAGTCTTCGAGTCTGTACATCTGGTCAGTCAATTTTTACCCATAACAGGTATGATGCAAAGAAGAACATAAAACAGTAAAAAGAAAGATTATTTATCACTAGTGTGTTGGGAGCCTTGCACAAAACCTTAGGATCTAGCCCTCTAGAACAAACCAGAATTATGGAATAACAAAGCAATGAAATAAATCAAAGCATCAACCACACACCACATAAGAGATTTTTACATAGAAAACCCTCAACGAGGTAAAAACCACGGGACCTCATCCAGATCAACAATCCACTATGAAGTAGAACGTTACAACCGATCACAAGCACACCTTGTTATGATCAAACCTTCATCACTCATGCAGGAGTAGATAAACAATAAGAGAAACAAAAGAAAACGGAGAGATCTTACTGATTACAAGGACGTAGAAGCACTGAGATATGGTAGATCACCTCTACGAACATGGCCTCCCTTCCACAAGCTTCCTTTTTCTCTTTCCCCCTCTCTCTCTCACACCTTTGATAGCCCTCTTGTGTTTTTCATAACCCTAGAAAAAACCTATGGACCCCTATTTATATTTTTAGGAAACTCCTTTCCACATCCCAGTTGCGAAAGGACTTGCGAAACGAAATCCGCGCAAAATCACGGAACGAATCTACGTAACTACGATTGTTCGTGTCGAGTCCACGACCGATCAAGCACACCCACGACCGGTCGAGCACCCCGGAGAAAAATAGTCCAACGTCGCTGGACTTTGAGTCAAGCCACGGCTCGACTTCCACGACTGGTCGTGCACCAGCCCTCGACCGGCTCAGCGAGGCTCACGACCGGTCGAGCACGGGACAAAAAATCCATCAAATCTTCCCCTTTTTGTCCCAGGGGGATTCACCTTCTTCAAGCCAGCCAGGTTTCCACAAACCTTAAACTTGCCCTTGAGCAAAGCTTTGGTCATCATGTCTGACCCATTATGGTCCGTGTGGACCTTCTCAAGCTGTAACACCTTCAGTTCCAAAGTACCCCTGATCCAGTGATATCAAATCTCTATGTGCTTTGACTTGGAATGCTGACTTAGATTCTTGCTCAAGTGTATAACACTTTGACTATTGCAATAGACCACGTGCTGCTTCTGCTTCAAGCTAAGTTCCTGTAGGAACCTCTTCATTCAAAGCATCTCTTTACATGCCTCTGTGAGTGCAATGTACTCGGCCTCTGTCGTTGATAATGTTACGACCTTTTATAGCTTGATCTGCTAAGAAACTATTCCTCCTGCAAACGTGAACATAAACCTCGATGTATACTTCCTGGAGTCTATGTCAGCTGTCATATCTGCATCTGTGTAGCCCTCTAACACAGGTTTACCGTCACCATAGCATAGGCTCAACCTGAATGAGCCTCTTAAATACCGCGATATCCATTTCACTGCTGCCTAATGCTCTTTGCCAGGATTGGCAATATACCAGCTGACAACACCAACCGCATATGTTATGTTTGGGTGTGTACACACCATACATACATCAAACTTCCTATAGCTGACGCGTAGGGTATCTTTTGCATCTCTTCCACCTCTGCTTTCATCTTGGGACACTACCTGTCGCTCAATCTGAAGTGATCATCTAGTGGAGTACTGACCAGCTTCACTACATTCATATTGAACCGCTCTAGGACTTTCTCAATATAACGATTTGTGACAGTCAAAGCTTCCTTCTGCTTCTGTCACGTGTTATCTCCATTCCTAGGATCTGTTTAGCAGGGCCCAAGTCTTTCATCACAAAAGACTTGCCCAACTCCTGTTTCAGCCTGTCGATCTTCTTGATGTCTTTTCCCATGATAAGCATGTCATCAACGTATAACAGCAAAACTAAGAAATCACCATCTGAGAGCTATGCGTGACCGTTCTTTCATACCCATGCTGTAACATGAACGCGTCGAACTTCTTATACCATTGCCATGGAGCTTGTTTCAGCCCATACAAGCTCTTCCTCAGCCTACACATCATATGCTCTTTGCACTTGACTTCTAACTCCTCTGGCTGGTGCATGTAGATCTCTTATTCCAGGTCACCATGGAGGAAGGCGGTTTTAACATCTAACTGCTCTATCACCAGATTCATGCTAGCCGCCAACCCAAGCAACACTCGTATGGATGTCATCTTCACCACTGGTGAGAATATCTCCTCGAAGTTTATACCTTTCCTCTGACCAAACTATTTCACCACAAGTCTGGACTTAAACCTCGTCTGTGAATTCTTCTGCTCAACTTTCTTTCTGAAGACCCACTTGTTGCTCAAAGCTTTCTTGCCTTAGGTAGTTTTACCATGTTATTGGTGTAGTTCTTATGCAAGGATTCCATCTCCTCTTGCATAGCTTTTAACCACTCCCCCTTATACTCATCGGCTAGGGCCTCAAAATAATCTTCTGGCTCTCCCCCATCAGTCAGCATAATGTATTCATGCGGCGAGTACCTCTTGGACGGCTGTTTGTCCCTAGATGACTTCCTCACTTGTGGCTCAACAGGTGGATCAAGTAGGGGTTGCTCCCCTGGTCCATCTTTTGAATGAACTCCCTCGTCCTCTGCACCTTGTTGTACTCCCCCGTCATCAGGCACCACGAGAGGAGTAATTGGATCCATGTCCTCTAGCTCACCTGAACTAGGCTAGTTCTTCTCTGGCTTATCAATGTCTTCTATACACTGATCTTCAAAGAAAACCACATCTCTGCTCCTGACGAGCTTTTTCTCGGTCGAATCCCATAATCTGTAACCGAATTTTTCATCACCATACCCCAAGAACACACACTGCTTGATCTTCATATTGAGCTTGGACCTGTCGTCCTTTAGTACGTGAACGGATGCCCTGCATCCAAACACCCTGAGATCCAGTCAACACCTTCTCAGGTACTTCTCCATTCAATGGAGCTGATGGAGACCTGTTTTATCAAATACACCGCCGTGTGCATTGCTTCTCCCCAGAACGTCTTGGGTAATTTCGCATGGGATAACATGCATCTGATTCTCTCAACAATTGTGCGATTTATTCGCTCAGTACACTATTATGCTGGGAGTCCTTAGGAACTGTCTGTTCATGTCATATACCCAGGGGCTTACAATACTCGTAAAAGTCGGCAATGTATTCACCACCATTGTCAGTGCGGATGCACTTCAATGACTACCTGTCTCTCTCTCGGCCATAGTATGAAATAGTTTAAACACACCAAAGAACTTGTCCTTGGATTTCAAAGCATAAACTCAAACCCTCCTAAATGCATCATCTATAAAAGTAACAAAATACAATGCCCCACCCAAGGTTTTTATCCTCATAGGACCACAAACATCAGAATAAACAAAATCTAATGCATGCACCTTATTAACATGAGAAGCAGATTTAATAAATGAAACTCTATGTTATTTCCCTGATAAACAATCAAGACAGGTTTTAAGAGGTGTACCTATCACGTCTGGAAGGAGCCGCTTCCTCGATAGTAGATGAAACCATTTTTCACTCATGTGGCCTAGACACCTGTGCTACATGTCAATAGTTGAATCTTTCGCCACGTTCAACCCACCCTTGCACATACTGACACTTGCCTTGTAAAGGGTGCAACACTTCTTTCCTCTGCCCACGATCAATGAACCCTTGATGAGCTTCCATCGCCCACCAGCAAACCGGTTTTCTAGCCATCATCATCCAACCTTTCCGTCGATATCAAGTTGAGGCAAAGGTCTGGGATATGCCTCACATCCCTGAGAACCAATGTGCAGCCCACATCGGCCTTCACACAAATATCACCGACCCCTACGATCTTCGATACGGCAGAATTTTCCATCTTCACAGTCCCATATTCACCTGACTTGTAGCTTGTGAAGAAGTCCCTGCGTGGAGTCGCATGAAAAGAGGCTCCCGAGTCTATCACCCAGTCGGTGTCCTGACTCGTAGCCGTGAGACATACATTGTAATCTGCTGAAAGAATAACTACAACGTCGACATCTGAAGCAACTGCAGTGGAATCTGATTCATCTTCCTTCCCTTTTCCTTTCTTGTCGTTCTTCTTACCATGACATTCCTGCTTGTAGTGACCCTTCTAGCCACAATTTCAGTAATCAACATCCTTTCTTTTACTCAACTTGCCTCTTGATTTATCTCGGGCCTTCCCGCCCTTCCTGTTCTTTCCTCTCCCCCGTTCTTGTGTCACAAGGGCCTCTTGCTGAGCAGACCCCTGAGACTTCCTCCTTGTCTCCTCATTGAAGAGACAACTGGTTACCTGTTCCATGAAAATATTTCCATCTGGCGCGAAGTTACTTAGAGACACCACCAATGTCTCCCAACTGTCAGGCAGTGAACTAAGCAATAGCAAAGCCTGCAATTCGTCATCCAGGACCATCTTCATAGAGGAGAGTTGGTTCACTATATTACCGACTTCATTCATGTGCTCGGCCACAGAATCACCATCCTTGAACTTGAGATTCATAAGTCGCCTTATCAGAAAATTTTTATTACCAGCTGTCTTCCTCTCATATAGCCCTTCTAATTTCAGCCATAGGCTAGCAGTTGAGGTTTTCGTAGACACATGGTGGAACACGGA